>JARBWK010000005.1:140534117-141134117 GCA_030556195.1 Anolis apletophallus
CACAGACCCGTCTAAATACCTTTTACCATCACGTCAGGGTCACCAAATGAAGCAGCCAAATCAAGGAGTTATGGAACTCCAGTATCAAAGTTAACTTTATCAAGCTACCTGAACGTGCGGGTACAAGGATAAGGGAAAAACACACGACAACTGTGAAGTAGGTGAAAAAATCAAACAGGTTTATTCTGGCACCAGCTGGTGGGCTTCTGCCAGCAGAACTCGCTGCAATCAGGGGCAAAAGACCCCGTCACTTTCAATACAAAGACATTTATACTCCAATGGAGGCATTTCAGTTAAGCCCACCCTTTCTTCATGGATAAAAACAATCTTAATTGGCTGGTGATTACTGTTGTTACATGACATCTCATTAATCCAATAAACATTACATTTCCATTTGCATCACATCTCTAAGTTACACCTCTAAATAAGAACAATAGTCATTTATTATGTTAGTCTTTCTCACAGTACAGTATCAGTGCTAAGTCTCTGATGTTCCCAGGTTGAAACATTGACTTCCAGGCTCCGTGCCAGCAACGGACGGGGTCAGACTCTCTGTCATGCGCAGTGCTTTCTCAATTCGCATTACATTCTCCCATAGCACAACCTGTACTGTTCCATCCATTCTAAGCCTATGTTATCTTCCGTTAGGCACAGAGTGCATCAAAACGCCTCAATCACAGTGTTATTTTCACATTGCAAGTGCCTGCCTGATTTTTGGCACAAGAACCCACTTTTCAAAGCTCTACACGCATGTAGCATCACTCTCTGACTGTACTTTTTACACGGAAAGTACCAAAACCCGCTTTAGTAGGCCTGGTTGCAGCCACTATCTTATCAACAGCATCTGTGTCCAGTGGCCGAAACCGGTCGAGGGTGGGCCCAGCGGAGGGCCACTGAGTCTCGAGCTCACGTACTGTGTCAACTGTGGCCGGGAGGTCCTGGCGGAGGCTCGATATCTTGGCCGCTAAGAAACTCTGGAAAGCACCGGCGGTGAGGGCCTGATCATCATTTTTTGGGACGGTAGGGACCGTCATCAAGGACCGAATTACTTTGAACAATTGAGCCGAGCATGAGTTAGCAGACGCTATCAAGGCGGTGAAGTGCGCATTTTTGGCCGCCTTGACAGCCCGCTCATAAGCTTTCATAGCTCTGCTGTTCTGTCAGGAAAAACTTACACTTGTTATGTTCGGGTCATTTTTGACCCGGATGTTATTTTGAGCCACTGAAAAGTTCTTTTTGAATACTTGTTGCATTATTATACTTTGTGTGATCATAGTTAACAACATCAACAACAACTTCAGGTAACTATTAGTACAACTAACTTAAAACTAAAATAAATTTTAACAGTATAAAAGCATTTTGAAAAATAATAATAAAAAATAATCAGAAAAAATTAAAATAATCAGTTTCCCCCAAAAGGTTTCTGCTAATCTATTTATTCAAAGGCAAAGAAAGAAAAGTCACTCTGAATAACCAGAAACTACTCAGCAATCTTCAACAGCTTAGTTTTTGACCCGAACATAACAAGTGTATAAAAAACTGTATCTCAAAAAAGTAAAGCACCGAAACAAAAAATTTTAGTACCCTTAGTATAAACCCGTAAATTAGGAAAAGTCAAGGAACCACAAGTTTCAAAATCAAAAAATGAATAAATAAACAAATATCAATTTCCACAACGGGTCATATTTGACCCTAACATAACAGCAGGGTTAAATAGCTTATAGGCTGATAGGGAGGCTCCGTCACGGAGTTCCCTCCACTCGCACTCAAGCCGTCTCCAGTTGGTGGTGGGGGAAGGGCTCTGATGTTGCAGGAGACAAGATAATATAATAATAATAATAACTTTATTTCTTGTGAGTCGCCCTCCACCGTTGGTGCTCCGGGCGACTTACATCATTTAAAAAAGAACAAAAAAGAGCTGTCTTCTCTGCTCCCTTCTTTACTCTGGCCGCAGAGTACATACATTACTAGAATAGTACTACATACATACATACATACATACATACATATCTCAGCAGTAATGAAGCAGTTTGGTGGATTTTACGTTTTCCGATCCATGAACGCCATCTGTGGTGATGTGAGCAGGGGTATGTGTTTTATTTCAGGAAAATGTGTTCTTTGCCTTAAATGTGTAAGGAATGTTGTGTTTATAAAATGCTGTAACTGCTTATTTACATCTATATATGATATATATATATGATATGTCAATTTATTCTAAGGGAAATATTCAGGTAATATAAAGGCTTAGAATCCCTATTAGAAGTAGGCCCTGCTGTGGACGTTGCCATGACAACCAGCTCTAGCCAAGAGGGGGAGGAGCCAACTGAGGCTGCAGCAGAAAGGAATTTTGAAAAGGAGTCAGTTGAAAATTGTCAGTTGCAGAGGAGGAGAGTTGGAAGTTTCCAGTTGAAGAGGGGTTGGTTTTGGAACTGTGAGGAAAGCACACAGTTCTAGGACTGTGCTTGAATAGCCAGTCTAAATAAAAACCTGAGGGCTAGAAAAGACAAGTAGTGCCTAGTAAAGAGGGAGTTAAGTCAGTCAGTCGGAGCTAAAGGTCGCAAAGTTAGGTTGGCTTCAGCCAGAAGAAACCTGTTAGTCAAGGAACTAACCTGTTAACCAGTTAAGGAACTAGCTATGGAATAGCTAGGTTAGTACTGATAACAGGAGGCCAGTGATAATAGAGAAGGAATCTCATTGTCAGGCTAAAGCCAGTCAGGAATCAGTTAGTAAGAGTTATTATATAGAAACTTTGTTTAGTAACGTTTATCTAAGGAAGCATACACATCTTGTAACCACTAAGTTTATGTACTTTGAAATATTACGCGTTTTACCACAAGAACGCTACAATAAATCAAGTTATTGTTTCTTCTACAAACAAGTCTCACTCTCTCAATCTGAAGAACTCTCAGTATATGGTGGCAGCGAAATACACAGTGGTAATAGACGCTTAATTACAATTGACGGCAGAGCGGTGGGATTGTAAAGGAAGGTCCACCCTGCCCAGTTGGTCAACGGTTCACTTCCAACAGTTGTTCACCTTAGTGTGCATTTAGAAAATGGTCAAAGAGTCTACTTTACAACAGATAATGCTGAAACAGTTGCTGCTGAACCACCAAATATAACATTGACAGCATTCTTTCAGCTGTGTGAACAGGATTTGTTTGCAAGGACACTACCATATTACACATGGAATGCATCCAGAAAGGTCTTCTCAAAAAAAGAAAAGAAAAAAGTATCAGTTTCAGGACAAGATGCAGTTGTCATCGAAGCCTTGGGTTGTATGTACACTCTTCATCCTAACAATTCTGAATGCTTTTTTTTTCTAAGAATACTACTTCACACTGTTCGAGGACCAACATCTTTCACATTTTTAAAAACTGTCAATGGAGAGGTGTGTAATACTTTTAGAGAGGCATGCCAAAAGCTTGGATTATTAGAGGATGATCTAACTGGAATTCTACTTTTATCAGAAGCAGCATTACAATCTTCACCAACTCAAATAAGAAACCTTTTTGCCATCATCCTGACAACTTGCTATCCATCAAACCATTGCCCTTGGAAGGCTGGGAAGGCAGGGTACCGCTGGCCTTCATGGAGCTGACTCGCCCCCTCTGCCGCCATTTTTGAAACGCCTGGACCCCAAGGAATTCTGGGATGCTTTGGCTTTCGGCTCCATCTTCAGACCTTTGAGCCTGGCCTCAACTTCCTCCACAGACAGATCCAGCCTGGAATGCGTGCCCTGGCAGAGCTTCTATTTGTTGGCGGAAAGGCTGGAGAGCAGGGGTTGGATGTCAACCTTGGCCTTGTGCAGCATCTCCAGGATGTACACCTCTTGGCCCTCTGGGAAGGAGGAGGCCTCGCAACCAGGGCCCAGCCCACGCCCTTGCCACCTGGGCCCAGGCCACGCCCGCTCCGGGTCCTGGGCCTGCCTCTAGGTCCTCCGCCGGAATGGGGGCAAAGAACGCCCTGCCCACTGACCCCGGTGGTGACAGGCCGGCCAGGCATTCAAGCTCCTTGTGCGGGGTGGAGCGCAGGCTGCTAGAGTGGCTTCCGGTGTGGCTGGGGTTGGAGGAGAACCAGCGGCTGAAGTGGCTGGAAGCCACTGATGACACTGACCCCCTCGCCCAAGAAGTCCTCAGTCATGGAGGCCAAGCCAGGGACACTCTTATACAAGTTGAAAAACTTGTCAACGAGTTCTTCCTGTTCAGACACCGTCACTTCCTGTCTGTGGCCCACTTCCTCTTCAACCAAATTCCCATTGCCTTATTTGAGGGAGACATTCCTCCTCCAGGAGTGCTTCCAGCCTTTCTGCTCCTCTTCAAGGTCTTGTCATCAAAGTCTATCAATTCGATGGTCTCTGACTGGCTGGTGGGGCCTGCAGAGAACCACTCCGGCTCTTCTTCCATGTAGGAGTCATGGCGCCTCCCCTCCCCAAAGCCACGCTTCCCCTCCCCATAGTCCCCCCCGGAAGCGATTTTCCTTGTTGGGGGGGGGGGGGGTCCTTGCCCCCAAAGGCAGCGGCAGCAGCTCTAGTGTTGACAGTGGCAGTGGTAGAGGAGAGCACCACAAACGGGCAGGCTCCTGATCTGCCGCCCATTTTCCAGCTGGCACCCTGAGCGACGTGACCTTGAGGTCAGGGTCACCGAGATCGCTGCTGTGGCAACGGGGGTGTGACATGGCAGCTGTCCCTGAAACTCCGCCTCTGAGGGCTCAGCACCACCTCCAGGTCCTCGTTCTTGAACTGCTCCCAGCGGTCAACCATCTTGCACATGAGAGAAGCTTCTGGGTCCTTCTTGAGCCTTTCTTCAACTGGTGAAGTCTGCCCCAAATTTGGGTTTAAGGAAGCGTGCCATTTCTCCGGGTCCCAAATGCCATTGCTGTCAAAACTTTATTACGGTCACTGACCAGCACAAAGCGGCCAAAAGCGCCCTGAGAGGGGAAGGACAACTCCCCAGTAAACAGTTATTTAAAATTATATTCGAAATCAGTATAAAAATATATTTTAAAAGACAGGATATTGTAACAGGTATGGAACCAAAGGGGGAGGGGAGTGGTTGATGAGAGAGGTCGAAAACACTGGTGGGGGGCACTAAAGGGGAAGGGAGGGGCATACTGCGAGTCTAGTAGCATTTCAGCTGTAACATGTTGCTCTAACTGCATTCCCAGCAGGGTGTTGCCTAATGCTGTCGTATTTTTCCAAGAGGAAGAAAGGCCTCCGTTTCGAGAAGGGGCACTCCTCGATGTCTAGCAGCTCTTCCTACACAAATAGTAATAATCCAGTGGCTGACCAACACAGTCAGAATCTTCAGCACAGACACCAGTATGGAGTTCGACCTTTGTGTAGCGATGGGGGAACCTCATGAGGTCAAACAAAGGGTCGTCTCCATTCACAGTGTTGTTATCCATCACTCTTTGCCCTCGCTAGGGTTGCAATGGTGATGTGGCAAAAACCATCAGGTGAACAAAAGTGGGGTCCTTCGATATGAAAGTGGTTGGGTCTCTGCACATGCAAATACAGTGATAGATAAATCACAATCACAATGAGCGGGCCGTTACGGAGGTTCCATGGTCGGATCACAGTGTCTTGGAAGTCCGATTGGGTGCGGTCCCCCCTCCCGGTAAGGGTGCGGAACCTATTTTGGTTCGCCCGAAGAGACTTATGGAACCCACTAGGTTCCTGAATGCTCTAAGGGACTGGGAACTCCCCTGCGATTCGGTCGATGGGCTGGTGGAATCCTGGAATACCAGTCTTGCCACTGCCCTAGACGAGATCGCCCCCCAGACGCTCTCTCAGTCCCCGGAGAAATCGCTCGCCATGGTACACCGAGGAGCTGCGGGCGATGAAACGGAGGAGGAGACAGCTAGAGGACGTGTGGCGGAGTCTCCGTGACGGCGTCGAAATCGGCTTATAAGCAGTTTAAGGAGGCTTATGAGCGAGCTATCAAGGAGGCAAAAAAAAGTTTACTATACCTCCTTGATAGAGTCAGCCAGTTCACGCCCAGCTCAACTTTTTAGGATAATTCGGTCCATGACAACAATCCCAATTGTCCCAAATGATAGGGGTTTGGCTCCAACAGCTGAGGCTTTCCAGAACTATTTTACTGACAAGATTTCGACTCTCCGCCGGGACATTCCAGCCACGGTTGATACGGTTAGTGAGCTCGAGACCCCGCCGCCACTCGGCGGGCCCACCTTCACCCGGTTCCAGAAGCTGGACGCAGCAGCTGTTGGTAAGTTACTGTCTGCAGCTAGGCCAACTACTTGCTCCCTCGACCCGTGCCCCTCCTGGCTTATTAGATCTTGCCGGGAGGGGCTACGCGGCCCCTGGGCACGATCATAAATAGCTCCCTTGAGCAAGGAGTCTTCCCAGGGGACTGAAAGAGGCTATGGTAAGACCGCTGCTGAAGAAGCCGAATTTAGATCTTTCGGCTCCTCCAATTACAGGCCGGTGTCCAACCTGCCCTTTTGGGCAAAGTAATTGAGAGGGCAGCAGCGGATCAGCTGCAACGGTTCTTAGATGACACAGCTGGACTTGATCCCTACCAGTCCGGCTTCCGTATTGGGCATGGGACGGAGACCGTGCTTGTCGCCATTACAGACCAACTTCGCCGCCAGCTGGACCAGGGCGGGTCAGCCCTGCTTGTCTTGTTAGATCTGACAGCAGCGTTTGATACGGTAGATCACGCACTGTTGACCCACCGTTTAGCCGGCACCGGAGTGGGGGGGACCGCACTTCAATGGGTGGCCTCCTTCCTCCGGGGCCGGGGACAACGTGTGGAGGGGGGTGGGGAGGTCTCCGGGAGGTCCCCACTTAATTGTGGGGTCCCCCAGGGGGCCATCCTTTCCCCCTTATTATTCAACGTCTATATGCGACCCCTGGCCCAGCTGGCCCGCGACTTTGGTCTGGAGTGTTATCAGTATGCGGATGACACCCAGCTTCTGCTGAGAATGGACGGCAGGCCGGATACCGTACCGATTGTTTCCATCGATGCCTAGAAGCCGTGACTGGTTGGCTGCGCGCCAGCCGGCTGAAGGTGAACCCGTCGAAGACGGAGATCCTATGGCCCGGTCGCCCTGGGCTGGGTGGGTGCCGGTTGCCTACCCTGGATGGCGAGCGACTTAGCCCGTCATCTTTGGTTAAGAGCTTGGGTGTGCAGTTGGACTCCCTGCTGACCATGGAGGCTCAGGTCGACGCGGTCTGCAGGGGGTCCTTCTATCACCTACGACAGGCTAGGCGACTGGCACCCTACCTGTCCAGGAACGACCTGGCTACGGTGATCAAGCGACGGTCATCTCGAGACTAGACTACTGTAACGCCCTCTACGTTGGCCTTCCCCTGTCGACAATCCGGAAACTCAAGCTAGTGCAGAATGCCGCCGCTCGCTTGCTGACGGGCTCGTCGGTAAGCGAGCACATCACGCCCATCCTCCGGCAGCTGCACTGGCTCCCTATTGAGTACCGAATTGTCTTCAAGGTGCTGGTATTAACCTTTAAGGCCTTGCACGGTCTAGGGCCTGCGTACCTGAGGGACCGCCTTACCCCGTATATGCCCCCGAGATCACTGCGGTCAGAGGAACACAACCTACTGACTATACCATCAGTCCGCTCCTGCCACCTATCCGCGACTCGCCAGAGAGCTTTCTCCGCGGCAGCTCCAGCCTTGTGGAACTCTCTACCGGACAATACCCGAGCCATCCTGGAATTAGCCCCCTTCAGAAGGGCTTGCAAGACTGTCCTCTTCGGACTGGCATTCCCTTAGGCTTCAATGGTCAGCATATTGCTAAATATGCCCTGTATTCGAATTCGTTGGACTGTGTTTTAATCTCGTTTTATGTATTTGTAGGGCTACATGTCGAGGACATGCTGCCCATGTATTCTGTTGATGTATCCCCGCCCCGAGCCTGCAGGGAGGAGCGGTATACAAAACCGAAGAAATAAATAAATAAATAAATAAATATGTACAAGATAAAATCATAAAAATTCTGGATGAAATAGAAATGAAATGGAAATATTTGTGAGGAGAAGCTCATTGGAACTGGAGAAGTGGAGACAGCTCAGCCCCAAATACTGTTGAATATGGCCATATCTTTTTATACTAATTACCCTATTAGACCCCGGAAATGAACAGCCATAGACTGTACCTCTTATTGTTCTTGTCTGCTATAGCACTGCACCTAATTTGCTGGACCCTCTTGAAATTTTGAGATTGCACTAGCCTCGGCCCGGCCTTTTTAAATTGCCTTGAACAGGCAGGATTATTTTAAATATATATGTGCTTTTTTATGCTTATATTGTTTTGTTCATTTTTGTTTATGTTGTTTACTCCATATGTATTGATGATGTTGCTTGGAAACCGCTTTGAGTCCCCTCGGGGAGATAGAGTGGTATATAACTAGAGTTTTGTTGTTGTTGTTACTGTACAAAAGTGATAAATGGTAACA
Source organism: Anolis apletophallus (assembly GCA_030556195.1). Classification (NCBI taxonomy): domain Eukaryota; kingdom Metazoa; phylum Chordata; class Lepidosauria; order Squamata; family Anolidae; genus Anolis; species Anolis apletophallus. The sequence goes on from JARBWK010000005.1 coordinate 140,542,559, forward strand.
TGCATCCTTGGAGCAAGATCATTCTACAAACATGTATGAGTGTTCCTTCGTTCCTCTATGGTTGGTCTCCCCAGTGCATCAATCCACACAGAAGGCAGATAGATATCTTGAGGCATGGAGATGTTGCACAGACACAGATGTAGCAATAGCACAGTAAAAGTTTACTACTTTTTCACAAAACTTCAAGTGGGGGGGATCACAGTGAGCCATTGTGGGGGGGGGGGGGAGAACGTGTGTAGACTCATGAGTGATACAAATTAGAGAAAGAATGTGGAATTGGACACTATGATACCTCTGCAGCAGTGGTTTCCAATGTTTGGTCCTTTGTAGACTTCAACTCCCAGAATCCCCTGACAGCTTGTCCAACTGTTACGAATTCTGGTAGCAAAAGTGCAAAACCTCTGGAGAAGCAAATGTTGGGAACCTCTGCTCTATAGCAACATACAAAATTAGCACTAATATTCTAGAGATACATATACTGTGTAATCTCTACTTAAGAGCATCCCAATTTAAGAGCATGTTGTGTTAAGAGCTGTTGCTCAGACTGGGTTTGATATAAGAGCAGTGTTTTGAGTTAAGAGCTAGCACCAGAGGGATCGCTAACATGAGAGTACAGGGCTTAAAGAGGCAACCCCTGTGCCTCAGTGCCTCATGGTCTTGTCCGCTTTAAGAGAGAATGGATGTTTTGGAGCAACTGAAGAGAACACTTCTGCTATATATGTTTTTTTGTGCATTGGCATATCTTTGTTCCTAACAGTCCAAAGAGATATCTAGGTACATTAGTCTAACTGCTGAGAAACCTAATTGCCTTGCATGAATGCTATTTGATATTTACCACTAAGGAAAAGGTTGACTCAAATCAGTTTTTAACTCTTCTCAGGAAGATCATACTTTACAAAACTCATGGTGATAACCTTCAAAGCTCGGCAAAAAATGGGACCAGCCTACCTGGGTGATCAGCTGACAGACCAACGCTGCGAAAGACCCGCACGCGTAATAAATGGCGACCGGTTAGCTATCCCTGGGGTGAGAGAGGCCCGGCTGACAGAGACCCGTAGAAGAGCCTTCTCGGTGGCGGCCCCTATGATCTGGAACTCGCTCCCGCCTGCGCTCAGGGCCACACTGGCCCCGGCCAGATTTTTGGCTGGCCTGAAAACCTGGCTCTTCCGCCAGGCTTTCGGGGACTGAACTGGATGGATGGCAGAGCCTTCTACGGCTCATATCTTCTGTTTTAACTGATGTATCTATGTTTTTAAAGGATGTAAGTCGCCCGGAGCACCATTGGTGGAGGGCGACTCACAAGTAATAAAGTATTATTATTATTATTATTATTAAAAGGTTTGGATCTCTAACAAGGCCATGCCTTTCCTGGGGTTATGATTATTCCAAAGGGTTATGAATATCCATTTTCCAAAAGGCTATGGAGATACATTCAAAACATATTATAAGTGGACTATGAGAAGTTAAAGCTCACAGCCCAGATAACCACATAGATGGCACTGCCCGAAACAAAACTGGATTTTACTATATGAATGTGAATGAATTTCAGAATCTACCAAAAATATACTGGAACAAAATAAAGTACTTCAGTCAGCTGGGGAAGAACAAATATCCAGTCATTGTTAGGAATTAGCAGCACAAAGGAAACTTCATTTGGATATCAGAAATAAGAATGATAGGTAGAGTGTTGTGGTACAGAGACGGCCGTGGCCGAGTCCAGGAGTTTAAAAGATAACAAAAGTTTATTTACACATCAAATGGGTGTTGGAATAACAAAAAATAGCCTATCTTCGGCTGTACAAAACCCCCAATAATCCCAGGAAACCCCAAAACCAAAAATGCTGAGAAGAAAAGAACTCAAAAACAAACAGCAGACGTCCTTCTGCGGCGTTCAGTCCAAGGGATGTCCATAAGGCGGAGTCAAACAGCAATCCAGGGATCATAGGACAGGAGACAAACACACAGGAAAAGGAGGAGACGTTCCAGAGTCGACAGGAGCTAAGTATACAGAAAACACATAATTCACAGCCCCCCATAAAACACAGCATCTTCCTCCCTCCATGTAATACTATACCAAACACTCTGTAGCAGGAAACTCACAGCAGTCACAGTGAAGGTCAAGAGGTACACGGCAGCAGCTAAACACAAAAAGCAGACATGAATCCCAAAAACCCCCACCTTTTCCCAATATCAGCTAGAGCTGCCATAGCAGCTCTCCCAAGGAACAAAGTGGATAAAGAACCCAATAACTCATGAGTAATCTGGAAACCAGGAACCAAGACACAGGAACACAGAATACACGAACCAGAATAACAACTCCTTGACCACCGTGAGGGTTAAGCAAAATACTCACTTCTTATATAGCATTATCAATCAGATTCATCAGAGAACCCGCCCTGCTCCAAAGCAGCAGCATTCCCATTCCCTGCAGCTGTTGTACCATGTCCAGATCTCCAACCCAGCCACAGCTCTTCTTGGCTTAAAGGGCCCCACTCAGTTTCTGAATGAGAAGATGGCCAGTCCTGATCCGTCTGGAACCCCAGAAATGTACTGTCCCCGAGTCTGCATTGCATACATTTTCTCACTTCCTGCACCAATGCTGAATCTAGGTCTGTATCACTTTCTTCTGACTGTAATTCTGCATTCCCTGGAAACCCTTCAAATGTATCAGACTCCGAGGGTTCCCTAAGTATATGCTGAATCTTTCTCCTCTGTTCTCTGTCTGAGTCAAGGCTTGAGGCACTAGCCACTCTCTTTACCCCAGCTGTAGGAGCCTGATCATCCAGAGCCGCGCCCCAAATTGAGCTACTGCTTGATGTTACTGCCTCAGCACCTTCCTCCATGCTACTACCTGTAGTAACTGGAGGCTCATTTACAACATAGAGTCATAGGAAGTGCCGCATCATGGCAAATGTGGCAGTCTAGATAAGTTTCTAATATGGAAACAATGAACATATTAATCCTTTTCCAGACTGCAATAAAGGCTGCATTTGAAAATGAGCCACAAGACCAGGACAATTTTCAACTGGCATAGTGAAAATATCAGTCATGACTTTATGAGGACACGATTGAAAGTTGTACTTCCGATATATAAGTCCCATATCAGCTAAGAAGTTATCTGTGTACCCGTTAAGGTTGGGAATAATACACAGGAGACTCATCAGTCTCAGCAATGTATATGTACCATTAATGCACTTTCCTCACAATAAAACTTACAGGAACTTGCCATCTGACATTTTTTTCTGTTTATGTTTGTCTGATTTTTTTAAAACTCTTCGGATATAAACAAAAGATAAAAGGGACAGAAATGTAAGCAGTTGTGTAGAAACAAGTGTAGGATGCGTTGAGTCGGGTTGGGTGTTGCTTTTTCCACTAAGCATACATTTACACCAGGGAGGATGTTAGAGAAGTGGGCTGTTGTAATTTCCTCAGAAGGAGTTTTTTTTTCCAGCTAGCATTTGAAAAGCCATGAAAAATGCTGTGGTCAGCATCTTGGTTTTATGGCATCTGGAAAATAGATTCCCTCAGCTGCAGAGTACCCACGATTGCTGCTTGGGGCTATTGATTTAATAGTGACTCATAGTGAATGGGTGCCAATAAATGAATCAGTCACATCACTTCCTACCATACATATGAGTTTTCCTTGCACCCTCTCATCGAAGTAATTACTATACTCCGCTCTTATAAATATGAGGCCTGCTGGACTCTTTATGGCACAGCTGTAGCAGACTTTCAGATGGAAGTTAAAATTAAAACAAAAGAACAAAAGCAGGAAGTCAAAAAAAATGTACAAGCTGGTTTTGTAGTATTTACTTTGCCTAAAGTTTACTTAAAGCTTGCTAATATGTGTTCCCATGTTACTCGTACCTGTTTCTGATGAATTAACCGCCATAAAATTACAACTGCTATCTTTTACAGGTGTAATAAAAATAATAGGAGTGTTCTATTACCCTGAGTGATAATTTCTTATATTTCAGACATCTTTATGTCAATTGAAATATTAGCACCATCATATAAGAATAAAGATGGTATCTAATAATCTATTTACCATCACCCTTTTCTTTCTTCTCAAATATGACTGCACTGGCCTCGAAGAGAGAAGGAGGCAGGCACAGAAGCTTAGTCTCAGGCGCTGATGAAAGGTCCTCCACCCACGGCGACCATTTATTTATTTATTTATTCATTCATTCATTCATTCGTTCGACTTAATATACCGCTTTCTCTGGAGCCCAGAGCGGTTATGTGGTCAGCATGACTGCATGGAGCGCTGCAACCTTCCCGCCAGAATGTTACCTAATGATCTACTCACCTTCGCATGTTTTCAAACTGCTAGGTTTGCATAAGCTGGGGATAACGGTGGGAGCTCATGCCGCTCCCTGGTTTCAAACCGGCAACCTTTAAGCCAGCAAGTTCAACAGCTCATTGATTTAACCCATTGCGCCACCAGGGGCTCATTATTAATAATATTAATAATAATAACATTATTATTATCTCATTTCCAAGATACCTCATGATGTATGCATATATAAAAACAGCTTTTTTATATTAAAAAAATCCAAAACACTTTTCCTACACATTTTAGATAAGACATACCCAACTTATGCCCACACTGGGAGAAGCCACCCTGCCACTGGGCTACATCAGAAACAAACACCATTCTAGAAGAAAATAGAGCATTAGAGCTGTTAGAATTCTAGTTATCCTCAAGCCGATTTAGAGCATTCCCCACCAGGGGTGGTCCTACAAGATAGGCCAAGTAGGCGGTCACCTAGGGCGCCATCTGGGAAGGGGGCGCCATCCTGGCCGCATGGGGCGCCATCCTGGCCCTGCCGATGTTCCTCAGGCAGTGCTGCAGCTGCCTGCTTTTTGACCCCGGCCTTGTGCGCTCCGACGTCGCTTCTGGGCACTCACTGAGGTTTTCACGCAGGCACAGTTGCTCTGGAGCTGAAGTTGAGCGCAGGAGCAACTGCACATGCGCGAAAACCTCCGTGCATGCCCAGTAGCTCCCTTGCGCAGAAGCCTGTAAGCAAAGCACTCCCTATCGGGCAGGCAGGGAGTGCTTCCCCTCTCCCTTTGTCTCCGCCGCGCGCGCGTTTGCAGGGAAGGAGAAAAGAATCAGTGAAGGAAATGTAAGTGAAGGAATGAATGAAGGGCTTTCCTCCTCCTCCTCTGTGACCTCTTCTCTCCCTCCTTCCTTTCTTCGGCTCTATTTCTGTCTAGACCTGAGGGGCCTGAGGCTATGAGGAGTTGTGGGAGTTGGAGTCCAAAACACCTAGAGGGAGGAAGGGAGAGCCCAAGTTTGCCCAGGCCGCACTGCCTGTATTCGACCTCATTTGAACATTTTGGCTGTTTTTCTATTTACATTTACATTGGGATCCTAATTTTGGACTTATGGGAGACTCCTATGAATTATGAGTCGGGTGGTAGGTAATATATTCTGATTTTGATGCATTTACATTGCATTTCTTGTTGATTATTATACAGTTCTGCTTAATATTGTCATACAATATAATACAAATACAATATAACAATAGAATGATGATATATTTTATATTACATGTAATATTACAAACAATATTGCAGTATAGTGGTATTGTACAAAGTAGTAATATATAATATTTTATTTTACTTTATTTTGGGTTATTTGAGTTTTATAGGAGTAATGAAAATATTTAGTAGAGGATAATTTTATTTAAATAAATAATTTTATTATTTTATAATAACAATATAATAGAATGTTACATTATATTATAATGTCAATATATTATAATATAATTATATTGTAATGTAGTATAATATAATTATGATATAATATAGTATGAGTATGGTATAATATATTGTATATACATTGATACAATATAATACTACTAATGGTATTGTGATATTATAATTGTATATTTGTTTTACATTGGGGGCAGCAAAATAATGTTTTTTTGGGGGGGGCACCAAAATAATGTTCGCCTACCATTTAAAATTACCTTAGACCGCCCCTGTTCCCCACCACATTGAAAACATACCAGGAGGGTGATCTGGGGCTTTTTATTTGTTATAGTAAAAGAACAAAGGGTGTCAGGACTGCGTCCAACAACAGAACCAGTGAAAGATTTGCAGAGACAAAAGTGGAAACTCTGAGAAGCACCTGACTGCAGCTTCAACACACTCATCAGAGCAATGCAGTCTTCCCACTCTCCCGGCTCCCCTTGTTGCCATGGCTCAGAGTGGTGAGATGCCCTTGTGCACCAGAGGCAAGAAAGAACCTTCTGTTCTGCTTCAGGTCAAAATGTGCCACCCTGGAAGAATGCTTTACCATTCTTTTGGCATGCACTGCTTGACTCCTGACCTTATCATTGTAGACTGCGTGGAGAGACCCTCAACTCCAACAGCATTTTCCAGTCTGGTGACGCTGATCTTCTCTTTGTCTGCCAGGACAGAGGCTGAATACAGCTATTGCCAAGCATGATACACAGTTCATTGAAATATGCTGGAATGCAAGCCCAAACCTCCTTCGCTATTGATGTACATCTTCTGGCACGTTCTTTCTTAAACACAGAAGCAGGGTCAAAAATGCAAAAGAAATTCCCTATTTGTCACCAGCCACAGTATTTCCTGATTGAATCAGCAGATGGAAGAAGCAAGGGACTTCGATCAGAGGAAGAAGCAGAGAGTGCCAAGAAGACACTAAAAGAGAGCAGGCAATAAGGCAAGGCTGGGACAAAGCAAGGATGGGTAGGGGGATCTAATCACAGGACAGTTTAATGACAGAAAATGTGGTTTGCTTGCAACTGCCCCAGGTTCCATCTCTGCCATCTTGAGGTAGAGCTGGACAAGATTCATATCTGAAAGCTTGGGAAACCAATGCCAGTGAGAGAAAACCAATGCCAACATCTAATTTAGAACTCTGTGTGTTTTTATTGCATCAGGAATATCTGGGCCTCACCCAGACTGGAGCTATTGTACACCGTTATAAAAAGTTTAAACATTTCCCAGAATCCTCTATCCAATAAAATCCCACTACCTGAGCATGATGGGCTTCATTTCTTCGGCGTCGAGTATTTATGTCACAGCGGATAGGCAACAGAAATATAGAAGTTTAATTCCTCATCGGCCCAAAAAACCTCCAGTCTCTGTTCGTGTGAATAATGAAACTCTCATACAATTCACAAGGTAAATATATAACTTTGTATTGAATTGTATTTAACAATAACTGGCAAAACATCGAAAAACAACAGCCCTCACAGCTACCTCTCTAAACATCCTTTCCTCACAGATATTACAAACCAACTGACACCAACTGTCACTTTGTAACTGACAAATCCCTCAAGATTCCATTCAGCAGTCTTGAAACAGCGCCATCTGGTGTCAAACATATCACACTGCAGATCATCTCAAACTGCGAAAATACATCTTGTGCTGACTCATGAATTGCTATTTAAAATGCAATAATCTGACACATTTGCTTTCTTAATAAAAGGAAAATTACTAAACTGTTACCTCTATCAATCAATCAAAACTTTATTACGGTCACAGACCAGCACAAAGCGGGCACAAGCGCCCAACTGTTACCTCTATTTATTATATTGTGCCGTTTAACTTTGCATGAGGACAATACCATGTCAATTAAAGCAGAGAGTTAACAAGTCATCTGCTCTTACCACCACTTCTACTTTCTTCACTGAGCAGAGAAAAAACAAGACACATGTGTCATTTTTGATAGGATATGAGAGATCAGAGCTGGCTTTTCCCAAGAGGTGGCAAACTGTGGACCTCCAAATACTGTTGGATTGCAAGAGCCCACACATCTCACCGCTGCCTAGTTTGGTAAGGTAATAAAAGTTTTTGTCAGATAAGACCTTGTAAAACTACAACTCCCATGATTTCCTAGCATTAAGCCATGGATATTAAAGTGATGTCAACTGTATTAATTCTACAATGTAGGTGTACCCTAAAATGGGTTTGACAGATAGGTACAAATGCACTAAATAATATTACGGTAGTTATTTGTACCAGAACTGTGCCTCTTGAGAATACCAATATTGTCTATACCAGGCATGGGCAAACTTCGGCCCTCCAAGTGTTTTGGACTTCACCTCCCACAGGCTGTTAGGAATTGTGGGAGTTGAAGTCCAAAACACCCGGAGGGCTGAAGTTTACTCACACTTGGTCTATACAATATGGCCAAATTGATTTTAAGCAGTAGTGACCCTTTCAGTTGTGTTTAATTAATTAACTGTACAAAATTGAGGCACATTAAAGTAATTTTGATAGGAATACAGTCCCCCTTTAAAAATATTTTCTTTAATTGCAGCCAGTTAGTGCCTTTGCTGTTACAAGAAAAAAGATCCATCGATAGGATTATGGTGAGTGCCTTCCGAGCATCAAAGACAAACTTGGAGTCAAAATGAAACTGGGTAACTGGAGTCCAAAATAGATGACCCAGACAACTATAGACGGCAGCTAGTGAACTTGAGTTCAGGGGAAACTTGGAAAGAGAGGCATACTCTGACCTTGCTATTTGCTGCTTATACTCCTCACCCACAAAAACATGCTTCTGGGGAGATGCCCATGAACACACCCTAGCACAAACTGCTGAATCTCCTGCAGGCAGGATCCCCTTTCCACATAGCGCCTTTGAGGCAATAAAATTAGTGCCTGAGCTATGTGATTAAACAACAATGCTGGACTGTCCTGTGGGCATGAACACAGTTAGACTAAGTGACTAGCTGGCTGATTGGCAGGCCGCTCTGTCAGATCCAGGCCAACCTTGTGGGCCCAACAAACTGTTCCATAGTTGTTAAGATTGTAATTTATTCCAGTTTATTTACTGTTTTATTTTGTTCCATACAGGTGTAATAAGTCCTGCAAAAGCAACAAAGCTGCTATAACCTTTTTCTTTTGAAGATTGTATTTATTTATTTACAAAATGATGGGCCCAATTTCAGTGCAGTGCATTTCACAACGGCAATATGTTACAATTATGGGGAAAGTGGCAAATGGTGAATTAATTATCAAGTTTTCCTCTGAAGTGCGTGGTTGCCCTGTGCTATCCCCCTTAATTAAACAGCCCGTTTCCTCAAACTGTAAGTACCAATGAGAAATGCTCTTTCAATGAGCGAAGCTTGGGACTGTTTGTGCTCTGGAAGAGGCATCCAGTGGTAATCCCCACCCTTTTAATTGGTAAGGGTTTCGTTCATGGATGATTCATGTTTGCAGTGATATAGTACTTTCAAATCAGATCAATTTTTTAAATAAAAAAACCACTCTATTTTTCCGTATTGCCTCCCCACCCACTAGGGTTCCCAAGGCAATTAAAAAAAATAATTAATACAAATACAAAAAACATTATAAAAACACTTTAAAGTACTCTTTAAACACTCCTAAAAGTAGTAATAAAAACCCTAAGATCCAGTTTTTAAATAGTAAAATGCCAGTTTCAATCCCTGAATGCCATGAATGCACTGAAAACATCACCTGCAGGAGAGTAGATTTTGTTTGAACTGTATAAGGAACCTATTGGAGTGTTTTGGCAATGGAATCAATTGCTTAGGGCCCTTCCGCACAGCCATATAGCTCAGAATATCAAGGCAGATAATCCACAATATCTGCTTTGAACTGGGTTTGAACTGAGTCCACACTGCCATTAAATCCAGTTCAATGTGGATTTTATATAGCTGTGTGGAAGGGGCCTTAGAGTGCAGGCAAGGTCATATTCTCTATCCACATATTCAAACAGAGGCTGGGGAGCTACATGCTGTAACTGGAGATCCTTCCTGTCTATGTCTCTATACTTTCATAACAAGAAATCAGATTCTAAAAGGAAACCAGGCTTCTCACCTAAAAACTAGTCAATTGCAGCGCAAAAGATAATGTTCATTACATAACCACACCGAGACAGATACACAATAAACAATATACAATAACAAGAGAGGAAGAGGGGGACGCAAAAGATGATTCGGCTATTAAACAAGCTAAAAGGATTGGAATAAGAAGGATAAAAGTGAGCAAGTTATGATAATCACAAAAGGAAAAACGTTTAAATCCCTGTCTCTGCTCTTTTAGTGATCTGGAGAGGTTTCACTTATTCTGAGTTCTTTGTTTGTTTGTTTATTTATTTACGACATTTTTATGCCGCCTTTCTCACCCCGAAGGGGACTCAGAGGGGCTTACAAGTCATATGAACATACAACATACTACATTACTAGCATAGTACTAATACATCATTCATAATAGTATTATATAATATATTGTTGCTGGGGGAGGGGGCCCTGATGTTGCAGGAGACAAGATGGAACTGTCTTCTTGGCTCCCCTTCTTTACTCTGGCCCCATAGCAGCCATTGGTTCTTTGTTTCATTGGGAGGCTTCAAAAGCCTACACATCAAGTTTTGCTACTGACAAGGAGATCAGCATTTTGTGCACCCCTTTCTGCTTCTGTCATGACCTTCCTCTGTTGGAGAACTACAGAGATAATATGGAGAGAATGGTGAACAGAGAGTTTGATTTAGAATCAATATGAGAAGTCTTTCACTGGAACTCCAAATATCTGATGCCTTGGAGTTTGGCGGAAGATGGTTTTTGGAGATATTCACAAGATGGCCAGCATTGTCATGAAAACATGAACAGACAGGACTGAGACATTATTTCCCGATTACTTGTGACTTACAACTGATTCTTAGAAGTCATACAATATTTGAGTGTTGTTCATGCTGCTGCTCATGCTCCCCTCCTGTATTGTGACTGGATTCTCTCTTTTAAAATATTGCTCTGATTGGATTCAAGAACTGCCAATCACAAAATTTTATCCGCTTCCCTTGCTACATGTCCTTGTTATGGATCGCTTATGAGAGATTGGTCTTACAAAACACAAAACAGTCCCAAGGTAGAACCAAAGTTGTGAAACTCTACTACTTTGTCCTGGACTTCCTTACACACGAGTTTCCTCAGATTTGGAAGCTTGAATATTTCTGAAATTAACTCAAATACATGTCTCCTCCTAGATTTATTTGCAAAGCCCTGTTGTAGTGATTTCAGCTAGGACCGCAGTTAAGGAGTCCTTGCCCGGTGAATTTCTGCTAAACCAGGGCTGTCCAACTGGCGGCCCCGGGGCCGGATCCGGCCCCGTAGCCTGTTGGACACAGCCCCACCTATGCCCTCAGCCGCCATTTTTAATTTTTTTTTAAAATCGATTTTTAAAAAAATGGCGGCCGGGGGGGAGGGGGAGGCGGGGCAGGGAGGAGGAAGAGAGCTAGCTCCTCCTTTGCGGTGCCCCCCCTCCCTACCTAGGGCGGGGAGCCGCGAAAAAGGGCAGAAGGCGGCGCCAAGAGCAGCGCGTCACAGGCCTGGCGTGACGCGCTGCTCTTGGCACCGCCTACTCCTCCTTTCGCGGCTCCCCCGGCCTAGGAAGGAGGGAGGCGCCGAAAAGGAGGAGTAGGCGGTGCCAAGGGGCAGCGCGTCACGCCAGGCCTGTGACGCGCTGCCGTTGGCGCCGCCTTCTGCCCTTTTTCGTCACCGAGAGAGGGACGGAGAAGCGATCCAGACAGGGAGGAGGAGCCAGCTCTCTTCCTCCTGCCTGGATCGCCCTTCTCCCTCTCTCGCGCCGCCGCTGCGAGGCAGTTCGCAGCGGCGGCGCCGAGAGAGGGACGGAGGGGCGATCCAGGCAGGGAGGAAGACAGCTGGCTCCTCTCCCTGGATCGCCCCTTCTCCCTTTCTCGGCGGCGGCGCTGTGAACTGCCTCGCAATGGCGGCGCCGAGAGAGGGACGGAGGGGGCGATACAGGCAGGAGGAAGACAGCTGGCCCCTCCTCCCTGCCTGGATCGCTTCTCCGTCCCTCTCTCGCCTCCGCCGGTGCGAGGCAGTTCGCAGCAGCGGCGCCGAGAGAGGGACGGAGGGGGCGATCCAGGCAGGGAGGAAGACAGCTGGCCCCTCCTCCCTGCCTGGATCACTTCTCCGTCCTCTCTCGGCGCCCGCCGTTGCGAGGCAGTTCGCAGCGGCGGCGCCGAGAGAGGGACGGAGGGGCGATCCAGGCAGGGAGGAAGACAGCTGGCCCCTCCTCCCTGCCTGGATCGCTTCTCCGTCTCTCGGCGCCGCCGTTGCGAGGCAGTTCGCAGCGGCGGCGCCGAGAAAGGGACAAGGCGGCAGTACAGGGAGGAGGGGCCAGCTCTCTTCCTCCTGCCTGGATCGCTCCTCCCTTTCTCAGCAGCGCCGCTGCGAACTGCCTCGCAACGGCGGCGCCGAGAGAGGGACGGAGGGGGCGATACAGACAGGAGGAAGACAGCTGGCTCCTCCTCCTTCGCCCCTCCTCCTTCCCCGCACCGCGGCGCGTCTGCGGGGGAGGAGGAGGGGCGAAGGAGGAGAAAGTCAGCTGGCCCCGCCCCCCGCCCCTCTATCGGCCCCGCCCCCTGCTCACTGATCACCTGTGGCCCCCCAGGTGATCAGTGACACTTCTTCCGGCCCTTGGGCCGGAAGAAGTTGGACAGCACTGTGCTAAACCATATCAGTCTGACGTATAACAAAGTATTCCGGATTATTACTGTTTGGCAAAAATGGATGCAAGCCACTGCTCAAAAATGTACAAGCACACCTTCATGGAAAAATGCAAGACATTTTAAACATTTTGGCAGCTATTCAGACTTCTAATGCCTCCCCCCCGATTGGTTGAAAAACAAACTGGCCAGGATCTGTGCAGACATTGGCTGGGGGTGTCCCTTCCATCACAGATGGGAGGAGGGTATCCCCACAGTGGGAAGAAGAACAGCTGATTATTGGTTGGTTAAAGGTCCAGTCTGTTGCAAAGATACCCCCGTGAAGGGTGTGAAGCTGAAGAGGATGGTGATGTGTGTACGTAGATGGTTCCTTGATTGGCTTAAGTGTCCAGTTCCGAAAAGTCAGAGGTGCAAGGCACAGAAAACAAAAGGTGGAAATGCTGAATATCCAGAGGCTTGACTGTCTTTTTAAAGGGTTAATTCATTCATCTTTGTTTTAGCTTTCTCTTCTGCATGAAGTATAAGCCTCTGGACACATCTGTTCAAGTAAATGGTATAAAACACAACGCTGGTGATAAAGGGATTATCTGTCTTTCACATTTATACAAAATATATTGTTTTATCTGGTCTGGGAGGAATATTTCCTGATGGATCAGAGATCTCTACTCCAAGGAGCTATTGTTAATAGAGGGCACTGAGGTAACCGATGCCTTCACAGCACACTTGATTTTCACTTTATACGCTTAGGAATTAATATACCACACAATCAATACAAGTTACACAAAAATAACATTTAGTACATTTATTAATGGGTTTAGTTTCGATATAGTTTGGGGTACAGTTGCTGCTGGGTCCTCCTGGAGCTTTCAGCAGGTTCAGAACAGCAAAACTTTGTTAGAACGGAAAAGGTTTAAACAAGAAAAAGAAAATAATATATGTTGTACAAAGTTCTTCAAACAACTAAATTAATTTGGGAGGGGTGTGTGGTGGCTCAACAATACTGTGGGTTTGATTTTCTTTCCCAGAATCATACTGCACATATTGATCAGATGATCACCAGAAAACCATAGTGTGTTCCAAGTACTTTAATGATTTGTTTTGCCTCTGTTTATACTTTATAGTCAGTGTGGTCTATGGCAAGTTACATTATCTCAGTCTAAGAATAAGGCAATGGCAAACGTCCTCTGAAGGAATTTTGGCAAGAATGACCTATGATGAGAGTCACCATAAGTCAGAGTTGACCTAAAGGTGCATTAATAGTTATTGCCACTACCAATCATTCTGTGCAGGAATCTGGCCCTTTGGAGAACTTCAGCTCATTTGATATTGTCTGTCATAGAAATATGTTCAAACTTACACATTTGTTTGAAACAGTCCTCCTACTTTCCATGTAAACTCTACATAGTGGGGGCAGAATAGAAAAAGCCCCCTTCACTCTCTGCTGACATTGTCAGGACGAGAGAACAGTGATGTGGATTCAGCACAGATGGTTGGTGGACTGAGATCATTATCTTACTTTCCCACAGGCTCATGAAAAATCCTTGGCTTCTAAACACTTTAACTATTGTCGTGTCTTAAGGGTTTGAAACAGGGGAAGGCTTTATACCCTTTTACTGATCTTCAGCACCAGCCCTCTTTGTTCACCGCCCACAGCTGACATTAACATAAAATGCCAGATAGCTCCAGAAGGGCTCACTACTGGCTAAGCGGGTGATGTCACCAAGCCATTAATCAAGGAATGCCCACACTGGCTGCTCACAGGGCCGGAGTTGATGCCCCACCAAGGAGCGAGGAAGGAACTCTCTGTGCCAGAAACTGCATGTGTGCCAAGTCCAAGAGCCCAGATGCCATACAGCAAGACACGACGATGAAGTTTTGGGGCTCCACAACAGAGTAGCCCTGGAACAGCTGGAAAGAGTTGCCTAAAGTTGTCATATCAACAACAATCATACTGATTGAAGGGATGGACAAAACCTACGTTGTGTTTTTGGCTCACAGTGGAGTAGACTAACAAGACAGCCTGGTTTGCTTGGCCTGCTGAGTGGAAAAGATCTCTTATGGACTCATCTAGGTAAACCAACCTCTTGATGTAGCAAACGCAAAGGTGACAAGTGCAATAACATTATTTTAACCTGAAGTATAAAAGCACATCCAAACTCAGTTACTATGGTTGGTGCAGAGCAAATTTGGTCCAACTGTCAGGACAGGCGTTCAACCAAAGGATGCCAATAGGCTTATACAGACTTATCAGTAGGGTTCCAGACTCACAGATTATGCCAATTTTTTAAACAGAGGGCCAGGCCACAGTCCCTCAAACTGTTGGAGGGTTGGATTATAATTTGAAGAAAGCATGAATGAATTCCTATGCATACTGCTCATATCTTATTTGTAGTGCAAAAAAACACTTTAAAATGATACAATAATGAAAATGAAGAACAATTTTAACAAATATAAACTTATTAGTATTTCAATGGGAAGTGTGGGCCTGCTTTTGTCTGATGAGATACGATTGTGGTTGTGTGCTTTCAAGTCGTTTCAGACTTAGGTTGACCCTGAGTGAGGGCTGGGTAAATGACCTTGGAGGGCCGTATCTGGCCCTCGGGCCTTGGTTTGAGGACCCCTGGATTAGGGGAATTCACTACCAAGCCTCTTACCTTGCCTGCAAATACTTTAGTGCAGTGGTTCTCAACCAGTGGGTCCCCAGGTATTTTGGCCTATAACTCCCAGAAATCCCAGTCAGTTTACCAGCTGTTAGGATTTCTGGGAGTTGAAGGCCAAAACATCTGGGGACCCACAGGTTGAGAACTACTGCTTAGTACATTGTTAAGGGACAATGACTAACACTGTTTTGTCAGCAGTCAGTTAAATGGAGAGCTGTAACTTAAAAGTTGGGAGAGGAATCTTCTTTCATTTTTGAGAGGACTCTGAGGTGAAGATCAGAAGGCATTCTCTATGCTAATCCTATTTCCATCCCGTTGACGTTATTTTTCTAATCTAAATGCCCAGTGGGGAGCACACACCAGTCAACTTTTCCAACCAAACTATTAAGGAGGCCCAGATCCTGTTTATTTTCCTTTGGGAGTGACTCCCAATGGAGCTGGTGGTTTCTCTACACTACAGTCATCTCCTTGATGTTCTGATGTTCCCACCCCAAATCTGACATGCAAAGGCGGCCTCTCTGCAGAAAGCTATTGCTCTAGGGAGAATGAGCAATGCCTTTTTAAAAAGTCAACAAGTATATTTTTATATGAGGTCAAACTATTCAGGAGCTGTTCACAACAGGATCTCAGATAAATGTCTCTTTAACGCACACCCCGCTCACATCCCTTTCAAGAAAAATGCATTGCATTCAGTTATTGGGAGTCATCTCCTATTCTAGAAGCTTGAGTTAAACAACAATATTTGTGGTACACAAGATAAAGGTCTACTTCTCATTTAGCTTGTGAGAGCTGTGTCTAGGAATTCAGTCTTGAATGTGTATGTGTTCATTCCTCAAAACATAAAATAAGCAGTACACAAAAAAAAGGATTAGGCTACAATACTTCCTACTATTTAGGGCCCCTTTTAACCAGTCATCTAAAATCCAGATGATCTGCTTTGAACTGGATTATATGGCAGTGTGGACTCATATAATCCATTTCAGAGCAGATAATGTGGATTATCTGCTTTGATAACCTGGATTACATGGCAGTGTAGAAGAGGCCTATGTTTCCATTTTGAGGAAATGCATATTGTACATAGAAAGGAATATAATATCTGCAGGTTAACATTAATAAATGATCCTTTCTATTAATAAAGTGCATTCCTCAAAATGGAAACATAGGCCCCTTCGGCACTACCATATAATCCAGATTATCAAATCAGATAATCTACATTATCTGTGGATTAATGTTAGCCTACCTGCAGATTAAGAGCCACGGTGGCGCAATGGGTTAAACTCTTGTGCCAGCTGGATTGCTGACCTGGAGGTTGCCAATTCAAATCTGTGAGATGGGGTGAGCTGTCGTCTGTCAGCTCTAGCTTGTGGGGACATGAGAAAAGCCTTCCAGCAGGATGGAACCACATCCAGGCGTCCCCTGGGCAATGTCTCTATAGCTGGCCTATTATCTGCAGTAGGTTCTCAAATTGCTTCTGACACAATAAAAAAAACCCAGCAGGTTGGAGTGGTTTGGAATACACCCAACTTTGCCACCATAGTGGAAAATGTGTAAAAAAAGTTCAGCAAGTGCAGCTGTTGCTATTTTCCCTGCAGTGCCTACTGACATAATTATATGCTTAGAAAAAAGGATAGTGCAGAATTCAACATGGTTAGGGCATCATACTTAGACAGGAACACTGGAGACATAACTTGCATGGTTCAACTTAAATTAGAAGGAAATATTCTGTGGTTTGCAACCAGACTACTAAACTGATTCATGGCAACCTCTAAGCAAAATCAAAAGTTATCTCCAGCTGTGACAGATTTGCCCTGGGAAATAGTCCAGAATAGGACCCACAAAGCATAAGTGTTTCCATGAGAACATGGCACAAACATAAGGCATTATAAGGAAGTGTTATTAGAAATTCTTGCTTTTCAGCTATTTTAATCCATGCACCCCAAAATTAGTTTTCATGTAACAGCAAGTATACCAAAGGGTTATTTATTAGGATGTTACACTGCACAATCTTCCTGTCTCTGACTTCAGACAGGATCAACCCCTAAATAAATAATATATACAATGTATCTAAAATAAATATATAATTTAAAATGAAATATTTGTTAAATATTTTCCCCCATTTAATTAAGTTGAAAATTAGACTTCTTCAGCAGATTGAAAGTCTTTCACAGTTATATCCTTAGCAGGTGCTTGTAAAATCCAGTTTGCAGGGTTGTCGTTTCTTTGCTTGTGAAGATATCACTTGCAAATGGTGCCAAGGCAAAGTTCGGCTTTTCTCCGAAATCTGTGGCTCCGCATCAGGGGATGCACCTTTTGCAGAGAAGTGTCTCTCTCAGATTTGTTTGGAAAATTCTTCCAATTTGGGGATGGCAAATTGCTTTTTCAACAAAGCAAATAACTGTCATTATCCCCTTGGGAAAAAGAGCACTTCCTTCCACTCACACAAGCTCCCTTTCAGCTTTGACATGTGTCCCAGAAAATGAGCTTTATCCATTGGGTTGTTGAAGTAGGTCTTCCCACTGCTGAATCCTGAAACATAAGGAAAGGATGGTTCACATCACAGCTAAATATGTGCTGAGCAACACTACACAATATGCACTGCACAAATGTGTACAAAATTCAATTTTAAAAAGCTTATATTTCCATAACCTTCGGAAACAGTCTATTCTTACTCTTATTCTTAATACAAGCATCTGTAAACAATCGTGTTAAAGTCTGAGCCGCTAGGATTCAAGCAGAGTAAATGGAGGTCTAAGATAAGGCCCCTTCCACACATCCAAATAAAATCCCATGTTTTGTGGTTTGAAGTGGAATATATGGCAATGTGGACTCTGATAACCTGGTTCAAAGCAAATATTGTGGGATTTTCTGCTTTGATATTCTGGGTTATATGGTTGTGTGGAAGGGCCCCAAGAGCATTTGGCAGGTATCAGTACTTGTTAATAATAATAATAATAATTATTATTATTTATTTATACCACGCCTCGGGGAGGCTTACATGAGGCCAAGCCTGATAACACATAATAAAATAACACAGAGCAAATAATAAAACAATACAATCAATATAACTCACACATAATTCCTTGCATGTTTTCTCAGCCTGTGGAATTATATAATTTTCCTGAAGACTTTATCTTGATTAAGGAAATATTGTAAAAAGATTGGCTTGGGAAATGTTTTTTTCATAATTTGTCATTTATGCCCAAGTTCATACTAAAATAACATTCTCAGAGTGGGGCAATTAACACCTGTTTTCAAGGTACACAACCACTACAATTTGCAGTCTCCGGGAAAGGGCACAAAGGGCTGAAAATTATTTCCCCAAAGCCAAAATGGAAACAGAAATGTGACTCAGAGGGAGAAGTGGTACAAAAGTGGCCATGGATGCAGCAGGAAAGACATTAGCAATAAGACAAAGCTGGATAAAGGTACTAGGAGAAGATCACATGATTTGGAAAGTAATCTCAAAAATCCACAGTAAATATGTTATGGCTGGTGTTGGGATCAGTAATGCAGTGCAGAGACTGAAACAAAAACGACCCAACACATTCATTTCTCCTCAAGGATGGACATCCTCCCAATAATACAAGCACCTCCAAATTTATCTTGGCCTACCAGAAGAGAAATATTTTACTTTAGGGCAAGGAAAAGACAGAAGTCATTGTAATCTCATCTAGTCAGCAAAGTGGCTTTTTTCCATCTCAGGCAGCCTAGGCGACTGGCTCCCTATCTGACCAGGGAGGATCTGGCCACAGTGATCCAGGCTACGGTCACCACAAGAATTGACTACTGCATTGACCTACCTATGTCAGCAATCCAGAGGCTCAAGCTAGCGCAAAATGCAGCTGCTAGGCTTCTCACTGGTATGCCCGTGAGAGCTCACATAACACTAATATTGCAGCAGTTGCACTGGCTACCAGTGGAGCACCGGGTCTCCTTCAAAGTGTTGATTATCACCTTCAAGGCCTTATATGGTCAGGGAGTGTTGTACCTGAGGGACTGTCTCACCCCAGATCAACCCCAGAGGTCACTACACTCCATTGACCAAAATCTTTTGATGATTCCTAGCTGCCGCTCATATCGGCTGACATCGACTAGACGGCGAGCCTTTATGATCATAGCTCCAACTCTTTGGAATGCTCTGCTGGAAGATGTGCGAGCCCTGAGAGATTTAATAAAGTTCCGCAGAGCATGCAAGATGTTTTTATTCCAGCAGGCTTTCGGGGTCTGATTTGATTAACCAGCTGTAAATAGTTTTATAGTTTTTAGCTAAGAGTTTAATTTTTTCGGTTGTTTTAGAGTGTGTTTTTATACTCTCTGTAAGCCGTCCTGCGCCCTCGAGGAAAGAAGGCATACAAAACTGAATAAATAAATAGTCAACACGACATTTAAAGGATTACCTTGCAGTTCCAGGATGTCTCAATGGTTGCTAGTGCTGCCCAGTTTCACCTTTTCTTCGTTCTCTACATCATATACACCTTGTTTGTGGCACCTGGAAAAGCCAAAAAGAAAGAGGTTCAAGATGAAGAACAATCTGAACTTTGAATGAGAAAAGCAACATTGCTACCACACTATCCTTAGGCCAAAAAAAGGTGAATTACTGTTCCTTTCTGGTATGAGAAACTGAGAACCCTGCATTTCTGGGCATGAAACCAGTCACAAGACGTGGAGTACCTTGGACTAAAACTGGACTTCAGTTCTTCATTTGTTGGCTTCCAGCCCAAGCCACCTCAGCACTATGCTCAAGACCATAGAAGGGCTGGTACACCATCTACAAAGTCACTGAACAGGAAGAGATTTTCAAAGCCATCTACTCCAACTGGCAAGACCAAAAGATGACTTACTATAGATGCCACAAGGACTTCATCCGCCTCATCCAAAAGTCCAACTGAACACTAGTCAAGGACAAACAGGCAGAGGGATTGCACTGAACTTTGTTCAAATCCTAATGTGTCACTTTCTTGGTGGTTTTGGGAAGAGATCTGCCAAAATCTGTTCCTTGCTTGTAGAAGACATGTCACTCTTGTACTACTGAAATTAGGGAGCTCTGATCCTGGCAGTGCCTTGGGAGAGAAGCTATCTGGAACCTGACCTATGACATTCTGAACTCCTCAGAAGAAGGGACAGACCAGTGGTTCTCAACCTATGGGTCCACAGATGTTTTGGCCTTCAACTCCCAGAAATCCTAACAGCTGGAAAATTGGTTGGGATTTCTGGGAGTTGTAGGTCAAAACACCTGGGGACCCACAGGTTGAGAACCACAGGGATAGACCAATATTTAAATGCTGCAATTCTTATGTATTTAATATATCTCTAAGCCTCTTTTCAAGACTGTAGTCTTCTCATGGGGCCTGCACTTCCAGATTATGGTACTCCTACACCTCAGTTTTCCACCACACCAAATAGCTTACCTGAGCATCAGTAATGCAGCAATGATGATAAGACACAGGGATGACAGCACAACTGCCGTGACTGCTAGTATAGTTGTGTGGTCGTAACTGTGGGGGTGTTTTTCCACTGGAAGACTGAAGGCATGGCATCTCTCCCCATGGTACCCTGAATGGCATCTAGGAATTTAAAAAAACAAGGCATAAGACTCATTCTAGGAAGTAAGACCAATTGGTCTCTTGTTAGAAAGGACCCTTTCACACTACACAATTGTAGCACTACGAGTCCACTTTAATTACCATGGCAATATTCTATGGAATCCTGGGATTTGGCTTTTAGAAAAAGACATTTAGAATTCTCAGCTAGAGACGGCAGGGACCTGCCATGACAGCAAATAATGCAAACATAGCAAAGTGGGATCCTATAGCTGTATGACGTGAAAGGGCCATAAATGTATTGCACACATCCGCCTCCTCTCTTGTACTGACTCTCTTCTGCTTCACTCTCCTGATGAGATTTTCACTTGTTGTCCACAGTGCACATCCAGCACAGTTTGCACAAAAACTTATTCTGTCTGGGCACTCAAGTTAATTCTGTAGTGTTATTATTACTAATAATATTGCAATATAATTTGTTATAATACAATGTGATATGTAATTGTTGTACTGTGACAATGACATAGTATGTTGTATTTGATATTATAGTATAATATAGTATGGTATAATATATTGTGTATATATATAATATTGATAATGTTGTAATGCAATGCAATATATTACCACTAATAATAATAATATGATACTATAACTATCTATTTTGTATTACATGCAATATTACTAATAATATTGCGATATAATTGTTATAGTTCAATGTGATATTGTTATAGCACAATGTGATATGTAATATTGATGTTGTGGCAATAATATAGTTTATTGTATTTGTATAGTTCAATGTGATATTGTTATAGTACAACGTGATATGTAATATTGATGATGTACTATGGCAATAATTATAGTTCATTGTATTTGCATTTTGCTTGTGAGCCGCTCTGAGTCCCCTTCGGGGTTGAGAAGGGCGGCATATAAATATCGTGAAATAAATAAATAAATAGTATTTGAGCTCTGAAACAGACTAAGTCTGGAATACAAAATCCCCCAATCTTCAAAAGTGACATGAGTTCTGTGAGCAGAAGTAATTTGGTATTCTCATTAGTCATAGTTTATTTAGCATCATTCGTGTTCATGGATCCTTTTATAGTAATGTAAGACAAGCCAAGTTGAAGCCCCCAGAGAGATGAGTGTGCAAACTTTAGTGAAAATTGAGTTGTAAAAGTTGTAGCTCAAGTCAAAGGTTTATATCCACCACACTGTTGGTTCACAGCCCTTTGGTTAAGAAACTTCATTCTTAAAAAGAGACCACAATTGACTCATGTTTTCTCTTTTTCAATGTCCTCTTCAGTATGAATAATTCCAGTCCTCTTTTGGGACAGAAGCATACTTCCCAAATAGAAAAACCCGCCTGCCTTGCTCATGTTTAGGAAGATGAAAACAGCCCATTCCACTCATCAGGGTCGCATTCAAGCTTTGATAGTCAGACTATAAAGGAAGCCAAGGGGAAAACAGGATGGTGATGAGTGACAATATAGTTCCCAGTAAGCAAATGCCTACTGCTCTTCTGAGCCAAAAGTTAACCAACCTCGGCCTACCATCCCAAATGATTCATGATGGGTCTGTTCTAGCATTGAGTAGACAGGCGGGAAAGATAATAAAAGATTCAGCTGCAGACAGCAGGCAGCACCTCTTTGCTGAAGTAAGAGTGGGAATCCTGCAGCCATCCAGTGGCTGTTGGATAACACATTCAAGCATAGCAAACAGTGAGATATGCTGACAGTCGCAGTCCCATCTCACGAGAGGCCCTTCCAGACAGGCCCTATATCCCAGGATCTGATCCCAGGTTTTCTGTTTATCCCAGATTATCAGGCAGTGGGGACTCATATAATGCTGACAACTTGGGATCAGCTCCTGGGATATAGGGCCTGTCTGGAAGGGGCCCTGGAAAGTTGCAGGGTTCTCTTACATATGTATTTATTTATAACATTTATACCCCACTCTTCAGCCAAAAAGGCTCCCAAAGATGCTTACTTCCCTGCGTGTTCTTTGCACCATCCCCATACTATATCTACTGTATATATATATATATATATATATATATATATATATATATATATAAATGTTGTCATTATGAGTACCTTAAAAACAAAAAAACTACGGATCCAATACCCACCAAATTTGGCAGCAAAACATCTCACAATGCAACGTGTGACCAACAATAAAAATCCCCCCCAAAGAACCCCTCAAAATTCATTAAATTAACAAAATACAGATCCTCTGTTGTCCTGCTTTGGCTCCACCCCTTTGCCACACTTCCCCCTCTTTCCCTTTAGCCTTCCTTCCTTCTTTCGTTTGGCAAGGGAGGGGGATGTTGTGGAGGGGCAATAAGAGGCCCTGCCCCCTGCTCCGGTCCCACCCCCCACTCCAGCCCCAGCCCCGCCCCTTCCCCACTCTGGCCCCGCCCCCTCACCGCACTCCCCCCCTCCTTCCCTCTAGCGTTCCTTCCTTCCTTCTTTCCCTTTGGCAAGGGAAGTAGAAAGGAAAGGAAAAGGAAAGGCAGGAAAGATGTAAAGACAGAAGGAAGGAGAACAGACAGGAAGGAAGGAGAAAAGAAAGGAGGGAGGGGAAAAGGGCAGGAATGAAAGAGGGAAAGGGGGAGGAAGGAAAGAGAGAAGGAGGGAGAGAGGGAAGGAAGGAAGGAAGGAGGGAAGGAAGGAAAGAGGTACCGAAGGAAGGAAGAAGAGAAAGTAGAAAGGAAAGAAAAAGGAAAGGAAAGGCAGGAAAGAGTTAAAGAAGGAAGGAAGGAAGGAGAAAAGGAAATAAAAAGTGAAAGGAAGGAAACAGGGAGGGAAGAAAGGAGACAAAGGAAGAAGTAGAGAAAGGGGGAGGGAAGGAAGGAAAGAGAGAAGGAAGGATGAAACCAAAGAGAGAAAGAAGGAATAAAAGAAAGGGGTTGAGAAGGAAGAAATGTACGGTTCTGTTGCCAAGGTGCTCCCCAGGCATTGGGTGGCTAGGGAACCATGGATGTAGCAGCAGCTGGTTGTGCGTCAGCAACCAGCCTGGGCAGTCCTCTGGTGGATGATATCACTGCCTGGCCACCATCATCCTCTGGCCACCAAATGACTGCAAGGAGGCACCCTGGCACAGTGGCACTAGAACAGTAAGCTAAGGGTGCAAAGAGGCATGTCCGTTACATTTTAGTTAATGTGGTCCAGGATCTTGGGCCTTGTGCCTGGACCTATGTTGCAAGGAATTGGGAGCAGAGGGGAGGGCTTTGACAAAAAGGAAGAATTCCATCAATGAAGAGTATGTGACAACTTCTCCTTCACTCCTCACAATGCCCATGTCTTTCGGTGAGCTTGTCATTTTCCAATTTTACTTTGAGATCTAAGTACTGCCACTCTGTAGTCCTATAGCTCATCAATATAGCGAGGCTGCAATTCTATAACCACTTATTGGGTGATTATACATTAAAAATGAGAGTTATTTTTGAAACAGTATATATTATTATTATTATTATTCGGGTTTCTATGCCGCCGACTCCCTGAGGCTCGCGGCGGCTCACAGGAACCGAAGGTACAACTACACACAAGCAATGCGATAAAACATCTAAGACAATTAAACAGTTAAAACAGCAAAATACAAAACCCCCAGGTACAGTTCAGAATTTGAACTGTATATGAATTTGTACTATAGGCTTTACCGTGTAATTACTGTGTAAGCTGTGTATCTCCAACTTTTCTGTTGCCTTTCATTCGGGGTCCTTCCAGACAGGCCTTATATCCCAGGATCTGATCCCAGGTTTTTTGCTTTAAACTGGATTATATGAGTGCCCACTGCCAGATAATCTGAGATAAACAGTAAAACTGGGATCAAATCCTGGGATATAGGGCCTGTCTGGAAGGGCCCTTAGATGTTGAAACACTGCCCCTGCCCCTCTGTCTAGAACAGTGATTCACAACCTGTGGGTCCCCAGATGTTTTGGCCTTCAACTCCCAGAAATCCTAACATCTGGTAAAATGGCTGGAATTTCTGGGAGTTGTAGGGCAAAACATCTGGGGACCCACAGGTTGAGAACCTCTGATCTAGAACCATGGTGTACAAACACCCCAGGTTTTTTTTAATTAGAAAAAAGCTTTTGGCACATCTGGATTTCCATTTCATGAGCAAGTGAAGAAGGATGACCTGTTCCTGGTATTTGCACAAAAAGAAGATTCAAAAGAATGATTTGAAATCTGCAGAAACATTCTTAGGACAGAAGTGGCGTGATAGACTTACATGCAAGATGGAGCTTTTAGAGCTTTGATGTATTTGCACTCTCCATGAAAACAATAATCTCTGTACTTTCGCAAACAGGGGTCTCTCTTTCTCCCTTTCCCCTTCCTCCTTTTTCTCCCATTTCCTTCCTTCTTTGGTGTTACAGGATCCTGTGGCTTCGACAGGAAAGCAACTAGAAAGAAGAATAAAGAAATAAATTTTATGTATTAGCCCTGAGGCCGTATCACCATACCGAACCAAACAACAAAGCTTGATACAACTTAATAAAACTCTATGTAATAAGTTAAATAAGACACTTATAATAGTACAGTAAGTAAGTATAATAAAACTAAATATATACATCTCTTTCTCATATATATATATATATATATATATATACACACACACACACACACACATACATATAATTTCAAGATGAAGAAAAACTAGTTTATGTTATTGTATCTAACACAAATTAACAATACATTAGACTAATGTATGCCTGAATTATGGGGGCCCTGATGGTGCAGCAGGTTTATTTATTTATTATTTATTCATTATTTATTTATTATTCGGACTTGTACACCGCCACTCCCCGAGGGCTCGGAGTGGCTTACAAACATATAAAAGCATCACAGGAGTAAAAACAACATATTAAACTAGACCAATAAAGATTTTCCAGCTTAGCGATCAAAGGCAGCCGGAAAAGGTGGGTCTTGCAGGCCTTGCGGAAAGAGAGTAGATCATGCAAGGCCCACACATCACTTGGAAGGGTGTTCCAGATTGACGGCGCTACTACAGAAAAGGCTCTGCGCTGAGTCGATGTGAGGCGAATTGCTTTAAAAGTTGGCACTTCCAGGAGATTCATTTGTTCGGATCGAAGTGACCTCTGGGGTTGGTAGGGGAAGAGACGGTCCCTCAGATACAGCGGCCCCAGACCATGCAAGGCCTTGAAGCTTAACACCATCACCTTGAAGGTGATCCTGTTAAACAGATGAGCTGTGGAACTTGCTGACCAAAAGGTCAGTCGTTCAAATCCATGGAGTGGTGTGAGCTTCCATTGCTAGCCCCAGCTTCTGCCAACCTAGCAGTTTGAAACATGCAAATGTGAGTAGATCAATAGGTACTGCTCCTGCGAGAAAGCAGATAGTGCTCTATGCAGTCATGCCGGCCACATGACCTAGGAGGTGTCTAAGGACAATGCTGGCTCTTCAGCTTAGAAATGGAGATGAGCACTACTCGCCAGGGGTGGACTCGAATAGATTTATGTCAAGGAGAAAACGTTACCTTTTATGCTTGAGTAGTAGTAGGAAGAGAAGTGCCAACAAGAATAACTACAACTCCAGCATTATATCCTCCAAGGCTTTGGAAATCAGCCCATCCCAACATTCAGGAAAATTACAGTAATCTAATGTAACTTAACCATTTAAGCCTCTACTCAAACTTCACTCTGATTCAATCATCCAATTATAGTGAGATTGGGGATACAGTGTTCCCTCACTTATTGCAGGGGTTACGTTTCAGGACCTCCCGCAATAAGTGAAAAACCGCAATGTAGGGGCGCTATATTTATTTTAATATTTATATATTATTGTAGTAGTTATACACTATTTTAAATCTTTATAAACTTAAAATAAAGGCAAGGAAGGAAAGGCCCTTCAAGGCTGGAGGGAGGACTGAGGACGGAAAGTGTCTCGGAGAGTGGCAGCGGCAAAAACCCGCAAAACAGTGAAAATACCGCAATATACATATTTTTAATTAATATTTTTTTAACTGCAAAACTGCGAGTCTACTAAAAGCGAAGCGTAAAGTAGCAAGGGAACACTATATTTCAGAAACATATTTAAAATGAAATAACAAAGTGCCAGTGTTCACATATAAATCCTAATTATGCATATTATACATTAAAATTGAATGCATAGTATATACTGTACACACACACACACACACACACACACACACTCCCCAGTCTACTCCTTCATGGAAACAGAGGGGTATTGTTTTAAAAAAAACCTTTTGTGAATATATTTTGCAATTGAGAAGAGTAATCCCTTTGTGAGCTACTATAAAACATGCAGAGATCTACGAGAATTTACTCTCTACTGGAAGGAGAAAGCTCCCAAGCAGAACCAGATTTCCCAGCAACCTCTACCATCACCATTGCTGCCGCTGGGTCTTTTGTCCCTCTCAAAGTGGCTGCCTTCCTGTCCCTCAATTTCAGCATCCTATGCTATTCACCACATTCTTCCTGTTATGTTTGTAGTTCAAAAACAACACTCTGGGAGTTCTCCTGCATAAATAGCAGTTTAATAAGAAAGGATACAGATGAAACCGCAATAGACTCCAAATGACTTCCAGGTTGCGTCAAGTGTAAAGAAACAGCATATTCTTCCCATCTGTATCATCTCAAATTTGGTACATGTATTTGAAACCAAGGCACGTCATTACACGTCTCAGCACAGGCCATAGACTGACGGGCTCCAAAAAAGAACAAAAACAATGTGGCATGTGGTGATCTGTCCTAAATTTTTGTGGCCTTTCACGTAATACTAAGGGGCCATGGTGACGCAACGGGTTAAACCGCTGAGCTGCTGAATTTGTTGACAGGAAGGTTGGTGGTTCAAATCCACGGGATGGGATGAGCTCCTGCTGTTACCCCCAGCTTCTCCCAACCTAGTAGTTCGAAAACAGGCAAATGTGAGTATATTAACAGGTATCGCCTCAGCGGGAACGTAGCAGTGCTCCATGCAGTCATGCTGGCCACATGACGTAAGAGGTGTCTACGGACAACGCAGGCTCTTTGGTTTAAAACAGGAGATGAGCTGTTGGTTTCTAAAAATGGAGATGAGCACCACCTCTCAAGAGCCAGAAGGGAAAGCCTTTACCTTATCTGTGCATTTAATGTTTGCCTTGTGTTGTGTATGCTGCTATCTGCCCTGAGTCTGCACAGGGAGATAGAGCAGAATACAAATAAAGCATTATTTTATTTAAAGCATTATTATGTCATATCTATTTTATTTAGCATAATTATATGTCAGACCTGACCTGGCCTTTCGTTTGGGGCCTGATCGACCTCTGAATGTCTGAGCCTTCCTCAGACTTGTATCTGTTTTAAACTGCTGTACATTGCTGTTTTACATTTTAAATGATTATTAGCACCTCTGGTAATAGATTATTCACAAATATTAT
This sequence comes from Anolis apletophallus, assembly GCA_030556195.1. Lineage (NCBI taxonomy): Eukaryota > Metazoa > Chordata > Lepidosauria > Squamata > Anolidae > Anolis > Anolis apletophallus. The sequence goes on from JARBWK010000005.1 coordinate 140,570,638, forward strand.
TATTATTATTATTATTATATGGTTGCTGGGGGAAGTGCTCTCATCATCATCATCATTATACTGTTCAGACTCCTGCTCGAATTATCTGGCTGTGATTAACTTATCACTAGAGTAGGCCTCAATGAAATGTTACAATTCTGCTAAATGTAAGGTTAGACTAAGAGATGCTTCTTTCTTGCTATCTACAAGAGGACCAGAGAAACATTGCACAGTTTACGAAAGAGTTAGAAGGACGAATTGTGACCAAAACTAGTATTCAGCCTATTTGGTACCACAAAGGTACCACTCATGCCAATTCTACAGGTCGTTTAACTGTCTTTTAATAACACACACACACACACACACACACAGAGGGAGGTGTTCCACCCACATCTATGGCAGGCATCCTCAGAGGTTGTGAGGTCTGTCGGAAACAAGTCAAGTGAGGTTTATATATCTGTAGAATAATGTCCAGGGTGGGAGAAAGAACTCTTGTTTGTTGGAGGTAGATGTGAATGTAGCAACTGTCCACCTTGATTAGCATTTAATGGCCTATCAGTTTTCAAGTTCTGTCTTTTTACTGCCCGGGGGAATCCTTTGTTGGAAAGTGATTAGCTGTTCCTGATTGTTTCTTGTCTAGAATTCCCCTGTTTTTGAGTGTTCTTTATTTACTGTTATGATTTTAGACTTTTTTAGTACTGGCAGCCAGATGTTGCGCATTTTCATGGTTTCTTCCTTTCTGTTGAAATTGTCCACACGCTTGTGGATTTCAGTGGCTCCCCTGTGTCATCTGACATGGTGGTTGTTAGAGTGGTTCAGCATTTCTGTGTTCTCAAATAATATGCTGTGTCCAGGTTGATTCATCAAGTGCTCTGCTATGGCTGACTTCTCTGGTTGAGTTAGTCTGCAGTGCCTTTCATGTGCCTTGAGTCGTGTTTGGGCAATGCTGTGTTTGGTGGTCCCTACGTAGACTTGTCCACAGCTGCATGAATAATAATAATAATAATAATAATACTGTTTATTTCTATTCCGCTCTTCTCACCCCAAAGGGGACTCAGTGCGGATTACAATACATATACGACAGACAATCCCTGTCGGAGACATACAGTTTTACACATAGACAATACAGGTTACACATAGACAGTACAGTGCAGTTTATAGAAGGGTTCTTTCTTGGCTGCGTCACAGGGTAACGGGACATGCGGGTGTGCGTCATACAGGGTCATCCAGATGTCACTGCTCCAATTACGTCATTGTTGTTGTTATGCGTCTTTGCGTCACAAAGGGGTGCTGTTGTTCCATCCTCATGACGGGAGCCTTCTGCATTTCCCTCTTCCGCATTCACCTCGCCGGCCAGAAAGTAGGTCTGTAAAAAGCCCTTCCCCATTATTTATATAATGGTCCCCATTGGTATTTGAACTGCTTGGGTGGGCAGTGGACTAGGCTCATATATTGTTATTAGCTGGTCATCCAAGCCAGCTCGGGGGGAATTGAACCAGCAACCCTCAGGTTGCAAGCACAGCTGTGTTACCACTGTGCTATCTCCCCGGCCCATGAGATACAGTAGACTCCGGCAGAGGTGAGAAGATTCCTCTTGTCCTTTGCTGAATGTTGCATTTCTTGAATTGTCTTAGTGGGTCTACAGATAGTTTGTAGGTCGTGCTTTTTCATCAGCTTCCCTTGATGTATGGTAAGAACACTTTTCCTCTGGGGAGAATCTTTGTATTTACTCTCATGGCTTGTTCTCGGTCTTGCAGCTCTTCTGATGTCTGTGGTGGAGTATTCATTGGTCCGTAGAGCCCAGTTTAGGTGGTTCACCGGGACTGTGGTGCAGCTGGCTGGGAGTCAGCTGCATAAGATCTCTACTAACCAGAAGGTCATGAGTTCAAAGCCTGCCTGGGTCGGGTGAGCTATCGACAAATTTGTGTAGCTTGTTGTCGACCTTTGCAACCCCAAAGACAGTTGCATCTGTCAAGTAGGAAATTTAGGTACCACTTTGTGGGGAGGCTAATTTAACTGATTTACGAGGCCATACATTCTTGAGGAAGTATGCAAAAGAATGAAGGAATGCGACACCTCCCCCTGGTGGCCAGAAGCTGGAATGTTATATAGTCTCTGAGTGTTTGTCTATATATGTTGTATGTCTATGGCATTGAATATTTGCCTGTATATGTACATTATAACCCGCCCCGAGTCCCCTGCGGGGTGAGAAGGGCGGAATATAAATGATGTAAATAAATAAATTCAGTTCTCCTTGGAGGAGGTGGGGTTCGCATATTCTTTGCACGGCCTGTCAGGGCTTTAATTGTGCTTCCTTTTTGACTTGGGTGATGGTTGGAGTACTGGGACATATATAGAGGCAGCCTTGCTGAATGCAGCCATGTAGCTTTTTTCCTCTTCACAGGTCAACCTGGCTCAGCTGCTGCAGCTCAAAGTTCTTCTCACACAAGACTGAACCCTGGAGTGGCTGTTGCTCTGGGATCCATATTTGGCAGAAGCCACACAAGAGAGCCAAGACGAAAATGGGCAAAGAGGATGGACTGGAACCCAAGCCAAACGCCCCCGGGTAGCACTGCTTTGCCCTAAGTGACTCAGCTCAGCAAGGTAAGAAGAACCGCACTGTGTGGGTGGGCGACAGTGAATCATCTCTGAATCCCCTCCATCAATTAGCAGCATTGCTCGGCTGGAAAATGAGCACTTCCACCTGGATACACACACAGCAATGTATACAAGGTGGCAAATGACTTGTTCAACATACTTTTGGACCGCTGCCCAGCAATTAATCGTGTCTTCAACTTGCTTGAACCCTACCAAGCTGTACAAAGGGCAACCAAAAAAAAATTCTCCTTCTCCTTTGTCAAACCTAAGAATGCTGTTGCTATGGAACCTGTTGTTGGGAAATATTGTCCATAAAAGGAAGGAGGTTTTTGTTAATGGGAGGAGGAAGCATGTTGGAAAAGTCGAGGTGGCCAAGTTTTAATACCTTTGGAGACAATATAGTGGAAAAGGAAGACATTGCATCAAATTGTGCCGACTGTTCGCCGCTCTGAGTCGCCTTCGGGCTGATATGGGCGGGGTAAAAATGAAGTAAATAAATAATATATTAATTACGAATGAACAAATAGCCACAGAATGGTACCTGAGAATTAGGGAAACATGAAAATATTGTGTCACCAACTCAGGGGCGGATCTTAGTGGAGGCAAAGTAAGCGGCCGCTTCAGGGCGCCATGTAGCCAAGGGCGCATCCGGCCGTGGCTGTCAGGTTCGGCGCATCATGCTGCGGGTGGCCGGCACGCGGGTAGGAGGCTTCGCCCCGGCTGCAAAATGTTCCCCCATTCTTTTCATCCTCTTGGGAGTGTGTTTCGCTACTCCCTCCACCAGAAACGCTCAGTCCCAATAGCGCATGCACAAAACTAGCTGTTTGCGCGCATACGTGATCCGGTGCGCGCATGCACCATCATCACCACGCTGAAGACCCGGGGTGCCAAAAAAGGTTAGTTTACTACTATTTTTTTACCTTCGTCCAGTCCTGCATCAACTAAACAAGTTGTGTCCTCATAGAGAGAAAGAACCAGCTCGTGGCAGCTGGAGCACTGGCTCCGCTTTGGCATGCTCTTCAAATACTGCAACCACATGAAAGGCAAGAGCCTACTAAGTGCAAAGCCATCTTCACCAAGCAGTCCTCTTAATTTTTTTCATTGCATTTTGAACTTCAGGGGCTTGTGATTACACTTCACAAGAGGACTAAACATTGTGGGCAGCACAGGATGCGGCTCTAAGGACTTGTGGGCAGCTGGAATGTGCGGCTGGCGCAAAGTAGGGATGTTGGGGCCTCCAGGGAAGCAGCGAGCTTCAGAAAATAGAAACAAGGAACTACTAAAACATCAGCACACTCTAACATTGAGCACATAAGGCAAGAACTTCCGTGGGAACATTCCTGCTTGGTTCCCTCCCTTATAACGAGGATTCGGTTTGGTTACCAAGGTTGTGCACACACCAGTGAAAACATCCCAAACAGTTCCGATTTTATCGCAGTCCAACTTGGTTTGAAATTAGAATCTAGAAAACGAGTCTACACTGAAGCACACTTTTAACTCTCCTGTAACTGGTAGCACAGACCCATCCGCTTTCTAACAACAAACTGTACAAGAACTGGAGTGACAAGAAGCCTTTGAATTATGAATTCACTGCCCAGTAGGTCATATCTCACAAGGCAAACCTGACTCTACCATGCACTTTGTTAAACAGATGGAAAGTAACCCAGGGCCCTTCCACACAGCCATATAACACAGAATATCAAAGCAGAAAAATCCCACAATATCTGCTTTGAACTGGGTTATCTGAGTCCACATTGCCATATATTCCAGTTCAAAGCAGAAAATATGAGTTTATGGAAGGAGCCCCAGTTACTTCAAACCGGGAAGGGTGGTACAAGCTGTTGTTATCTCCATAAGGCACAGAATTACTTCTATGTGTTGTTGAACACTGTCATGGCCAGAATCACCAGGTTGCTGTGAGTTTTCCAAGCTGTATGGCCATGTTTCAGAAGCATTCTCTTCTGACATTTCACCCATATCTATGGCAGGCATCCTCAGAGGTTGCGCGGTCTCCTGGAAACTAAGCAAGCGAGGTTTATATATCATGGGAATGTCCAGGGTGGGAGAAAGGATCGCCCCAGGCAGCAATCCAACAAAGGATCCTCCAGGCAGCAACCAGCCAGACTTTGAAGCTACAAGGCCATTAAATGCTAATCAAGGTGGCAACATTCACACTTGCTTCCAGCAGACAAGAGTTCTTTCTCCCAGCCTGGACATTCAGAGATATATAAACCTCACTTGCCTAGTTTTGAACAGACTTCACAATCTCTGAGGATGCCGCCATAGTTATTTATTTATTTATTTATTGGGACTTCTCGGCCGCCGACTCCCGGGGGCTCGCGGCGGCTCACAAAGCCAATGGCACAGCGCCAAGGGTTAAAACAACAACGTAAAACAATTAAAACAAATTAAACACAATTTAAACAGGCAATACAGTTAAAATAAGGAACAGCAGGTCCAACAGCAAGGTAGAATTTACACCAGCCTACTCTCCGAAGGCCTGTCTAAACAAGTGGGTTTTACAGGCCCGCCTGAACGGGAGTAGGTCACGCAAAGCTCTGGCTTCGGCCGGGAGGGCGTTCCACAGCATGGGGGCTATTACTGAGAACGCCCTCCGGCGGGTCGATGTTAAGTGGGCCAGCTTTACGGATGGAACAACTAAAAGATTGGCCTCCTCAGACCTCAGTGATCTCGCTGGGCAATATGGGGTGAGACGGTCCCTCAGGTACGCTGGCCCCAGGCCGTGGATGGCCTTAAAGGTAAGAACCAGCACTTTGAAGGCGACCCGGTGCTCAATAGGCAGCCAGTGCAGATCCTGCAAGATTGGTGTTACATGGCCACCTGCTGGGGTCCCAGACAGGAGCCGGGCGGCAGTGTTCTGCACCAGCTTGAGCTTCCGGATCGACGACATAGGCAGGCCAACGTAAAGCGCATTACAGTAATCTAGCCTCGAGATGACCGTGGCTTGGATCACCGTGGCTAGATCGTTCCGGGATAGGTAGGGGGCGAGCCTCCTGGCCTGGCGGAGGTGGAAGAAAGCAGCCTTGCTGGCCATGGAGACCTGGGCCTCCATGGTCAGCTGGGAGTCCAAGTGGACGCCCAGGCTCTTCACTGACGGCGCTGGGTGCAGCGCCGTCCCGTCCAGGGTCGGAAGCCGGCCACCCACCCCGCCCGGGCGGCCCAGCCACAAGATCTCCGTCTTCGCCGGATTCACCCTTGTGGGCGAACCGTCCAGAGAGAATGTTCCATACAGTCCAGAAAACTCACTGCAACCCAATTATATCTGTCTTTTCTGAAGTGTCATTCCTTGTATTTTAAACTTTCATTCCCAATCACATATCTGTTGAACTTAATGTATTCGAACCCAATTAGCAGAACAAGCCACAAAAGTACCATTGCCTTTCACTACATCTCTAAGCCCAGTATAGCTTGCTCTGAATAGCAAAAGCCTCCACAACCTCATGTTTTCCCACTCTTTTAAAGAGACAGAAATTGGCCCCAAGATCTTGCATGCATTAATGTACCGTTTACTTGAGAATATATCAGATCAAAAGGTGATTGTATTCTCATCTTAACATTCCACTACTTTTCTACATATATATTACAAAACTCTACCAAAAAGATGCTCTTGTGACAGAAATTATTTGGAGTCTAAGGCCCCTTCCACACAAAAATAAAATCCACATTGAATTAGATGATATGGCAGTGTGAGCTCAGATAATCCAGTTCAAAGCAGATATTGTGGATTGCCTGCCTTAATATTCTGGGTTATATGGTTGTGTGGAAGGGCCCCGAGAAGGCTCTGAGCAGATTTCTTTCCCAATAATTGATCTTGCATCACTCAAAGTTGACAATACTAGGCAGGTACAGATACCATTCAGGGCCTTGATTTCATGCTTCAGAATCAATAAAAGCAAGTCTGATCTGGCTATGGTCGTCCACACTCTTGCCACATCCCGTATAGAGTACTGCAACACACTCTACATGGGGCTGCCTTTGAAGACGGTTCGGAAACTGCAGTTAGCCCAACGGGCGGCAGCCAGATTACTAACAGGAGCTACGTACAGGGAGCACACCAGCCCCCTGTTGTGTCAGCTCCACTGGCTGCCTGTCCACTTCTGAGCTCAATTCAAAGTGCTGGTTCTGACCTACAAAGCTCTATACAGTTCTGGTCCAGCTTACTTGTCGGACCGCATTTGCCCTTACGTCCCTCCCTGCAATTTAAGATCTTGCGGGGAGGCCCTGCTCTCGCTCCTGCTAGCATCTCAAATGCGGCTGGCCAGGACGGGGGACAGGGCCTTCTCAGCTGTGGCCCCACGCCTGTGGAACGTGCTTCCAAGTGAAATATGCTTGTCCCCATCCCTCCTGGCGTTTAGAAAGAAGCTAAAATCTTGGTTTTGGGACCAGGCCTTTGCACAATAACTTAAGCAACATATTGACTGGAATGGCGACAGATTTGAGGATATGGCTTATTGTTCTTATCAATTTGAAACTGTGGACGGAGCATTGTTCTAATTTAATTGCTGTTGATTATTGCTTTAATCTTACTGGTATTGTTTAACTTTGTATTTATGGTTTATATTGTATTGATTGTGGCATTGGATTGCCTTTGTTAACAGCTCTGAGTTGTCGTCCCCCTCCCCCCAGCGGGGGTTGAGAAGGGCGGGGTAAAAACACTGTAAATAAAATAAATAAATAAACCGTACCTAACATTTTGTTGGGGTCCAATGAATAAACCAGGATCAGAAAAGAGCATGAACATTTTATCTGTTTTCCAAAGCTATTATGCAGGCTAACTAATGGATTCTATGTTCTGGAAAGCAATCTGCCATTGATGCCTTCAGAGATTCTGCATGTCTCCACCCACATCTGCAGAGGTCGCAGCAAACAAATGTTTCTCCTACTGGGAGACCCTTGCACATACCTCGAGGGAGTTCGCTGAAGTTATCGCCTGAGGATGACATGGCTCCTTCCCTCTCGACTTCACGCTCCAGCGTCTCTCTGGCTGGAAGCAGCTGGGCCTCGACCCAATCTTCTCTGCCTTCTTTTTTGTAGACTTCATTCTGGAGCAGCCCAGTCTCCTCACCGTTCGCCAGGATGGAGAAAACTACGAGCAGGAGTAAGGACACTTTAATAGGATGGACTAGGTACTCGAGTTGATCAACAAGCCCCTCTCCCCCATTTTTAAACCATCCAGAATGCACGCAATCCAGTCCGAGGCTTGCTGTCTGATTCCCTCACACCACAGCCCAAAATAACCTTGCCTTTGGAGGGCGGACACAGCATTATTTATAGAAGAGCTACTGTACAGCACAAACAAAGCCCGGATTAAAACCGTGATACAACAAAAAGAAAGACAAAATCCGATGTGGACACTCAGGTACAGTCTATGTGTCCACTTTTCTCAGTCATAATCAGACCTATCATTCTGATTATGATATACCCACTTTAGACAGGTCTCTAGATCATGCGCTGCCATACCGGGACCCTCATTTGATACAGCTATTCTTAAGCATGTTTTAGTACGCAGAACTCCGGGAGTTTTTTGACATGCTAAAACAGAGCTTTCCAAACTGTGTGTCGCAACACGTTTGTGTGCCAGCTGCAATGTGTTGTGCAAATTAGAAACCTCTGGGAGTCTATGTGAAATAAGCAATGCCACTTTTTTTCCATGTCAGGAGCAACTTGAGAAACTACAAGTCGCTTCTGGTGTGAGAGAATTGCAAGAATGTTGCCCAGGGGATGCCTGGATGTTTTACCATCCTGTGGGAAGCTTCTCTCATGTCCCTGCATGGGAAGCTGGAGCTGACAGACGGGAACTCACCCTGCTCTCTGGATTTGAACCTTAGCAGTCCTACCGACACAAGGGTTCACATGCCACTGAAACATGGGAGCTTAAAAATGCTCGATGACGCAATGCGAGTACCTTTATCTTAATACTCCATCGAATAGCCAAAGGCTGTGTTCATCCCATCGACTTCATACATTGCATTTAAATAATACGTAGTTATTTTTAGCATTATACAACACTGCAATATTTAGATACAGTTACTCATAAATGAGCAAAATCTTGCAAAACTATGTTACTATCTTACAAATCATACATTAAGCAGCTGAGGGGGGAAAGAAAGGGCCCTGAGGCTGTGAGGAATGGTGGGAGTTGGAGTCCAAAACACCCGGAGGGCCCAAATTGGCCCAGGCATGAGTTAGCTCGGCCTACTAATTTGCATATGGTTTCTGATTGGTCATCTTCAACATTCTAACGTTCTTAAGAGACTGAGGAAGAAAAGGAAAGGGCCTGAGCCTGTGAGGAATGGTGGGAGTTAGAGTCCAAAACACCCGGAGGGCCCAAATTGGCCCATGCCTGCTCTAGAGTCAGCGGGAAAATGGCATTGACACTGGTCCCTTCAGCACCGAGGTTCCTCTGCACCCACCCGAGCGATGCCATTCCATCTTCGTCCCATATCGGCTATCAAAACAGGCTAAATTTGGCCGGGGATGCAGTGAAGGCAGCCTACGAGGGAGCGGACCCAGAAAACGGCGTGGCTAAAATTAAATATTTTGCTCCATTTGCTGGACCAAAGCAGAGAGAAGACCCTCGCTCCCCTCCCCACCCTACCAGTCCTATATGGTAGGGAAATAGGCCAAAATAAGCTGGCAGGACTGCTAACCAAAAGGTGGGCGGTTTGAATCCGGTGAATGTGGGGTGAGCTCCCACCTGTCAGCTCCAGCTTCCTATGTGGGGGCATGATAGAAGTCTCCCCTTCCCTACCTACCCTATAGGGTCCTATAGGGTAGGCTAAAAACCCTTGTGATGGCAGGACTGCTGACCAAAAGGTTGGTGGTTCGAATCCATTGAGAGTGGGGTGAGCTCCCACCTATCAATCGGTTTGAATCCATTGAGAGTGGGGTGAGCTCCCACCTATCAGCTCTAGTGGGAAATAGGATAAAAACCCTTGTGCTGGCAGTACTGCTGACCAAAAGGTGGGCGGTTTGAATCCATTGAAAGTGGGGTGAGCTCCCACCTATCAGCTCCAGCGGGAAATAGGATAAAAACCCTTGTGCTGGCAGGACTTCTGACCAAAAGGTCAGCGGTTCGAATCTGGTGAGTGGGGTGAGCTCCCACATGTCAGCTCCAGCTTCCTAGGTGGGGGCAGAAGAGAAGCCTCCCACAGGACGGTCACACATCCCGGCAACGTCCTTGCAGAGGGCCAATTCTCTCACACCAGAAGCGACTTGCAGTTTCTCAAGTCGGCCCGGACACTGCGCTGTTGTGCGGTTTCTGGGCTGTAGTGCTGTGTCCTAGCAGCATCACTCTCTCCTGACGTTTCGCCTGGCCCTTTGGGACCCCTTCCTTCCTTCCTCCTCCCCTCCATCCCCCCCTGCATGCATTTACCTGTGGCCACGAGAGCGCTCCAGATGGCCAGCGAGCCCGCCATGGCGCTTGCTCGCCCCGATGGGGAAGCCAGAATAGGAATCCCGGAGCTCTTGGTGTCTTGGATGGAAGGCAGGGAGTTAGTCCTCGTCCCGTCGAGAGTGGCGTCTGAGCGAAACTCCGCGGGGGAGCGGAGCCCAGGCAGGGCGGGAAACAGGGGCGGGGCCAATTACGTCACCGGCCGCCCCGCCCAATCCGGGGAGACTGGCCTCCTCCGTGGGAGGCTGGGCGCGGCCGGGATGGAGACTCTCCAGGGGGTTCCCCGCCCAAGCAAGCAAGCAAGCAAGCAGGGGGGAGGGGGGAGGGAGAGAAAAAGCAACACATGCCTTGTTTCCCTGCTTGCTTTCTTATTTTGGGGTGGGGGCAAGAGGGGAGAGCCTGCCTGCCCCCCATTATGCCTCTATTCCTCATCATTAGACTAGTCAGAAGAGTGGGTTTTGGGATGAGATGCAAGCCTTGTGGCTTCCAAATGCCCTTCAAACTGTCTCCAATGCTGTTGGGTTGCAGTTCCCATCATCCCCAGTCTGCATGGTGGATTGTTGTTGTTGTTGTTGTTATTATTATTATTATATACTAGCCACCCCCTGCCACGCGTTGCTGTGGCCCAGTCTGTGTATATGTGTTTTGTGTGTGTATATACAGTCTTCCCTCACTTATCGCGGGAGTTACGTTCCAGGAACACCCACAATAAGTGAAGAAACGTGATTTTTTTTTATTTCAGTGTTTTTCAACCTTTTTGAGCACATTTTTTACATTTACAAAATCCTGGGGCACACCACCAAACAAAATGACACAAAATGACACTCTAACACAGTAATACATATAGTTAATATGTTTTTAAATGTATTTATACACTCAGTGTGAAACCTGGGCCTGTTTCGATGAACACAATTGATTTTGTCATTTGGGAGTTGTAGTTGCTGGGAGTTATAGTTCACCCACAATCAAAGACCACTCTGAACTCCACCAATGATGGAATAGAATCAAACATCCCACACAGAACTCCCATAACCAAGGGAAAATACTAGTTTGGTGGGCATTGACCTTGAGTTTTGGAGTTGTAGTTCACCTGTATCCAGAGAGCACTGTGGACTCAAACAATGTTGGATCAGGACCAAACTTGGCATGAATACTCAATATGCCCAAATGTGAACACAGATGGAGTTTGGGGGAAATACACCTTGACATTTGAGTTACAGTTTCTGGGATTTATAGTTCACACACAATTAAAGAGCATCCTGAATTCTTGCAACAATGGAATTGAACCAAACTTGGCATATTGAACTCTCATTACCATCAGTAAGTACTGAAAGGGTTTGCTTGGGAATTGACCTTGAGTTTGGAAGTTGTACACCCACCTACACCCAGAGAGCACTGTGGACTCAAACAATGTTATGTTATGTTGTTGTTTGTTTTCTATCCAGAATCCCCTCCCGAACACGCTCACGCTGCCCCCTCGGATCAAAATGGCGGCAGAATCGCCCCAGAGCAAAGCGATCACAGCGAGGCTGGGAAGAAGGGAGCCCAAGTGGAGAAGAAAAAGTGTTTGGTAGGAGGGGGAAGAAAGGGTATTGGAGGTTCCCATTTCCCACGGCACACCTGACGATCGCTCACGGCACTAGTTGGGAAACACTGGTTGGGAAACACTGATTTATTTGGTACATTTCTATACCGCCCCTCTCAGCCCAGAGGTGACTCAGGGCGGTTCACAAGGCAACAATTTAATGCCAAGAACATCATTTAAAAAACATTTAAGACAATTAAAAACATTCACATATGAATTAAAACCATAACAGTAGTAAAAACAAATCATTTCATCTCCTAGATAAAAACATAATCCAATCTCATAGTCCAATCGTTCTATAATCCTATGTCTGTTACACTGCCTGCTCGAATAGCCAAGTTTCGACTTTTTTTCGGAAGGTCAAAAGGGAGGGGGCTGATGTAATGTCCCTGGGAAGGGCGTTCCATATCTGAGGGGCCACCACTGAGAAGGCCCTGTCCCTCGTCCCCACCAAATGTATTTGTGACATAGACGGAGTTGAGAGCAGGGCCTCCCCAGACAATCTTAACATCCTAGTTGGTTCATAAGGGAAGATGAGTTCGGACAGTTGGGCCAGAACCGTTTAGGGCTTTATAGGCTAAAGCCAGCACTTTGAATTGTGCCCGGTAGCAGACTGGCATCCAGTGGAGCTGGCGCAACAGAGGAGTAGTATGCTCCCTGAGCACCACTCCTCTTAGTAATCTGGCTGCCGTCTGTTGGACCAATTGAAGCTGCTGAACAGTCTTCAAAGGCAACCCCATGCAGAGCGCATTGCAGTAGTCTATATGGGATGTAACCAGAGCGTGGGCTACCGTGGCTAAGTCAGACTTCCCAAGGTATGGGCGCAGCTGGAAACAGGAATGACAAGGAAGTTGCCCCCTCGCCCTGTTTACCTCCCTCCTCCTGGTCACTGCCAGGGGTTCTTGCTGCCGGTGGAGACCACAAGGAGGAATAGGACGATAAAGAGGGCGATGGGGGAGGAAGAGCTGCCCCCTCGCCCTGTTTACCTCCCTCCTCCTGGTTGCCACTGGGGTGTTCCCTCACTATATAAATCCGCAAAACAGCGATTCCGCGGTAACAACCGCGAAGTAGCGAGGGAACACTGTATGTGTATACAGTGTTCCCTCACTTATTGCTGGGGTTAGGTTCCAGGACCTCCCGCAATAAGTGAAAAACCGCAATGTAGGAATGCTCTGTTTATTTTAATATTTATACATTATTTGAGTAGTTATACACTATTTTAAGTCTTTATAAACTTAAAATAAAGTGAAGGAAAGGAAGGAAAGGCCCTTCAAGGCTGGAGGGAGGACTTAGGAGGGAAAACGCCTTAGAGAGCGGCAGGCAGCAAAACCTCACAAAACAGCGAAAATACGATGATATATATTTTAATTTTTTTAAATCCACAAGACAGTGAGTCCGCAATAAGCGAACCACGAAGTAGCGAGGGAACACTGGTTTTGCACATGCATTGTAATGGGGTTTTTTTGCTTTTAAAGTCTCTTCTGTGTTTTGCAGTGTTTTTATGAGCGATGGTCACTCATAAATGTGGCGGGAATGTGGCGCAGCTGGCTAAGCGTCAGCTGCATAAGATCTCTCTGACCAGTAGGTCATGAGTTCGAGGCCTGCCTGGGTCGAGGTGGGTGCTCTACCTTTAAGTGTAGCCTGCGGCCGACCTTTGCAGCCTGAAAGACAGTTGCATTTGTCATGTAGGTGATAAAGGTACCACATTAAATGGGGAGGCAAATTTTGACTGAATTATGAGGCCATTAAGAACTCCAGGAATGCGGAAGAACAAGGGATGCTGGAAATGCTGAGAGATGAGGAGTGCGTCAGCTCCCCCTGGTGGCCAGAGTTTGCCTCTGTTCGTTTATATGTGTGTTTGTGAAATAGCAGGAATTGGCTGCTAAAGTATGTGTATCTGTAATCTGCTCTGAGTCCCCTTCAGGGTGAGAAAAGTGAAATATAAATAAAGTATAAATTGGCCTGCTAGGTGTATTGTGTCCAAATTTAGTGTCAATTCATCCAGTGGTTTTTGAATTATGTTAATCCCACAAACGAACATTACATTTTTATTTATATAGACTACCTGTCCCCTGCCACGCGTTGCTGTGGCCCAGTCTTTGTATATGTGTTTTGTGTGTGTATATATTTTTGGTGCAGAACGCGGCAGCTCGCTTGCTGCTGGGAGCCACAAGAACTGCCCATATAACACCTCTTTTGCGCGAGCTGCACTGGTTGCCGGTTGAATTCCGGGTCTCCTTCAAGGTGTTAGTTCTGACTTTCAAGGCCTTACATGGTTTGGGGCCAGTGTACTTGAGGGAGCGGCTCACCCCATATGCACCCAGAAGATCATTGCATTCAGAGGGCTTAACATGTTCGAGGTCCCAGGCCTGAAACTCTGTAGACTCTCTAGCACGCGGCAGAGAGCGTTTTCGGTGGCTGCGCCGGTCTTATGGAATTCGCTGCCGGCGAAGACGTGAGCCCTGCAGGACCTAATGGCCTTCCACAGGTCCTGCAAGACCTGGCTGTTTAGGCAGGCATTCATTTGACCGGCGCCTGATTAACATCTGCCACCCTGCCACCCTGCCGTGCTACCACTGTTCTTGTATGAATCAGCTGTGCTCTGATTCTTTATGGTTTTATGGGATTGTAAGGGGTGGGACTGTTAACTGTTTTTATGAGGTTTTATGATGTTTTTAAATTTGTGTACCTTACATGTTGGAAATCGCCCTGAGCTTTGGGAAGGGCGATCCATTAAGTCGAAACAATAAATAAATAAATAAATAATATATATATGTGTGTGTGTGTGTGTGTGTGTGTGTGTTTGCATATGTATATGTGGTTTTGCACATGTGTTGTAATGTATTTGGGGGGGGTTATTTTGGCTTTTTAAGTCTCTTCTGCTGTGTTTTCCAGTGTTTTTATGAGCGATGGTCACTCATTGGCCTGATACGTGTATTGTGTCCCGCTCCACAGCATAACACACTATTATGAGTATCCCTGAGATCAGCAAATGCTGGTTGCCCGCTCTGAGCTTTATGATTTAACCAGTGGTGCTGAGCAAGCATAAAGAAAAGGGCAAGGTTCTGCACTCTAGAAAATTATCTATTGAAGTGACCCTTTCTAGGTCAGTTGTTACCTTATAGGAGCAGTTAGTTTGCTGCCACTGCCCCATACCATTAATAGAGGGGCGTGGGTGTTTGTGGGTATGCAGAAAGGAGCTGACAACATGTTCCCATATTTCACTTGCCAGAGTATCTCCGATTACTGGAGTGTGAGTGGGCTGGCACCACATGGGAGCACCAACCGTGCCATTCTCATGATGCAGGACCTCCTCTCAGACGTGTAGGAAGTGCCCTTTTTCTCATGTAACATGAAACCCTTAGCATCACAGAGAGAAAATCAGGGACAACATTAGATTTGAATAGTTAAGAGAGGTACAAAATGAGGATAGGCTGTATTTCACAGTACGAGATGTTATAAAGTACAGAAAACTTCCGCCCGAGACCCGAGAGAGTCGGACTGCGAGTTATTATCCCTTTAGCTTCAGAAATCAAGGGAGGGGATAGAGTTTTGGAGATTTTCCCAGGCCTGATGGGAACCACTAAACGTTCTTCCTCATATGGCAGTGGTTTCCAGCCTCGCCCCCCACCAGGGACCACTCTCCAACATTAGTACCAAAAGGGTTATGAATCAGGTTTTGGTCAACTTTAGATTTGGTTTGGTTATTTGGGGTGCTGACTCAGAAAATTGCATTGGATAGACCCCATCAGCTCTAGTTTCTGATACAGAACATATGCCATCCAGTATTTGCCATCTGTTCACCCACAGAAAACCATATTAGATAAGCCTTGGCACTATCAGAGGGTTTCGCGAGACCAGTCGCTCTCATTGCTATGGTGTAATGGTGGTTATTAATACTGCCCAACTCACCATCCATCTGCGACACTGATGGAGTACTTTCCGCATTGCAGCCCCCCATGTGGCATGCTTTTGTTGGAGATTTTTTATGGCCTCGTAAATTTTGTTAAATTAGCCTCCCCACATATGTGGTACCTAAATTTCCTACTTGACAGATGCAACTGTCTTTTATTTACTTACTTATTTATTTATTTATTATTCGTTCTTATATACCGCTCCTTCTGGCGGGCTCGGGGCGATTCACATAAAAACACATAGCACAATCACAGTTTAATACAGCAACAATAAAATCTAAAAATCTAAAAACATACTAAATCTAACCAGGCATCAACGTAACAGTTTCAACTACATTCCAAGAAGCACTAACTCAAGGGCCAGCAAGATTGAAGGCTTGCCTAAATAGAGCTGTCTTGCAAGCTCTCCGAAATGGGCCCATCTCCCTGATAGCGTGGACCTCATCCGGCATGGAATTCCATGAGGATGGTGCTGCCATAAAGAAGCCTCTCGATCATGTCGGGTTGTAAAGGTCAACAACAAGCTACACAATTGACCGGAAGCTCACGCCAACCCAGGCTGGCTTCAAACTCATGACCTTTCGGTCAGTAGTGATCTTTTAAAAAAAGTATTTTATTAATTTTCAACATCAAACAAACCAGAATACAATGGAAGTGGGAGAACAATATAGTAAGGAAAAGTAGGAAAATATGTGAGTTTAAAAAACGAGAAAAAAATGAAAAAAGAGAAAACACCGCCCAAAAACCTTATTAAAAATAAAAAAATAAAAAATGACTTCCAATCTTATCCCTTTCGCTTCATTGTCCATAATTATCCATTCAAAAATTTCTTGCTTAATGTCTTTTCCATTAAAAGTTCAAATCCCATTTTAAAAAGAAATTAAAAAGAGAGATTTTGATCTAAACGATATTATATTTTTATGTAATCCATTATACACGACCAATCCGTCTGTATCATTTTCCATCCTGTATTTCTCTTCAACAAAAATGTCAAGTTGTCCATATCCTTTATCTCTAATACCTTGTCAATCCATTCGTCCTTCGTTGGTATTGATTCTAATTTCCAATGTCTTGCATAAACTATTCTTGACGCCGTAACAAGAAAAGTAAAGAGTAGTTATCAGTAGTGATCTTTAATGCAGCTGACACCCAGCCAGCTGTGCCACAGTCCCGGTGCAGTTCTTGTAGACCACTGGTGGTCCACGGACCACGGACCACTGTCATATGGACTCCACTTTCAAACCAGAATCAGAGTTGACTTGGTTTTCTTGGTCAATGTGTAACTGATTGATTTTAAGGTAAAATCTTTTTCCATCCCCCATTATTAAAACATCAGTTGCCTTTGTGATTTTAAGGTTTCTTGGAGAAGGTTAAATACCAAGTTTGTGTTTGTTGCCCCATGTCCATTAGAGCTACTTACAATGATCAGATCAGTCCCTTAGGAGGTCCATGCTTCCTTAGCCCTTGCTAAGGAAGCATGGACCTCCTAATATTGTTGAACTACAGTTCCCATCATCCTTCACCATTGGTTTCATTGGCTAGAGCTGGTGGGACTAGCAATCTAACAAAATTTGGAGGGCCACAAGCAGTTCTGTGCTTCCAGTGTCTTCCCCAAGGACATAGTGAGTATTGATATTCTTAGTAGTGAGTCTTTTATCTTCTGAGTTGGGCAGTATTAATAACCACCACCCAATGTTAAAGCTCTCTTTAAACAAGGAAAATATGGATTTTGTTTGCAAAATCTGGCATAGCTGGCATAAGCTGCATAAGATCTCTACTGACCAGAAGGTCATGAGTTTGAGGCCTGTCCAGGTCGGGGTGAGCTCTCGACCAATTGTGTAGCTCGTTGTCTGTCAATATATGTTGTATGTCTATGGCATTGAATGTTTGCCTGTATATGTGCATTGCGGGGTGAGAAGGGCGGAATATAAATTATGTAAACAAACAAACAAACTGCACCACACTATGTCAATTGTGCCAGGGTGGTCAGGCTAGGGGACAGGGGTGACCATCTTGTTAAGTCTCTTCTTAACTGGCTTCGGTTGTATTTTCTCCCGGAAAATACAACCCACACTCTCTCCCGGAGTGACCTAGCCACGGTGATCCAAGCCACGGTCATCTCGAGGCTAGATTACTGTAACGCGCTTTACGTTGGCCTGCCTATGTCGTCGATCCAGAAGCTCAAGCTGGTGCAGAACACTGCCGCCCGGCTCCTGTCTGGGGCTCCAGCAGGTTGCCGTATAACACCAATCTTGCAGGATCTGCACTGGCTACCTATAGAGCACCGGGTCGCCTTCAAAGTGCTGGTTCTTACCTTCAAGGCCATCCACGGCCTGGGGCCAGCGTACCTGAGAGACCGTCTCACTCCATATTGCCCATCGAGATCACTCCGGTCGGAGGAGGCCAACCTTTTGGTGATACCATCTGTAAAGCTGGCCCATTTAACATCCACCCGCCGGAGGGCGTTCTCCGTGATAGCCCCTACGCTATGGAACGCTCTCCCGGCTGAGGCCAGAGCCCTGAGGGACCTACTCCCGTTTAGACGGGCCTGCAAAACTCATTTGTTTAGACAGGCCTTCGGTGAGTAGGCCGTCTGTTCACCCACTGGGCTACTATACTTGCTGCTTTTTGTTTTAATTGTTAGTGTTGCATGTTTTAATTCTGTTTTTAAAATGTTTTGTTTTAACCATTGGCGCTGTGCCACTGGCTCTTGTGAGCCGCCGCGAGCCCTCGGGAGTCGGCGGTGTAGAAGTCCCAAGAAATAAATAAATAATAAATATTTTGCTGAATGGCAGGGGGTAGTAGGACTTGATGACCCTTGTGGTCTCTTCCTATTCTGTGATTCCCACCATACCAGGGATCTGTGAAGTCATGGTTCGGATGCTTTGTAGAGCAGGCATGGGCAAACTTTGACCCTCCAAGTGTTTTGGACTTCAACTCTCACAATTCCTAACAGCCTACTAGCTGTTAGGAATTGTGAGAGCTGAAGTCCAAAAACACCTGGTTTTCCCATGCCTGTTATGGATGGTCCACCCCAACCAGTGATTCTGTGAAACAGATGTTATACATTGTAGATTTGGTCTCCTACCATTTCCTTTTGGGTTGTCACAATCTTTACCATCTATGTGAAACCATTGGGTGATGTCACCTGGAGGTTTGGGCAGTAGTGTCATCAGTATCAGTCAAAAGCCTCAGGAAAGCAGGAGGAATGGTAGCCTGGACATATTTAGATCCCGAGGAGATTTGTGGAATGTGAGGAATTTGTAAATGCTCTCTGCATGATTGCTACTGGCCTTATGAATCTTTGATGACATTGAAAGCACTGTTGACCTGAATGCGCCCAAACATAGTATATCCAGCACTTGTTTGCTAAGGATCCAGAGCAAGGGAAGGGGAGCAAGGTGCAACTCAAGGGCTATTTTTATTCTATTTAAGGAACTGATTGCTGAAATCTGGACCTAAGTGGAAGTGTGGTGGAATCTTTGGACACCTGCTATGATAAGCTTGCATTTTCAGGGTCATTGAACATATTTATTGCATGCTGAATTTGACATCGTAATTGAAAGTGAGACAGCTTCAATGGAAATGTGGTTTGGGGCCCTTGTTTGTCTTAACTTTCTCATTTTTTTCTTGTAAACAAGAAGACTAGAATGCAGGTGGGATCACAGCCTATTACCTATTTGGCTAAGAGCCATCTTGGATGACTTTGGGCAAGGAATGAGGAAGTCGTTGGAAAAGCCTTTCCAGACCTGGGAAGAGCACCTTGAAAGCCACACGCAACCTGCACAATGAAAGAAGTGTTTCTTACTGACAAACATTGCAACAGAGATGATGAAAAGGCGAGGAAGAATCCCTTTTTAACCAACAGGGTTTTATCATAATGAACAATATCCTGATGTACACTGACCATAGAGTTCTCACAAAGTCTTCCTGACCTTGTAATTAACCTTTCCTTTGCTCTCTCTGAGCAGAGACCTAATCTCATGGTATCACAACATGGTTAATGCTCACGATAACATTTTTAGGCTGTACGGTTTTTAATGTTTTGTAATATTTTAAAATTTAATTTTATACTGTATATTAATGGTTAATGCCTTTCTTCGTTGTTTTTAATTGTTATTGTGCTGTGGCATTGAATTATTGCCAATTGTAAACCACCCTAACTCGCCCTCGGGCTGAGAAGGGTGGTATAAAAATGCCCTAAATAAATAAATAAATAAATAAATAAATAATAGTTTTGAGCTGAAAAATGGAAAGCTGTACTTTATGCTTTTCTTACTAAGTAAATGTCTCCATATCAGGATGGAAAACTTATGGTACTCTTAGGCAATCCTCAGGTAGACAACTGCTGTGTTTATTTTACATATAATGCCAGCATGTGTGAGCACTACATATTTGTCACACATGCATGCATTCTTATGTTTGCCTGCCTCAAAGAACATTCTGCTGCACTCTAGCTGTGGATCATCCCTCCACCCAGCACCACACAGAGTCCAGAAGTCGTTAACTACCATTTATTCACAAAAGTATTTAAAGAAAAGGAAATGGCCATTCCCCAAAATAGAACAGGTACTATGAAACAGGAGTAGTCCAAAATACAAAGATTGTAAATACAAAGGTTCTTAGAAGACACAGCTGGACTTGATCCCTTCCAGTCCGGCTTCCGTATTGGGCATGGGACGGAGACCGTTCTTGTCGCCATTACAGACCAACTTCGCCGCCAGCTGGACCAGGGTGGATCGGCCCTGCTTGTCTTGTTAGACCTGACAGCAGCGTTTGACACCGTAGATCATGCCTTGTTGACCCACCGTGTGGCCGTGTCCGGAGTCGGGGGGACTGCCCTTAAATGGGTGGCCTCCTTCCTCCGGGACCGGGGACAGCGTGTGGAGGGGGGCGGGGGGGGGGTCTCCGGGAGGCTCCCACTAAATTGTGGGGTCCCCCAGGGGGCCATCCTCTCCCCCTTATTATTCAACATTTATATGCGCCCCCTGGCCCAGCTGGCCCGCGACTTTGGTCTGGAGTGTTATCAGTACGCTGATGACACCCAGCTTCTGCTGAGAATGGACGGCAGGCCGGGCTCCGTACCCGATTGTTTCCATCGCTGTCTTGAAGCCGTGACTGGCTGGCTGCGTGCCAGTCGGCTGAAGGTGAACCCGTCGAAGACGGAGATCTTGTGGCCCGGTCGCCCTGGGCTGGATGAGTGCCGGTTGCCTACCCTGGATGGCGAGTGTCTTAGCCCGTCATCCTTGGTTAAGAGTTTAGGTGTTCAACTGGACCCCCTGCTGACCATGGAGACTCAGGTCTCCGTGGTCAGCAGGACGGCGTTCTTCCACCTACGACAGGCTAGGCGACTGGCACCCTACCTGTCCAGGCATGATCTGGCCACGGTGATCCAAGCGACGGTCATCTCGAGGTTGGACTACTGTAACGCCCTACGTTGGTCTTCCCTTGGCGACAATCCGGACGCTCAAGCTAGTGCAGAATGCCGCTGCTCGCTTGCTGGCGGGAACGCCAGCGAGGAGCACATAACGCCCATCCTCCGGCAACTGCACTGGCTTCCCATGGAGCACCGAATTGTCTTCAAGGTGCTGGTGTTAACCTTTAAGGCCTTGTACGGCCTAGGGCCTGCGTACCTGAGGGACCGCCTTGCCCCATACATGCCCCCGAGACCACTACGTTCGGAGGAACAAAATCTGTTGTTGGTGCCAACAATCCGCTCCTGCCATCTGTCCACAACCAGGCAGAGAGCGTTCTCGTAGCAGCCCCGGTGCTGTGGAACTCCCTGCCAAGTGACATCCGGACTATACAAGACCTAATTCCCTTTCGGAGGGCGGTTAAGACCATGCTATTCAAATCAGCCTTCGATTAGACAATCGGACTGGGCGACTGACTACAGCTGTCCAATACACCGGTGTCTCGGGCCTTTGGAAATGTATGCGTTTCTTAATACCTCGTGATGTGATTTGTATGGTTTTAATGTTTTAATGTTTTATTGTTTTACTGTACGGCAGCATGACCATTCCATGTCGCCGGTTTATATGTTGTGACCCGCCCCGAGCCTGCAGGGAGGAGCGGAATACAAAACCAAATAATAAATAATAAATAAATAAATAAGGTAGCAAAGTACCAGTAATCCATGAATGCAAGGTACATGAAATCCATGAAGTCAAGAGAATAGGCATTGGAATTTTTCCAAGACAAAATTATTTCAGGAACATAGGCAACTTGAGAGCTAAACATGAACTTGACTTTAAGGCAATGTTGTCTGCTCTGAAGAGATCAGGAAAACATCTTTTAATTTAAGCTCAAGCCTGACCAAGAAGCCATGAGGTCATCCCTTCTGTGCCTGGGTTTCAAGGACTGTTTCTCACAAAGTCTTCCTGACCTTCTAATTAACCTTTCCTTTGCTCTCTCTGAGCAGAGACCTAATCTCATCACAGGGAAACTCCCCATCCTCTGAAGACCATAAAGCCAATTCTCAAGAGAAACTGAATCCCAAATATCTTCTATCTCTTCTGTAGCTGCCAGCCTTTGTCTGATCTATGGCCTGCATTTCTGTCTGCGATTCAGCCTGATCACACATAGACTCGGTGAAAAATCCATTATTCCTCTCATCCTCCAAGGCAGAATCCCCAGGATCTTGCCTTTAAAGCTACTTAGCTGGATTACAGTTTAGGACCAATTGGGTTTTTTTTAAAAAAATCAATGGACGTTCACATGAGAAACTTTCACACATGTTTCAGTGTGGGTAGTGGCCATCACAATATCTCTCACACTTTTTTGACTGAATTATGAGGCCATTAAAGAACTCCAGGAACGCTGAGGAATGCGGAAGGAACAAGAAGGGACGCTGGGAACGCTGAGAGGTGAGGAGTGCGTCAGCTCCCCCTGGTGGCCAGAGTTTGCCTCTGTTCGTCTATATGTGTGTATGTGGAAAACGGCAGGGATTGTCTGCTCAGTATGTGTACCTGTAAGTCCCCTTCAGGATGAGAAGAGCGGAGTATAAATAAAGTGTATTATTATTATTGTATTATTACATGCCAAAAAATCTGGATTTTCTGGGAAACTTTGGAGTAAAAGATAATAGTTTTTGTACCAGCTTAAAGCTCAAAGAACTGCATTGCAAACAAAGCATTGAGATCATTAGGTATCCAGATTGCAGTGGTATGAGGTGAGTGTGTACAGTATGTGTGTGTGTGTGTGTGTGTGTGTGTGTGTGTGTATATATATATATATATATATATATATATATATATATATATATATATAACCAGTGTACACAAGAATTTTGTGGCCAGTACTCATTCCATCTACCTCCCCCACAACTCCTGGTTTTATAGAACTTTCTACAGAAACCAGTAGATTTCAATCACTTTGAATAATATTTGTCATCTGTCCCTTCTCTGTTAAACCAGTCTCTGCCTTTCTGGGATTTTCACAGATTTCATCATCTTTGTGTGTTTGTTTCTGCTCATCTTTCTGTACAGTCATTCAGGTGCAATTCTGGCTGAATGAGAAAAGAGCTTCCTTCAGGGATTGCTCCAGGGTGATGGTAACATTATTCCTATTAAAAGTATGTTGTTGCAGAGGAATGCATGATGCAGCCTTTACTTATACCTTCTTGGATACTAGCAAAGGCGTGGGGGGGGGGGGCTTGCTACTTGGAAGATCACATATGTACGATGTAATGCAGAGTAAGAGGAGCAATGTGGGGCGGAATAGAAGTTCATAGGCGTCAACAGACATGGCCATATACTCCAGTTCAAAGTAGATAATTTGGATTTTATATGGCAGTGTAGAAGGGGTAGATGTGATTTGAACACCAGGCTTCTTGAAACCTATGTGCAGGCAGGCTAATACAGATCTTAGTCACAAGACTTTAGCCCCCTTCTACACTACCGTATAAAATATAGATAATATGCTTTGAACTGGATTATAGATCATATGGCAGTGTAGAATTATATAATCCAGTTCAAAGACAATAATGTGGATTATTTACTTGGATAATCTGAATAATATGGCAGTGTAGAAGGGGTCATAGAAAAATAATATATCTTTTTATCTCTAACTAACTAACTAACTAACTAATTTTATTATTTATGAGTCGCCCTCCACAAATGTGCTCCGGGTGACTTACACAGCTTGGCATCTACAATACTAAAATATTAAATTTTTAAAATATTAAAATGTTAAAATATGGGAATAGACAGGTTCCAGGTCACTTATGCATATGCTCTTCTAAATAGCCATGTCTTAAGTGCCGCCAGAAATGAAGACAGGTCGAAGATGGCTCTTTGGTCTGGCGGCAGAGAGTTCCACAGGACAGGGGCCACAACGGAAAAAGATCTCTGTCTCGTGGACTCCAAATGAGCCTCTCTCAGACCCGGGACACAGAGAAGGTTCTCGTAGGCTGGCCGTGGTGCTCTCGGATGGGTAGATGGTATCAGATTGTCTTTTAGGTATGTAGGACCTTGGCCCCGCAAGGCCTTAAGTGTCAGGTCAGGGCCTTATGAAGGACTCTGTACTCGACCGGCAGCCAGTGTAAATGCTGTAAGGATGGCGTTATGTGACACCTCATAGGTGTTTTCGTGAGGAGCCTGGCGGCAGCATTCTATACTATCTAGAGCTTGCGAGTTACTGACCGAGGTAGACCCACGTATAAAGCGTTGCAATAGTCCAGCCTTGATGTAACCATGGCATGAATCACCGTGGCCAGCGCCTCCGTTGGTAGATAGGGCGCCAGTTGCCTCGCTTGATGTAGGTGGAAGAAGTCCCTTTTGCTCGTGGAGGCGATCTGGGCCTCCATCGTCATTTTAGAGTCCAGGATGACACCGAGGCTCTTCACAGTGGAAGATGGAGTCAGCGGTTCCTCTTCGAAGGGTGGCAGTGGATTGACTAGTTCTGATGGGCGGCCTGGCCATAGAATTTCAGTCTTTGCTGGATTTACCTTCAGTTTGTGGGCCCGCAGCCATCTCGTCACTGCTCCCAGGCACTGGGCAAAGTTGTCAGGCACCGAGGTTGCTCCAGGTTCCAACTTTAGGAGGAGCTGAGTGTCGTCGGCATACTGGTAACATTCCAGCCCAAAGCTCCGGACTAGTCCAGCGAGAGGCCGGACATAGATATTGAACAGCATAGGTGATAATATGGCGCCTTGGGGTACTCCACACTCAAGAAGGGATTTTCCAGATGTTTGGCCTAGCCATTCTACTCATTGGCTGCATCCTCGCAAGAACGAGTTGAGCCAAGTTATGGCTGATCCTTGGATTCCCGTGGCAGCTAGTTGTTGAATCAGCAGATCGTGGTCCACCGTATCAAAGGTGAGATCGAGCAGCACCAGACATCCCTTGTCTAATTGACGGCGGATGTCATCCGAGATGGCCACCAGAACGGTCTCGGTCCCGTGTCCGGGACGGAAACCTGATTGAAAAGGGTCCAGGCCATCCGAATCCTCAAGAAATTTTTGGAGTTGAGTCGCTGCCGCATGTTCGATCAACTTGCTGAGGAACGGGAGGTTTGAGACCGGGCGATAGTTGGCTGGCGTCGCAGAGTCCAAGCTAGGTTTTTTTAAAAGAGGGCGAACCATGGCTTCTTTTAGAGTGTCCGGGAAGATTCCCTGCTCCAGGGAGTTGTTTATTATGTGCATCAGAGGAACCTGAAGATCCTCTGAGCAGTCCTTAACCAGCCGGGAAGGACAGGGGTCCGTGGTGCAGGTGGTTGGTCGTGCTGCGGAGAGGATTTTACTGACTGCCTCCAGGTCCAGCGTTTTAAATCGGTCGAATTTCTGGCTAGCTGGAGTATATACTTCTTCTCTCTCATTCACGGCCTCAGACATAGATGGTAGCTCCTGCCAGAGAGCAGTGATCTTCTCTGTGAAGAATTGCTGAAATTTCTCCGCTGAGACGGCTGGAGTGTCCAGGGTTCTCGGTTGGGAGTTTGCACTGACCAGACTTCGGACAATCTTGAAGATCTGAGCTGGGTGCGATCTTGCAGCAGCTATTTGGGAGGTGTTGTAAGCTTTCTTGGCCTCTTTTATGGCTAACTTGTATATCCTACGGATGTTTTTGAAAGCTAATCTCGATGCCTGGCTAGGTTTCCGCCGGCAGGCGCCTTCTAGCTGCTTTCATTTGCGCTTCAGTAGCCACAGTTCTTCAGTAAACCATGGTGAGCGGAATCTGTGAGGACGGAAGAGGCGTTTTGGGGCTATCCGATCAAGGGCCGTGGACAAGGCTATGTTCCATCTTTCAACCTGTTCATTGAGGGTACCTCCGGAAATTTCCAAGGACTCAAGAGCCGACGCATATCTATTGGGGTCCATGTGCCTCTTTTGACGTACTAGTATAGGCTCTGGGTCTACTCTCGGTGGCAATGGAGTCTCGATACCAACTTTCAGGGTGAAATGGTCAGACCAGGGAACCTCCGTTACAGCTTGCGGTGTTATTTGTAGCCCTTCTGGGCCCTTCCACACAGCCATATAACCCAGAATATCAAGGGGGGAAATCCCACAATATCTGCTTTGAACTGGATTAACTGAGTCCACACTGCCATATATCCCAGTTCATGAGCAGAAAATGTGGGATTTTATTCAGCTGTGTGAAAGGGACCTTACTCCTCCTTATGTGGAAGCCATATGCTAGCATAACCAAGGCAGGTTTTGTACAACAGTCAAGCCTGAAACTATGTAGCCTAGCCATACTTACATGATATGTGTAAAACACATATCTGGGGTTCTACGGTAGTACCACTGAACTCAGCAAGAACTATTTCTGAGAAAATGTGTATATTGAAATCTGTTACCCCCCCCCCCCCAACCTGAGTATATCCTTTGTTTTTATAGTGTGAAAAAACCATACGGGCCTATTGTATTGTCAGAGGCTTTCATAGCGGGAATCACTGGGGTATTGCATGGTTTTCGGGCTATATAGCTGTGTCCTAGCATCATTTTATCCTGAAGTTTCACCTGGATCTGTGGCTGGCCCCTTCAGAGGATCTCCCGAAGATGCCGGAAACCACACAACACTGCAATTGGAGCTATTGTCTAAATGTCTTTCATTAGCAACAGAAGACATTGTGTTTTGGGGGATTACATCTAGCAAATGAGCTGAATAATTTAAAATCAATAAAACTACACAAAACAATTGGAACGGAAAATCTTCTTTTTTCATGTGCAAATGGTGGAGGTAGTATTTCTTTACTCAATTGTGGAAGTAATTCTCTTTGTTTCAGTGGATCACCAACAAAAGAGCAGAGGCAAACCAGTTACAGGATCCCAAAAGGAGACTGATAATATAAAAAACCCACAAAAATCCAACTGGTCTTATTGGTACTATTGGAAAGGTGTGCACCTAACCTTGATGAAAGGCACTGAATGAGGTACAGAAATGATATAGACCAGTGGTTCTCAAACATTTTTGGCCTACCGCCCCCTTTTCAGAAAAAAAATTACTCAGCGCCCCCTAGAAATTATTTTTAATTTTTTTTAATAGCAATTAAACAGAAAGATATATGTATTAATGTTTCTACCTTTTTCGTAAAATATAGTAAAGAAAGGTGTAAATTACAAACATTGAATTCCAGAAATAATCACAAAAACAATAGTTTGGGGGAGTATGAGCAATGGATGATGGGATTTGCAGTACCTTCAGCCAATTCAGCTCTGACTTCCACAAACCACTAAGATCCCCATGAATGACAGATCTGAATCAAACGGCAACACCTGCCCGGGGATCCCTTGTGACTGTGTCCCTGCGAGTTGGAATCCCCGGGCAGGCATTGCCTGGAAACTGTAACGCGTGCCTCCTTCCTCTCGTCAACCTTGCCCACAGCGCAGTCCTGTGTATCAGCCTCTTTCTTCCAACGGGGACGTCCTCGCAAGCGCGCAACCATGCAAGTGGCAAGCCTGGCTCACGCCCCCACCTCCTTACAGGGGTTCAGCGCCCCCCAAATTTTCCTGAGCCTCCCAGCACCCCCTTGGATCGCCCCACCGCCCACCAGAGGGCAGTACCGCCCACCAGAGGGTAGTACCGCCCACTTTGGGAACCACTGGTTTACACTGCCACATAATCCAGTTCAAAGCAGATAATCTGGATTTTATATAGCAGTGTAGAAGCGGCCTCTGTTCTATGGCAATGAAAGTTGCTTATGTACATCAACATGTGGGGATTGTAACAAAATACTGTGGTGTAGGGCATTCCTCTTCAGTCACCCAGTCATGTCTTCTTAGGAGATCATCTATTTATTTTCCCCTTGTCACTGCACCTGGTTTGTTCCCTTCTTCCTCAGCATATGCTCAGCAACTTCAATTTCAATGAGCTGTTTTTTAACTCTCTGCCCAAGTCTGTTGAAGAGCTTTCCCTCTAAATATTTCTTCTCTTTCTACAAAACATTAACGTTCCATTGAATATGCTGAAACCTCCCTTTTATTTCTCAACACACAGCAATACTAACTCAGCCAGCACCTGAGTGCACTGTGTGTGAGTATCTATGTGTCATGCGGGATATGTCTGGAACATCTTTCAGTTTGAAAGCTCTGAAGGGCAAAAGGTTCCCGGTTCTTAAAGCAATTTTGGAGGGGGGCTTCTATCCCATAACAAATGTGAAGCCTCTTCACAGGATGTTATCTGATTACATTTGGGGCACAAAGGGACTCAAGCCATCCACGCAGAGCTGCCTGTGGGCTCAGCATCAGTTGCCCCATTTCTATCTGGATTGAGAGGTGCACTGGGATTGCAGTGGGGGTGGGTGCAAGGAAGCTATTATGGGTGTGTGACCCCATCGCCATCAGAAACTGGGCCGCAATCCCATGACCAAGAGGCACGGACAGTGTCAACATGGGTGTTAAAAGGTGTGGCTGTTTTCCTCACACTGACGGGTGTTTTTCTTCTGAGCTGAGTGAATGTAGGATTTGGCTGCAGTTCTTTTAGCACTGCAATGGCAGATCCCTCTCCCAAGAGTAATTACTGTATAGGGCTGGTTAATGTTGAGATGATCATATGCATTTTCAGTTAACAGTCCATCCTGTTCCATCCTGACTGGCAGTGCTTTTGTGAGTCTTTGCCATTCTATAAGCAATTCTACTTCTACATAATTTGGACAGGTTCTAATCAATCTTTTGTTCTAAAAGAAAATTCCGTATGATGCAGTTTTGTTGGAAATGACAACCTTCTACAAGCCTCCTTTACTAGTTAGTGCCTGGCCGCTGTGACGGTCTGGATGAGGAGGAACAAGCTGAGGATCAATCCTGATAAGACAGAGGTCCTCCAGGTCGGTAGTTTGTCTGACCAGGGTATTGGGTGGCAACCTGTGCTGGATGGGGCTGCACTCCCCCTGAAGTCTCAGGTCCGCAGTTTGGGGGTCCTCCTTGATTCAGCACTGACACTTGATGCATAGGTGTTGGCGGTGGCCAGGAGGGCCACTGCACAGTTAAACCCCGTGCGCCAACTGCGACCATACCTCATGAAGTCAGACTTGACCTTGGTGATCCATGCCTTAGTTACCTCTAGACTGGATTACTGCAATGCACTTTACATGGGGCTACCCTTGAAGATGGCCTGGAAACTTCAACTTGTCCAATGCTCAGCCAGATTAATAACTGGGGCAAGTTACAGGGAGCGGTCAACCAGATCTCTCCATGAACCAGCCCAAACTCTTTGATTTTCGGGGGAGGCCCTCCTTTTGCCACTGCCAGTCTCACAGACTCATCTGGTGGGCACAAGGGAGAGAGCCTTCTCCTCTGTGCCCCCCCACCCCGACTATGGAACTCATTACCTGGAGAGATTAGGAAAGCCCCCACCTTGGAAACCTTTAAAAACACCTTAAAACCTGGCTTTTCAGCTGTGCCTTTGGAGAGTAGCCACCTAAACTTATACTATTGCTCTCCTCAATACTCCTATCCCTGGAGTACACTCTCCTCGCTTATATGAAGACCTCTCACAACCCATGTCTATACGAGCTCTCCTTCGCAAAGAATCTACTCCTGTTACCTCACTTTGAGTTTTTAACATTTTATCTTGTACATGCGGCCCGCTTTGTCATTCGTGATTTCAGATATTGTAATTGCTCATTGTTCTTTTATTTATATGTTTGTATTTTTACTGTGTTATTGTTGATGTTTTCTTATTTTTATCTTATTGTAATTTGTTGTTTGGGCCTGGCCTCATGTAAGCCGCCCCGAGTCCCCATTGGGGAGATGGTGGCGGGGTATAAATAAAGATTATTATTATTATGTGTATAATTCAGATTGGGTTGTTGTAGGTGTACCGGGCTATATGGCCATGTTCTAGAAGCATTCTCTCCTGACGTTTTGCCTGCATCTATGGCAGGCATCCTCAGAGGTTGTGAGGTCAGATTGCTTACTGTATTGTATATGTGTGTACTGGTATGCTGTTTTTCTTCACTCTATGTTGTGGGAGGGGCTGCACATCATGTGACCCGATCTGGGACAATTCAGGACTCAGATTCCATTTTAGAAACAGTATGCTTTCAGACACCATTAGAAACAGTACAGGTTAGATTCTACTGGATTTTCAGAACAGACAGAGACCCCTTCCACATTATCTGCTTTGAATTGGGATATTTATTTATTTATTTATTATTTCGCATTTGTCTGTCGCCCCCCCCCCCCCAACGGCTCGGGGCGACTTACAACAGTTCGTAAAATACAATTGTCAGATAACTCATAAACCACAGTAATACCATTAAGATGGAATTACAATTAGAACAGTTGAAGCAACAAATGGAGTCGCAGTGGGCTGACAGCTAGGCGGTGTGAGCTACAGTCTAGCTAACTCCGAAGGCTTGTTGGAACAGCAATATATGAGATATATGGGAGTGTAGATATTCCAGTTCAAAGCAGATATGGTAGGTTATTCTGCCTTGATATTCTGGGTTATATGGCTGTGTGGAAAGGCCACACAGACTCTCAGAACAGAAAGATGCTTTAACTATGGACTGTTCTTTATAAGGAAGATGCCCTGTGTTATCTGCACAGAGAAACTACTTCAAAGCCTATATGTAACTGCCACACTGCACAGGCAGGCAGACAGGCACGCAGCCTTTGCCAGTAAAATTTGGTGAATGAATATTATTAAAGCATTGGATGAATAGGATATTACTGATAATAAATGTAACAAGGAAATCTCTTGCTTATGGCCAAGGGTAGCCCAAAGAACATACAAACTGCACAGGCAGGCAGGCAGGAAAACAGCCTTTGCCAGTAAAATTAGGTGAATGAATATTATTAAAGCATTGGGTAGGATACTGTTGTTAATAAAGAAAGAAAGGAGGCGAGTTGCTTTTCTCCTTCTTCCTCCTCCTCCTCTATTTTCTCCCAGGGCCCGGCCTAGAGCAGCGTGCTAACAGGCGGCAGGCAGGCTCTGGCAAGAACTTTCTCCGCTCCTTTCTTCTCTGCTGCGAAAACGAAACCTGAATGAGCTCTGCTCTATTTAAAGGATGTTGACCCCGCCCTCCAAGTGTTTCTTTGCCTCTGATTGGCTAAAGGAAAGAAGGTGGTGTGATGGTACCACCTGGTCTCCATTAGCCAATGAGAAAACACGCTTACTAAGGGCAAAGAAGCCATACGACGCCCTTACGACACTTACGTGCCAGATACAAAAATGGCGCCGCAAAGTGTCGTAAAAGAAAGGCTACTTCCGGGATCGCGGCAGCGATGCGTATAAACTAGAAAGTCCCATTACATACGAATCACTTACGATTTCTTTCAATTTTCATAACTTTTTTCTCATGCCTAGTAACTGGATCAATATGCAATGTACCTGTATACATAATATATGAAGTTTGTGAGTAAACCAACTATGTTATTTTAATGAAGACTACTTATTTTGGTCCCTTGAGAGCATGATTTAAACCAATATGTTTTAAGGGAGAGTACGTCTTCTGTCCCCAGGGCCAAAAAGGGGCTTTAAAAGGCTGGACAATGCAAGCTTTGACCCTGAGAATAGAGGGGTTTTGGTTTGGGGGGGGGGGCAACTGGAAATAACACTTCTGAAACTCTGCTATGAGTGTGTGTTCTTTGTGCATTGCATATGTTTGTCCCTATCAGTTCAAAGAGATATATAGGTATATCAGTTTAACAGCTATGAAACCCAATTGCCTTGCATGAATGCTGGTGGATATTTACCACTAGAGAGAAGGTTGACTCAAGTGAGTTTTTAACTCTTCTCAGGGAGACTCTTATTTTCCCAATTGGTTATGAATGCCATTTCCTAAAATGTTAAGGCATCATTTTTCCAAAAGGTCATTCCTTTCAAAAGGCTATGATAATCCAAAAGGTTATGGAAATTTCCATTTTCCAAAAGTTTTCAGTCAAATTTCTTGTCCTGTCAATCTTAGAACTAAAAGTATGGCTGGATCTACACTGCCATATAAAATCCAGATTATGTGCTTTGAACTGGATTATATGAAAGTGTAGATTCGGGCCGGAACTGCAGTGCCATATAATCCATATTATCAAATCAGATAAGCCAGGTCGTTCTGCTTTGAACTGGATTGTATACATAAATCCACATTGCCATATAATGCTGGAAGACGCTGTCCAACGATTTCTGGAGAGTCCACCCCAGCTCATAGTGTCCAGGGAAAAATTATAGACACACAATGTGATTTTGTCTGGTAAGAAGGCATTCTGGGAGCAGATGAAAGATGAAATGAGGATATAAAACAAAGACTTCCCAGTTTTCAAAAGATGGATGACACATTCTCACTCCCTCTCTCTCTCTCATTACATATTATTGAAAAATAATTTTGGGGCACTGTGTAGCCACTACACAAGAAGGTACAGTAATACATTGCAGTATGACCCGGCAATGCTTAGACTAAATGTGTGGAATAGCCCCAAATGTATTGATTTTACATTTCGCAAACGCATTTTTGCTAATGAGCAGTAGCACTGAAACCATTGTTATCTGACAGCCTCATCATGCCATCTTGTGGTGGTTGTAAACTTTCACTTACATTGAAAATGCTTCCTAACTTAACACAAATTGAAAAGGAAACATAAACTGGGCAGTTACATCAATCTATAAAGGTCTATCAAACCTTTAGGATATGAAGCTTCACATTCGACTGAGAGCCACATGAAAGTAAGACAAAGACCCTTGACAATAAACCAAGCTGGCTGCATTTCCTTCCTGTCTGTGTCAACCCAATGGAAAGAAACAAGATTGTGTTGCCCATCAGACCTGGAGCAACCTGCCATTGTTACAGGACCATATTAAAGAAAATTCCAACAACTTTAGGAATTGTGCAGGCTCCCAGTCCTTGCCAGCACCATAAGAAATTAGGACTTCATAGTCTATGTTTCATGGGAAATTAGCGTTTCATCTATCTATCTATTAGGCCTGGGCAATATCCTCGTTATTAAGTCGTTATTTAGTGACCTTTTTAATGAATGAGAGCAAAGTAAGGGAAACCGAAAGTAGGCGTTCAATTTTGAATTTTCCGGCCGCCATTATCGGAAAGTATTGGAACAGGATCGGAACTGTTAGCAAATGCGGCTTGGAACCGGTTTTCTCCCTTCCCACGTCAGACTTTAACTAATCGAGGCCTCTCTCCTTCCCTCCAAGGAAGGTAGGAAAGAGGCCTCAATTGCGGGACTTTTACCCATGATCGAGGCCTCTTTCCTTCCCTCCAACCTGAGTCTCCCCCAGTTGCTGCGGAGGGATGTTATTCTGCATCCAAACTGAGTACAGTCCTCCAGCCTCCTTAAATCATATCATGCATAGAATAAAGAATATGTGTACAAGGAGCTTTGGCTGAAGTGAGCCTATGGGAGGCATGCACATTATTCAGAGAGAGGCAAAAGCTATCATATCTCTTCTACACTTGTTCGTTGTTATTTATTCCTTGAGCCGCTTCCAACTCTTCATGACCTCATGGACAAGCCCACACCAAAGCTCCCTGTCAGCCATGGCCACCCCCAGCTCCTTCAAGGTCAAGCCAGTCACTTCAAGGATACCATCCATCCATCTTGCCCTTGGTTGGCCCCTCTTCCTTTTTCCTTCCATTTTCCCCAGCATCATTATCTGCTCCTAGCTTTCCTGTCTTCTCATGATGTGGCCAAAGTATTTCATCTTTGCCTCCGATATCCTTCCCTCCAATGAGCAGTTGGGCATTATTTCCTGGAGTATGGACTGGTTTGATCTTCTTGCGGTCCAAGGCATTCTCAGAATTTTCCTCCAGCACCACAGTTCAAAAGTGTCTGTCTTCCTTTGCTCAGCCTTCCCTAAGGTCCAGCTCTCACATCCATAGGTTACTATGGGGAATACCATTGCTTTAACTATACAGATCTGCGTTGCCAGTATGATGTCTCTACTCTTCACTATTTTATCAAAATTGGTCATTGCTTTCCTTCCAAGAAGTAAACGTCTTCTGATTTCCTGGCTACAGTTTGCATCTTCTACACTGTTATATAAAATTCAGATTATCTGTTTTGAAATGGATTATATTCACTTGCTCATGAAATGGAAATCCAGATGTGCCAAAAGCTTCTTTCTAATTAAAAAAAACCCTGGGGTGTTTGTACACCATGGTTCTAGATCAGTGATTCTCAACCTGTGGGTCCCCAGGTGTTTTGGCCCACAACGTTTAGAAA
Source organism: Anolis apletophallus (assembly GCA_030556195.1). Lineage (NCBI taxonomy): Eukaryota > Metazoa > Chordata > Lepidosauria > Squamata > Anolidae > Anolis > Anolis apletophallus. Next base: position 140,604,735 of record JARBWK010000005.1, read on the forward strand.
TTCCAGCCAGTTTACCAGATGTTAGGATTTCTGGGAGTTGAAGGCCAAAACATCTGGGGACTCACAGGTTGAAGACCACTGTTCTAGACAGAGGGGCAGGGGCATTGTTTCAACATCTAAGGGCCCTTCCAGACAGGCCTTATAGCCAAGGATTTGATCCCAGGTTTACTGTTTATCTCAGATTATCTGGCAGTGGGCACTCATATAATCCAGTTCAAAGCAGATAATGTGCATTATCTGATTTGATAATCTGGATTATATGGCAGTGTAGAAGGGACCCTATAGATAAGAGAAAGGGAAAGCTTTCTTTATGTAAGGCTTCGATGAGAAATTGGATAAGGCACCTCTGATCACCCCTTCGAATCCAGCGGTGTGCAAGCCTGCTGTAGGTTGGGTCTACCACAAGTATCGGTGTTAGGGTTGCCACCTATCCCGTATTATACGGTACGTCATGTATTTTTGCTCTGAATTTTGTGTCCCATATTTTCAGCTCCTGTCCTGTGTTGACAGGACAGGACAGGTGGCAAGAGGAGGCGAGGCCGGGCCAGCAGTGAGGGAGGAAGGAAGGGAGAACTCTACGTGAATGCCCGGTAGCTGCCGCTCTCCCCACACAAACACCACACATGCTCCGGCTTACTCACCCGAGCCGATAGTGCCGCCATCTTGCCGCCTTCTGTGGCCGCTCTAGCCCTCCCTCTTGAGCATAAAGAGAGGCAAGTGCAGAAGGGAGTAGAAGGGGGAGGGGGTGATTTGGTTGCACACACCAGGAGTGATGGACTGGAAGAGGCGGGCCTTCCTGGAAGGAAGGGAGGGCGGAAGGGGCAGGGGACGGTGGCAGGAGGTGCTTGTGGAGAGAGAGAGCCAGAGTGAGGTTCGCCGCTTGCGTCTTGGGCCTGCTGGGGATTTTGGGCCATATGTAAAGGTCATGGCGGCGGCGGCGAAGGAGGAGGTGGCTGCGCAGGAGGGGATGAAATGCCGGGTCTGCGGAGGCAGCGGTGGGAGGTTTCCCTGGGAGCGCGGGAAAAAAAGGAGGTCATGTGAAACATAACCTCATAATGCCTCCTCCGAAGAGGAGGAAGGAAGGGAAGCCCCGGGGCAGCTGCGGCACCCAGGAACATGGCGGGGGAGGCCACGGCGCTCACGACCTCCCTCCTGCCGCGCATGTACAGCCACGGGGCGAGGCTCCCCTTTCTCCTCAGAGGAGGAGGAAGAGGTGGAGGGAAGCCCCGCCCCCGTGGCATGTGTGGCAGTGGGCATGGGGGCGGGGCTTCCCTTCCTCCTCCTCCTCCTCCGAGGAAGAGGCGGAGGGAAGCCCTGACCCCGTGCCTGCTTCCAGGCATGCGCGATAGCAGCCATGGGGGCGGGGCTTCCCTTCCTCCTCGGAGGAGGAAGAGGCTGAGGGAAGCCCCGCCCCCGTGCCCACTTCCGGGCATGTGCGGCAGCGGCCCTGCCCCGGGGGCGGGGTTCCAAAATATGGCCTAGGGCACCAAAAGCCCTTAATCCGGGCCTGGTTACACTCCCCCGAAGACGCAGGTTCGCAGCTTGGGAGTGATCCTGGATTCATCGCTGAGCCTGGAACCCCAGATCTCGGCGGTGGCCAGGGGAGCTTTTGCACAGTTAAGGCTCGTGCGCCAGCTGCACCCATACCTTGGGAAGTCTGATCTGGCTACGGTTGTCCACGCTCTGGTCACATCCCAAATATATTACTGCAATGCACTCTACGTGGGGCTGCCTTTGAAGACAGTTCGGAAATTACAATTAGTCCAACGAGCGGCAGCCAGATTACTAACCGGAGCTACATACAGGGAGCATACCACCTCCCTGTTGTGTTAGCTCCACTGGCTGCCTGTCCACTTCCGAGCTCAATTCAAAGTGCTGGTTTTGACCTTTAAAGCTCTATACGGTTCTGGCCCAGTTTACTTGTCCGAACGCATCAGGCCCTATGTCCCACCTCGTAATCTAAGATCGTCTGGGGAGGCCCTGCTCTCGCTCCCGCCAACTTCTCAAACGCGGTTGGTGGAGATGAGAGAGAGGGCCTTCTCAGTGGTGGCTCCCTGTCTGTGGAACGCGCTTCCAAGCGACATACGATTGACCACATCCCTCCTGGCATTCAGGAAAGGAGTGAAGTACTGGCGGTGGGACCAGGCGTTTGCGCATTAGGACAATGCAGCACTTTGGACTGGATTTGTAAGGGCAAGTTGATGGAAATGACCCTATAGACATTTTGTCACTACAGCCACACCACGGACACGGTATCATGTTGGATGCTTATAGATAAGTAAATGTGATTGTTACTGTTATTGTATGATTTGATTATGATATAAAATTAAAAAGTGATTGCTATATTGTGTTTATTCATTTTTTTTTGTATTCCGCTCCTCCCTGTTGAACTACCTTTGTTAGGAAATGACTCAATGCCCATGGTATGGACGGAACACTGTTTTTAAAAGTGAATGCGTGTGATGTGTTAATGTTAATTGTATTTTAATGTATTTTAATGCTGAATATTTTTGGTTTTTATATTGTATTTTACTGTGTTTGCATCAAATTGTGCCTTTTGTTAGGCCATTCTGAGTCCCCCCCCCCCCCCCGGGGGTTGAGAAGAGCGGGGTAGAAATGTTGGAAATAAATAAATAAATAATATGTTTTATGAAGTGTCCCTTATTTTTGTGAAAAATCCCATATTTTAGGTAAATGTCCCTTATTTCTTATATCAAAAAGTGGGAACCCTAATCAGTGTTTCTGCTACAACCCACCTTCCAAGGAGAACATAGCATTCTATGTTTATGTACATTATTTATGTCATTGACTATCTATTATAGGAAATACGGTGGAGTGGTATACATTATGTATAGCAGAGCTATCAAGTTAAGTGATCTGTTGGGAGTGGGCAAGAGCATGGAATATCAGTGGTGGTTGGTGATCGGCTGTGAGTATGAATCTAATTTGAAAATATGAGTTAGGACCCATTGGAGTAAGCTGAGTTTAGACAGTGGTAGGGAGGAAGAGTGGGTTGCAGTTGGGCTTTTAACCAAGATTAGTCAGGAAAGAAAGTGATGTGATGTGTGGTAAATATAGATTCAGTGAATTAAATAAGTAACTCTAATAGCTAAACTGTTGAACATCAAGCTTAACAACACAAAGTAAGCTTGGCTTCTGTGTTTGTCTTCTGTTTAATAAATACTAGCTGTACCCGGCACGCGTTGCTGTGCCCTATTTAGGAGATGCGGGAAAGTCTGAGTATGTAACGGTTGGAGTTGATGTTACTTATGGTCTTGGTGGGGTCATGGCTGTGTCGTTGTGGGTGGTTCTGGTGGGTGGGATGTTGAAGTCCTGTGGAGTTGTCGGTGTGTGGTGTTGCTGGCGTTCTGCAGAGCTTGTGGATATACAATTTTTTTGTCTTTCTGTCTGCTGTGTTGATGTAGAGGTTCTGTGGTTTCCCAACTCTGGAGCACGCTACGTAGAGTTGTCCGTGGGAGAAGCATTCTGTGTCAAGGTCTATGCCACAGATTTGTAGTGTTTGTCCTTGAGCCTTGTTTATGGTGATGGCAAAAGCTAGTGTAATTGGGAATTGGAGACGGCTGAAGTGGAACGGCATATCGGTCGGGACCATAGGTATGCGTGGTATGAGGACGTCTTGTCCCTTGTAGGGTCCAGTGAGGATGGTCGCCTCAATGACATTGTTCTGCAGTGCTTTGACGGCAAGACATGTGTCATTGCAGAGTTTTGGCTGATCAATGTTTCTCAGCATAATGATGGCTGCACCCAATTTTAAATGGCGGTATGTGTTTGTCAGTGGTGCCTCTGTCCCTGGTGCCCTATTTGTGTTAGTGTTATGTCCTCCTGGTAGTTGTTATGCCCTCCTGTGTTAGTTGGTTGTACTGTGTCTGGTTTTCTGTTTAGCAGTGGTATGTTGTGGGTGTGGTGTTTGTGTGTTGGTGGTGTGGGTGGGATGGTGCTTGTGAGTGTGGGTCTGTGAGGTAGTTTGCATGTACAGTGGTAGTGTGTGGCTATCATGTTGTGGGTGTGTTAGTGTTTGTTGTGCTGGTGGTGTCTTTTGTTGTGTTGTGTGTGAGTTGTTTTGTCTCCATCGCGTGAGTTGTGTATGCTATCATGTGGGTGTGGTGTTAGTTAAGTGGGTGTCTTTTGTTGTGGGTGTCTTCCTGCAGTGGTATGTATTGTGCGTTGTGTATCTTCTATTTTGTGCTGGTATTTTGTGCTGTCCTGGACTTTTGGATTGTGTTTCTCGAGAGTGGTTGTGAGAGTTGTAGTGTCTGGAGGAGTGTGTGATGGTTTTTTTATTTTGTTGTTGTGATTGTGTGGCTGATCGTACCGTGGTCAGTGGTTTGTGGTGATTACCAGTGGTTGGTTTTACTGGTTTGGCCAGTGTGGGCGAGGCTGAAGGAGCCTGTCCTTTAGGCACTGTGTGTCCTCGGCGGTCCGACTGGCTGTGGTGTGTGGGAGGCTGTCCTGAGGTGATTTGTTTTGGCGGCAGTTATTTTAAAAAATTGTTGCGCGCAGGGGCGGGGCCAGGCCGGGGGAAGAGGGTGGAGTGGTTTTGGGGATGGCAGGGGGCGGGGCCAGGCTGGGGGAAGGTGGTGGAGTGGTTGTGGGGATGGCAGGGGGCGTGGCCTCCGCTGGGAAGCAGCGCCAGAATTTTGTGTGGGCCGATGTCGGCCAATGGGATTCACTGGCGGCCGCGGAGGACGCTGGGAAATATAGGTTTTTTTCATCGTTGTTTTGGGGGCCTTCTAGGTTTTTTTGGGGAGTTTCTTTGCTAAAAACCTTCCTTGCCTGAGGCCTATTTTTGTTGCCAAGTTTGGTGTCTCTGCCTTGGAAGGTTTCTCTGCCTATGGCAGTCTTTCGATGACGGGTCCTCCTTTATATATATAGACTTTGCAACACACACACACACCTCTTGGAGTGCTACAATATTATTTAATTTAATCTGATACCAAGTATCTGTGGTGGCAATAATCTTTTACTTTTGGTGGTTAACTTTAATAACTGTTAGAGGCTTTTGGGTAAAGCAATCCACAAGAAATGCAATACTTTTCTGAAGCGGGTCCAGATCCTCCTCAGCCAGATGGCACTGAGTAGCAGGCCATCCCTGAAGGAACATCACCTGATGTATTGCTGAAGTCAATTCTTAGAGAAAGATCCAGGAAATTAGAGGGTAAAATCCAGGGATATAACTATGAGGAAGAGGACAAAATGAGCACAGCTGGCTGGGTGTCAGCTCAGCTGCATAAGATCTCTACTGACCAGAAGGTCATGAGTTTGAGGCCTGCCCGGTGAGCTCTCGACCAATTTGTGTAGCTTGTAGTTGACCTTTGCAACCCAAAAGACAGTTGCAACTGTCAAGTAGGAAATTTAGGTACCACTTTGTGGGAGCCTAAATTTAACCCATTTCTGGAATGTTAAAATGCCTCTATGTCTGTCTATATATGTTGTATGTCAATGGCCTGTGTATGTGCATTGTGATCCGCCCTGAGTCCCCTGCGGGGTGAGAAGGGCGGAATATAAATGACGTAAATAAATAAATAATAATAAATAATAATCTCTATCAGAGAGAAATCCCCATTGGAGAAAAATATGAAATTGGTGCATTTGCACATCTTCAGCACATCAAGTTAGGTTACATTTGAATCAAACCAAATGGGAAGGCCAAGTTTAGATTCATTTAGATTCAAGAATCCCTTTCAGGAGGCTGATCTAGTGTCACGATCATAACTTTAGACATCATGTTAAAATCACATTGATTCAACACCTAGTATTGGCTTCAAGTTGTGGGATTTCTTCAAATATACAGCATGGGACTGGGAATGTTTATAGTGTCCACCTGTTATTTTTCTTCTCCCCCACCCATGATATTTAATTTTCTGCAAAGCCAAAACAAAATGTTCTTGGTAGGTTATTAATCCTGATATATTTTAGGTGCTTAGACATAACAAACAAAGTCGCACTATGTATGCATTTATAAACACACTGTTTATATAAAAAATGGACCTCTTTGTTTTACTTACTGGAGATTTTCCACCTGATTTATTCACACTCCCATTCCAGTTAAGTACGCTGGTTACAGTCAAAATACCTCTTGTTTTGGTGCACGCAAACGTATTTAAAGTATACACACATAGAGATGGTTTGCTCACACTGCTCCTTTGTAGAAACCTGTAGCATTAGCCTAGGGCTACTTGTTATGTCGGCTATTGTGGCTGTTTTGCAATAACACAGCAGTCACATGACAAAAGACCTGATTGTACTTAATGATTTTCCAGGGAAGTTCAGGGCTGCACTGAGGAACATGGGGAGCCTAGCGAAAGCAGAAAGTCTGCAGAAGCATGAACGAGTTCATCTTGGCCCCATCTATGAGACATAGTATGAGACTACACCGACCATATCATGCAGTGTAGGTGGGACCATCTCCATAGAAAGCAAGTAGGGTTATTAATTCCAGGGAGATGCCTCACTATTGACTATGCAATCCTCTTGGTTACTCACATGCTAATGGATGGATCCCACTCAAACGCTTGCAAATCAGGCTTGCTAATTGCGCCCTTCACACTTGGTTAATAGACACTGGTTCTTTCTCCCACCCTGGACATTTCACAAGTATATATACTCCACTTGCTTTACCACCATCAGATCCTCTGAAGATGCCAGCTACAGGTGCAGGCAAAATGTCAGCCCAGAAACCACACAACTCCCCAGTGTTTCCGACCATGAAAGCCTTTGACTGCCATTCATTTTCCAGTCCCAATTCAAGGTTCAGGTCATAACTTATAAAGCCCTAGACCAGGGGTGCTCACACTTTTTCAGCATGGGAGCTACTGATTAAAAAACCAAGCCCCAAAGATTACCTACCCAGAAATGTAAAACGTATAACTATTTTCTTATTTATTTATTTATATTTAGTATTCATTTTTATGTACCGCTCCTTCCAGCAGGCTCGGGGCAGTTTACATAAAATGAAGTTATAAAACATCAACATTTCAATTTAATAACAACAATATAAAACAGAGCATAAAAATATATCCAACCACCCCATTTCTCCCTCACTGCCATATTACCACACATATTATCAGCCAGAAAGTAAGAAGAGAGGCTTTTGAACTGCAAGGCCATTTAACACTCAGCAAGGTAAACAAAGGGGCATGCAAAAATACATCCAACCACCCCATTTCTCCCACACTGCCATATTACCACACATATTATCAGCCAGAAAGTAAGAAGAGAGGCTTTTCAACTGCAAGGCCATTTAATACTCAGTAAGGTAAACAAAGGGACATGCAAAAATACATCCAACCACCCCATTTCTCCCTCACTGCCATATTACCACACATATTATCAGCCAGAAAGTAAGAAGAGAGGCTTTTGAACTGCAAGGCCATTTAACACTCAGCAAGGTAAACAAAGGGGCATGCAAAAATACATCCAACCACCCCATTTCTCCCACACTGCCATATTACCACACATATTATCAGCCAGAAAGTAAGAAGAGAGGCTTTTGAACTGCAAGGCCATTTAATACTCAGCAAGGTAAACAAAGGGGCATGCAAAAATACATCCAACCACCCCATTTCTCCCACATTTCCATATTCCCCAACATATATTTCTCATGGAACAAAGCAAGCAGAGAGGCTTTGGAGCTAAAAGGCCATTTTAAACGTTAAAAATAAACAAAGAGACATGCCACAGAACAATCAAGCACCCACCCCAAAGTAAAAAGACCGACCTTTGAGATGCAGTAAGAAATGACCCCAAAGCGTCTTTCTCCTCCTCCTCCGTCATTGTTCCTATTTCCACGCTGCCAGCATGTGTGCCGCCTCCAAGAGCTCACGAGAAGTCCGAGAGGCAAAATGGGCGCTTCTGCGCATGTGCGTGGGGCCAGCCATGCATCGCGTCATCCAGGCCCGCCCCCTTTGGTCTCCTACGACTCTGAGTGGCTGGAGAAGGACAGAGGGAGGAGGAGGAATCCAAAAGAGGGGGCCCATTCTGCCTCTTGGACTCTGGAGCTTTTGGAAGCGGCGCACGAGCAGGGAGCGGGGAGGAGCAACGACGGAGGACTTCTTTGCAGCGTGCAGGGGCACGTGAAGAGGACCAACTGCAAAAAACCTGGTCAGGGGCCTCAAGATCACCAGGATGAGGCCCAAAGATCACCCTGGTGATCCCGATCACCATTCTGAGCACCCCTGCCCTAGACGGTTTGGGACCCTCCTACCTTCATGACCGCCTCTCCTACCACAAACCTGCACAATCTCTTCGATCTTTCGGAGAGGCCTTTCTCTCGCCCCTTCCTCCAGCACAGGCTCGACTTGTGGGTACGAGGGAGTGGGCCTTCTCTGCTGCGGCCCCTCATTTTTGTGGAACTCGCTACCTGGGGAGATTAGACAAGTCCCTACCCTAGCAATCTTCAAGAAAGAGCTAAAAACCTGGCTCTTCCGATGTGCCTTCGGAGAGTGACCATTCAACCCATCGTTTGTTCCTACCTCCAACTCGCCCTCATGATAAAGCAGCTCCCCCTCCATAAAGATTAAACCCCACTGCTCCTCCTTCTTGGGCTCCTTTACTACAAATACACTCTGTGTCCCTATCACACCCAGGGTTTAAACCTTTTAACATTTTATCGCAGACATCTGGTCCACCCGTTGTGTTGATTATACTATGTGTTGTCATATTGTTTATCTTATTTGTCATTTTATATATTTTGTTATGATTTTTTCCCCTTTGCTATTTTATGTTCAATTGTGTTTGTATTGTTGTTTTGGGCTTGGCCTCATGTTAGCCACTCCAAGTCCCCTTTGGGGAGATGGAGGCAGGTTATAAATAAAGATTATTATTATCATTATTATTTGACAGTTTATTAATTCTTAACTTGCCAGGGCTGACTGAAGCTGCTTATTTATGAAGCATCTCATTTCAAAGGTCCGGTTCTCAGAAAGGAATGTGACGTCATGTAGGAACGAGAGAAGTTTCTCATCCAAAGCTTCCTTTTCCATTTAATACAGCCTCCTTGCCCTTGACCCAAAAGCCTCCTTGCCCTTGACTCCTTGCCCTTGCCCCTCCTCGTGGCTCCGCCTCTTCCTCCTCGCCGGCGTGAGGAGGAGGAGGAAGGAAAGCCCCAACGCTGGAGCCGACGCCGCACATGCGCGGCAGCGGCCCCAAGGGCGGGGCTTCCCTCCACAGCTCCGCCCCTCCCCACAGTTCCTCCCTCCTAAAGCCACCACGCTGGCCTGAGAAAAAAAGGGCAATCTTCGGCCGCTATTCAGGCCGGCATGGTGGCTTTAGGAAGGAGGGAGGAGCCGCGGCCAGGCTCCCCACAGCTCCTCCCTCCCTCCTAAAGCCACCACGCCGGCCTGAGGAAAAAAGGGCGATTTTCGGCCGCTTCTCAGGCCGGCATGGTGGCTTTAGGAGGGAGGGAGGAGCTGCGGGGAGGGGCGGAGCTGCGGAGGGAAACCTCGCTTTAGGGGACGATGCCGCGCATGCGCGGCATCGACTCCAGGGTTGGAGCTTTCCTTCCTCCTCCTCCTCGCGCCGGGGAGGAGGAAGAGGCGGAGCCACGAGGAGGAAGAGGCGGAGCCACGGGCGGGGGCAGAGTCACGGGCGGAGGCAGAGCCTTTGGCCTAGGGCGCCAAAAGGGTTTAATCTGGGCCTGCTGACCAGCACAAAGCGTGGCACAAGAGCCCTGAGAAGGGGAGACTCCGTTAAAGCAGTTATTAAAAAGTAGATTACAAAACAAAGTATTGTCGAAGACTTCCATGGTTGGAATCACTGGGTTGTTGTAGGTTTTTCGGGCTGTGTGGCCATGTTTTAGAAGCATTCTCTTCTGATGTTTCGCCTTACATATATGGCAGGTATCCTCAGAGGTTATGAGGTCTGTTGGAACTAGGAAATCTATATATATAAAGGAGGACCCGTCATCGAAAGACTGCCATAGGCAGAGAAACCTTCCAAGGCAGAGACACCAAACTTGGCAACAAAAATAGGCCTCAGGCAAGGAAGGTTTTTAGCAAAGAAACTTCCCCCCCAAAACCTAGAAGACCCCCAACAACGATGAAAAAACCCTACATTTCCCAGCATCCTCCGCGGCCGCCAGCGAATCCCATTGGCCGACATCGGGCCACACAAAATGCCGGCGCCGCTTCCCAGCGGAGGCCACGCCCCCTGCCATCCCCACAACCACTCCACCCCCTTCCCTCGGCCAGGCCCCACCCCCTGCCATCCCCAAAACCACTCCACCCCTCCCCCGGCCTGGCCCCACCCCCCGCCCCTGCACGCGACAATTTCTCCAAAATAACTGCCGCCAAAACAAATCACCTCAGGACAGCATCCCACACACCACAGCCAGTTGGACTGCCAAGGACACGCAGTGCCAAAAGGGCAGGCTCCTTCAGCCTCCCCACACTGGCCAAACCACGAAAACTAACCACTGGTCTGGTAATCACCACAAACCACTGACCACGGTACGAACAGCCACACAATCACAACAACAAAATCAACAAAAAACACCACACACCCCTCCAGACACTACAACTCTCACAACCACACTCGAGAAGCACAATCCAAAAGACCAAGCCAGCACAAAATACCACACAACGCCAATATATACACAACTATGTGCACAGAGCACATACATACCACTCACAGGACAAAAGACACCCACAACAAAAGACACTCACTTAACAAACACCACACCCACAACATGACAGCCACACAACTTGAGATACTTACCTCTAGAGACCCACAACACAACAGACACACAACACACACAACGCATACATACCACTGCTAAAAAGAAACCAGCACAGTACAACCAACTAACACACCCCACATACACACAGTATATGCACAACACACTACCATTGCACACTCACAACAACAAACTACACACTCAACACCACACACTCTTCTCCAAGCACCATCCCAAACACACACCACCAATCCTCACAACGCATACATACCACTGCTAAACAGAAACCTGCATAGTAAACCAACTAACACACCCCACATACACACCATACATCCACACTACCACTGCACACTCACAACAACAAACTAAACACTCAACACCAAAAACTCTTCTCCAACCACCATCCCAACCACACACCACCACCTCCACAGGACTTCAAAATCCCACCCACCAGAACAACCCACAACGACACAGCCATGACCCCACCAAGACCGCAAGTAACATCATTTCCAACCCTTACATACTCAGACTTTCTCGCATCTCCTAAATAGGGCACAGCAACACGTGCCGGGTACAGCTAGTTTATATATATATATATATATATACACACACACACACACACACACACACACACACACAAATTTCCTAGTTCCAACAGATACTACACTTGATCTTAGCCAAAAGGCCGAGAAGCAGAGGGGATGAGGATACATGAGGAACAAATAGATGGTTAAATAGGCTATGAATTTTGACCAAAATGAAGCAGAAAGGCAGAGGTGCCAGGAGAGTATTTCTTATTTTATTAAGGAACGGTTGTTTAATGTACTGTTGCACATTACGGAACCACTGTTCAATGCTTGATACATGTATTTCTTTTGCATGCTATGTTCTGCTTGATATGGCCTTGCAGCTAATGCAATAAACTATAACAATAATAGTTCCAACAGACCTCACAACCTCTGAGGATACTTGTCACAGATGTAGGCGAAATGTCAGGAAAGAATGCTTCTAGAACACTGATTCTCAAAGTGGGCGGTACCACCCCCTGGTGGGCGGTGAGGCGATCCAAGGGGGCGGTGGGAGGCTCATGGGAATTTTGGGGGTGGTGAACCCCTTTAAGAGGGCGGTGAACGATTGGCTATTTAGGAGGGGTCGCATAGCCCTCTTCTTTGGCCCCGCCCCCTTCGCTTTGACCTGCATATTAGATACTTGGATTAGAATTCGTAAGAGTAGCAAAATTATTTATGAAGTAGCACCAAAAATATGGTTGGGGGTCACCACAACATGAGGAACCTTACTTAGCGGTCATGGCATTAGAAAGGTTGAGAACCACTGCATTAATACATATATTTAATTTTTTATTTGTTATTAAATTTTTTAAAAATTAATTTATAGGGGGGCGGTGAGTAAATTTTTTTTCTGGAAAGGGGGCGGTAGGCCAAAAAGGTTTGGGAACCACTGTTCTAGAACATGCCCATATAGCCTGAAAAACCTACAACAACCCAGCGATTACAAAACGGTTTAAAATCACAGTTGAAGAACACAGGCCAATGTAGCAGGTATGGAACCGAGGGGGGAAAGACTGATAGGAAAGGTCAAAGTACTGGTGGGGGCACTAAAAGAGATGGAAAGGGCACATTACAAGTCTAGTAGCATTTCAGCTGTAACAGGTTGCTCTAACTATATTCCTGACAGAGTGTTGCCTTGTGGGGTCGATCATCATCCATCTAATTTTAAGTGCTGCAGCACAAAACTTAGCAACACTGTAAGTTATTGTAGTGCTAGAGTCCGAAAGCAGCAAGGTAGACTAATATTTTTCGGTGCACCTTGGATATTTTAGAAGCCAATTTGTAATGAGAGTAGTCCTTAGGTCTCTGTAGAACATGCATTGAAGAAGAACATGCACAGTTGTTTCTACGTGTCCGTACCCACAAGGGCATAATCTCTCCTTGAAGGGGTTCTTCCGATACCTCCCCTCCAGTTCAGCTGATGGGAGGGCATGGCATCTTTCCAGGGTTAAAGCCCTTCCCTTTTTGGGCACCTCCAGGTCTGCCATGCAGGCTGCGAGGTATCTATTGGCTTCACTAACAATACAGGTGGGGGAGCAGGTTAGGTCCGACTGGCACTCTATGTCCAGGATCCGTTGTTTAATGAGATCCTTGGCTCGAACCCATCTCATATTTAGCAATTGTCCTTGGAAGAAACCTAGTGTTGTAGAGAGGTTTTTTCCCCAGCTTAAAAAGCACACACACACACACGCACACACATATATATGTGCTTCTTCTTTTTTTGCACAGGTCCTGTGCCTTTAATCCCAGTAAATGTAGGATGACTACAACTGAATTGTTTTTGAAAAAGTTATTTTATTTTAACTGAATTGTTTTAATGATTTAAGTATTTTTATTTATTGTGTCAGACGCAAATTGAGAATACAGTTATAATATGTAGAAAAACCACAGACAAAGTTTAAAAACTTGGCACTATGCTAAATGTCCTTTGACCAGAAGCTGGTCATTTGGCGTGCCTCAGATGTCGCTGTGACAAGGTCCTCCATTGTGCATGTGGCAGGGCTCAGGCTGCATTGTAGTAAGTGGTCTGTGGTTTGCTCTTCTCCACACTCGCATAACGTGGACTCCACTTTCTAGCACCATTTCTGAGGAGAAGATGGGGTTATAAATACAACAACAACAACAATGATATCTCTTCCTCAAGGTAGTTCCAGAGACAGACGTCTCCTAACATTTACCATTAAGGGAAACAATTCCACTTTACCCTCCTTCACTCTCATTTATTTATTTACATTATTTCTACCCCACCCTTCTCACCCGGGAGGGGGGGGGGGGCACACACGACTCAGGGTGACTTACAAGGCAGCAATTCGATGCCATAGTATACACTATAAAACCATAAAACATACAACATTACATAATAACAGTTAAAATTAAAACAATGCTCTGTCCACAAACCCACATTAAAAACAGTATGCCATATTCTCATCTGTTAGCTTGCCCGTCCTATTACCGTGCAAAGTGCTGCTTTCTGTTATTGTGCAAAGGCCTGGTCCCATAGTCAAGATTTTACTTTTTTCCTAAATGCTAGGAGGGATGGGGTTGTTAGTATTTCACTTGGAAGAGTATTCCACACACAGGGAGCTACAGCCGAGAAGGCCCTGTCTCTCGTCCCCACCAGCCGCATTTGAGAAGCTGGCAGGAGTGAGAGCAGGGCCTCCCCAGATGATCTTAAATTACGAGGTGGGATGTAGAGGTAGATGTGTTCGGACAAGTAAGCTGGGCCAGAACCATATAGAGCTTTATAGGTCAAAACCAGCACTTTGAATTGAGCTCGTAAGTGGACAGTGAAGCTGACACAACAAGGGAGTGGTAGGCTCCCCTGTATGTAGCTCCTGTTAGTAGTCTGGCTGCCGCCCGTTGGACTAATTGCAGTTTCAGAACTGTCTTCAAAAGCAGACCCACGTAGAGTGCGTTGCAGTAATCTATTCAGGATGTGACCAGAGCGTGGACGACCGTAGCCAGATCAGACTTCCCAAGGTACGGGCGCAGCTGGCGCATGAGTCTTAACTGTGCAAAACGTGGCTCCAGGACAGCGACAACACCTGCCTCCAGGAAATGATTCCCCCTGATTACGTTGCCACGCACCAGAATAGGAATGGGGGACGGGGACGGAGGGGGTGGCAATCCTCTCCCGCGATGGATTACACCTTAGAGCGATCCCTGCGCTAACCACCTCTGGGCTTGAAAGTGTCGGCCTGATGTGGGGTTCCCAGGAGAGCTTGGCTGTGCTGCTGGTGTACCATGCGCCTAGCGCACCAGCAGAAAGCCTCGCGCGGCTGCTAGAGACTGTGTCGGAGTGGGCATTGAGGTTCCCCAGGCTTATTGTTCTGGGGGACTTCAATGTTCACGCCGACGCAGCCTCTGTTTCATCTGCAGCCGCGGACCTAATCTCGACCATGGCGACGTTAGGCCTCTCCCTCTGTAGCTCGGGACCCACACATTCGGCTGGTCACACCCTCGACTTGGTTTTCAGCGCAGGGGTTCAAGTGGACCGAGCCTCCGTAATAGAGGTTCCATGGTTGGACCACTGTGCTCTTAGGCAGTGTTTCTCAACCAGTGTGCCATGGCACACTAGTGTGCCGTGAGCGAACATCAGGTGTGCCGCGAGAAAAAGCTCTCTGCCCCCCTTCCTCCCCCCCCCCTCCTGCCGAACTCCTGCTGCTTGGGAAAGGAGGAAGAAGGGCCGAGTGGCAGCGAAGAAAAGGAAGAAGGGGCCGGGGCGCCGCCTCCTTTGGCCATTTCCCCAGCCAGCCTCCAATCCGCCATGACTCCTGCCACGACTCTCACCCCTTGCTCGCTGAAGCCGCGCGGAGGAGGAGGCCTGCCTACTGAAGCCCGTCCACCGTTCATGCTTCTCCTCTGTGGGAGAACTGGCTCCTCCCCCTCCCCCGGCTTCGGCACTCCCAGCAGCTGCTCCCAGCAGGTCACCATCCCCCAGCCGTACTTTACTGTGTTAGAGTGTCATTTTGGTTGGTGATGTGCCCCCGGATTTTTTTAATGTTAAAAGTGTGCCGCGGCTCAAAAAAGGTTGGGAAACACTGCTCTAAGGATCCGGGTTCAGCAACCGCCTCCCCCATGCAAGGGCGCCAAACAGATTTTGGTTCGCCCGAAGAGACTCATGGAACCTGAAAGGTTCCTGAATGCTCTGAGGGATCTGGAGTCTATCAGCGTGTCAGTCGATGAGCAGGTCCAATCCTGGAACACCTCACTGGCCAGAGCTCTCGACGAGATTGCCCCTAGGCGCCCTCTCCGACCCCGCAAACATCGATCTCCTTGGTACACGGATGATCTTAGGTCGATGAAGCAGGGAAAGAGACAGCTAGAGTGCGAGTGGAGGAAGCTCCGAGATGGAGCCTCATTATCAGCCTATAAGCTATTTTAAAAAGCTTATGAGCGTGCTGTCAAGGCGGCCAAAAATGTCTATTTCTCCACCGCGATAGCATCTGCCAACTCATGCCCGGCCCAATTGTTTAAGGTAATTCGGTCCCTGACGACAGTCCCTACTGTCCCAAAAAACAGTGATCAGGCCCTTACTGCCGGTGCTTTTCAGAGTTTTTTCGCAGACAAGATACTGAGCCTCCGCCGGGACCTCCCTGCTACAGTTGATACAGTGAGCGAACTGGAGACTCCGTGGCCCTCCGCCGGGCTCACCCTCGACTGGTTTCGGCCACTGGACGCAGATGCTGTTGATAAGATTGTGGCTGCAACTAGGCCTACCACCTGCTCCCTCGACCCGTGCCCCTCCTGGCTTGTTAGATCCTGCCTGGAGGGGTTACGTGGGCCTCTGTTGAACATCGTAAACAGCTCCCTTGAGCAAGGAGTCTTTCCAGAGTGCTTAAAAGAGGCGGTGGTAGCTCCATTGCTGAAAAAACCGTCACTAGATCCGGCGGTTCCCTCCCACTACCGACCAGTATCAAATCTTTCGTTTCTGGGGAAGGTAGTTGAGAGGGCAGCAATGGAGCAGTTGTAGTCCTTTTTAGATGATGCAACATGGCTTGACCCCTTCCAGTCCGGCTTCCGTTCGGGGCATGGGACAGAGACGGTCCTGGTCTCCATCACAGACCAACTCCGCTGCCAGCTTGACCAAGGCGGGTCTGCGCTGCTCGTGTTATTGGACCTCACGGCAGCGTTTGACACGGTCGACCACAATCTTTTGATCCACCGCCTAGCCATGGCTGGAGTGAGGGGGACAGCTTTGAAATGGCTGACCTCCTTCCTCCACCAGCGGTCTCAGCGTGTGAGGAGAGGCGGGGTGGTCTCTGGGGGTTCCCCGTTAGTTTGTGGGGTTCCTCAGGGGGCCATCCTCTCCCCTCTGTTATTTAACATCTACATGCAACCGCTTGGACAGCTGGTGCGGAGTTATGGGCTTGAGTGTCACCAGTACGCTGACGACACTCAGCTCATTCTGAGGATGGAGGGCAGGCCCGAAACCGTCCCTCATAATTTCCAACGCTGCCTCGAAGCCGTTACTGGATGGCTGCGAGCCAGTAGGTTGGGGGTGAATCCGGCGAAGACGGAGATCTTGTGGCTGTGCCGCCCGGGTGGTAGGGATGTCCAGCTTCCGACCCTGGACGGTGCGGCGTTATGCCCATCGTCTTCCGTAAAGAGCCTGGGGGTCCATTTGGACTCCCAGCTGTCCATGGAGACCCAGGTCTCTGCGGTCAGCAAATCTGCTTTTTTCCACCTGAGACAGGCAAGGAGGCTGGCCCCCTATCTATCCCGGAACAACCTGGCCACGGTGATCCAAGCCACGGTCATCTCCAGGCTGGACTACTGCAACGCACTCTACGTTGGCCTTCCTCTGTCGGTGACCCGGAAGCTCAGGCTGGTGCAGAACACTGCCGCCCGGCTCCTGTCTGGCTTGCCAGCAGGCTGCCACATAACACCTACCTTGCAGGATCTGCACTGGCTGCCAATCGAGCACCGGATCACCTTCAAAGTGTTGGTTCTCACCTTTAAGGCCTTGTACGGCCTGGGGCCAGCGTATCTGAGGGACCGTCTCTCCCCATATTGCCCTATGAGACCACTCTGCTCTGAGGACACCAATCTCCTGACTGTCCCCTCTGTAAAAGTGGCCAAACTAACGGCCACCCGTCGCAGGGCGTTCTCAGTGACCGCACCGACACTCTGGAACGCTCTTCCTGCAGATGTGCATGCCATCCGCGACCTGCTCCCCTTCAGGCGGGTGTGCAAGACCCACCTCTTCCAACTTGCCTTCCACTTGTAGGCCCTGGGATGCACCCCCCTACGGGAAGCTACATCCGCCCTGTCGTTTTTGAGCTCTACTATTGTAATTTTTAATAATGTTTTTATGATATTTTAGCTTTGTTTTTCCTATGCTGCTGTTTTTTACCTTGTGATGTTTTATTATTGTGAGCCGCCCCGAGCCCGCCGGGAGTGGCAGCATAGAAGCCGAGCGAAATAAAAATAAATAAATAAAAGCTCCCCTGGCCACCGCCGAGACCTGGGGTTCCAGGCTCAGCGATGAATCCAGGATCACTCCCAAGCTGCGAACCTGTGCCTTCAGGGGAAGTGTAAGCCCATCCAACACAGGCTGTAACCCTATGCCCTGTTCGGCCTCACGACTGACCAGGAGGACCTCTGTCTTGTCAGGATTAAGTTTCAATTTGCTAGCCCTCATCCAGTCCGACACAGCAGCCAAGATAGATACATCTGTGCTTATTTAACTGTGCAACGAAAGAAAGACCTAAGAACTTGTGAGATGACAAGGGAGAAGACAAACAGTGCAGTCCTGTATATGCCTGTTCAGAAGTAAGCCCTAGTGTGTTCAGCGGAGCTTACTCACAGGTAAATGTGGATAGAAGAGCAGCTGAAATCCCTTCACCCCGGTACATTTCCATGAATGAGCCAGGGAGATTGGGCAATGTGGAGGCACCCAAGAGCCCCACCTTAATGTGACCGCTTTATGGGCAGAAGTTCTGCAGGCTCTTCATGAAGCAATACCAGATGTATCATCCCATGGGGAATGCAGTGACTAAGCCGACTTGCAACATGCGCTGTTTGTTGGTAGACCAAGGCGGGACTGGCAGAGCCCTCTTGCTTATTTACCCCCAACAATAAAGTAACTACTGAGCTGTATATGTCAAAAACAAGCTGAGTCCCCATTGGGGAGATGGGGGCGGGGTACAAATAAAGTTTATGATTATTATTATAATTAATAAAATTATTTAAGTGAACTAAGGAGTGCAGATTGTAGACAATATGTTCCGTTTTACATTTTGTGGTATGATCAGTTCCTGATTATCATCTTACCATTTCATGTCAGTTTTAGTGGGATCACCAGGTGGACCACTAATACATTAATCTGTATCACAGCGGTAGTGTACTGTGTTGGCCAGTGAGAAATATCAATTGGCCCTTGAATCTCTCCCTAGTGTCTCATTTAGTTCCACATGCTTGCCTGGCAAACTGCCTCTAGTTTGGCAACTGCCTGGACATTTTGCAAGACTCTCTGGGCTTAACTGAGATGTTTACCATCACAAAGGAGGGGCATTTCCCACATTGCAGCACCGATGAGCAGAAGTCATCACCAACTCATGGGAAGGTGCTCCTGTTCCTCTTGCTGTGTTCATTACTCAGATCCCAGGAAACAAATTGCTTCAAGGTTAATGTTAAAGGCAGGGCTGTAGCCAGGATTTTGATTCGGGGGTGCTGAGTTTGATTTGGGGGGGCTAAATCTGAGTGAGAGAGGGTCTAACCTAGCAAACCTTTGGTATTGATATCCCAATACCCCATGTATATGGGATATATTGAATATGGTGATCAAATCATGATATGAATACACATAACAGTTTAAATAATGTACCAGTAAGGCCTTCTCATGGACCACCCTGAAAATTTCAAGGGGGGGGGGGGGGGCTGAAGCTCTACATGCCTGCTTAAAGGGATGCTGAAACAGATTCTCTGTTCTCCAGTTCACCAAAATCTGCCACCAGCCCCAGAGAGCATTGGAATGGCGGTCTGTGCATCCAGAGCCTTGGGAATAGTTGCTCACATTGCAGGTGCAGGTGTTCCTAAGTGTTTGCAATGAGTCTCTTAATGTAGTACTCATCATTTTCATCACCACTCCTTTTTTTCTATTACCAATGAGAGTTCAAAGTGGTTTAAAAGCACCAGTGAGGGCAGAAAAAATGAAACAGAAATATTTATTTATTTATTTATTTATTTATTTATAAATTCGATTTGGTAGACCGCTCTCTCTGGAGCCCAGAGCGGTTTACAGCATAAAATCAATAAAACATCAATAAACAGATAAAAGACGTATACCCAAAAGCCCCCTCCCCACAAATGATCCCGGCAAGCAATAATACGCAGAGGCAATACATGGCAGGACGGTATGTTGGCAGCTGGCAACTAAGGAGGCATCAGTTGGGACCAAATGCCTGCCTATATAGCCAAGTCTTCACAGACTTGCAGAAGGCCAACAAACCCCGTAGTGCTCGTATCTCCTCCGGCAGAGAATTCCAGAGGGTCGGAGCGGCCACTGTAAATGCTCCCTGCCGGGTGCTCGACAGCCTACAGATCTTAATACTAGGGACCTCTAGTAGATTAAGCCCCTCTGAGCGCAGTGATCTTCTGGGTTTGTATGGGGTAAGACGCTCCCTCAAGTACACTGGCCCCAAACCATATAAGGCCTTGAAAGTTAAAACTAACACCTTGAAGGAGACCCGGAATTCGATGGGAAGCCAGTGCAGTGCACGCAGGAGTGGGGTCATATGCGCAGATCTTGGGGCTCCCGACAGCAGGCGCGCTGCTGCGTTCTGCACCAGCTTAAGTTTCCGGATCACCGACAAGGGTAGGCCAATGTACAGCGCATTACAGTAATCAAGCCTCGAGATGACCGTGGCTTGGATCACCGTGGCCAGGTCGCAGCGGAGAGGTAAGGAGCCAGACGTTTCGCCTGCCGCAGATGGTAGAACGCTGTCTTGCAAGCGCAGGCATTCTGCGCTTCCATCGACAGTTGGGTGTCTAGCTGGACCCCAAGGCTCTTAACTAGGGGCTGTGGGCGAAGTGCCACACCTGCAAACGTCGGCAACTGGGTCTCTACCCCTCCGGGCGGCCCAGCCACAAGATCTCCGTCTTCGTCGGGTTCCCCTTCAACTTACTGGCTCGCAGCCATCCAGTTACGGCTTCTAGGCAGAGATGGAAATTATCGGGTACAGATTCCACCCAGGGTCCATCCTCAGAATGAGCTGGGTGTCATCAGCGTACTGGTGACATTCCAGCCCAAAACTCCGTACCAATTGGGCGAGTGGTCGCATGTAGATGTTAAATAACAGCGGGAGAGAATGGCCCCTGAGGAACTCCACAATGTGTGGGGAGCCCTCGGAGACCACCCCTCCCCACTTCACTCGCTGCAGGCGGTTTTGGAGGAAGGAGGACAGCCAGTTGAGGGCTGTCCCCTCACCCGCCACCGCGAGGCGGTGTGTCAAAAGTTGGTAATCGACAGTATCAAACGCTGCCGTGAGGTCCAATAACACGAGCAGCGCCGATCCGCCTCGATCCAAGTGGCAACGGAGTAGGTCTGTGATGGAGACCAGGACGGTCTCTGTCCCATGGCCTGAATGGAAGCCGGACTGGAAGGGGTCAAGCCAGGTTGCATCATCCAGGAATGTCTGCAGCTGGTCCATTGCTGCCCTCTCAATTACCTTGCCCAGGTACGGTAAATTGGACACTGGGCAGTAATTGGAGGGAGCCGGATCTAACCCGGGCTTCTTCAGCAATGGACTAACCACCGCCTCTTTTAACTCCTCTGGAAAAGCTCCTTGCTCAAGGGAGCAGTTGACTATATTCAACAGAGGGCCTCGTAGCCCCTCCACGCAAGCTCGAATCAGCGTGGAGGGGCACGGGTCGAGGGAGCAGGTGGTTGGTCGAAGAGCTGCGACAATCTTGTCAACATCCTCTGCGTCCAGTGGCCGAAACCGGTCGAAGGTGGACCCGGCGGAGGGCCACGGAGTCTCAAGCTCCTGTACTGTATCAACCGTGGCGGAGAGGTCCCGGCGGAGCGTCGCAATCTTGTCTGCGAAATGATTCTGGAAAGCCTCGGTGGAAAGGGCCCGATCATCATTTTTTGGGATGGTAGGGACCATCGTCAACTGCCGAATTATCCTGAACAATTGGGCCGGGCGTGAATCTGCAGACGCTATCAAGGAGGCATAATGAGAATTTTTCGCCTCCTTGACTGCATGCTCATAAGCCTCACTAAAGAGCTTATAAGCTGATTGCGAAGGCCCGTCACGGAGCTTCCTCCACATGCGCTCCAGCCGTCTCTTCTCCCGCTTCATGGTTCTAAGATCTTTGGTGAACCATGGAGAGCATCGCTTGCGGGGTTTGAGAGGGCGCTTAGGGGCAATCTCGTCGAGAGCCGTGGATAGCTTACAGTTCCAGGTGGTGACTAGCTCCTCGAGCGAGACGCTGACAGGCTCCAAATCCCTCAGGGCATTCAGGAACCTGGTTGGTTCCATAAGTCCCTTCGGGCGAACCCAAATTGGTTCAGCACCCTTGCCGGGGGGTGGTGGCGTCTCAACCCGGACTCTTAGAGCACAGTGATCCGACCATGGCACCTCGGTTACAGAGGTGACGGACACTTGGACACCTGCATAGAAGATCAGATCGAGAGTGTGTCCAGCCCGATGTGTGGGGCCCGAGTTTAAGAGGGAGAGGCCCAGTGCCGCCATGGTCGACACAAGGTCCCCCGCTGCAGATGGAAGGGAGGCTGTGTCGGCGTGGACATTGAAGTCCCCCAGAACTATAAGTCTGGGGAACCTCAATGCCCACTCAGCCACAGTCTCCAGCAGCAGGGAGAGACTCCTCGCTGGTGCGCTAGGTGCTCGGTACACCAGCAAGAAGGCTACACTCTCCAGGGCTCCCCACATCAGGCCGACACTTTCAATCCCGTCTGTTTCCAGAAACTCTCTTCCTATGAACTAGTGTGGGCTCTAAGATCTACCAGGGAGGCCCTCTTCTCACTCCCGCCACCATCTCAAGCACGGTTGGTCAGGACGAGGGAGAGGACTTCCTTGGTGGTGGCCCCTCCCCTCTGTAACGCCCTCCCCAGGGAACTAAGACAGACTCCATCACTCTCGTCTTTTCGGAAGGACTTGAAGACCTGGTGGTTTCATCAGACCTTTGATAAGGACTAGTCCTGAGGCCGAATCAGGGAACCCCAGACCCAAAAACCTGCAGCAGTGAGTTCCCCAGAGTCCTTTTTTTCCATTGAGCCAAGTTGCACCCACATGCACCACAGAAAGGCATTTTTCCTCTTCCACCCCACCTGGTTTCACACACCACAGCATCAACTTCGTCCCTCCCAGCCAGGCCCCACCATCCATGCCCCTCTCCCCACTTCAAGCAATTTAAACATCACATAACAATAGATAAGAACATTTTCCCCAGCGTCCACCCAGCCCCACACATGGCAACAACACATTTAACCCCATAAACAGACAAAAGCAAATACATTTTCCCCACCTCCCTACCTCCAGGCAACAACCGCCAGGCAGGCTTCACTCCCATTCAATAGGCCCCGCTGCACTACCTCAAACCGCCACTAGGCCCAAATACCTTCCCTTTCCCCAAACTGCCAAAACTTACAAACAAACAACGAAACAATAAACAAGCCCACCCACTTCCTTCCTACCTTATCTTCCATCCTTCTGCGACCGGTCCAACTCTTCTGGGCCACCAGGGAGGCCCCGCGAGGCGACCGCACGTCGCGGCCACCTCACCCCATCTGCCATTTTGTTTCCCCCCGAAGGTGGGGGCCATTAAGGGGGGGGAACCGCGATTGCGGGAACCTCATCCGCTCCAAGGTAACAATTATCCGCAAAACTAAAAATTCACCGATTCGCTCCGTTTTTGTCCCATAAGCACTCTGCTACTTCTCCCATTCTATTTCCCACTCTTCTATTCTCTCTCTCTTTTTCCTCCGGCCTGGAGGAAGCCAAGAGGCTCGGATCTTCCTGCTTCTCCTTTCCATCGGCGGCTCGGCTCCCATGCTCCGGGTTCACCTCAGGACAAGCGCCCTCACCCTTTTCCCCATTCAGTTCCATCCACTCTACAGCAAATCCGAACTCAAAGGCGCCAGGTTTCTGGGCGATTTGGCCCAAGGAAGTTCCAGCAGGGGGTGGGTGATGGCGACGGACTGGTACAGAGGGAAATCTAGTTTCCTCAAGTACAAACAGACTTGAGCACAGATGTGCCTTAAACCTTAAAAAAGGTTTAAGATGGCGGCGTCGAGCAGGCGCTTGAACGCCGAGCTCCGCCGAGCCTCTAGCAACTTTTCTCGTACGGCACCCCCATTGCTGAGGAGGAGTGCCCCATATGAGAAGAACGACTTCCTAGGCATTCGGGATTTAGGGGGGGATTTAGGGGGGGGAACTTCGGCCGCTGCTGGAGGCCCCGAAGCGCTCCCTCCCCCTTCTCGAAGCCTTACAGGCCGACGCCAAGTTTGCCCTGGGGGCTGCCCGGGCGCCGGCCTCGGTTCTTAGAGCCCTTGCGGGCCTGAAGATCTTGGCGACCTCCGGGGAGTTCCTCGACCCTGCAGGGTCTGCAGTGGCTACGGCGACACCCCCGAAGTGTCTGACTTGGTCCCCCGTTCCCTGGCCGGGCCTGGAAGAGGCCGGGTTTCCCACCCCCCCCAATGCCAGCCAGGGGGACGCCGGCGGGCAACCCGCGACCAACCGGGTTGCGCCGCCAGACCTCACCGGCCTCCTCCTACATCTTGGCCGGTTGGTTGAGCGGCTGACTGCTTGCCTGGGGGAGTTCGACAGGCTGAGGCCGGCGCTGGCGTCGCTGTGCTCCTCCGGAGGCCCTGGGACGGTGGAGAGTGGAGCTGCGACCAGGGACGGCCGAGGAGAGGAAGAACGAAGGAGGGTGAGTGGGGCGCCCGCAGCTGCCCCCTTGTGTGAGCGGCTCTCGGGCGCGCCAAGCCCCCTGGACTCCGGGGCCCTGGAAACTGCCACCTGGGCCTCCCCCCCGAACCCTGCTACCTGGACCGCCGAGAGAGGCCTCCCTCTCGAAGAGAGCCCCTCGGCTGGAGCCGAGACCACGGCGGGAACCACGCAGGACCCATGGTGGGCCCCCCCTGGTCAGGAGGAGTGGGCGGTGGCCAAGTCCACCAAGATGGCGCCTGGCTCGATCCGCTCGGCTTCTCCCCCCCGCCCCCCCACCCACGTTGGGCGCTTCGACCCCGCCCCTCCTGGATCCAGAACACCCATTGCTACCAGGTACCCGGCCAGCGTCACCGGAGGCCTTCAATGTCTCCCAAGTGCTGGCAAGGGCCCCTGGGGCTCGGCCCCGCCACCGGGCTTGCCGCCTGCTGATGGCGGCCCCGGAGACCCTGCCCGGACCACCCCCTGGCCTGTCACCGGTTGGTGACCAGGGTAAGCCCGGTGGCCCAGTTTGTAGGGGAACAACTCCGAAGGCTGCCAACCTAGAGGCCAACACCTCGAGCAGACCCCTCAAGCGGGAGCCGTATCGCCGCCGGAGGAGGCGTCGTTGCAGGTCGAGGAGCACCAGCCTCCTTCCCTCCGACCCCCCCAGAGACCTTCTGCGCCGGGGTCACCAACTCCCCGGACTTTTCGCCCGTCCTCCCAGCCACCAGGAAGGGAGGATGCCCTCTGCCCCTGAGCCCAGGCCTGGGCGATTTTTTCGCCCTCGAACCTTCTGGGGCTCGGGCTTCGAGCGCAACCGCCAGCCACACCTGAGGCCGATGAACAACACCTCTCTACTATGCCCGACTTCTCTTGCCGGGCTGCGGGACGGAGGAAGCCAGCCCACACTTTGTTGCTGTGGCCAGCGGTGGGGATTCCCCTCAAGACCCCCCAGCCTCCCATCCTTTGATGGTTTAGTGGGTCCAGCCTAGGCCCCGGACCATCACTGCTACGCCCGACCCTGACTTTGTTCCCTTCCCCCACTCCTTGGTTGTTGTATTGTCCTGTTCGTTATTTGTTGCTTGTGTTTGTTGCCTCTTGGCCTTGTAAGCCGCTGCGAGCCTCACGGAGTTCAGCGGCGAAAAAGTCAAAGGAATAAATAAATAATAAATAAATACAATGACCCCTTTTGCCCCTTTCTGATCGTTTCTTTCTCCTGGACTGTTCCTGAAACTTCTCCCTGGTTGATCCTAGCCAAGAAGCCTTGTTTCATTATGGACTCGGGGGGCTGAAAAGCTTGCCGCCTCAGGTAGATCGACTATGAAGAACTCCCATAGGGATCATGCCAGGGAAGGGGGTTTAGAATGGCTGCCAGATCATTTCGGCTTGGGAGAAGCAGTTCACCAAGGACCTCATATAACCCGGACTTTCTTGCTATTTCTCTGCCCTGAGATTGCCCTGTACAAGCGGGCTTGCAGAGGGCTGTTGCATACAAACCCTTTCTCTGCTTTGTGGACTTATAGTTTCCCCAAGGACTTTTCCAGTTGGATATTCCCAGCCTTTTCCCTTTCTGCCTCATGGACTCTGTGATTCTCCCAAGGACTCTGCCAACCTATTGCACTCCAGAAGTAACTTTGCCCCTGAAGACTCTACACTTTCCAAGGACAGTGATTACATCTAAGGAACTATAACTCCCAGAAGAAAAGCAGCATTTTGTTGGTTGTTCTAAAGATCATTTTCTCTGGGGAATGGGTTGCATGGGAATTAGATCTGGGATGATTGCTGGGGGATATCCGTTTGTCCTGATTAATCTTTCCCTCATGTGTTTCCCTCACACTGCTACTTTATGTTAGAAAAAGCCCCTTCGCGGAGAGTTCCACTGGCTATCACTGTTACATTTCTCCTAGCCATTTCTCCTTGCACAAACAATATTTTGGTGGATGCCAAGTTTTCTGTGAGGGCTGTCTCACTACTATGTGCCTGGGTCTATTCTGCCCCTGATTTCCTTAGCATCGGAGCTAGCCCACTAAGGGAACATGGGTTCGGACATCTCCAGCCACTATTCCATACACATAGTTGGTCCAAAATGGGATTCGGAACCACATTGCCAATTGCAATAAATTATAATCATGGATCATTTTAAACTGAGAAACCACATTTTCCCGCTCAGCCGAAAACTTCCAAACAAAGGAAGTTTCGGCTATGGACAAAAGAAACTATTGAGAAATTCAAATGGACAATAGACCGGATGGGCTAGAAGCTCCCAACGGATGCTCGCCCACCCCAAGGCATTATTTTTAACAAAGGAAACGTCCTCTTCACCCAGCCGTTCCTTTGTGCGCTTCCCGCCTCACACAGCCCCGGCCCGGATTGGCTAATTCAAAGAAACGCGCTATTCTCTGAGTGGCCAGGATGCCGACCGGCCTTTTGACACACAGAGGGAGCCATCATTCTAACCAATGAACTGAAGGCTCACGTAGGCAGCAGGGCGCGAGATTCAAATGCAAATGTACTTCTTCCTATATATGTGACTGTATTTGCGCAAATAAAACATGTTAGCCTTTTTGGACCTCGGATTTCTGGCTCGCATCCTTTCCAGCTGGTAAAGACTCTTCTCTCGGTTTTGGCGTGCTTCTGGATCTGGGTGAGAACAACTGCTATTTGGATTTTAGTAGGACATTGGAGGGAATTTTAGCGCATTTTAAAGATTTCACCTGGATCCATTTCCTTTGGCTGAAATCCTCGCATTTAGAGGCGGCCTGGGCCCTAGCCCCATCTGGGCAGGGTCTCCTAAATTGCGTTCTGCAACAGTCCCAGGCCCGATGCTCCTGGCCTCTAGTTAAGGCCCAAACAGCAACTTGTCCATTCCCTTGTTCCTCCTCCATGTCATGACACTGGTGTCTGTCCTAGACCTTTCTCTTCAAAATTGCCAGAAGGCCCTGGAAAAAGTAGCCCCAGGACTTAGCAAGAAATCGGGTCCACTTCCAGCACTTTACTCATTTTCTGGTCTTCATTACTTCCATAGGAACCCTGACCAGCCCTTTCAACCGGTTCTGGCCCACATATAAGTGGGGCGTTTGGTAACTCATCTTGCACGATGGTTTATGGCAGGGTTGCTCACACTTTTTCAGCATGCGAACTACTCTTAAAGCAACCAAGTCCAAAAGATCTACCTGCCCTCGCCGCTGTGTGCTCCCGTGCGCTCCTGCCGCCACGCGCTCTTGCCACCGCGTGTGCTCCTGCTGTTGCTTCTGTTGCGCAGCGCTTCTTCTGCCTGCGGGGCATTGCAGGAAGGAGAAAGCACGAGGCGGGGCATCCAGAGGGAGCGCTCCGCCCTGCCTGTCTCGCCAGCAACGGAGGCTGCACAGCTGCTTCTGGATGAGAGAGAGGCAGGGCACTTCATCCAGAGGCCCCGCCTCGTGCTTCCTTCTTCCTGCAATGCCCCGCAGGCGAAAGGAGCACCGCGATAGCGGAAGCCAGCAGCAGGAGCGTGCGTGTGCGCAGGGTGTGGAGCGCCCCATCTGGCTGGTGAGGCCCGAAGATAACCTGGAAGAGGGCCGAAGATCTACTACTACCTCCCGAGCTACCTAATGAGCACCCCTGGTTTATGGAATCAGTTTGTTTTAATGCATAGGATTTATTAACAGGTTATGTTTATATTTTAATAGCTACTCTGTATGTTTCGTGTTTGTCTGTGGAAACCGCCCTGAGTCCCCTAGGGGAAATTAGAGTGGTATATAAATAAAGTTATTATTATTATTATTTAAATGGTACAAATTGTTTTGCTTGTGTAACTAATGAGTGAACATTCATATTAATGTCAACATCTTGTTCCTTGGTACCAGAGTCAACAGATCTTTGCAGATATTACTTCCAAAACAGTAGAATTTGTTACCATTCAATCAAAACTATTTGCTCCAGAAAAGCCAAGGTATTCATATGAAAAGGTATCACTACTGGGAGGGATATGTATGTTCATGGTCAAATATATGCAATGCACCAAAGACTTTGTTGTTGCTGTTGTTTTTGTTTGTCTTCAAGTCATTTCTGCTCTATAGTAGCTTTAAGGGCCTTTTTGTTCCTCTGAGGTTAAGATAGTGTGACTTGCCTATGGTCTGAGTCCCTCTATGGAGGTGAGAAGGTCGAGGTACAAAAGTTTTAAATAAATAAATAAATAAATAATATGGTCATCTAGTGCAGTGATTTTCAACCTTTTTTGAGCCGCGGCACATTTTTTACATTTACAAAATCCTGGGGTACACCACCAACCAAAATGACACAAAATAACACTCTGTCATTTTACTAACTGTCACCCTCCCCCCTCGTGATGCTGCTGCTTCCGCCAACCCCCCCCTCCTGCCCCCCCAGGAGGCCCACACACAGGAGGCCCGTCACCATCCCGCGGGGGAGGGCTGCGCTGAGTGGCCAAAGTGCACGCGGGCTCGGCTGAGCAGGACTAATAGGAACTGAGCACACGTGGTGGCTCCGAGCCTCGGAACACACTGCGGTGGAGGCTCGCTTCCGTCGCCACCCCCAGATCTCCTCCCCGAAGGGGTTCAGCCCCCCCCCCAGGAGTGCCTCCCCCCTGCATCCCTTCAGCTTCCCTGCTGTCGCCTTGGGGCCAGATCGGGAAGGAACTAAGCTGGGCTGTGGAGCTGTGCATCTGTTGTACGTTAGACTTGAAGGACCCCTCAGTAAACCACTTGAGCCTGGCATGGTTAAATGCTTTATTTAGAATAAATGAGTAAAGTAAAGAGGCTAGGATTATAGTCTATTGGGGCTCTCAAGCAGCAAAAGATAGCAGCACAAATGTCCAAAAGAAGCAGGGTAGCAAGTAATAGTCCTTTGGCAAACAGGAACAAAAGTAATCAGGAACAAAAGTAAAGTCTTGATGCCCCAATGGGCTAATCCACTAGGAAGGCTTGGCACAAGGCTTGGCAAACAGAGTTCAATTGCTGGAAGGCTCAGGCAAAGTTCATGAAGGCAGGAAAGCAACGTTGATGAAAGATACTATACATCTCTCAGCCCCACACTCTTATAGGTCTCTACAGCTTTGAAGTTATGACGTACAGTGTGTCGAAACGAGTTCTCACAACAGTTGCCCAGCTGTGTCTTCTCCAGCCTTTCGCATCGAGTTGGAATGCAAGCCCAATTAGCAGTAGCACCTGGCCGAATGGGAGTTAACTCGGTCCTACCATTCCCTCGGTTCTTATCAGGCCGCTCTGAAGCGGCCTGGATTTTGTCCTTGAACGTTGGATGAACTAGGGCCTCCTGATGCACCTTGCTTTTAGGCTGTGCAGGCCTTTCTGTGACTGTGGTTTTAACATGGCGTTGGTCTTGCTGAGGGCCAGGGGCAGTCTGGGGTATGACAGCATCCTGGCCTCTGCTCTGCAGAGAACCCGGAGCCCAGCCAGGAGAGGCCAGGAGATGAGGGGTTGCTCTCCTTCCCCGGCACAGAGGGGCTAGAGGGCAGAAAGCCTCGCCTCGAGCCTCCAGGAGCGGGGTCGGACAGGAGCAGCTCCCGCGGACTCCTCCTCCCTCTCCTCCTCCTTGCTGCCAGAAGGGAGGGCAAAAGAGCGCCCAGGAGCCAGGAAGCAGGAGGAGCCGCAGACCGACCAGGTAGCCCTTGGCGCGCAGAGGGAGGGAAGGAAGGGAAGGAGAGAGAGAGGAGGAAAGTTCTGGATGCCGAGGGGTCTCCCTGACTGCAGCCAGGCTGGCTGGCATTGCTGCTTCAGCCAGGAAAGCCTCATTTCCACTGCCTGAAGTTTCCTGCTAGGCTCTCTCTCTCTCTCTCTCTAATTTCCCATGGCACACCTGATGATCTCTCACGGCACACTAGTGTTCCACAGCACACTGGTTGAAAATCACTGATCTAGTGGACACTCTCTTTTTTCACATTATTCGAGGAAGCTTTATGTTAATATATTCAAATGATCTTCCTTGTCCTTTGAGATGTCTAAATCTGCTTTCTCACATTGCAGCCTGTGTGCTTCTGTCCCTTATTGTGCCAAGCTAGTAGTTGAGAATTCACTTAGCACTTATTAGATAAAGGTTGTCCCTTGACATTAAATCTAGTTGTGTCCAGCTCTGAGGGTTGGTTCTCATCTCCATTTCTAAGCCGAAGAGCTGGCGTTGTCCGTAGGTCATGTGGCTGGCATGACTGCATGGAGCACTGTTACCTTCCCGACGGAGCGGTACCTATTGATCTACTCACATTTGCATGTTTTCGAACTGCTAGGTTGGCAGAAGCTGAGGCTGACTGACAGCAGGAGCTCACGCTGCTCCCTTGATTCAAATCTGTGACCTTTCGGTCAACAAGCTCAGTGGTTTAACCCACTGCACCACCAGGGGCTCCTAGCACTTATTACAACCATCCAAACCAAGAAATGTCACAAGAGGAAAAAGAGCACCCAGACCTCTTATTTTCTAATAAATGAAAGTGGTGGGTCATCATCTCACTGGTCATGTAATGAATGCTTAGTCCTAAGCTTGTGGGTCTCCTCATAGTTTCTCCTAGGGCTGTTGGTTATGATAGGAGCAGGGAGAGTCCTCTCTGACCATATTACGCTCATGAGGATGCTGGTGGCAGACTTGAACTGGCTATGCTGATGAAGTCATAGAGAATTTGGAAGCTGTACCTTCCCTTCTATGTGCCTACTTTTTTCCAGACTGGAAACCTTCCAATTGTTGGGGGGCTGTGATTTCAAAACTCTGTCTCTAGCTCCTGCAAATCCTCCCAGCTTGCAGCACCTTAAAGGTTAGGATGTGTCAGGTTTCTGTTATCCACCCCCTCCACATCCTCAACATTTTCCTTGTCTCAGGTTTCTTCCCTTCCCAGGATGGCTTGTCCTGCCCTGGGTCTGGCCAGTGCTTCAAATAGGACATGGGTGTAAACAAGCCCCACCGGCAACAGTGGCAGCAGCAGCCCCAGGCTCACCTGTGTGGGTTGGGCAGTCCCTGTGACAAGGTGGGCAGAATAGAGCTGCCCTGGTGAGTTCAAGCTGGTCTTGCCAGAGTAGAGCCAGGGCGCTTCATTACCTGACAGCATTTGTTTGGGGTGTTGTCCTGTGTTTGGCCTGAACCAGATCTAGCCCCTTATAAAAGCAGAATGGCTTTGGTCTGCTCAGTGTCTGTTCTTTGCCGGGGAGAGGAGAGGGGACCCACGGACAGCAAGCCAAGTGTGTGGAAGGCAAGGGCTTTCGCCTAGATTGAGCATGACCAGAGCAAGAAATGTGGATGCAAGAGAGGAGCACCACCCACTTGGGAAAATGGAAGACCCATGCCCTCGTAATGCTGAGAGGATGAGCAACAGTCATGGTGCAAACCAGGAGCCCTCCAGCCGAAATTCGGTGGTGATCTGCCAAGCAGTTGGGAGAAGTATCTTCACCTCCAGCATCTCTTCAGCAGCAGAACGAGTCGGTCTTATGCTGAAACAGGAGGAAGAGGGAGGGAATGAAGAGGCAAGCTCTCCGGTGCTATTTATACAGCTCTCTGAACTCTTCAATACCCCTGAAGGATTGGAGTGGAGGCAAACCGCTAGGTAGGTGCCCACACAGCGACCTGTTGCATGCACAGGGGTTACATCTCAGGCTCTATCTGAAAGGACGTTCTGTTAAACAGATCTCGGATAGGACTCAGAAAAGTCAACTTACTGGGACTATAACTCCCAAAATGGTATGCAGTGTTCCCTCACTTACTGCTGGGGTTAGGTTCCAGGACCTCCCGCAATAAGTGAAAAACCACGATGTAGGGATACTCTATTTATTTTAATATTTATACATTATTTTAGTAGTTAAACACTATTTTAAGTCTTTAGTATATGCTCTGGTTACATCCCATATAGACTACTGCCACGTTCTCTACTTGGGGTTGCCTTTGAAGACTGTTCGGAAGCTCCAAATGATCCAAAGAGCGGCAGTCAGGTTGCTAACAGGAGTGACGCTCAGAGAGCATAC
This sequence comes from Anolis apletophallus, assembly GCA_030556195.1. NCBI lineage: Eukaryota > Metazoa > Chordata > Lepidosauria > Squamata > Anolidae > Anolis > Anolis apletophallus. The sequence continues at coordinate 140,636,848 of JARBWK010000005.1, forward strand.
AACTGCTCTGTTGCGCCAGCTCCACTGGCTGCCAGTTTGCTACCGAGCACAATTCAAAGTGCTAGCTTTAGCCTATAAAGCCCTAAACGGTTCTGGCCCTACCTGTCTGTCCGAACGTATCTCTCCTTACGAACCAGCTAGAAATTTAAGATCTTCCGGGGAGGCCCTGCTCTCGGTCCCGCCATCTTCACAGATGCGGCTGGCGAGGACGAAAGACAGGGCCTTCTCAGCGGTGTCCCCTCGGTTATGGAATGCCCTCCCCAGGGACATTAGATCGGCCCCCACCCTCTTAATATTTCGTAAAATTGTAAAAACCTGGTTATTTGAGCAGGCGTTTCCAAACGCACTGTAGATGTTACCTCTGATCTCGGATTGGCTGGACAACGTGACTGGACAATGATTTGGTAATGAAGTGTGTTTTATGATTTATGGTTTTATTATGTTTTTATTGATGTTAATATGTAAGTGAATTTTTTTAGCTATGTGGAATGTTTTATCTGTTTTTATATTGTATAGGCATCGAATAGTGCCGCTCTGTAAACTGCCACGAGTCGCCCTCAGGCTGAGAATGGCAGTATAAAAAGGTAGCAAATAAGTAAATAATAAATAAATTTATAAACTTAAAATAAAGTGAAGGAAAGGAAGGAAAGGCCCTTCAAGGCTGGAGGGAGGGAGGGAGGACTGAGGAGGGAAAGCGCCTTGGAGAGTGGCGGTTGACAAAACCCCACAAAACAGCGAAAATACCATGATATATATATTAAATTAATATTTTTGAAATCCGCGAAACAGCGAGTCTACAATAAGCGAACCGCGAAGTAGTGAGGGAACACTGTACAACATGTCCACGTTACTTGTTGGAATTCTAGAAGATACTGCCCAAAAGGTGATATTTCCAAACTCTATCTCTAAGGATTGATTGTAATACAGATAGGAGCCCCCGGTGGTGCAGTGGGTTAAAGCGCTGAGCTGCTGAACTCACTGACCAAAAGGTCACAGGTTCAAATCCGGGGAGAGGCTTGAGCTCCTGCTGCTAGCTCCAGCTTCTGCCAACCTAGCAAATGTGAGTAGATCAATAGGTACCACTCCAGCAGGAAGGTAGCAGCGCTCCATGAAGTCATGCTGGCCAAAAATCTGGGGGCCTTTCAGAACTATATTTCGACTGTATCCACTAGAACAGGGATCAGGAACCTTTTTGACTCAGAGAGCCATAAAAGCAAAATATTTAGACATTTATTTTAATGAGAGCCATATACTGTAATATATAATATATTTTAAGACCGAATTCAACTAAATGTGAGTCTATACGTACATACGATGAGAAAAGGATTCCCCTGGCAGAATGACCTGGCTCTGCAAAAGGCATGCTCAGGACTCTGGGAAGGAAGAGAAGGAAGGAAGGAAGGAAGGAAGGAAGGAAGGAAGGAAGGAAGGGGGAGAAAGATAAATAGATAGAGGAAATAAAGGAGGGAGGGGGAGAGGAAGAAAGAAAATAAGAACAAACTATGAAAAAAGAAGAAAAGAAAAACAGGAAAGAGACAAGGAGGGGAAAAGAAAGAAGGAAATGGGAAGGGAGGAAAGGAAAGGGTGGGGGAAAGAAAGGAAAGGGAGTGAGGAAAAAGTAAAATAAAGAAGGGAAAAGGAGAAAAGACAGAAGGGGAGAGGGGGAGAAGTGAAAAGGAAGGAAGGAGAAGGAAAGGAAGACTTGGGGGAAAAGAATAGAAGAGGAAGGAAGAGGGAGGGAGGGAGAATAGAGGAAAGAAGGAAGGAGAGAAGGAAAGGTTGAAGGGGAGAAAGGAAGGAAGGTAGAGGAAGGAAGGAAGAGAGAGAATGGAGGAAAGAAGGAAGGAGAGAAGGAAAGGGTGAAGGGGAGAAAGAAAGGAAGGAAGAGGAAGGAAGGGGGAGAATGGAGGAAGGAAGGAAGGAAGGGGAGAGAGGGAGGGAAAATGAAGGAGAGAAGGAGAAGGAAAGGGTGAAGGGGAGAAAGGAAGCAAGAGAGAGAGCCAGATGACATCATGAAAAGAGCCACATCTGGCTCCAGAGCCATAGGTTCCCTATCCCTGGAACCTTCAATACCCTTTCTTCCCCCTCTTGCAGAACAATTTTTCTTCTCCACTCGGGCTCCCTTCTTCCCAGCCTCGCTCTGCTCGCTTTGCTCACGCTGAGCGTGCCCAGGAGGGGAGGGGGGAGGGAGTAAGACGTGACCCGTGCGGGCGCTACTGTGCAGACTCGCCCCACATCTTCCTCCCTCCCTCCCCATCCCCTCCCTCCTGAACATGCTCACGCTGCCCCCTCGGATCAAAATGGCGGCAGAAGTGGCAGCGTGAGCAAAGCGAGCAAAGTGAGGCTGGGAAGAAAGGAGCCCGAGTGGAGAAGAAAAAGTAAGTGTTCGGCAGGAGGGGGAAGAAAGGGCGCGAAGGGGAAGGGGAAGAGGCCTCTGTCGAAAGCTGGCATGGGCAAACTTGGACGTCCCAGGTGTTTTGGACTCCAACTCCCACCATTCCTAGCAGCCTCAGGCCCTTTCCCCCCCTCAGCCAATAAAGCAGGAAAGGGCCTCAGGCTGTTAGGAATGGCGGGAGTTGAAGTCCAAAGCACCCAGAGTGCCGAAGTTTTCCCATGCCTGTTTTAGGGACCTTAAAGTGGTGAGCCTCCTTCCAACATTGTGATTCTGGATAGAAAACAAACATAACATAACATTGTTTGAGTCCACAGTGCTCTCTGGGTGTAGGTGAACTACAACTTCCAAACTCAAGGTCAATTCCCAAGCAAACCCTTTCAGTACTTTCTGTTGGTAATGAGAGTTCAATATGCCAAGTTTGGTTCAATTCCATTGTTGCAAGAGTTCAGGATGCTCTTTGATTGTGTGTTAACTATAAATCCCAGAAACTGTAACTCCCAAATGTCAATGTCTATTTTCCCTAAACTCCATCTGTGTTCACATTTGGGCATATTGAGTATTCATGCCAAGTTTGGTCCTGATCCAACATTGTTTGAGTCCACAGTGCTCTCTGGATATAAGTGAACTACAACTCCAAAACTCAAGGTCAATGCCCACCAAACCCTTCTAGTGTTTTCTATTTCCCATTTTCAACCACATATCTGTGTGAGATGAGCTTCTCTAGCTTGACTGATAAAAACTAAACACAGAGAGAGACTGACAGTTGTTGAGCAAGACCCTCGTGTGTGTCTTTCTGCCATTCCTGCCAGGATATCTATGTTGTGTTCATCAAAACAGGCCCAGGTTTCACACTGAGTGTATAAATACATTTTTAAAAACATATTAACTATATGTATTACTGTGTTAGAGTGCCATTTTGGTTGGTGGTGTGCCCCAGGATTTTGTAAATGTAAAAAATGTGCCACGGCTCAAAAAAGGTTGAAAATATACCATGCTCTATATACCATGCTCATGCTCATTGGAAGTTAGTTCAAGACCATAATGTTTCGAAGTTTGATCTTTGCGAGCATACAAAATGCCTTTCCTACATTGACTTAGGAATCTGTAATGTAATACTGAATCTGGTTAACACAATTGTTTCCGTCTTGCAGATAAGATATGGGCATGAGATTGAAAATAGATCCAGTTCGCTAATTTTAGATTTTTCAAGCAGAATGTTAAGATTTGTAGAATTGCTATTCCTGGTAAAACTATACCTATTGAACATCTGCAGTACTTAAAGACAAAAGGAGCTCTGTGGCTAGTCGTGTGCATAAAGAGAAGGATTATCGGGTGTGCACAAAACAATTGAGCTACAGTTTGTGCTCCTGCATTATGTGCTAAAATAAACCAGTCTTCTGTTTCTCATTTATAATGCTTCTGAGTGAGAAATCAGTCAAGCTTTTCATTATCCAACACATCATTTGCATAAAGAGCAAATGATATGTAAATGCCTCAATTTCGGAAATAAGAATATGGCAACTCAGGGAAAGGGAGAGACTTGTTCATTCTCTCTCAGGGCCCTTCCACACTGCCATATAACCCAGAATATCAAGACAGGTAATCTACATAACTGAATTATTTGAGTCCACACTGCCATATAATCCAGTTCAATGTGGATTTTATACAGTTGTGTGGAAGGAGGTAATGTATTATCACTAATACAAAAGTTGTTATCATCTTTGACACTACCTGGATCACTCTGATGTAGGTGTACATATAGCAGTGGTTCCCAACCTTTATTTGACCTGGGACCACTTGACCACGGACCACTCTCCAACACTAGTACCAAAAGGGTTACGAATCAGTTTTTGGTCAACTTTGGGATTTGGAGCTCCCCAGCGACTCAGTCGACGGGCAAGTGGAACGTTGGAACATCTGTCTTTCTGCTGCCTTAGATGAGATCGCCCCCAGATGCTCTCTCATCCCCCGTAGTAATCGCTCGCCTTGGTTTACCGAGGAGTTGCGAGCGATGAAATGGAAGAAGAGACAGCTAGAGGACGTGTGGCGGGGCCGCCGTGACGGAGCATCGAGATTAGCTTATAAACAGTTTAAAGAGGTTTATGAGCAAGCTATCAAGGAAGCTAAAAAAGTTCACTACTCTTCCTTGATAGAGTCGGTTAGTTCACGCCCAGCTCAACTTTTTAGGATAATTGGGTCCTTGACAACAATTCCGACTGTCCCAAACGACAGGGGTTTGGCTCCAACAGCTGAGGTTTTTCAGAACTTCTTTGCCGACAAAATCTCGACCCTCCGCCGGGATATCCCAGCCACTCTTGACACAGTGAGTGAATTCGAGACTCCGCCGCCACTCAGCGGGCCCACCTTCACCCGTTCCCAACTGCTGGACGCAGCAGCTGTCGATAGGACACTTGCTGCAGCTAGACCAACTACCTGCTCCCTCGACCCGTGCCCCTCCTGGCTTGTTAGATCTTGCCGGGAGGGGTTACGTGGCCCCCTGGGAAAGATTATCAACAGCTTCCTTGAGCAAGGAGTGTTCCCAGGGGGGTTGAAAGAGGCAATGGTAAGATCGCTGTTGAAGAAGCCGAATTTAGATCCTTCGGCTCCCTCCAATTACCGACCTGTTTCCAACTTGCCATTTTTAGGCAAGGTAATTGAGAGGGCAGCAGCGGATCAGCTGCAGCGGTTCCTAGACGACACAGCTGGACTTGATCCCTTCCAGTCCAGCTTCCGTATTGGGCATGGGACGGAGACCGTGCTTGTCGCCATTACAGACCAACTTCGCCGCCAGTTGGACCAGGGTGGATCAGCACTGCTTGTTTTGTTAGACCCAACAGCAGTGAGCAACTTAGCCCGTCATCCCTTGTTAAGAGCTTGGGTGTCCAATTGGACCCAGGTCTCTATCGTCAGCAAAACTGCGTTCTACCATCTCCGACAGGCTAGGCGACTGGCACCCTACCTGTCCAGGGACGACCTGGCCACGGTGATCCAAGCGACGGTCATCTCGAGACTGGACTACTGTAACGCCCTCTACGTTGGCCTTCCTTTGTTGACAATTCGGAAACTCAAGTTGGTGCAGAATGCCGCTGCTCGCTTGCTGGTGGGAGCACCAATGAGGGAGCACATCACCCCCATCTTCCGGCAACTGCACTGGCTTCCTATAGAGTACCGAATTGCCTTCAAGGTGTTGGTTTTAACCTTTAAGGCCTTACACGGTCTAGGGCCTGCGTACCTGAGGGACCGCCTTGCCCCGTATGTTCCCCCGAGATCACTACGTTCAGAAGAACAGAATCTGTTACTTGTTCCATCGATCCGCTCATGCCATTTATCCACAACTAGGCAGAGAGCTTTCTCCGTGGTGGCCCCAGTGTGGTGGAACTCTCTTCCAGATGCTACCCGAGCGATCCCAGAGCTCGCCCCGTTCCGAAGGGCTTGCAAAACTGCCCCCTTCAGACTGGCTTTTGATTAAGCTGGTCTGTCCTGGTGGGTCCTATGCCTCGAGACCTTAGAAGTTGAAATTCCTCTGATTTTACTGTACACTGTTTTTATGCTCTTATGTTTATTGTATGGCTGCTTGCTCTGTTACGCGCAGCATGTTTTTACTATATGTTGTAATCCGCCCCGAGCCTGAAGGGAGGAGCGGAATATAAGATCGAATAATAAATAAATAAATAAATAAATAAATAAATAATGTACCTGGGCACAGACCAGCAGCCCTCAAGAAGGAAGGGCAAGTTAACAGAGCTCCTGAGGACCTTGCAGAGGGGTGCGTGTTGTAACAGGGCAGAGGCTGAATATAATTTCCCTTCCGCCCACCTAACGTGTCCATTGTCCAACAGCTGCTTTGTGACATATTTTCTCTTTCTCCAATCATTCAGGTAATGGCTCTTTCCCCAGGGTGTTGTCCACAGACAACCCCAGTTGCATAATTTGAATCCCCAGAGGAAAGTGCCACAGGAAATGGGTCGGCACAGTTAATCAAAGATTTATTTCTTAAAGAGCAAAACGCTCAACCAAATGGAACACACTGTACTCCAGAACTTCTTATACCCTTCCAAAAGTTTTGGACTTTAATTTGCTCCCCGGTTCCCAGCTAGGCATTCAAAGTTATAACATCTTGTTGAGCTATAATTATAATGTAATTTATTTATTTTATATTTATTTACTTCATTTCTATTCCGCCTTTCCTACCCTGCAGGGGACTCAGGGCGGATTACAATGTACACATTACATTTAGACACACAAACACACAAGACTGACAGAAGCAATTTAGTATCTGTTGCACACCTTCATTCCTCAGCGTGTTTTCTGGAGATCTTTTTATGGCCTCGTAAATCAGTTAAACTTAGCCTCCCCACTAAGTGGTACCTTAATTTCCTACTTGACAGATGCAACTGTCTGTCGGGTTGCAAAGGTTGAGAACAGGCTACACAATAGGTCGAGAGCCCACCTCGACCCGGGCAGGCCTCGAACTCATGACCAGAGAGATCTTATGCAACTGACACCCAGCCAGCTGCGCCACATTCCCGATGATAATAATAACAACAACACTTTATTTATATTCCGCCCTTCTCACATAGAGCAGTGTAGGCTGGATCTACACTGCTCTATATCCCAGGATCCGATCCCAGATTATCTGCCTTGAAATGGATTATATGAATTTACACTGGATAATGATAATGATAATAATAATGGTCGCCCTCTACCTTTTTCCAATTTAGCTGGGGAGTCAATTATGGTGTATCCATTAAAATCTAGAGGTCCTTTACTCCATGTCTCTTGTAGCGAGATCATGTCGAAATTCCTCAAAAATTTACCAACTCCTTCCTCCTAACTTCTGGTCTGCCAACCTGCTATGTTCCAGGATAGACAGTTGAGGTTAGATGATTTTGTTTGCAAGGTTTTCACTTTTGGGGCTGGTAGAGGTTGGAGAATAGTGGGCTGAGTGGGAAGTGTTTCATTTTTTGCTTCATTCCTAAATAGTCAATATTCACTCTTAGGGTGGCTCAGTGGTTCTGTTAGTTGCCCACCTCTAGCCCTCCCGTAAGGAACATCCCTCTTCACTTGGTCCCCTATAAAGTGTCCTGGCTTGGGTTGAATTTTAGCCCCCTTAGTTGTCCTACTAAGAAGTTTTGCCCGTAGCAGAGTCAGTCTGTCTATTATTCCCCTTTGACTTAGTTGCGGGAGGCATTGGAATGTTTCCAGCAGGTTATCTTCCTCGCCTATGTATAACTCACTAAACGGTGTTTCAGTGATGAGCTCTGATTCCTGCTTCTCTGCTGGGGGGGGGGGGGGCGGCTTTAATGGTTTAGGAGTGTCTCCTAGATCTATGAGATTGTCTTCTTTGCAGTGGATATGGTTAGCCATGGAAAGTTGTTTGGGTTCCTGTTTGAATAGTGGGGTTGGGTGGGATCTGTTAGTAAAGTATCGGGAGATAGACATCCCAAGCTCCATAAGTTTTTCCTTAAGGCAGTACAGTTTGTTAGTTACCTGCTTATTTATGCCTGTTATGACTGCCCGTGCATGTGAGTAGTTATAAAAGAGATATTCTATCTGGGTTATTTCAGCTGGTCTGACTGACTGACTGACTGACTGACTGACTGATAATGATAATAATAATGGATTTTTTATTATATAAAAAAATCAATTGCTGGAAATGCTGGAAAATGCAGCATTGCTCCATTGCTGGAAAAATCCTTGCAAGGACACTCCTGAACAGATTAGTTCCTGCTATTGCAGAAGAACTTCTCCCAGAAAGTCAATGCGGCTTCAGAGCTAACAGGAGCACCACAGATATGGTATTTGCACTTAGACAACTGCAAGAGAAATGTAGGGAACAAAGGACTCTAGGTAACATTTGTCGACCTCACCAAAGCCTTCAACACTGTGAGTAGAAAAGGTCTGTGGCAGATCCTGAAACGACTAGGATGTCCCCCCAAATTCCTCAAAATGATTATCCTGCTACATGAGGGCCAGCACGGTCAAGTCAGATACGGCGATGCTCTCTCAGAGCCCTTTCTAAAAACTAATGGAGTGAAACAAGGTTGTGTTCTTGCACCAACCCTATTTACAATCTTCTTCAGCATGATGATCCAAAGGGCTATGGCTGACCTCGAAGAAGAAAACGGCATATGTATACGCTATCGTACTGATGGCAACTTGTTTAACTTAAACCGTCTGAGGGCTCGCACTAAGACTCTAAACCATCTAGTCCGTGAGCTGCTTTTTGCTGCTGCTGCTGCCCTTGTCACCCATTCAGAAGCAGCCCTTCAGCGCCTAACATCCTGCTTTGTAACAGCTGCAGACCTGTTTGGGCTGGAAGTCAGCTTGAAGAAAACGGAAGTTCTCTACCAGCCCGCAGATTTGCCTATGCTGACGTGGAAGAACACCATCATCCCCACGTCAGCATAGGCAAATCTGTGCTTAAATCCATTCAGCAGTTCACCTACCTGGGAAGCATCATCTCTTCAGACTCCAAGATTGATAAAGAGATAGATCACAGATTAGCAAAGGCATAGAGTGCATTTGGAAGGCTTCACAAGAGTATGGAGTAACAAATACCTGAAGCAAAGCACAAAAATCAGTGTGTACAGAGCTATCATACTGTCTATTCTCCTATATGGGTCTGAAACATGGGTCACCTATCACCAACACCTACGACTCCTCGAACGCTTTAATCAGCGCTGTCTTCGCACAAACCTAAAGATACTGTAAGCTTCGGCAAGGGGGGTCTAGTAAAGCAAACTCACTCCAAGCGTGGTTGAAGGAAAATGGTTTAATAGGTCCTTAATCCAAAGTAGGCAAAGATAGACTAAAGGGTTCGCGCGCGAAGTTCTCTTCAAAAGCCCTCCCTGGCCCGCCGCCCTGCTGTGCCCCTCCTTCCTCAGGGATGACCATCCGGCTCTCCGCATATCAAAGTTCAGGAAAAGGGTCCTGGCACTTCAAAGGGCGGTTCCAGTTCAAAGCCTGCCAGATGCTGTTCTTATCTGATGGCGCGCAAGGCTTGACCCATTAGGACAACAACCGGGCCAAGCGGCGCTGACAGATACACTGGACTGACTATGTCATGAACGTTATTGTCCTTGAGCAAGCAGGGATCACCAGCATTGAGACCACGCTATTGAGAACACAGCTGCTCTGGGCAGGGCATGTCTCTAGGATGGAGGACCACCGCCTCTCTAAGATACTACTCTATGGTGAACTCGCCACGGCTCAAGAGAGGCGCCCCCAACATATCAGGCTCGGCCATATTGATCACCAACAATGGTCCACCCTGGCCTCACATCGGGAGGCGTGGAGACGCACTATCCACAATGCTGTGGCCTCTTTCGAGAAGACACGGCAAACGTGTCTAGAAGAGAAATGACAATGCAGAAAGAACCACAATTTGGAAACAACATCTTCGAATGAGACTTTCTGCTGTCCTTTCTGCAACTTAGTCATCAACGCGCTTGTAGAATATGTGGGATGAGTCCTTCCTGAATCTTCGTTCGCGAAGAAAAGCCAAGAGAATATAATAATAATAATTTTATTTATATCCCACCACCCCTCCCCGAAGGGACTCGGGGCAGTTTACAAAAACAGATAATCTGGGATCTGATCCTCAAATATAGGACAGCGTAGATCCAGCCTCAGGCAAGTAAGCTTGATTTGGCTCCTTTGACTTGGTCTTGATGGATTTACAGCTCTCCACCCCTTTCCCTCTCAATGCTGGTGGCCACAATCAGACAGGTTAGGGTTGGCTGGTAGAGCCAAATGTGTCTTATAAAAGGTGGCGTCTCAGCTAGACAGAAGGTTCTGGAATAAAGGAAAGATAGAGAGCAAATTACAAGCTTTAATGCATCCAAAGGAAAGGCATTAGAAAAATCTAATCTCTTGCCCTAGATCAGGGGTGCTCATTAGGTAGATCACGATCTACTGGTAGATCATGTAGGGCGTCCTGGTAGATCGCAGGCAGGGCGGGAGGAAGGCTCAGTCCTGCCCGGCAGGCTCCCGACGCCGCCCAGGTGCAGAAGGAGGTTGGACTGGATGGCCCTTGGAGGTCTCCTCCTATTCTAGGAACCCATTGCTGTTTTTATTATTATCAGAGGCTGAATGGCCATCTGTGAGGAATGCTTTGATTTTCTTTTTCCCTTATGGCAGAAGGAGGTTGGACTGGATGGCCCTTGGAGGTCTCCTTCTGCTCTAGGAACCTATTGTTGTTGTTGTTACTATTATTATTATTAGTAGTAGTAGCAGAGGCTGAGTAAATATTATCATCATTATTATTATGAATAAATTAAGGCGCTTATTATACTCACATTTAGTTGAATTCAGTCTTAAAATATATTATATGGCTCTCACTAAAATAAATGTCCAAATATGTTGCTTTTATGGCTCTCTGAGTAGTGGGTAGGTAGATCATTTTGACTTGATTGTTTTATAAGTAGCTCGTATGCTGAAAAAGTGTAAGCACCCCTGCCCTAGATCAACTTTAATCTGGGCCAGTGCTTCATCCTAATATCTGCTTCCCTACTTGTGTGGGTTTCTACACACTATTAAAATCTTACAGGATTGATTGATTGATTGATTGATTTTATTATTTATGAGTCGCCCTCCACGTCAGTGCTCCGGGCGACTTACACACAAAAACACATAAAAGAATTCAATAGTTAAAAGCTAAAAGAATAAAAAGATTAATTAAAATAGTTCCAGTAGCTCAGGCTAAGTCTGGGAGGTGTCCTTAGCCATAAGCCTTTTGGAAGAGCCAGGTCTTCAGTGCGGTCAGGAACTGGGGCATGTCCCGGATAGCTCTCTGATCCGCCGGCATCAAGTTCCAAAGGACAGGGGCCGCGATGGAAAAAGCTCTCCGTCTCGTGGTGTCGAGGCGGGCCTCACTCACACCTGGGATGCGGAGAAGGTCCCTGTTTCCTGAGCGCGGCGACCTTAAATGAGCTGGTTCGGACAAGCGGTCTAAAATTAGGATGAGTTCCACCCCCAGATTCCATTATTTCCCCCTAACCACTTCTCTCCCACAATCAATGAAAGCTGAATTAATTTGATGGGTAAATAAAATATAATAGTATTATAATAGAATTACACTTACCCTTTAGAAACCTAGCAGTTCCTGTCTCCATGCCATCTTACTTTCTTACTCTAAGCCAATCTCTGTGCTGGCCTGTAAAAAAAAAGTAATGACCTATAAGGATGTGTCCAACTCAATAGAGGAAGCAAATGGATGTCAGGAGAGTTTGGATGGTGCCTTTTTGCCCAAAAGAAGGGGGTCATTCTAGATGTCCAGATGGCAGTTCCTAATTGGTTCTGTCATAAAAACATGGTGAAAGTTTATTAAATTGCCAAAACTTTATCTTTGTGCAAGGGACATCATCCTATATATAGCAGGAAGCAGCACATTTTGTTTTGTTGAGTCTTCACCAATTGTACAGAGTTTCTGCCACAAAAACAAAGTTTCTGGAGTAGAACAACTGCTTTCAAAGTAAAGATGACACAATAAAACAGGAAATAGTACTTTCAAAGCAGGAACAAAATTTCTTTATTATTAAAAATGTTTTTTTATAAACACTTTGAAAATTTACCAAAAATTAATAGATAATTCAAACGGTCTGAACCACCGTAGCAACTTTCATCAGGATAACTCAAAGATGAGGATGAGAGAAGCCTGAAGTTTCTCCACTGAGAGTGATGTTTTCCCTCTTGCGCAATTGTGTCCACCATTAACAAAGTACTTACGAAGATTCGTAAGTTTTGTAAAGTTCCTAAATTTTCACCGCCCAAAATTCGGAGACTTTAGAAACAAAGTGCCAGCACACCTTATTTTTGGAAGGAGTTTAGAACCATTTTTAATGGATCGCACATGCCTAATAGCTATAGACGATAAAAAGACATCCGACCAAGAGGTTATACTTTAGGTCAAGCACAGAAAATAGCTAACCTGCAATATTACTCTTACTCTGTGCTGTTCATGGACCGTAATAAAGTACTTTTCTTGTTGTTGTTACTCTCTTACTGAATTACTCTGTTACTGAAGGAATTACATTTTTCCATTGCAGATGGATAAAATTTGAAGAGAAAGTGGAAGATGGAGGAGAGCGCTGGAGCAAGCCTCACGTGACCACCCTGTCCCTTCATAGTCTATTCGAGCTGCGTACATGTATAAGGAAAGGGACCATCTTACTAGACCTGGAAGCACATAGTTTTAAGCAAATAGTTGGTATGTAGTGCGTGTGAAAGGATTAGGGTTGCCACTTTTTGATATAAGAAATAAGGGGCATTTACCTAAAAATACAGGATTTTTCACAAAAATAAGGGACACTTCCTTCCGTGTCGCTGCTTGGGTGAGAAAAGCAAAGATCGGAAGGAAGGGGGGCGGGGGATAGGTGGCGGCTTGGGATTGGGCGATGGGAGCCCACCTGGTCTTACCTGTCACCCACTTCAAAGCCGAGCAGATGGGGTGGATCCCTGGGCGGGCGGGGGGCTGCCATGGAGAACGAACTTCATGGCTTCGTGTGGAGGTGGCCTGACAGGGGTGGGGCTTGGCCCTGCTGTAGGGGGTGAGGTGAGGGGGCGTGGCTTGGCAGTGTGATTGGGGTGGGGGTGGGGAAGGAGAAGCCATGTTATGCACCATAATGAGGAGGGGGGAGATTGCAGGCCTGGCCTTGCATTCTGGGAGTGGCAGGACAACCAAGCCAGGCCCTTCTCTCTCTCTCTCCCTCTTCCGCCACCATTTCTCTGGATGCGGGCGAACTACAACTCTCAAAAATCAAGGTCACTTCCCTCCCAAACCCCTCCAGTATGCTCAGTTGGTCATGAGGGTTCCCTGTGCCAAGTCTAAGTCCAGTCCGTTGTAGTTGCGGGGGACGGGGACTCACAGTTTCTCTGGGTGCGGGTGATCTGCAACTCCCAAAATGAATGGCAATTCCCCATCCTGCTGCCACTTGTCCTGTCCTGTCCTGTCAACAGGAGCTGAAAACACGAGACACAAAATTCATAGCAAAATTAGGGGACTTCCTGTATAATACGGGACAGGTGGCAACACTAGAAAGAATCAACCCTGTCTTTCACTGAAGTAATAACTTTTCAAGGAGCAGCCCAATTTGTAAGGAATACATTCTCACCACAGATTTTAGCACTGCAGGAATTCTTGCCAAACTTTTGTCTGGGGATCTTTGTAAGAATTGGTGCCATTTTAACTTAATTATCTGGAGTCAGTGTTGAGTAATAAGGGGTACTCTACCTTGGTAAAGGCACAACATTATTCAGGGACATGAACACTTCACTGAAAGTTGTAATCTCCAAACTCATGGGTGAGCAAAAATGGCAAATGAAATTCAGTGTAAGGACTTCATCACATTGAAGCAGGAAACTGTTAGGTAAGAGTATGTTTGTCATAGTGCTCAGTCATACTTCGTTTTGAAATGAAATTGATGATTTTCCTACCTTCATCACACTGTTAAATCTATCTGTGTTACTCAGTTGTACTCAGTAGTCTTCAATGGATTTGCCATCACACTGTAGAGATTTGGCCCTGCCCACCCACTGTCCCTCCCCCAAACAATGTAGGTTTTACCCCACTTATTTTCAGCTTTAGACTTAAAGACACACTTTTTGGGATATTGAGGGTTAAAATAGTAAGAATATATTAGAATATGCTGTCTTGGAAGATGTTGGAAACTCTTTCTTCGTATGGACCCAACAATGCCCGAATTATTTGAAAAGGGCCTATTTTGTTTTGAGAAGTTTGGTAATATCTGTTTGGTAATTTGTACTGCTATTTATTAGAAAAAGCCAGTCTTTCCTTTTGTAATTTATGAATGCTCGCATTAGAAAGTGCATAAGGATGTGGGTGAACTACAGCTCCCAAAATCGTGGGTCAATCGCCCCCAAACCCTGCCAGTATTCAAAGTTGGCCACATTGGGTCTGTGTGCCAAGTATAATCCAGGTCTGTCATTGATGGGGTTCAGAGGGCTCTCTGATAAGGGTGAACTACAACTCCCATACTTCAAGGTCAGTCACTCCCCAATCCCACCTGTAGTCACAGTTGACCATGTTGGGTCTATGTTTAATGGTCTCTGGATGCAGGTGAACTACAACTCCCATACTCCAAGGTCAGTCACTCCCCAACCCCACCTGTAGTCACAGTTGACCATGTTGGGTCTATGTTCAGTGGTCTCTGGATGCAGGTGAACTACAACTCCCAAAAATCAACACACACACATACCTCCAAAACCCCTGCAATATGTTTAGTTGGTCATGGGGGTTATCTATGCCTAGTTTGGTCCTGGTCTGTTGTTGTTGGTTGGGGGTGTCATTGTACCTCTGGATGCAGGTGAACTACAACTCCTAAAAAGCAACACAAACACACCTCTCCAAAACCCCCTGCAATATGTTTAGTTGGTCATGGGGGGTTATCTATGCCTAGTTTGGTCCTGGTCTGTTGTTGGTGGGGGTCATTGTACCTGTGGATGCAGGTGAACTACAACTCCCAAAAATCAAGGTAAATTCCCCTCAAAACCCGGCAGTAAATAATTGTAAAGTGATGCATGTTGGGGCAAGCCTCCCCCCCCCCCCCCATATAAGGTACCCCAGACACCAAGAAAGTGATTTTTGGATAGTAGTGGGTGGTTCATTTTAAAATGCTGATGCATTAATAATTTAAGAAAATGCTTTCCCCAGAAGAGAAATCAAAAATAAAACTGCCCAAATCATAGTAATTCTATAAATACCTGCAGTGAAGTGACAGCTGAAACGCTATGGGAACGCTTTAGCTGCCCACCTTTAAAAAACATGGAACAGATGGGAAAGGATGCAGGAACAAGCAATCGAAATGATCAAAGGGTCCAATTAGAAAAATTCCTCTATGAGGAAATAGTATTACCATTTCAGGGAAGATTTAATTTAGAGGAAACAGCATACAAGAGGTGGTAGAGGTAGAGATGTATTTTACATTATTTAAGCATGCTTTAAAGAACAATCTTTCCAATTAAAATTATGCATGGGGTGAGGAAATAAGCTAGTAATATTCTTTCTGCATTTCATTAATACTGCCGTAGGTTTGAATATGAGAAGCAAAAACTGAGGTCTAAGAAATAACGCCATTAAAAAGAAAATGGAGAGTAACACTGTTTCAATTAGTTTCTGGGCCCCAACCTGAATACATTTCCTCCAAATTGAATGCATCACATTTCTTCTTGTTTTGTAGAATTCCCTCTTAAAGAAACAGTGGGCAACAGCGAGAACCTAAACTTGGTCAATTAAACTTAGAAGCCGGCAATTTGAAATACACACACGAAGCAGTTAAATTAGTTAGCTACCAATTTTAGTCACTTTAAAAAAACAACACCTTGTTTTCTTGTTATGTTCTTGACGTCCCTCTGTCATGAAGGAAAACAGTGATTTATCCAAAGACACTAGGAGGTTCACAGCAGAGCAAAGTGGTGACGTTTATTTATTTATTTCCCGAGGCTCAGGGCGGTTTCCAAACATATAAAAACACATCAAGATTTAAAACATCATAAAATACCATAAAACAATCCTAACCAATTACATTCACATAAAATCACATAAAATCACATGAATCAGAACAAGGCTGATTCGTGATAGAGAAAGTAGCAGCACGGCTAGGCGGGAGATTATCAATTCAAGCACCGGTCAGTCACCAAATGCTTGCCTGAACAGCCAGGTCTTACACGACCTACAGAAGGCCATCAGGTCCCGCAGGTCCCGCGTCTCAGCCGGTAGCGAGTTCCACAGGACCGGAGCAGCCACTGAGAACGCTCTCTGCCGTGTGCTGGAAAGCCTATAGAGCTTCAAACCTGGGACCTCAAGCATGTTAAGACCCTCTGAGCGCAGTGATCTTCTGGGCACGTACTAGCCAGATGGCATGACAATAATTCAATTTAATGCATAATTTTCCATTGAGATTTCTTCTTACCAGTGACATCACTAAGGGCCCTTCCAGACAGACCCTATATCCCAGGATCTGATCCCAGGTTTTCTGCTTTAAAATGGATTAAATGCAGTGGAGGCCCTAGGTAATGTAAAGTGGAAGGCGAACAGTATTCCCCCAAACCAATCTTGAGCTGGTGTTTACATTGCAAGGGCTACCCTCCTCTCTGCTCCCGCCAGGAGACTCCGACTGCTTTGTTTACCTTCCTGGGCCGGCGCCAAGGGCTCCGTTCAGCTCTTCCCCCTTCCTCCAGGGACCTCGGCATGGATGGCTTGAAGGAGGCCCAACTGCTGGAAGCCATGGTTGCCGGCATGGACGGCGCTGTAGAGTCCTGTGCTGTTACAGAAGTTTGCGCCTGTGCAATGTGTGCGACAGGTGCTGGCGCTGAAGCCCTGAGTGCCGGCATGGGTGGCGCCGTAAACTCATCTTGCTCCAATAATGGAGTTTGTGCCTGCGCAGTGTGCTCAGCAGGCAACGGCGGCGCTGTAAACTTCTCCCTTGTGCAAAGGTCCAGCCGGCGGCGGCGTGCCCCTGTGGATGCGGGTGCTTTCGGCAGTCGCCTACTTTGTGCAGTGGCTTGAGCCGCCTCTGATTATATGAGTCCGTGCTGTTAATCTGGGATAAACAGAAAACCTGGAATTGGATCCTGGGATAAAGGGACTGTCTGGAAGGGCCTTAGGTGTAACCCTCACGAGCCTCCTCCTGTAGCAAACCAGACCACGACATTGTACCTGAAATATATACCAGAACATTTTATAAAATGAGTGATTATTGAAAACAGCAACAACAAAAACAAGAAAACAATGTGTGTGTTTGTAGCTCATTTGCAGATGAATGAAACCATGTGATTCGAATTAAATGAACATGTTTACAAAAGTAAACAAGCATTACATTTTAGGCTTGCAAGTATCTCGATAAGCTAAACAGGATTTGCAAAAAATATTTATGTGCTTGCAGTACAAAAGTATTATTATTTTACAAAGTCTACTGAAACAAACATTTTAGACAGACATCTTGGTGCCATCCCCTCTGAAGGTGCCATCAGATGTGGTCTGTGTACCCCTTACACACCCTCAAATGATGCCACTGCTTTTTGTTGTTGTTATTATATACATGGCTTATTAAAAGGGAGACATCTGATCATAAGTGGAATCCAGCAAATTCCAAATATTGGGGGGGAGGGGAGGAAGAGACTTGTGTGTATTAATTTATGTTCATTTGTTTGTTCAAGAGAAGATAATGGAGAACCAGATTGAGAACCACGCGCTCAGGCCAGAGCATTTGAACAAACTCGCCCACATATTGCTTCTCAGACCTCAACACCATACAACCAAATCTCAGCTGATGACGCTGGTGGAGATGGGCTTAGGCCCCTGCTGCTCTGGTATGTGACCATTGCCGTCCTTCCTTCTTTCACTCAAATCTCTCCTGGAGCAGACTAGAGAGGTTCGGCACTACGCTCAAAGAGCACACAATCTCAGTGATAAGAAAGGCCAATTCAAGCCTGGAGCTAAGAACACCGTCACTTTTGAGTGTGTGTGTAGTTTAGCACTGGTATGCTGCAGATAATCAATAATTTAGCAATGAGAAGAAAAATACCTACTTGGTGGAGCATTGCCATGTCATAGGATATTTGAGGAGACTGCTGGTCTAAGCTGCTATCCTGTTCTGAGGTTGCCAGAATCTGGCCCTGAGTCTCCAGTTTTCAGAGGCCGAAGAGCTGTGTGCTAATCTCCAGATCAGTTATAGACCAGCATCCAACTAAAGTTTCTAAGGCTTAGTTGATTGGTTGCTGCCACTTTCCAGGGGCCAATGTACTGCCTTCCCAGTTGTTGTGGTGCCAGGGCTCCCGATCCATTCCAGTTTGCATTTACTTTATGTCTAGGAGCAAGTAGATTACCGTATTTCATTGCATAATAGTTGCTATCCCATAATGGTCGCACTCCCCCTTTGGGGGAGGCCAAATTGGACTTTTTTCATTCCCTGCATAATCGGTGTGTGTGTGTGTGAGTGTGTGTGTGTGTGTGAGAGAGAGAGAATTCACTCCCCCACTCTTTCCCTTTTGGCATGGGGACGCAGTCGTGTGGGTGGGTGAACCATCATCCGTCAGCATTGGTACCTTTGAAGGTGCATCTGGCTGGGTGGGTGAAGCATCACTGGGCAATTAAATATGGTACATTAAACGCTCCTTATTCCATATTGCTGAGTACATGAGAAAAAATAATCCCCCCAAGCAGGAAGCAGCCAGACTTTGAAGCTGCAAGGGCATTCAGTGTTAATCAAGGGGGCCAATTGTAACATTCACATCTGCCTCAAACAGATAAGAGTTCTTTCTCCCATCCTGGACTTTCCACAGATATATAAACCTTACTTGCCTAGTTTCCAACAGACCTCACAACCTCGGAGGATGCCTGCCATAGATGCGGGCGAAATGTCGGGAGAGAATGCTTCTGGAACATGGCCATACAGCCCGGAAAACTCACAGCAACCCAATAACATCAAGATAAAATGGTGGGGGGAAGGAGAAGGAAAGAGAAAAAGAGACCAGAAAGAAATGTATAGAGAGATTTTTAAAGTTATTCGGTCTTGCTTCCGGGTGTGAGGCTTCTCCTTTTCTTTCTTCTTAGACTGTTCTCTTTGTATTTCTTCCTTCTCCCTTCCTTCTCTGTAATTTCTTATCTCCTGTTTATGGGGTTTTTTTTGTAATCCTTTATTTCTCTTATATCATATCTTATCATGATATAATTTGTGGTTGTTTTTAATTATGTCTTAAATAATTAGTTATCAGAGTCCAATCCGTTTCTTTCTCTGCTTTTCCTTTATATTTTTGTAATAGATAAGATAATCTATCCATATTTCTTATTTCCATAATCTTTTTATACCAATCTTCAATTTTTGGAATTTCATTTTTCCTCCATATCTTCGCGTAACTTAATCTAGCCACAGTTGTTAATAAAAAGGGTTTATCTACATTATTTTCTAATTTTTGCTCAATTATCCCCAATAAGAATATTTCTGATTTGAGTGGAATATTAATTTTAAATGTTTTTTGTTAATTTTCCTGCATCTTTTGCCAGAAGTCTCTTGCTTTATTATATGTCCACAACATGTGGAAGAACGTTCCCTCGATTTCTCCACATTTCCAACAATTTGTGTTTGAATTTTTATAAATTTTGCCTAATTTATGTGGTGTCAGGTGCTATCTGTAAAATATTTGTATCCAATTTTCCTTTAAATTAGATGCACATGTATATTTCATTTTTTTCTTCCGGATTGTTTCCCATTCGTCGAGTCCTACCTATATTTTTTGCCCAATTAATCATATATTCCTTAACTCTGTCTTCTTCCATATTCCATTCCAATAACTTTTGGAGCCTTGTATGATTCTGAACTGGTAATACTACTGTACACACTTCCGTGTTAGGTCTCTTTCATCTCAATGGGACTTACTTCTAGGAACTAATGTAAGGATCACATTGGTACACGAATCCTAGCGTATCAAACACTTTGCCCCTTATGTTGTGAAGTAAAGCACAGCAAGAAATAACTGCACAAGTAGTAGAGCTAATAATGGAAGTAAGAGAGGTTGTGCAATAAATAAATCCAGCATTGTAATGCTGAATTAAAGATGCATTAGCTAAGTGGCCAAGCCACACAGGAAGGTTCAGCAAAAATTCTGATGGCTCAGGAAGTCAGCAAGACAACATCAAGGTTGGCATACGACAGAGAGCATTTTGGGCTGCAATTCAGTTGGTGCTACATAAGAAGGTTCTGTGCACTGACCAAACCTCAAGAGACCCACCATGAGGTGTCTGGTTGAAGACATTTTTTTGGTTGAAGACTTTCTTCCATCTTCATTCTTCTTTAAGAAGGCATTATTCAATAATGATTATACATAATTCCAATGTTTGTCAGGACAAAGCTGGAAAAAGATTTGGGTGGTCTCATATTAAGAAATAGCCTAGCATTTCTTCTTCTACTGATTTTTTTTTAAAAAAACCTTCTGTTGCAGACAAAGTGAATAGCCGCATGGATGCAAAGAGTGAGATTTCAGAAATTCCTTTAAAGGAGCAGGTAAGTAACTTTTGTTAAACACAGAAAGATGGAATATATTGCAAAGTGCAAAGCACCGGGACTGTGGCGCAGCTGGCTGGGTGTCAGCTGCATTAAGATCACTACTGACCGAAAGGTCATGAGTTCGAAGCCAGCCCGGGTCGGAGTGAGCTTCGGCCAATTTTGTGTAGCTTGTTGTTGACCTTTGCAACCCGAAAGACAGTTGCATCTGTCAAGTAGGAAATTTAGGTACCACCTATGTGTGGGGAGGCTAACTTTACAAGGCCATAAAAAATCTCCAGCAAAAAGCATGCTGGGAATGCGGAAAGTACTTCATCAGTGTCACAGATGGACGATGAAGTGACAGCTCCCCTGGTGGCCAGAAAAAGTTAAATAGCCTCTGACTGTCTGTCTATATGTGTTGTGTGTCTATGGCATTGAATGTTTGCCATGTATGTGTACATTGTAATCTGCCCTGAGTCCCCTGCGGGGTGAGAAGGGCGGAATATAAATACTGTAAATCAATCAATCAATCAATCAAATGCTCACAAGGCTCTCAGGTCTTCACTTTGGAGCCCCCAGTAGCACAATGGGTTAAACCTTTATGCTGACAATTCAGCAGTTTGAATCCGGGGAGAGTGGGTTGAGCTCCCTTTGTCAGCTCCAGCTCCCCATGTGGACATCCGGACAAGGTCCTTGTGGACAGCCAATTCTCTCACACCAGAAGTAACTTGCAGTTTCTCAAATCACTCCTGACATGGCGGCGGGGGACCTTTGTTGGAACAATATTCTTTCTTATTGCAAGAATCCCTTTTGATCCTGTCTCATCCTGTCATCTTAGCTTTGGAAAACTATTCCTGCTTCTGTCAGCTCTGAAAATGTAATGAGACTTGGACAAACAAATGATGCAGCGACAACAATCAAAAACATGCCTGTGGCATCATGAATGTGTGTATACAATACACTGAAATACCAGCAAAGCCACTTCCCCTTGCACACTAATATCAATTCTGGAACTATTTTAATTAATTTTCTTATTCTTTTAGCTTTTAACTATTGAACTCTTTTTATGTGTTTTATGTGTAAGTCGCCCGGAGCACTGACGTGGAGGGCGACTCATAAATAATAAAATCAATCAATCAATCAATCAATCAATTCATTTCTTAATGCCCTCTTTGTCCCCATTTTCCTACAGCAATGCAATATCTGAGAATGGAGTCTGGATGTTACATTCTTGTTACTACAATAGGTGTTGTCTGTTTTTTAACCACATGTCCAATCGATTTTTAAAAGATTGGACATGTGGAATAGTTCCCCAGAACTATTCAGTAATTTTCTTTCACTGCAGCTCAAAAACAACTTCAAGAAGAAGATTCCAGCTGGGACTGAAGTGGCCAACATTCTTGTAGGAGAAGCCAGCTTTCTGGAGAAGCCCGTCATTGCTTTTGTGCGCCTGCAGCAGCCGGTGCTCCTTGGAAACCTGACAGAGGTTGCGTTTCCCAGCAGGTAATCAGCACGTAGGTAGGCAAGCAAGCAGACTGGTCACGGGATGTTGAGGACATCTAACAGAACAGTAGGTGTTCTCCAGGATGCTGGAGGGAAGCAAATGTCCTGCCGTTCTTAGAATCAGGTTGCCATTACAAATTAAATACTTTGTGGGTGTTCTGGTGCAAAATGGGTGGCTACGTCCTTTCCTATCCCATCTCCACTACTGTGTAGGTTTTCAGTCCGCAGAGGAAAAAGATGACACCAGGACTGAATTATTTGCACTAAGGCATAGATAGGTAAAGGTTTTCACTGACATTAAGCCTTGTCGTGTCTGACTCTGGGGTGTGGTGCTCATCTCCATTTCTAAGCCGAAGAGCGGTATTGTCTGTAGACACCTCCAAGGTCATGTGGCCGGTATGACTGCATGAAGTGCCATTACCTTCCCACAGAAGCAGTACCTATTGATCTACTCACACTTGCATTTTTTCGAACTGCTAGGTTGGCAGAAGCTGGGCCTAACAGCGGGAGCTCACCCCACTCCCTAGATTCGAACCGCCAACCTTTCAGTCAGCAATTTCAGCAGCTCAGTGGTTTAAACCACTGTGCCACCAAGGATACCTATTATTATTTTTAGCATAGCAACTCCAAAGTGCTTAGGTGCAACAGGTTAAACCGCTGAACTGTTGAACTTGCTGACCAGAAGGTTGGCAGTTTGAATCCACGGGACAGGGTAAGCTCTGGTTCTTAGCCTCAGCTTCTGCCAACCTAGCAGTTTGAAAACATGTAAATATGAGTAAATCAATAGGTAGGAAGGTAAACGGTGCTCTATGCCGTCATACCAGCCACATGACCTAGGAGGTGTCTATGGACAATGCAGGCTCATTGGCTTAGAAATGGAAATGAGCACCACCCCCCAGAACTGGAGATGAGCACCACATCTCAGAGCTCGAAGAGGAAACCTTTACTTTTATCTGTGTTTCATTGTTTCTAGGCACTGAATGTTTGCCTTTGTGTTTGTGTATGCTGGAATCCACCCTGAGTCTCCTTGGAGAGATAGCGTGGAATGCAAATTATTATTATTTGAAACACAACAAGATGAGTCCTCAGCAGACTCTCTGCTGGCTGTTGTATTGGATCACAGGTCGAACAGTTCCCAAGTGTCTAGGACTGTGTGATGTATTGGCGAATAATGCATGCAGATCGGAAAGACAACAGGGAGGGGGGGGGCGATCTTAGTTGAGGAATGCCTCAACTGTGGGCATTCCACAGTTGAGGGGCCACCACCGAGAAGGCCCTGTCTTTCGTCCCCACCAAACACATCTGCGAAGAAAGCGGGAGCGAGAGCAGGGCCTCCTCGGAAGATCTTAACGTCCTAGATACTTGTTCACTTTTGGCAGCAGTGTGAATACATCCATGCCTCTTCTGTGGCTCTGTCTAGGTTCCTCTTCATCCTATTGGGTCCAAGAGCCAAAATGAAGGCCTATCATGAAATTGGCAGAGCTGTGGCTACTCTCCTGACAGATGAGGTGAGTTTTGAGTGTTAGTAGTGCACAGGGATACCAAAGCGTAGGGATAACTTGGTACTTTCAAAGCTGGAGAAAACATGAAAATGTGACAAATAACCCAAATATATTTTCACTCTCCCAACAGGCAAGAATGAGGAAGAATAATTTATTTGGTTATGCCCGTGTGGACTTTTTCCGCAATCCTATTATAGCTATGCCACATTATAGACGTTATATTGACCACAAAGTTAGAGTTGCTTACAAGTTGACAAAATGCAGTTCTCCAGAAATTCCCGAATTGCAACTATTACTGCTTAGAACTAATGGGAGTTTCAATCCAACAAGGCCCACACATTCCTCACTTCTGAACAATGTCAGGTTCTGCAAAATTCTCTCTAGCTTTTGTATTCTATGGCAACCCAATCCAAACAAGCCCTTGCATTTCTCCTGAACATCATTCTCTGTTCAACAGAAAGCACGTGTTTGTCTCTGTTTTTATGAAGGCAAGGCTGGAACTAACCCTATTCTCTTACAGCTTTTTCAGAGAGTTGCCAGGAAAGCAAGTGGCAGAGGAGATCTCATTGCAGGAATTGATGAGTTTATGGATGAGCTGACTGTCTTACCTCCAGGAAAATGGGACCCAACCACCCGAATTGCTCCCCCCAAATGTCTACCCTCACCACAGAAGAGGTATCTATGGAGTGTAATTGGTAATGGGAGGACACTGAATAAATACTGGTCAATTCTGCCAGACATCTGCAAGGAAAGACCTGGAGAAATGGGCATTTCTTCTGGATGTCATAAACCAATCTATTTTATTTTAGTAAGAACTTGTATCAAGATGACTTTTTGCATGAGATGATAGAAGCTAATTAATTGTTCATGGCAGACCCACACAATCTCCGTTCCTCCAGGAGTTTTGGACTTTTGCTCCCAGAATTCCTGACAATTACACAAGTTGGCTAGGGCTTCTGGAAATAAAAGTTCCAAACATCTGAAGAGCCAAAGGTTGTGTGGACTTGGTTTATGGTGTGGTTTCTAGAGATTTTAATTCAAGATAGCATACTTGATGATCTATTGTTGAGCTTTCTCGGTATTTCAATCATCTAAAAAACTGTTGGAAGCACTAGTAGGGCTGGTTGATCCATAAAAAAATGTTTCTAAACTCGGGGGAGCCGCAGTTGTTTTGAAATAGACAGTGTTCCGAAATTTTGGGTGAAAATTTCAAAATTGCATCGTATTTAATAACGAAATTCGTTAGTGGCACCATGCATGCGCAGTGCACAGGGGATGTCCGCCTCCACGCTCCCTTGCCAGCTCAGAATCAACCCGCAATATCTTTAACACGGGTTGATTCTCAGCTGGCAAGGAGGGATGGAGTGCATGCCCTCCACCCTCCCCTGCCAGCTGAGAACTAAAGCGGGTTAAAGATAAGAAAGGGCAGAAATAAAAAGCGACGTAATAACGCACCCTTTACGGAAATGATGGACCCAGTTTCGATTTATTTTATTTATTTATTTATTTATTTATTCGGGTTTCTATGCCGCCGACTCCCGAAGGCTCGCGGGGGCTTACAAGAGCCGAAGGCACAATAAAATACAGAAGGTTAAGAACAATTAAAAACAAGCAACACAGTAAAAACAACAACACAGTTGAGGTAGTGGCACAACCAAAACGCACTCTAGATTTAGAAACGTCACGTCCAGATTGCTGGCTGCAGGTAGAATTAGGGTCTAAATTGATTTTAATACGAAATAATAACGGTTTTCTAAGGATAACGACCGGAGATATCCACCCCTAAGCACTAGTTGTGGTTTTGGGAATGACTGGAGTCTGATAGTAGCATAAGAATGGAAGGCTCAGCCAGGGATGAATAGATGGCTACTCATTTGTACACAAGGACAGAGCTACTCTTAAATGCATCACTTTCCTTTCTAGGCTCTCCTTACACCTCCGTGAATGGGGTCCTCACTCTAATGGGAACAAATCTATGATGGATGACCGGCACGGCCATGGCCATGGGCATGGGCATCAGCATGTCAGTGAGGAGTTGAAGAGAACAGGACGGTAAACTTGACAGAGAGGGTTGCCTGGGAGGAATAAGAAGGATGTGCATTTCCTTGAAGTTTCTAATCTAATGAGAAATACAGAAGCTTGAAAAAAGTTAAATGGTCAATTGGGGCATCACTACCCAAGAATCATGGATTGGCTTAATTAGTTGGAAATACGTTAGGTTGTGGGATCTTCTCTGTTGTTGTTCAGAACGGCAAATTCTACCCGCCTTTAGGTTGTGGTATTTTCTTTGTTCTTTATGAGAACTGCGAATTCTATCAGCCTTAGCCAAGGTGCTAAACATGCTGAATCCAGGGATTTGTATTCACTATCAGAACTGAATCATAACACAAACAAATTTACTACTATTTTTCCACCAGCTTTGTTGATGTTATAAACCTAATTTAGATAGATTGATTGCTAGATAAGAGGGATATCCGGAAAGTAAGATTTTTAAAAAAATACAAAGAATGAATAATTTTTTTAATATTAGTTTTTATTGTTGAACACCATCAAAACACACATACAACATTTAACACACAGCCAAAAATACAAATAAAACAAATAAAAGCGTAACTTGCTTCAGTTATAAGCTGTGTATGTGATGAGTTATATACGCAATGTTGTATATCCCATTTTTAATGGTTTTCAGGTTATATGTGCTGTTTTGTATATTGATTGATTGATTGATTGATTTTATTATTTATGAGTCGCCCTCCACGTCAGTGCTCCGGGCGACTTACACACACAAAAACACATAAAAGAATTCAATAGTTAAAAGCTAAAAGAATAAAAAGATTAATTAAAATAGTTCCAGTAGCTCAGGCTAAGTCTGGGAGGTGTCCTTAGCCATAAGCCTTCGGAAGAGCCAGGTCTTCAGTGCGGTCAGGAACTGGGGCATGTCCCGGATAGCTCTCTGATCCGCCGGCATCAAGTTCCAGCGACAGGGGGCCGCGATGGAAAAAGCTCTCCGTCTCGTGGTGTCGAGGCGGGCCTCACTCACACCTGGGATGCGGAGAAGGTCCCTGTTTCCCTGAGCGCGGCGACCTTAAATGAGCTGGTTCGACAAGCGGTCTTTTAAATAAGCTGGGCCGGCACCATGGAGGGCCTTAAAGGTAAGCGACAGGATCTTGTGGATGGCTCTGAGCTCGACTGGCAGCCAGTGCAGGCGCTGCAGAGATGGCGCGATATGGCATCTCAGTGGTGTCCCGGTGAGGAGTCTGGCGGCTGCATTCTGCACCAGCTGGATTTTACGAGTGGTTGACTGCGGCAACCCCACGTACAAGGCATTACAGTAGTCCAGCCGTGATGTCACTGTGGCATGGACCACAGTAGCCAGCGCATCTGATGGAAGGTAAGGTGCCAGTTGACGTGCCTGGCGTAGGTGGAAAAAGCTCCCTTACTTGTCGCAGCAACCTGGGCCTCCAGTGAGAGTCTCGAGTCTAGTATCACACCGAGACTCTTCACCGACGGGGCCGGGATCAGCGGCTCTCCCTCAAAGAGAGGCAGCGGAATGGGTGGCTCTGGGCGTCCCGGCCATAGAATCTCAGTCTTTGATGGATTGATCTTGAGTTTGTATGAGCAGAGCCATCTGGTCACTGCCTCTAGTCCTTGTCTGAAGTTCTCAGGCACCGATGTTACACCTGGCTCAAGCTTCAGCAGAAGCTGGGTGTCATCTGCATATTGGTAGCACCCCAATCCAAAACTTCTGGCTATGCTTGCCAAGGGTTGGACGTAGATGTTAAAAAGCGTTGGTGACAAAATGGCGCCTTGGGGGACTCCACAGTCCAGGGTGGATTTCTTGGACGCTTGGCCTCGCCACTCAACACGCTCTGAACGCCCCGCAGGAAGGAATCGAACCAGGCCAAAGCTGTGCCTTGAATCCCAATGGCTGATAGTCGCCGCAACAGCAAGTCATGGTCCACCGTGTCGAACGCCGCGGTGGGGTCAAGCAGCACCAGGATAGCCGAACCTCCCTTCTCCAATTGGCGTGTGATTTTATGTGATTTTATCTGTATTTACTTGTGTTGTGAGTTGTTGCGAGCTGCACGGGAGTGGCAACAGACAAGTTGAAACAAACAAACAAACAAACAAATAAATAAAATAAAAAACAATAGTACATCAATGAAGTAATATTAAATTGAATATCCCACATGTTATGGTTTCTAATACAGTGAAAATGATACTGTTCCATAATAGCACCACAAAAAAAGAAAAGAAAAATGCATATATTTTTCCTTTTACTTCCAGATCGCTTTGTGATAATAGTTATTATTCCTTATACATAATGCACTATTATATACATATATACCCTTGGGCATATAATTTATGAATGACGCTACGGAGCTCTTTATTCCATTTTTATAAGTACTTGTAGTTGCTGTTTTTTTAAAAAAAGAAGTTCATAAAATTATTCCAGTTTGTTTTATTTGAAGATAACCTGTTTTGGGCAATGTTTTGAGTTAATAAATCCATATTCATGATGTCTAATGCTTTCT
Organism: Anolis apletophallus; assembly: GCA_030556195.1. Classification (NCBI taxonomy): domain Eukaryota; kingdom Metazoa; phylum Chordata; class Lepidosauria; order Squamata; family Anolidae; genus Anolis; species Anolis apletophallus. The sequence continues at coordinate 140,664,785 of JARBWK010000005.1, forward strand.
CTATCCATCCATTCATTGTCGCCGTTTCTCTCGATTTCCACAAACGAGCTATGTTTATTCTTGCCGCTGTGGCAAGATTTAAAAAAATCTTATTGTTGTTTTTATCTATTTGAAAGTCTAAGATCCTTAATAGAAAATATTCGGGTCTGAAATCAAAATTTAGGTAGAGAATTTCTTTCATCTTTTTATATACTTCAAACCAATTTTTTAACTATTCTGCATTCCCACCAAATATGTAAAAAAAAAGAACCCGTATTCTCCCCACCTTTCCACCACTTACTACTTGTCTTTCCCTAACGAATGAATAAATTTTAATGAAACTTACATGGATTGTAGCATAGGTATTACATTATTTTTCCACATATTCACCATTAGGTTCAATACATTTTGTCATCTGTTGGACGAGTTTTTGATGCCTGTGTCCTAGAAGTTTCCCACTGCCTTTTTCAACTCCTCGTCATCAGAAAAGTGTTTTCCACCCAGATGTTCCTTCAATTTAGTAAACAGATGATAGTCACTGGGTGCAAGATAAGGGCTTTAAGAGGGGTGGATTAAAACATCCCAACCAAATAAAGTAAACAACTCTTCTGTTGCATGAGCGCAGGGCCGTAGCCAGGGTTTTGATTTGGGGAGGGGGGTGCGAGTTTGATTCGGGGGAGACTGAGTCTGAGAGAGAGAGGGTCTACCCTAGCAAACCTTTTGTATCATTATCCCAATACCCCCATGCATATGGGATATTTGGACTCGCTGCTGACAATGGAGACTCAGATCTCCACTGTGAGCAGACAGGGGCAGTCCTACATGTAGGCCAAGGAAGCGGCCGCATGGGGCGCCATCTGGGTAAGGGCGCATTCCCCCGCCCGCCAGACAGCGTCCGGCCTCCCTCCCTCTCCCTTTCTCCCTCTCCCGGAGCATGCACACAACCACCACCCCCCTCACTGTCCCTGGGCTGTGCGCGCGGCCAGTCGTCTCCACCAGAGCGACCCCTCAGGTGGAAAGCCACCAGCCGGGCGAAGGCATGAAGCCACCCGCTCAGACTGCGGGGCCCACGGCATGAGGGCGGCGAAGGCGGCTCCTCGCTCCTCGTCATAATAATGCGAGTCGGGGACCCGAGAGGCCCCGAGTCGCTGCTGCTGCCACTGCCGCCACCTCCACCATATCCCCCCCCCCCCCCGGCCTCAGCGGCCGCCTTGGCCACCAGCAACAGTGAGAGAGATAGCAGCACCTTGGTGCCTCAGGAGAGGGAGGCGGCGAAGGGCGCCCACGAGGAGGTGAGGCCAGGCGGGGCTTGCCTCCCTTCCCTTCCCTTGGCTTGCTTTCTTTCCCTTCATTGGCTCCCTCCAGGACTCCCTTCTTTCTTGGAAGAGCAGCAGCAAAGGGATGGATGGATGGGGCGGACGGGCCTTTCTCCCCTTCTCGAGACTCAGGGGTCCCAGGGAGTTTGTTCTCTCCCCCCCCCCCAATAAGGTCCTTAGGCTATGGCAGGTGCCTCTCCAAACTCCAACTCCCAGGACCCCGTGGCAGTTAAGCAAGGCCAGGCTGCATTCATTCATTCAGCAGTGTAGACGTGCCGATTGCAATATTCATACTCGCCTCAAGCAGACAAGAGTTCTTTCTCTCTCCCCCCCATCTTGGCTGCTAACCCACCGTTTAGCCGGCGCCGGGTCGGGGACCGCCCTAAATGGGTGGCCTCCTTCCTCCGGGGCCGGGGGGACAACGAGTGGAGGGGGGCGGGGAGGTCTCAGGGAGATCCTCACTTGATTGTGGGGTCCCCCAGGGGGCCATCCTCTCCCCCTTATTATTCAACGTGTATATGCGCCCCCCTGGCCCAGCTGGCCCGCGACTTTGGTCTGGAGTGTTATCAGTATGCGGATGACACCCAGCTTCTGCTGAGAATGGACGGCAGGCCGGACACCGTACCCGATTGTTTCCATCAGTGCCTCCAAGCCGTGACTGGTTGGCTGCGGCCAGCCGGCTGAAGGTGAATCCGTCGAAGACGGAGATCTTGTGGCCTGGTCGGCCTGGGGGTGAGTGCCGGTTGCCTACCCTGGACGGCGAACGGCTTAATCCGTCCGCCTGTTGTTAAGAGCTTAGGTGTTCAGTTGGATCCCCTGCTGGCCATGGAGACCCAGGTCTCCGCGGCCAGCAGGGTGTCATTCTTTCACCTACGACAGGCTAGGCGACTGGCACCCTACCTTTCCAGGGATGACCTGGCCACGGTGATCCAAGCGACGGTCATCTCGAGATTAGACTACTGTAACGCCCTCGTTGGCCTTCCCATGGCGACAATCCGGAAACTCAAGCTAGTGCAGAATGCCGCAGCTCGCTTGCTGACGGGAACGCCGGCAAGGGAGCATATTACGCCCATCCTTCGGCAGCTGCACTGGCTACCTGTTGAGTACCGAATTGCCTTCAAGGTGTTGGTGTTAACCTTTAAGGCCTTACACGGCCTAGGGCCTGCGTACCTGAGGGACCGCCTTGCCCCATATGTACCCCGAGATCACTACGTTCAGGGAGTCTAATCTTCTCCTGGTTCCATCGGTCCGCACCTGCCATCTGTCCGTGACCAGGCAAAGGGCCTTTTCCGTGGCAGCCCCGGTACTCTGGAACTCTCTCCCAGATGATGTCCGAGCCGCCACGGAGCTCATTCCGTTCCGCAGGGCCTGCAAGACCGCCCTGTTCAGACTGGCCTTTGGTTGGCGAATAAGCGAATGTACTCATCTTCCGAAACCCTGGCTCAGGAATGCCACGGCATGTCATAATTTTAATCCCGGGACCAATGTTGTACTTTTATGTTGTTTTTATTGTACGGCGACATGATGCTACATGTCTGCCGAATTTTATATGTCATCCGCCCCGAGCCTGCTGGGAGGAGCGGAATACAAGAAGGAATAAATAAATAAATAAATAAATAAATAAATAATCTAGTTTGTGAAGAAGCTCCCAACGAGGAGGACGCCAAAATAATTTTCTTTTTGGGGGGGCACCTACCTCATCCTCCAGATCTCCTCCATGATACTTTACATTGCCCTATCTCCCAGTGTTTTAAAATTTTAAATCTTTGATTTTGGCCCTGCCCACGGTGATTGTCTTTAGTGTCTTAATGTTTTGATTTCATATTGCTGTGTTGTTTTATTTACATTGGTTTTGTAATTTAAGTTATTTTATTTTTAATTTTCTGTTTGCTCTTATGTTATATTGTGTTTACTGTATTGATGGGCGTGGCCTCATGTAAGCCACCCTGAGTCCCCTTGGGGAGATGGAGGCAGGGTACAAATAAAGTTAATAAATAATAATAATAATAATAATAATAATAATTGTTAATATTGGGATTGGAAATCCTTGGTGATCTCCTGAAAATCATCTCTCCCACCCCATTCTGTTCTACCCTTTTCTTATAAAAAGCATAAAAAACAGACCCCAAATTACCATATATAGTAAATTAAAACCATATATGAGATTAAGGAAGCTTTCCTTTTCTTACAGATTATTTGGAGGGTTATTAAAGGATATCCAGAGGAAAGCTCCCTGGTACTGCAGTGATTTCCTTGATGCCTTTAACATCCAGTGCTTTTCAGCCATCCTTTACATCTACTTGGCAACAGTCACCAATGCAATCACCTTTGGAGGAATGCTGGGGGATGCTACAGATAACATGCAGGTCTGTAAAGGAAATCCTCCTTGTAATACTCACCATCCATTTGTGGATGCTGCACTTCTCCTGCCTGTACAGACCCAAGTTGCCTCATCATCCCACACTAGGCACACTTGGAACAATAGCAAGCTGTGGCATTCTTGTGCCTCCAGTCCAGTGGGTGCGTGCAAATGTTTGCATATGCATGCAAGTAGAGAGGAAACTCATGCCCACCATCCCAGGGCTTGATGTCTGTCTGCCTATCTGTTTCCCAAACAGGGGCAGTTTAATCGTAAGCAAAGTAAGCGCCTGCTTAGGGCGCCACGTGATCAGGGGTGCATCCGGCTGCCAGGTTCCACTCATGCGCCACTGGTGAGGTGGGACTCCAGCTGGACAAAGACGCCAATCACCCGAAACGAGGCCGAAAAGGAGGAACTTCTTGCAGCCGGAGGCGGGAGGCTCCTGCCCCGGCTGCAAAAAGTTACTCTTTTTCGACCTCGCTTAGGGCGATTGGCGTCTCAATCCAGCTGGAGTCCCTCCGTAGCAATGGCGCATGCGCGGAACTAGCTGGCTTCACGCATGCGCACCCGGCACTCATGTGCACCCTCCAGGAGGCCGGAGAGCAAGGGGGCGCCAAAATAATGTTCGCTTAACATTTTAAATTACCTTAGTCCGGCCCTGGTCCCAAACCTGAGATTCAGGACTTTATTGCATAAGGGAGGCAAACCAGCATTGATTCAAGAAGGTCACTTTTAGCGACGGGCCCTATCACATGAAGCTGTGTGCATCGCGCTGCCTGCCTGTAATTAACCCGCAGGCAGGATTTCCCCGGGTACTGGTTGTGGGGGTCGGGAGCAGGTGGGGGTTTGCCCTCCTTTCTGCTAGAGATCCCTGTGTACAATTAGTGGGCCACTGTGTGACACAGAATGCTGGACTAGATGGGCTGAGGCCCGATTCAGCATGGCTCTTCTTATGTTCTTATGTTCTTTATGTTCTTATGTTCTTATTCTCCACTAATGATGGGCAAAACCATCAATAGCTGCCCATTGCATAATGATCTCCTCCTTCACCTGATGCAGTGAGGCAATTCCACTTTTGCGTTGGCAAGCCAAAATTTAAGTCATGTCAGGGGCATGGGAAACTCTACCTCTTCTACCCTTCCTCTATTCTTGCCAGTCCTGAACTGGTATTTTTGAAAAAAATAAATAGTTTGAATAATTTATAATTTGAAAAGAAATGTGAATAAAAAAATAATAACTTTTAAAATAATTATTAACTATGGCTGCAATTGCAATATAGCTTTTAAAATAGTTTTTTTTTAAATTACTGAGTAGCTAAAGCTTGGGATGTAGGGTTATGAGCATATGCATAAATACTGATGTGGAAACATGGCTTTGTGAATTGGTACCATTACGCAGGTGGAAATAGGTGCTATAATGAGGATACTTATTTATATCGCTACTATCAGTGACCGCATGATGACTGTCATGGAATAGTTGCTTCGTGCAATAAAGTCCTCAGGTGGGACCAGTCAGTTGACCACTGCCAAGGAGCCCACATTGAGCCAAAGAACAATTTCCTGCTTTCTGTAATTTAGGGTGTGCTGGAGAGTTTCCTGGGCACTGCTTTTGCTGGAGCCTTTTTCTGCCTGTTTTCTGGCCAGCCCCTCACCATTCTGAGTAGCACCGGGCCTGTCCTTGTCTTTGAGCGACTCCTCTTTTCCTTTAGCAAGTAAGTAAGCCTTCACATTTGTCTGTGTTTACATTGTGTGAAAACCTGCAATATTCTTTTACCTGAAACCCCATGGAGATACTGGGTTGCTGTGAGTTTTCCAGGCAGTATGGCCATGCCATAGATGTGGGCGAAACATCAGGAGAGAATGCTTCTCTAACATGGCCATACCAGTCCGGAAAACTCACAGCAACCCAATGATTCTGGCCATGAAAGCCATTGACAACCCATGGAGATAATTTGGAGTCATTTTGATAGCATGCCAGTGTCTCCTCCCTCCCTGCACCCCTGTTCTGATATACAATATTCAGTAATACTCTAAGACTGATGACAAAATCAATTATAATTTCGGTTTGCTTGGAGCAATGGATCTGCCACTCCATCATCTTAGTTCAAATATAAACCTAGCTGCTTCTTGACAATGTAATAGTAATGAATTCAACATGGCAAAATCAAAATGCCTTAGTTTGACATCTTAAGCTACTTTGGTTCATGAGTTGTTTAAGCATGGCCTCCCTGATATGTGTCTTGAGCACTGAAAAACCGAATCAAGATATTATACATTGATAGTGTGATGCATGTTATCACATATTTAAAGTGCACTGGCTCAGCAGAGAAAACTACCCATAGAAAGTCACCCAGGCTAAACTTCACAGCATATGGACAATAATGGAAATGAATCCCTAGTTTATTTGTTTAGATTATGTAGCTATTCAGAAGTATGTACCACCCTTAGTTGTGTTTTTCTTCACCAGACACTATTATTTTAATAACTTAAACACTTCAACACAAATGAACAAGGTAGTGGCCATTCTTGATACGATGCCTTCCAGGACTATTGATCCCATTGTTTCAATGAGCTGGCGATTGTCAGAAATATAGTCCAAAAGATATAGAGAACTACCAATAGGCAGAGTTAAGTAAAGGTTTCCCCTTGATATTAAGTCTAGTTGGGTCTGACACTGGCGGGTGGTTCTCATCTCCCTTTCTAAGCCAAAGACGCCTCCAAGGTCTTGTGGTTGGCATGATTGCATGGAGCAAAGATTCCTTCCTGCAGAAGTAGTACCTATTGATATACTTACATTTGCATATTTTTGAACTACTAGGTTGGCAGAAGTTGGGGCGAACAACAGAAGATCACCTTAGGGTTGCCACTTTTTGATATAAAAAATAAGGGACATTTACCTAAAAACTAAGGCCTGTTCTATCCAAAGCGATTATAAACCCGGCCTACCTCTGGTGGGGCGAGCAGGCCGGGCAAGACTTTGCACAGCGCCGCCACGGAGTCCAGCTGCCAATTGCTGAGAGGCGCCAGGGGCCAAGGGAGCTCCTCCCAAAGGCCAAGCCGCTCCCATGCCTCCTGCCCTTCGCCAGCCAGCATCGCCATCCCCGTCAGGTGCCAGAAGGTGAGGCGCCTCCTTCTTGGAGGACAGCCAGCTGGAACTCGCGCGGCCTTGAAGCGCTTCGGAGGGGAGGCGGAAGACGTCGTGCACCCTTCGGTGACATCACTTCTGCCCCTGATGTCCGAGACCAGTGTTTATTCCCAACCTGGGTTTTGGACTTCATTTCCCAGAGTCCCTGGTCATTCGCTCTGGCAGCTGAGGATTCTAGAAGTTGAAGTCCAAAACGTGCCTTTGGGACTTACTGTATGAGATCCAACCTTTCGACTTTAATAGATGGGAGCGTGAGGTCTTGTCTGGCCCTGGGAGCTAATGGTGGTGCGGTGGCGCTCACTGCTGGCCCGGCCTTGCCTCCTGTTGCTACCTGTCTGTCCTGTCCTGTCAATACTGGACAGGAGCTGAAAATACGAGACACGAAATTCAGAGCAAAAATACGGGACGTCCCGTATAATACGGGACAGGTGGCAGCCCTAGCTCACCTCATCCTGTGGATTTGAACCGCCAACCTTCTGCTCACCAAGTTCTGCCGCTTAGTGGTTTAAGTACACAAAGTTCTAGTCCTGAAGAGGTATGCAATGGACAGTTTCACATCAAACAGGCAAAGGTAAATAACCAATTGTGGTATATTATATTGCAAAAATACATCAAAAATACATGTCAGATGTGGAAGCCTACATCTTAGATAGAGATATTACCACTTAATGTTCTTTGCATTTCCATAACCAATGCCCGCCTTAATCAGCACTCTGCCGTGTCACCGCCATTGCATTATGCTGTCTTACTGCAGTTTTATTGTTGGGAATGGGGTTTTAACTGGGGGTTTTAACTTGGTTTTACTATGCTTTATGTGTTTTATCTGTTTCTTTACCTGTAAACGGCTCTGAGCTCCAGAGAGAGCGGTATATTAAGTTGAACTAATAAATAAATAAATAAATAAATAAATAAATAAATATGACATGTATTTTTGATGTATTTTTGCAATATAATATACCACAATTGGTTATTTACCTTTGCCTGTTTGATGTGAAACTGTCCATTGCATACCTCTTCAGGACTAGAACTTTGTCTACTTAGATTTGTATTCCCATAGCGAACCCTGTGTTTTTGCTTAGTGGTTTAACCCACTGCTCCACCACAGCCCAATAGGCAGAATTAAAGCCCAAAAATGCAGAAAACCGATGATAGGCTGAATTATAGTCCAAAAGATGTAGAAGAGAGATGTGATGCTTATTCTTATTCCCCTGAAAAATGCATTCCATTTTCCACAATTTGGTTAATTATTAACTAATTGGCCTGAATGTGTGCAATGGTTATCAGAAGTTAGTATATAGTTAATATCGCTTATCACCTTTCTGTAAATGTAAATACTCTGAGATCAGAGTGAAGAGAGGGGCCAGGAAGGCACTTCCATCTTGCCTCCTGCACTGTGCTTATAATACATTATAATATATTGTATATACAGATAATATTGATAATATTATAATGTAATACAATATAATACTAATAATAATAATATGATAAATAAACAAATAAATAGGGATCAATAATTAGTGGAAAGTTTTCATTATGGATCTCTTATTGTGTGGAGATGATCATTCAGCTTTTGAGGCTGGATTGAGAATGTGACTTTTTATCATAAATATACCATGCTTTCTTTTTGTTTTAACACTATGCTGCAATCTTAAAACAAGACATCCAAGAGATCGCTCTATAGCTGTTTCTGGCCACTGTCTTTCAAGCTACTCAGTCTGTTCAGAAAAAAAATGTCTTCCTCTTTCCCATCAGGGATTATAACCTGGATTACTTAGAATTCCGCCTTTGGATTGGCCTGTGGGTGGCCTTTTTCGGCCTTATCCTGGTTGCAACGGAAGCCAGTTATTTGGTGCAGTATTTCACACGCTTTACAGAGGAAGGCTTTTGCGCCCTCATCAGCTTCATTTTCATCTACGATGCTATTAAGAAGATGCTGTCTCTAGTGGAACATTACCCAGTGAATTGGGACTACAAGATCAATGATGTTACCTTGTACAGCTGCACCTGCCGGATGCCAGAGGCAGGTAAAATGCTGTTGTAATGGCTGGATTAGAGTGGTGGGAAAACTGCAGGTCTCCGACATAGTATTTTTTATCCACTGAAACATTTGTACATCTTGAGCATCTCTTATCCAAAATTCTCAAAAACTAAGATATTCCCCAATATACATAGAATCGTATAATTTATTTATTTATTGTATCAGAAGCAAACCAAGGGTACAGTTGTAATGTATTTAAAAAACACAAAGTTTTAAAAAACTTGGCATTATATTAAATGTCCCTTGACCAATAGCTAGTCACTTGCTATAAGAAGGTCCTCCATTGTGCATGTGGCAGGACTCAGGCTGCATTCTAGCAGGTGGTCTCTGGTTTGCTCTTCTCCACACTCGCATGTTGTGGACTCCACTTCGTGGCTCCATTTCTTAAGGTTTTGACAGGCGTTTGGGGACTAAAGCCACTCCTGTTTCGACAGGCGTTTGGGGACTAAACGCTGACCCTCTGCTATTTGCCTCCGCAATTCTTGCACACAGCTTGTGTTGGGTTGTATACCAGCAACTAGTAATACCTTGTACTATTTTATTGTGTTTTTATTGTGCTTATACTGTGATTTTACTGTTTTATGACTGTGTTTGCTCTGTGCTTTCGCTTTGTAAGTCGCCCCGAGCCACACCGGGAGTGGCGACTAATAAGTGTGAATAAATAAATAAATAAATAAATAAATAAGGTTGGCTCTGCATCTTGTGGTGCCAGAGAGAAGTCTGTTCACAGGGCCGGATCTTACATTACGCAAACTATGAGCCTGCGTGGGGCGCCACATACCCTCCTCCTCAGTCTCCAGCCCCATGGAAGGCGGCCCGCCCACACTGCACCAAATGCACACGTGCGGAACCAGCTGGCTCCGCGCATGCGTACCCGGTGCAGCGTAAGCAGGCCAGAGCCGTCCGCAGTGGCTCCACGAGGCCGGCAACTGAGGAGGAGAGCCCGGCAGCCGGAGGCAGAGCCTCCGTCCCCAGCCGCCAAACCCTCCTCCTCAGTCTCTGGCCCCGTGGAAGGCATTCGCACCAAATGTGCATGCGTGGAACCAGCTGGCTCTGCACATGCACCCCCAGCACACATGTGCACCCTCCACGAGGCCGGAGACCAAGGAGGAGTGCCCGGCAGCGAGATGCGCTCCCGAACATGTGAATAATATTCTACCTTTTATTTTTCAGTGATGGGGGGGGCAAAATAATGTTCACTTACCATTTTAAATTACCTTAGTCCGGCCCTGTCTGTTCAGAACCTTCCAAGTCACCCAGTCTTCTGTGTGCCCAGGAGGGAGTATCTCATTTGGTATCAGCCATGGGTTTTAACCTGCCACTTTTGGACTCTCGCTTGCTGAGGTGTTCCTGCAAGTATCGCTGGAGTTGGAAGAGACCACATGGGCCATCTAGTCCAACCCCCTGCCATGCAGGAAAAGCACAATCAAAGTATTCCTGACAGCTGGCCATCCAGCCTCTGTTTAAAGGCCTGCAAAGAAGAAGCTGTCACTACTCTCTGAGGCAGAGAGTTCCACTGATGAACAGCTCATACAGTCAGGAAGTTCTTCCTAATGTCCAGGTGGAAGAAAACAAGTCTGCTCCCTCTTCCTTATGACACATTTTCACATGTTTCTACATGGCTATCATGTCTCCTCTCAACCTTCTCTTCTGCAGGATAAACATACCCAGATTTTCTATCAAACACATAGGTGGCTGAGAGTCCGACACCTTTGGTGTCTGGTAGTTTCATGCATAGCATTATTAAAAGTATTGTGTATAAAATTACTTCATATAACATTCATAAGAAACATACATTAATTTCATATTTAGACTTGGGTTTCATCTCCAATATAATGCATATATTCAAATGCAGGTATCCCAAAATTCAAATTCTTGTGGTCCCAAATATTTGGGGCTGAGAGGAGACATGATGGCCATGTTTATACATGTAAGGGGAATCTCCTTTCTTGTAGTTTGAAACAATTGATTTTGTCATTTGGGAGTTGTAGTTGCTGGGATTTCTAGTTAGCCCACAATCAAAGAGCATCCTGAACTTCACCAAGCAATGGAAGCAGGCGAGGAGAGAAGTGGGAGGGCACAGGGAAGGAGGGGGCGCTGCGAGAGGAGTGCCAGCCAACCACGCCCCTCTCATTCCCGCCAAAAGGTAGGGAAAATGGGCGCTCCATTGGCCCCTTCCAAAAAGCAATCTCCCATCTGACTGGTGCCAACTGGAAGTGTTACACGGGATCACCCAATCTCCTGAACAGCCCACTTGGGTCCGAACCAGAATTTGATACAATTCTGCCAGAATATGTCAATTTAGTGTTTGGCATTTTGTTGTCAGGCACAGGGAATTAATTCATTTTCCACAAAGGTTTTTTTTCATTACTGTACCACCTTTGCCCCCTTAACAGTCAGTATTATGGGGGAGTGTGAAATCGGGTCAGTAAATATGGATATTCTACATGAGCAAGATTGTATCACTTCTACCAGTTTGTGCGTGTTGTTATAATAGGTGTTACTATTCTGACTTGCATTTCGTTTATGGAAAATCAATAAAAACCAATGTTTCCACCTTCCATTTAAAAACATCCCAGCTTCCAACTTAAACAAACACCTCTAGTGAATTAGATGAAAATCTGCTGCAGGAAGGGGCCTAAAACCCTGTTACGTTACATTGTCAACATCTGTGTGGAGTGGGAAAGAGTACCACATTTCAGCCCCTCCACTCATTGTTACTGTGTCTAAATGATTTTGTTCTGTTGTATTATTTTATATTGTTTAATGTACATTTTATGATTTATTTACTTTATTGTGTTGCTGTTTTGTGTTTTGTTTTGTATTACTTTATTGTAATGCATTGTTGGGCTTGGCCTCATGTAAGTCGCCCCGAGTCCCCGTTGGGGAGATGGTGGTGGAGTATAAATATAGTTTATTATTTTTTATTATTTAGGTTGCAGTGGATCTGAACAGTGGACTAAAGTAAAAAGTGATCAGACTGAGTTTCTCTGCTTTTTCTTCCTTCTACTTTCTCTTTTTCTCCCAGGCAACTTTTCTCTTTTGAACAAGACACTGTTCCCGGCCATTAGCAGTTCTGGAGAGGTAAGAAATGAAAAAAATTAAATCATGGTTATAGATTTACAATCACAGTGTCCTCATTCCCCTTCACTGTCCTGTGCAGTTCTGCAGTTTGTAGTTTGAAGAGGCATCAAAGCTCTGTACCATTCATAGAATCATAGAGTTGGAAGAGACCTCGTGGGCCATCCAGTCCAACCCCCTGCCAAGAAGCAGGAAAATCACATTCAAAGCACCCCCAAAGGAATGGCCATCCACCCTCTGTTTAAAAGCCTCCAAAGAAGGAGCCTCCACCACACTCCAGGGCAGAGAGTTCCACTGCTGAACAGGTCTCACAGTTAGGAAGTTCTTCCTAATGTTCAGGTGGAATCTACTTTCCTGTAGACACCTCCAAAGTGCATGACTGCATTGAGTGCTGTAACCATGTAAGGCCTTGAAAGTCAAAACTAACACTTTGAAGGAGACCCGGAATTTAATCGGCAACCAGTGCAGTTCGCGCAGGAGAGGTGTTATATGAGATGTTCTGGTAGCTCCCATCAGCAGGCGGGCTGCCGCGTTCTGCACCAGTTTAAGTTTCCGGGCTTTGTAGGTAATAACCTACACTTTGAATTGGGCCCAGGCAGCCAATGGAGCCCCACGTAGAGAGCAGTACAGTAATCCATCCAAGATGGAACCAAGGCATGGACCACCATGGCCACATCTGGCTTTTCAAGGTACGGGTGCGGCTGACACACACATTTTAATTGTGCGAAGGCCCTCTCAGCCAGCAACTGACCAGGAGGACCTCTGTCTTGTCTGAATTACAGGGGTTACGTGGGCCTCTGTTGAATATCATAAACAGCTCCCTTGAGCAAGGAGTCTTTCCAGAGTGCTTGAAAGAGGCGGTGGTAGCTCCATTACTGAAGAAACCGTCACTAGACCCGGCGGTTCCCTCCAACTACCGCCCAGTGTCGAACCTCTCGTACCTGGGCAAGGTAGTTGAGAGGGCAGTAATGGAGCAATTGCAGTCCTTCTTAGATGATGCAACGTGGCTAGACCCCTTCCAGTCCGGCTTCCGTTCGGGGCACGGGACGGAGACGGTCCTGGTCTCCATCACAGACCAACTCCGCTGCCAGCTCGACCAAGGCGGGTCTGCGCTGCTCGTGTTATTGGACCTCACGGCAGCGTTTGACACGGTCGACCACAATCTATTGATCCACCGCCTGGCCATGGCTGGAGTGAGGGGGACTGCCCTTAAATGGCTGACCTCCTTCCTCCGCCAGCGGTCTCAGCGTGTGAGGAGGGGCGAGGTGGTCTCCGAGGGCTCCCCATTAGTTTGCGGAGTTCCTCAGGGGGCCATCCTCTCCCCTCTGTTATTTAACATCTACATGCAGCCGCTTGCACAGCTGGTGCGGAGTTATGGGCTGGTTTGTCACCAGTACGCTGACGACACCCAGCTCATTCTGAGGATGGAGGGCAGGCCGGAGCCCCCCGATAATTTCCAGCACTGCCTCGAAGCCGTTACTGGATGGCTGCGAGCCAGTAGGTTGAGGGTGAATCCGGCGAAGACGGAGATCTTGTGGCTGGGTCGCCCGGGCGGGGTGGGTGCCCGGCTTCCGACCCTGGACGGTGCGGCGCTGTGCCCAGCGCCATCTGTGAAGAGCCTGGGGGTCCACCTGGACTCCCAGCTGACCATGGAGGCCCAGGTCTCTGCGGTCAGCAAGGCTGCTTTTTTCCACCTCCGCCAGGCAAGGAGGCTGGCCCCTACCTCCCGGAACGACCTGGCCACGGTGATCCAAGCCACGGTCATCTCAAGGCTAGATTACTGTAACGCGCTCTACGTTGGCCTTCCTCTGTCGTCGATCCGGAAGCTCAAGCTGGTGCAGAACACTGCCGCCCGGCTCCTGTCTGGCACGCCAGCAGGTTGCCGTATAACACCCGTCTTGCAGGATCTGCACTGGCTGCCTATTGAGCACCGGATCGCCTTCAAAGTGTTGGTTCTTACCTTCAAGGCTCTGTACGGCCTGGGGCCAGCGTATCTAAGGGACCGCCTCACTCCCTATTGCCCATCGAGATCGCTACGGTCTGAGGATGCCAACTTCCTGGAAATACCATCAGCAAAGTCGGCACACCTGACATCTACCTGCCGGAGGGAGTTCTCCGTCATAGCCCCCACGCTGTGGAACGCCCTCCCAGCCGAAACCAGAGCCCTGAGGGATTTACTCCCATTCAGGCGGGCCTGCAAAACCCATCTGTATAGGCAGTACTGTGTTGCGGCTCCTGTTGCTGCTCCATTTGTTTTATTGCCTGTTCTGCTATTGCTCTAATTGTTCAATTGTTTTATGTTTTTAATCTTTGTTTTTATGCCCCTGGCTCTTGTGAGCTGCCGCGAGCCCCCGGGAGTCGGCGGCATAGAAGCCTCAATAATAAATAAATAAATAAATAAAAATTCAGTTTGTTAGCCCTCATCCAGCCCATCACAGCTGCCAGGCACTGGTTCAGGACTAGGTGGCTTCCTTGGCTTTTGGTGGAAATGAATAATAGAGTTGGGTGTCATCTCAGATGGCACAAAATTCCAAAACTCTGGATTATCTCACCCAACAGTTTCATGTAGATGTCAAATAGCATGGGAGATAAAATTGAGCCTAGCAGGCCATGGCGAGGGGTCCAAGCAGGCATCCCCCAGCATCACCTTTTGGTCCAGCCCTCCAAGAATGAGTAGAGCCGCTGAAAACAGTATCCACAAGTCCCATCCTGGAGAATCGAACCAGAAGGATACCATGGTCAATGGTATCAAAACCCGCTGAGAAATCCAGGAGAACCAATAGGAACACACTCCCCTTGTCTTGCAATATCCAATTATCACTGGGACAGAAAATGCGGTGAGATCTTCTAAATAGGGGCATAGACAGCAAAAGAAATACCACAGGGGGTCCTATGCTATTCAAAACTTGTGTGTGTAGATAGATATAGATTGATAGATGATAGATAGATAGATAGATAGATAGATAGTAGGCCTGTTTTATCACGGAAAAATGGCTTCAAAACTTGCTTCGGATGTAGCGTTGGCGCCTCGTAACTGAAGTTTTCAGCAGTTTTTTCGAAATTGATTCAGATGTACTTCTGAAATTAGGAATGGCTTCATTAATGGTGTCCGCGATTGCGCAATGCGCAGAAACCTACAGAAGGGACAGTCAAAACTTGGGGGATTCCCTTTCCCTCCATTTTTGACCGCTACTACAGACAAAACTAGCCACACTGGTACAAAATACTGAACACATTTAACACATTAATAAGCATTTTAAACATTTAAAATGCAATGGGACAAAAATAGAGAAGGGCGGAAATGACATACGAGCCATATCCGAACATGAGGACGGAGACTTCGAAATGGCAAATTCACTTCTTGTTTCCTTAACTCTCTTTGAAATCGCTTCACAAGTCAAAAACATCCAAGTTACATCCGAATTTCGGATGTATCCGACGTTCGAAAACAGGCCTAATAGATAAATAGATAGATTTACACTGAAAAATGTACCTATTCTGATTTACAAACAAATTCAACTTAAGAACAAACCTAGGGCTCTTCCATACAGGCCCTATATCCCAGGATCTGATCTCACGTTTTCTGTTTAACCCAGATTATCTGGCAGTGCGGACTCATGTAATCCAGATTAATGCAGAAAACCTGGGATCCGATCCTGGGATATAGGGCCTGTCTGGAAGGGGCCCTACAGAACCTATCTTGTTAATAACTCGGGGACTTCCTATACTCCTTTTTCTGTATCCTGGTGTGGTCTGGCAAGTGTTTTATTAGCGTCTAGCTTGCCTGACAGAGAAGTCCTTCAGAAAAGCAACCAACAATGCCCTGCTCTGACCAATTCCCTACAAAATGTCCTCAGAAGCACTTTATCTACCCGTTGGTTTGATCTTCCCTACATTCTCTATAACCCCCATGTCTAGATACACCCTGCCCTGTACACGCCCATTGTGTTTTTGTTTTTTTTTAAAAAAAATAATCTTACATTTGGCCTTGCCATAGTGTTTTTAAATCTCTTCTGTGTTATTGCTTTATGTTTAGTTATATTATTTATATTGTTTTTTTGCTTGCTTGTTTTGTTGATGCATTGTTGTATTTGTATTTGGCGGGCTTGGCCTCATGTAAGCCGCTCCGAGTCCATTCGGGGAGATGGTGGCGGGGTATAAATAAAGTTATTATTATTATAATTATTATAAGTTATAACATCAAGTAGTGCTGTGCCCTCAGCCTGCTTCCTCCTCATGTTGGGCACAGGACACAGAGTTTCAGCATATAGAAAAGCTTGGCTCTCCCCCAGGAAGAAAAACATGAACTAGCGCTTAAAATGTATCACTCATTCCATCTGAACCAGTTTCACAAAACATGTTTACCCTATTCTGTCTTGGCTCACAGTATAGTATTCTGTCACAACAATTTCCCCTTCATTTCCTTCAGGCCGGCAGTGCATTCTTGCTAATTATCTGGTATTTCTTCCTTCCTTTCCTTGGCCATAGCCCTTGGACTTGGAGCCTGGGAACTGGTCCCTGCTGACCAAGAAACAATGTGTGCAACTCGGAGGCCACCTGGCGGGCAACAGCTGCAGTTTTGTGCCTGACGTCACCTTCATGTCCTTCGTTCTGTTCCTAGGGACATTCCTCTGCTCCCTCATCCTGAAGAACTTTAAGTCAAGCCGCTATTTCCCCACAACTGTGAGTACTATTTGCTGTCTGCCACAGAGGCTAATTTTATATTTAAAGAATAGAAAACAAAGAATATTGCTGTATAAACCTTTTGTGACCCTAATAAATGTGCTAGTCTTTAAAACTGCCACAAGACACAACCGTCCACATTTGTTGGTGGCTTGTTGCTTTGTGGTTCAATGGACAAATACAGGCACACCCATAGGTATTATTTTAATATGTACAACTACTTATGAATTGAATCCTATGCCCCTAGTGGCACAGTGGGTTAAATCGCTGAGCTGCTGAACTTGCTGACTAAAAGTTCGCAGGTTCAAATCTGGGAGGTGGCATGAACTCCCGCTGTTAGACCCAGCTTCTGCCAACCTAGCAGTTTGAAAACATGCAAATGTGAGTAGATCAATCTGGCGGGAAGATAACAGCACGCCATGAAGTCATGCTGGCCACATGATCTTGGAGGTGTCTGTGGACAACACTGGCTCTTTGGCTTAGAAATTGAGATGAGCATCAATTCCCAGAGTTGGACATGACTGGACTTAATGTCAAGGGA
Source organism: Anolis apletophallus (assembly GCA_030556195.1). Classification (NCBI taxonomy): domain Eukaryota; kingdom Metazoa; phylum Chordata; class Lepidosauria; order Squamata; family Anolidae; genus Anolis; species Anolis apletophallus. The sequence goes on from JARBWK010000005.1 coordinate 140,681,926, forward strand.
AAATCTTTATCTTTACTATGCAAAAAGGTGATTTGCCACATGCAAAAGCTGGTGCTAATGTAAGGCTTAAAAGCCAAAAGTAGCAAAGGAGTGTTTTAAAGATTGTAATTGACAAATGCTTAGAACAGGGGTCCTCAAACTTTTTAAATAGAGATTCATGGTCCCTCAGACTGTTGGGGGCCCAAACTATAAACCTTGAGGCAACCCCATCACGGAGTCTTTACATCAAGATTTATTCAAAGTGGATTTGCTTTTCTCTTCCTCTGAGGTGGAGAGTGTGACTTGCCTAAAGTTACCAAGTGGGTTCAGAGCCACAGTCCAATGACCTCATCATATGTGCTGTTGGAATCACCATGGATCGTGGAAAATCTGACGTTGCCTGGTAGGGTGTGTGGAGAGCCATCGCCCCATGCCCTGCATTGCCCAACTTGCCCAGCACCCCATCCCATGGCGGAAACCTCCCGTGCAACATATACCAGTTCCTTTTCAGTTTTGCGACAGAGCCCCACCGGAAGTAGATGTACGTCATGGGATGGGAGCTCGTGGGCTCCTTCATAAAACTGAAGAGGAACTGGTGTATGCTGTTGATTTTTACCCCGCCTGATGAGGTCGAAAGTTTCAGACCACTATGCCATGCTTTCTGAATCTCTCCCCACCCCCTGCTTCCTACCTACCTTTTTTCTCTCTTTCTTACTCTTCTTCCTTCCCTCTCTTTTGTTCCACTTTTTCTCCCTCGCTCCTTCCCTCTTATTCCTCCCTCCCTCCCTCCCTTTCTTCCCTCCCTCCCTCCCTCCCTTTCTTCCCAGGGGCGAGCAGCAGGGCAGGGATGATGAGGGAGGTGTGGTAGCACATGCATTGACACTCCAAAATCTGCTGTTTAAGGGTCTACCTGTGATATCTCACCATCCCCAAAAGAGCCGCTTGATTCCACAGTATTGGAAGATGGAGGTAGAGCAAGGCAGAATGAAAGGTTGTGGACCCTCAAGGACACAAGAGCCCACATGTGTGGCCAATGGTTCCCAATCCCTCCCACCCACAGCCCACCCAGACCAGGAGTGGGTCCAAGGGACTTTTTTCTCCCGATCCCCAGTTGGTTCCTGAAGAATTCTTGGGAATATAGTTTAGCTTTTTGACTTCCCTAAACTATATTTCTCAGAATTCGGCATGAGCAAACTGGGCAATAGAGAGAAGAATCTGTCCTAAGAGAAGGCCATCTGTCAGGGGTTGGGAACCTTTTTATTTATTTATTTATTTATTAAGCGTGCTTCTATGCCGCCACTCCCGGGAGGGTTCGGGGCGGCTCACAGGAGCCAAATAGGCACAATAAAAACAATGACAGTGATTAAAACAGCAGTAAAATTAGCTAAAAACAATACACTCCATAACATCATTAAAACTGTGATGCAACATGCTACCAGAGAGCCATGAAAACAAAATATTTGGAAATTTATTTCTGTGAGAGCCATTATATATGACGGGACACTTCCGACCTGGCTCTGCAAAAGGCATTCTCAGGACTCTGGGAAGGAAGAGAAGAGGGAAAGAAGGGGGAAACAAAGAAAGACAGAAATAAAGGAGGGAGGGGAAGAGGAAGAGAAAAAGAAGAACGAACTATGGAAAAAGAAGAAAACAGGAGAGAGACAAGGAGGGGAAAAGAAAGAAGGAAATGGGAAGGGAGGAAAGGAAAGGGTGGGGAAAAGGAAAGGGAGTGGGAGGAAAAGTAAAATAATGAAGGGAAAAGAAGAAAAGAAAGAAGGGGAGAGAGGGAAGTGAAAAGAAAGGAAGGAGAAGGAAAGAAACACTTGGGGGAAAAGAATAGAAGAGGGAGGAAGGAAGACAGAGGGAGGGAGCATGGAGGAAAGAAGGAAGGGGAGAGAGGAAGGGAAAGGGAAGGAGAGAAGGAGAAGGAAAGGGTGAAGGGGAGAAAGGAAGGAAGGAAGAGGGAGAATGGAGGAAAGAAGGAAAGGGAGAGAGGGAGGGAAAGGGAAGGAGAGAAGGAAAGGGTGAAGGGGAGAAAGGAAGGAAGAGGAAGGAAGGAAGGAAGGGGGAGAATGGAGGAAAGAAGGAAGGGGAGAATGGGAGGGAAAATGAAGGAGAGAAGGAAAGGGTGAAGAGGAGAAAGGAAGGAAGGAAGAGGAAGGAAGGAAGAAGGAAGGAAGGAAGGAAGGAAGGAAGGAAGAGGGAGAATGGAGGAAAGAAGGAAGAGGAGAGAGGGAGGGAAAAGGAAGGAGAGAAGGAGGTGATGGGGAGAAAGAAAGGAAGGAAGAGGAAGGAAGGAAGGAAGGAAGAGGGAGAATGGAGGAAAGAAGGAAGAGGAGAGAGGGAGGGAAAAGGAAGGAGGGAAGGAAAGAATGGAAGAGGAAGGAAGGAATGAAGAGGGAGGGAGAAAAGAAGGTAGGGAGAGAGGGAGCAAAAACAATGAAAGAAAAAGAGAGGGAAAAAGAAAGGAAGAGAAAGGAAGGAAGGAAGGAAGGAAGGAAGGGGAGGAAGGAAGGGCCAAGGCGGACCTTGGTGACCTTGGTGTCGACGTCGGCAACGCAATCCCTCTGCAATGCGTCGAAGAGGCAGTGGTTCTTGATCTGCCCGACGATGAGGGCGATGAGCTGAGCGTCCCCTGGGGGCAGCGAGGCCGGATCCGTGGTGCCAGGGCCAGGTTGCCTCCGCTGCCGCCCCGAGGCCCGTGGCGGAGGACGAAGAGGACGAGGAGGATGAGGCGCTGCTGCCGGACTCCGCCATCCCCGGCGATGAGGGCACAGGGCCCCGAGAGTAGCGGGGGATAAGGAAGAGGTGGCGATGGCGGTGCAGAAGCGGCAGTCGCGGCGCATTTGCCTCACTCCTCCTTGCTGCATGCTGGGAAACCAAGGCCCAGGCTGCTCTGGAGAGCCAGATGCAATCATGAAAAGAGCCACATCTGCCTCCTGAGCCATAGGTTCCCTACCCCTGTGTCAGAGGGACAGTGCTTTTTGGAGGGACTAGATGGCCCATGTGGTCTCTTCTGACTCTGTTATTCTATGATTTTAAGTCCTTCTGCCTTCTTAGATACATTGAAATTGCTAGGGGTTAGAAAGGGAAAGGGAGAGGCAGAGATTAAGATCCATGCATTACAATCCCATCCTGCCCTCTTCCTTTCCGGGAAAAGCCTGCAATGGCTATGAAAGCCTAGGAAAGAAATCACAAATGATACACACACCAGAGACTCATATGACAGATGATCCATATGGCAATTTGTTCATTACAAAATATTTCCTCTCAGCTCCCTGTATGATCAGACGTTTTATACCACCTCCCCAGGTTGGTTTATTTTAAACCAGTATTTTTCAGTATGCAATAGATTGGTTTAACTGGTTGTTCGCTTCTGCAGTCTTGGAGCTTTCAGTTCCATGGAACAGACCTTGAATAAAGCACTCGGTGAGTTGCAGAGGCAATGTGTCTTTCCAGGGGAAGATTGCAGCTGTATTTCTATTAAATTCCTCCTTGTTGTTGTGCCATCAAGTTATTCATGACTTTTGGTAACCCTAAAATCATTGAGGCTTACTTTGCAGAATTTGTTCTGAAGGAGTTTTCCATTCCTTCCACTGAGATTGAGAGAGTATGACTTGTCCATGGCCATCCATTGGTTTCCATGGCCCAGCCTGCATTCAAACCCTGGCCACCCAGTGTTCTAGACACAAAACTACATGTTTTGCAAAATGCAAAACCACCTTGTTCAGGCTCGCTTTTAATTGAAGTCCTGGATACTGTAGTCCTCCGCTTTACTACATTTTATGTACTACCGCATCTACGGTATTTTATGTAACTGCCTTGCATTTTTATGCAATTCTATGTGTACTGCTGTACGATTCGTTGTAATTTGGTTGTGTGTGAACCGCTCCGAGCCTGCAGGAAGGAGCGGTATATAAAATCAAATAAATAAATAAATAAATAAATTATTTGGGGGCAATAAGCACATAAATTGTTAGGATTACAAGATTTTATTAAGAATCAGGCAAAAGATCAAAGACCAAAAATAAATAAATAAACAATTCAAGAAACAAATGGGAGTTTAGCTAGTCTATTCCTAAATCATCCCACCAGGAATCCCTGGAATTATGGCAAGGAATATCCATAGCCAATTCTGCAGCAGTTTGGTATTCACCCAAATTGTCAGAGGGTACTTAGTTGTCTTAACTACTGTATATACTCAAGTATAAGCCCACCCGAATATAAGCCGTTTTTTGCGAAGATGTCAACAACTTTTAAACTGTCGCAGGGCAGGCTATCCTTTATATCCCACCGCTCGTCACCAATTTGCGAGGACGCAGCTTCCAGCTGGTGTCACTTTGCGAATATTTGTTACTTCAAAACTGCTGCCACCAATTTGTGAAGGAAGCGCTCAACTGGACCACCGCTGCCTTCAATTTTGTGAGGAACGTCCGCTATTTGTAGATGTTAACCACCAGTTCTGAGGAGTTCACGCTGTGAGATAGGGTAGGCAACTCTGCCTTTTAAACTGAGGCTTGACTTTTAGAAGCAATGGCACAGAGAGAGTTTTGAAGGTGAAACAACAATAAACAGTTTATTTTGGCACAAAAGCTTAGTTTGATACTTTGTTATAACACTTCCGAAGAGGCACAGTTCGCAATGGTTACAAAGTTAAAATGGTTAACTGTTGCTATTATCCAGTTAGTTCAGCGTCTAACTATCTTAAACACACAGGCACTCTTGCCTTCTAAAGGCACCTTGCCTCTATTTAGCCCTCAGGCTTTACATAAACCGGCTGGCTCGGAAGCTCAGCCCACCAGAACTGTCTCCCTACAGCTCTAGACACAGACTGCCTAATAACCTGCTCTCTCCTCGAGCTGGTCTGACGGTTCAACTGCCAAAATTCAAAACTCCCAGACAGTTCTGACAGTTCAACTGCCAAAATTCAAAAATTCCTGGCCCTGGCAAAAGACTGTTGACTCCTCCCACTTCTGCTTCACAGTTACGTTGCCATGGCAACTCTGCTCTCCCTGCAGAAACTTGCTCTTAATATTAGCCCTTTCTGGCTCACATTACCTTAACATTTCAATACATATATACAAAACTACATTTAACCTGTAACAAAATTACCAGTTCACCACACCAGTGGACCTAATTTTACCACCAAAAACTGGAAAAGCGTATTGACTTGAGTATAAGTCGAAGGTGGGAAATGCAGCAGCTACTGGTAAATTACAAAATAAAAATAGATACCAATAACATTACATTAATTGAGGCATCAGTAGGTTAAATGGTTTTGAAAAATTACATAAAACTGTAATTTAAGATAAGACTGTCCAACTCTGATTAAACCATTATTCTAACCTTCTTCAATGTAAATGTGCTTACTGCTTACATATCCTTCCAATAATAATAAAGAGAGCAAACTAATAAATGTAATAAAATAATAAGAGTAATAATAAATGTAATAATAATAAATAGAGTAAAACAATAAATGTAATAATAATAGAGTAAAATAATGCAAATTTAATAAACTAATAACAACAGTAAAATAATAAATGTAATAAAGTAATATTAATATCAGTAAAATAATAACTTTGACTTGAGTATAAGCCGAAGGGAGCTTTTTTGGCCTAAAAAGGGGGCTGAAAAACTAGGCTTATACTCGAGTATATACAGTAATTAACTGCTTTGTTTGACTTAGGTGTCTTATCACTTAGGTCAGTGTGGATCCCCAGATGTTTTGGCCTTCATCTCCCAGAAATCCTGGTAAACTGGCTGGGATTTCTGGGAGTTGTAGGTCAAAACACCTGGGGGCCCCACAGGTTGAGAACCACCGACTTAGGTGGAGAAATATTAAACATTTTGCACCATTAATCAAATCAAAGCATGATAGATAACCCAAGTGAGTGGACCCTGGCCAAACTTACTAAATTGGGGGGGGGCATCCCTCCCATACTCCAAAGCCAGATAGCCCTTAAAACTTTAACTCTCAAGGCCTTTTAGGGAAATAGAACCAACACACAAGGCATAACTCCTTGATATATCAAGGCCTTCCAAAATGTTTCTGCTGCATTACACCATATTGGTTTATTTTTCCTCTTCTAATATTTCATAACCGAGATGGCAAATTTGATGTATATGTATGTAAAGACTCTGTTTTGTAAATCTCATGATGTTTTCTCTCTCTTTATACTTCAGTTGAGAAGGCTGGTGGGTGATTTCTCCATTATCCTGGCTATTCTTATCTTCTGTGGAATCGATGCTACCCTTGGATTAGACACTCCCAAGCTCATTGTGCCCAGTGAGTTCAAGGTGAGACTTGTTGGAGCCAAACAAAAGACTTCTGCTAGGCACACAATAGATGTTCTGGGAATTTTAAGGATGTGAATAGTTGGGGTCTCACTCACAGGGCTACAGGAGTAAATGGTATAAAATTTCATCTGGATTTAACACATGTGTACACATTTCCATGAAAGCTCTAGGTAACATTTTCTTAAGATGATTATGTGTTTTTGACTTTTTGAACCCATGCTAGAAGTGCTATCCTTCCAGTTCTAGAAGACTAAATGTCACTGCCTTAAGTCGGTGGCCTGTTCCGTCATAAGACTTGATTTCCAGCACAAATGTATTACCGTGAGCTTTTATGTATATATTCCTTGAGCTCAGTAGAAATAATTTGGGCATTCCCTGTGCTTTTAAAATGACATGGAGTGAAATGAAAAATCAAATAGTACTGTACAACCTCTGGCTTTGTGTTGCCACACATGTTCTACCAGCTTAGGTAGAGGGGGAAATAGCATTTGTGTGCAAAGTATGAATTAGGCAAAACGGTTCTGGCCCATTATGATTCATGCAACCTGAGATACCTACTTTGGCTATCAGACAGCTACCCCAAAAGAAGGAGCTGCTGTGAAAGAAATGGAAGAAAAGAGGAAATACATTCAGATAAGACAAAATGCTTTGTTTTGGCTATTGCATATGCTCAGTTGTTGTAACGAACTGGGCCCTTGACCACTTGGGCAGGGTGGACCTGTCTATTAAATCCCGCCGCTGCCACCAAATGTATCCAAAGGATCAGGGCCCTATTTTATAAGCTTTGAGGGGAATTCCTATTAACCAACTTGTGCCCTATTGAAAGTTCTTCAAGGTAACGCTGCCACCAACCTTGTTAAAATAATCAAGGATTTTCAGGATATAATATAAGTACTTCTACCCAAACCCCTTTCTGGCTCCTAGGCAAGTATCAGCTTTGTGGAGTGCTGAGGTAAAATATCTCTTTAGACTGCTGGCACTGTTTAAGGGACTTCTTGAGAGAAAAATGGCATACTTGAGGATTGACTTTTAAATTGAACAGAATAATATTTATTCTTCTAACTACTTTCTCAGAGAGGCACAAAAGTGTATTGGTTACTTGAGAATGCAGACTCGTAAATGGTTTCAATAACAAAGTTCTTTAAATCTTAGATGGTAAATCTTCTTTAAAAATAAAGCAGGTTTCACTATTTATTTATTATTTCAACTTGCTAACCCGCCCTCCCTGAGGCTCAGGGCGGTTTCCAAGCATATATACAAACACATCGAAATAAAAACACATTCAGATAAAAACCTCTAAAAACACCCTAAAACCATTCTAAAATACCATGACAGTCATGGTCAGTTACACACTAGTCAGGACAGCAGATTCGATTAGCAGTAGCAGCACGGCTAGGGATTAGCAGTTCAGGCACCGGTCGGGCCAAATGCCTGCCTGAACAGCCAGGTCTTACATGACCTGCGGAAGGCCATCAGGTCCCGCAGGGCTCGCGTCTCGGCCGGCAGCGAGTTCCATAGCACCGGGGCAGCCATCGAAAACGCCCTCTGTCGTGTACTAGACAGCCTGCAGGTTCTCAGTCCTGGGATCTCGAGCATGTTAAGGCCCTCTGAATGCTGTTGCTTTGAAATGGTTCTTATACAATTAGTTTAGGGCCAAACCAAACCTGACCTTTCCTCACACTAACCCAATCTGTTTAGCTGTGAGAAGTTACCACTAACTCTCAGTTAGCACCCCTGAAATTCCCTTTCAGGTTTTATATTTATTATTTCTTTATTACTCGTACTTATCTCCCCCCCAAGTGGCTCTGGTTTTACCCAGACTAATCTAACCTACTCTACCCTGAGTATCTGGCTAGATTCAACACTCTGTTCCCTAGTTCCCTTACAGCAGAAAACCAGCAGCGAAGGACTCTTCCCTGTCTATTAAACAGTGTAAAGAAATACCTCTTTCCCTCTCTCCTTCTCAGAGAGAGTTCTCAGCTCTGACTGTCTCCGTCAGAAGTTCAAACAGATCTCTACTAGTTCCCTTACAGCAGAGAACTAGCTGTGAAAGAACTCTTTCCTGTCTATCAAACAGGGTAAAGAAATCCCTCATCCCTCTCTCTTCTAATCTGGCCTAGCCAGCTAGGGTAAGGGTTCCTTACAGTTGCCCACAGTTGTGGGCAATTGGGCATGTTCTGTAAGGGAAGAGAGAATAAGATGGCCTCTTTATTCTGCTGCCATCAAACAGTTGAGGAAGCAACTACAACAGGTACTGATGAAGTGGGCCTGTTTTCAGATTATCTAGGAACCGCAGCTGTTCAGTAGGAACTGGGTTTTCTGAGCTCTGTAAGGGATTAATCAAAGTGGTTTTGGAGTAAACCTTCCTGCCCTATGTTTAGAGAGGAGGGAGATCATCACTGTCCCGTATCCTTTTCCTAAGTAAATGTATTCTCCTTTTTTACCTCTCTTTCCCACCTCAGCTAGGGTTCAAGCACTCACCAGGAAGCCAAACGTAGGAATAAACATTTTATTGAAAAATCTCACACAGTAAAAGAGTAAAAATTCCAAATAGGTAAGTTAAAAGGAGTCTCAAAAGCCAGAGATAAATCTCCAATGCAAAAGTTAAATCATGAATATAAATCCAAGGGGAAGCTTGAATAACCCAAAGGACAAGGAATAAAACATCAACGAGTAATCCAAGAATCAAAGAACAATACATGAGCTTGAGTTCATTGTACAATCCCAAAGACTTAAAGCAAAACTTGACCAGTACATGGCTTCAAGCGAGAACCAAGGCAAGAGTTCCTTGCTCTATCTGCTACGTGGCTTATTTATTTTATTTATTTATTATTTACAGCATTTTTTACCCTGCCCCTCTCATTCCCCCCCCCCAGGGGGGGGGGACTCGGAGCGGCTAACAAAGGCAGCAATCCGATGCCACGATCGAAACAAAATATAAAACCATAAATACATATACAAATACATATAAAATTTAAAACCATAGCAAAAAGAGGCTTTAAAATAAACAATACTCAGTCCACAAATCCATTGATAAGCTATAAAAACCATATAATCATAGCATAACTCCCGTTTAGACGGGCATGTAAGACCCACCTCTTCCGGCTGGCGTTTCAGGCTTAGGTCCACTGGGCCCCCCAGCCATGCTAATATTGCTCGACCACTGTCACTTCCCCAACTGTGTGCTTTTAAATAACGTTTTTATCGTATAGTTTACTGTATTTTATCTGCATTTTAACCCTTTGTATACTGTATGTTGTTTTATCTTTTGGCTGTGAGCCGCCCCGAGCCTGCGGGGAGTGGCGGCATAAAAGCCGAATAAATAAATAAATAAATAAATAAAATAAATAACACCTTGATAGTCCAACTCCCGTTAAGTGCTGCTTGTATTATTTTGCAAAAGCCCGGTCCCAAAACCAAGATTTTAGTTTCTTTCTAAATGCCAGGAGGGATGGGGTCGATCGAATTTTGCTAGGAAGCGAGTTCCACAGGCCGGGGGCTACAACCAAGAAGGCCCTATCTCTTGTCCCCGCCAGCCGCATTTGCGATGTTGGCGGGAGCAAGAGAAGGGCCTCCCCAGCTGATCTTAGGTTGCGAAGTGGGACATAGAGGCAGATGCGTTCAGACAAGTAAGCTGGGCCAGAACCGTATAGAGCTTTATAGATCAAAACCAGCACTTTGAATTGAGCTTGGAAGTGGACAGGCAACCAATGGAGCTGGCACAACAAGGGAGTGGTATACTCCTTGTATGTAGCTCCTGTTAGTAATTGCAATTTCCGAACCATCTTCAAAGGCAGGTTCCACATAGAGTGCGTTGCTTGATCTGAAAACCAAAAGCTATTCTTTCCCAAATTAAGTAGTCCCTCACTTTCCCATAGCGTGGCTTACACCTGGAATTCTTCCACTGCAGAAGCAGCCTTGAATCTCTAACCTTCCTTCCTGCCTGTCAGCTTCTAAAACAGTTTCATTTTCACACAGAGAATCACCCAAATCCCCCTCCGTTCTCCCAACCGGGGAATCACCATCCTCTTCCAACATCCTCTCTGTCTGAGCATCAGGCCTTGCACCCTCAAACCCATCTTCATTATCCTCAGTTGGCTGAACTACACCAAACTCCTCATCCTCATCTTCAGATGGCTGAGCTATGACACCCACATTTGAAAACTTGATTGTGGACTCCTTGGAAGAAATGTGTTCTTTGTTTCTCTATAAAGTGATTTAATAACACTGATATCATAGCAAGGTAAATGTTTTCCCTTGACATTAAGTTTAGCCGTATCCGACCCTGGAGGTGGTGCTCATCTCCATTTCTAAACCAAAGAACCGATGTTGTCCATAGATGCCTCCAAGGTCATGTGGCTGGCATGACAGCGTGGAGTGCTGTTACCTTCAAATCCCTATATCTATATCTACATACATTTGTCAGTATTTTCAATACTATAAATGACTTCCCCTTCCCTTGCTTGGTGCTCTTCTATTGTGTCGGACTACAGCCCAACACCCTGGAGGATGGCAGGTGGAGAAGTGTGTCATAGGTGATCTGCTGAATTCCACTCAGATTTGCTCAATTCCAAATCTGTACAAATGGAGCTGAAACTATAGACTGGTTGAATAGTCATTCTCAAAGTTTAGAACCTAAGGACTGCCTATTAGGAAAACAAGGCAAATAATTCTCAGTTTCCTTCCAAAATGAGGGTCCTTCGGATTTTGTTGGTGGGGAAATACAACTTAAGGAGGCGAATTTGTTCAATCTCTTCTCTTTATTAAAAGACTGTCCCAAAACATACTACGGTATTTTGCGAAGGTGTGGTGAAAGCATAAAACCCACGTTGTCAGAAAAGCAGAGTGCTAATTACAGCCTTGACCTTCGCCACCTCTGAAGTGGTTCTTGGCAACAGTTATAATAATAATAATAATAATAATTTTATTTATACCCCACCACCATCTCCCCGAGGGGACTTGGGGCAGCTTACATGAGGCCAAGCCCGATAACACATAATAAAATAACACAAAGCAAATAATAAAACAAAACAATCAATATAACTCACACATAAGCAATATCAGACAATTTAAAACCATGGCCGGGCCAGATGAGATATATTAAAAATTTTAAATAAATAAACACTGGACACAAATAGAGGTAGAATGTATGTAGTAGGAGGGTTTTAGAGGATAATGTGGGGCAATCAACCCAACAAGTAGTTCGTGCTTCTGCGGACATTTTGCAAAGAATTGGTCAGAGCAGGGCGTTGTTTACTTATTCAGGGAAGGCACATAGGAACAGCCACGTCTTCAAGCTCCTCCTAAAAACTGCCAATGTGGGGGCTTGTCTAATATCCTTAGGGAGCGAATTCCAGAGTCGGGGGGCCACCACAGAGAAGGCCCTCTCCCTCGTCCCCACCAATCGCGCCTGCGAAGGAGGCAGGAACGAGAGCAGGGCCTCTTCAGATGATCGGAGAGATTGCCTGGGTTTGTAGACAGAATTGCGGTCACGCAGATAGGCGGGTCCAAAACCGTTCAGGGCTTTATAGGTAAGAACCTGCACCTTGAATTGGGACCGAAATATGAACAGCAGCCAATGGAGCTCCTTAAACAGGGCGGTTGACCGCTCAGTTATGGTAGTCCCCTTGCACTAAGATTCACTGAGCTCCATGGCCTATGCTGCTCCCTAGCTATCGTATTAACTGAGCGAAATCCATCCAGATTACCATGGATGTGATGGTTCACCACTGATAATATTGCTGGTCGGAGAGAGGGGAAAGCCAGTTGGTGGCTCAAGCCCAGGCTTGAAGTGCCCCGCTGCAGGCCTGGGTGTGTGAGGATTAGCAAAGGCTCTGGTGAGAGAAGCACACCCTCTTTCTTGCCAAGGGAAGGGCAGAAGAGCTGCCAGCTTCTCTCTTCATTGCAGGCAGAAAAGAACCACCTTGGCCAATGTGGATGGTAAAAGGCGAGGTAGCCAGTACACAAACCGGGGGAGGAGAGGGTGTCCCAGATAGTTCTAGCTGTACCTCTCTCCATGCTCTTGCACCTGCAGTAAACAGCATCTGGTGTTTCTCTGCCTGGCTTTCAAAAAGCTTATGTTAATTAAATGCCACACAAGCAGCATCCCTTGGCAGTGACAGGAAGGGCTCATTATAATTAGACTGATTTCTGAGATACTGAAGCTGAGCTTCAGATGAGTCTTCTGACTCAACCTGGGTATGGAGGCTGGGGTGGATTGCATGAAACCTGATACCCACGCTTGAAGCAGTTACAGCCTCTAGAGCAGCCAAACCATGTCAGTCTGGATTTGGGCCTAGATCTGGGACTGAATATACATTTGTGGCCCTGATGAAAGAAGGGCAATATGACCGTGCTACTCTTGCTCAATATCTTTTACAGCCTTTGAGATCTTCGGCTACAGTACCCTGCACCAGTGGGTTGGAACTAGTTAGGGTGACAGGGACACTACTCAAATTTACAAGAATGCTGCATATAATAATAACTCTTTTATTATGTGATGCTGTTGGAAGTAGTAATGAGATTTGGAGAAAATTTTCATCATGATAACCTATCTCAATTTCTTGGTGCCATCTGAATCTGGCTATTCAAATACTGGACACAATGGAAGGGTAGATGTGGGGCAGTGAACTGAGGCCCCTTCTACACTGCCCTATATCCCAGGATATGATCCTGGATTATATCCTTTAAACTGGGTTATGTGAGTCTCCACTGCCAAATAATTTGGGATAAGAAGATAATCTGGGATCAGAGGCGGCTCAATGCACTCAGCGGAGTAGGCGGCTGCTGAGACCTCCAGATCTGCAGGGGCGTGCCACCGCCAGCTGGAAATTCCGCATCCGCGCCTGCTGGAAACTCCGTCTCTGAGCCTGCTGAAAACTCCGCCTCCGTGCCTGCACATTTGGACACGCAGGCAGGCTCCTCTCGAGGCGACTGAGAAGAGGCAAGAGAGGCGTTGAAAACCACAAGACCACCGTCGGAGCCATGGTAACTCCCCATGCAATGGCCGTGCTGCTGCTCCTGGTGCTGGCCACAGGGCGCCCCGCCCTTGCTTTTGCCCGCCTTTGCAAGCTTCGGCTGGGTGAGCAGAGCCAGCTGGGGAGGGCCAGTCAGGCTGAGACCTACCTGGGGGGAGCGAGGTGCCGCCTTTCCCTCGTCATTGCAAGAAAATGGATGGAGCCTTTGTAGCCTGGGCTCCGTTGGCCGTAAGGTACATCTACCTTGTGGAATCAGCCCGGTTTGAGGCCATGTCAACTGTTTATGGGAGCTTGGGGAGTTATAGTTTTATACAATATTTAGCCTCCACCAAACTACAACTCCCATGATCTCACAACCTCCGTGATTAATTTTTTTGGGGGGGGGCACCAAAATACTGCTTGCCTACACCTGAAAATTACTGGCACTGTCTGGGATCAGATCCCGGGATATAGGGGCAGGGTGGAAGTGGCCTTAGTCTGACAAGGTGAAGGCCTTGTGTATTACTGGTTCTCCAAATCAGGATACATTGAGTTACCTGTTCAGGTTTGGGTTGCCCTCCCTTAGAAGGAGCAAGTGTCATGATGCCCCCATGGGCTCCCTGACTCAGATTGCCTATTAAGGAGCTTCTGCTATTCTTGGACAGGGATAGCTTGATTACTATGCTCCAGAGTTTGGTAACATCAAGCCTGGAATTGCAGTGCACACTGTGTGGGGTTATCCTTCAGGCTAATCTGAATTGTTTAGCCAGTGGAGAAAGTTTCTGAGAACCCTCAGACACATGAACCCTGGTTTACAGTGGCTGATGATTTGCTCAAAGGCCATGTTCTTGGGGCATTAGGTCCTAAACCTAGGCTATCAAAAACTGCCTTCACTCTTATAGATATACTAGCTGTACCCGGCACGCGTTGCTGTGCCCTATTTAGGAGATGCGAGAAAGTCTGAGTATGTAAGGGTTGGTAATGATGTTACTTACGGTCTTGGTGGGGTCATGGTCTCGTTGTGGGTTGTTCTGGTGGGTGGGATGCTGAAGTCCTGTGGAGTTGTTGGTGTGTGGTGTTGCTGGCGTTTTGCTGAGCTTGTGGATATACAATGTTTTTTGTCTTTCCGTCTGCTGTGTTGATGTAGAGGTTCTGTGGTTTCCTAACTCTGGAGCATGCTACGTAGAGTTGTCCGTGGGAGAAGCATTCTGTGTCAAGGTCTATGCCACAGATTTGTAGTGTTTGTCTTTGTGCCTTGTTTATGGTGATGGCAAAAGCTAGTGTGATTGGGAATTGGAGACGGCTGAAGTGGAACGGCATATCTTAGTTTGTTGTTGTGAGTGTACAGTGGTAGTGCGGTGTGGATGTACGGTGTTTATGTGGGGTGTGCTAGTTGGCTGTACTGTGTAGGTTACTGTTTAGCAGTGGTATGTATGCGTTGTGTGTGTTGTGTATGAGTTGTGTAGTGGGTCTGTAGAGGTAGGCATCGCAAGTTGTGTGGCTGTCATGTTGTGGGTGTGGTGTTTGTAAATTGGAGGATTGGTGGTGTGTGTTTGGGATGGTGGTTGGAGAAGAGTGTGTGGCGTTGAGTGTGTAGTTTGTTGTTGTGAGTGTGCAGTGGTAGTGTGTTGTGGATATACGGTGTGTATGTGGGGTGTGTTAGTTGGTTGTACTGTGCTGGTTTCTTTTTAGCAGTGGTATGTAGGCATTGTGTGTGTTGTGTGTCTGATTTTTTCTTGTCTGGAGTTCCCCTGTTTGTGAGTGTTTCCAGTAGACCTCCCCACCTCCTCTGAGCATGCCTTTAGCCATAGATGGGGGATAAACGTGAGGAGAGAATGCTTCCATCCTTTTCTCTTTCTCCCCCCCCCTCTGTCTCCCTCACCCTTCTCCCCTCCCTGGTGCCCGGACTCACTTCATGGCTGTCCGCCCGGCCTCCTGCTTGCCTGCTTGCCTTCCTCTCTCTGAGGTGAGGGCATATTTCTGGCTCCGCACGGCTCACTGGGAAGGAGGGCGGAGAGTGGGCAGGAATGAGCGGGGCCTTCCTGGAAGTGTAGTCCCGTGGCCTCGGCCGCCTCCTCCGCCGTCTCCCAGCAGCTTCTGGACCCGGGTCGCGCGGGCGGCGCCATGCCCGCCTCCTCCACCGCTTCCTCGGCCTCCTCCGCCGGCTCCCAGCCAGTTCCGGACCCGGGCCATGCCACCGCCTCCTCGGACTTCTCCGCCATCTCCTATGTCAGGGGGCATGGCCTCTGCTGGGAAGCGGCGCTGGCATTTTGTGTGGGCTGATGTCGACCAATGGGATTCGCTGGTGGCCGCGGAGGACGCTGGGAAATGTAGGTTTTTTTCATCGTTGCTTTGGGGGCCTTCTAGGTTTTTTTGGGGGGGGAGTTTCTTTGCTAAAAACCTTCCTTGCCTGAGGCCTATTTTTGTTGCCAAGTTTGGTGTCTCTGCCTTGGAAGGTTTCTCTGCCTATGGCAGTCTTTCGATGACGGGTCCTCCTTTATATATATAGATTTGATCCTGATAGAGGCCTTCTTGATGGTGCCACATCTTGAGTTGCTGCCGTATGTTGTTTACAGCAGGACATTTCATAGGATGGCACCTCTTACGTGGACTACTAGTCTTGCTTCTCAAGTGAGACATGCTATGACAGTTATTGTGGGATTTTTCTCTCTAGTAGATCTATTTTTGCAAGCCTTCATGGTATACTTTGGCCAACAATATATTTTACTCTTATGGATTATGTTGGTATTGTCTATTGATTTTAAAATGTATTTTATAAATATCTGCCTTATTGTTATTGTATAGAGCTCTCATATCTTTAGATATAAGTAATATATATTAGGTAAAGGCTTTCCATTGATATTAAGACCAGTCGTGTCCGACTCTGGGGGTTGGTGCTCATCTCCATTTCTCAGCCGAAGAGCTGGTGTTGTCCGTAGACACCTCCAATTTCATGTGGCCGGCATGACTGCATGGAGTGCCATTATCTTCCCGCCAGAGCGGAACCTATTGATCTAGTCATATTTGCATGTTTTAGAACAGCTAGGTTGGCAGAAACTGTGGCTAACAGTGGGAGCTCACATCACATCATGCAGGATTCGAACCTGCGACCTATTGGTCAATAAGCTCAGCAGCTCAGCTGTTTAACCCACTGCGCCACCTATATATACCTGTAAATAATTAAATTTGTTTAATCCATATGCTGTGCACAGTTTATTAACATATATTTATATAGAAATGTCACAGTTATCTTAACGTAGTATCTATTATTTATTTATTTATTATATTTTGCTCAGTATCATATGATCTTGGCAGGGCATACAAGTAAAACTCTTATGAACTATTTCAAAGAATAATTGAGACTGAAATTAGACTTTGAAAATTGACAAGTTAAAAACAATTTTAGACCTCATGGATAAAAACTATGGAGGGGAGGATCAAAGGTCCCAAAGGATTTGTAAAACATTAACAACTATGATGAGGAAGCAATACATGCAAGACTTTCTTCCATTCTGGTGAACTGAAATGTCACATTTGTACCCTGCCTACCATGACTGTCTGGTTAGATCAAAGTTAACAAACGTGGGTGTTTTGTTGTTGTTTTTTCACTTAAGAACCAAATTTTGTTATACAGAATTGCTATTGGGGGCCAGAAACTAAAGGTTGGGACCCAAAATACCAGCACATTTTAGCTACGAATGTGAGTAACTAAACTACAGGAGACACAGTTCAGCCTTATTAGAAATGCCAAAGAGACAGAAAAAAGTTGGAAAGCCATCAAAAGATAGAGAAGGGATGTGACCACCTGGAAAAAGGGCAGAATGGGCAAAATTGAGGTTTTGGAAGCAATGACTTGGGTGACATTGTGAAAGAAAGAGGTAGAAAGAGCTTTCTTGGCAGATATTTCAATTCAAAGGATGGCAGTGAAGAGGAAGTGGAGCTGATTACTCAAACTCCAGGGTCAATGTTCTGTTGGTTACCCTTGACCTGCTGACTCCCCCTCCCCCCAATCCTCATTCTCTTTGCAGCCCACAAATCCTACACGGGGTTGGTTAGTGTTTCCTTTTGGAGCAAATCCTTGGTGGATATACTTGGCATCATCTGTGCCTGCCATATTGGTCATCATCCTCATCTTCATGGATCAGCAAATAACAGCCGTGATTCTCAACCGCAAAGAGTATAAGCTGCAGGTCAGTGCTGGGTCAGGTATTTTCATAGCTTTATTGGACGATCAGACCCAGTGGTCATTATTGTATACTTCATTCATATTTTGTAACTTTTCTGTTGTGGTGTTGCTCTCTTTTAGATGTTGACGCAGAGGAGTGAAACTTTAATGAACCCACTCTATTTCTTGTATTGACATTCAAATATTAAGGTTTTAGGAGAATGGAATGTAGTTTGGCATACTTGGTTTTGCTGTTTCTGTCCGTAAGCTCTGCTTTTGTTTCCCACACTATTATTTCTTGTTATTTAATATGCAATATGCTAATGATGTTTTATTTACATTAACACTTCTATTCCTGTTTATTTTCTTTCATTGGTAATACATTGTAAATATATACATTATACTTATTTGTTTATTTGCATGCTTTATTTGAAATTCAGTGATTGTCAAAGTTATTTTTGGACTATAACTCCCAGAACACAACTTCTTAGTTAGCATGGTCTGAGTGTATTCTGGACGATGTAGTGGGGAAAGTAGTGTTTTTGCCTCAAAAGATGAAGCTGTGTGTGGGTTTGCAAAATGAGCAAGGGAAGGGCAGAGAACTGAGTAGATTCCTTAATGGAATCTTTCACATTCAGCATCCTTTGGCTACTTTTTAAAGTACTGTATATACTCAAGGATAATCCAACCTGAATATAAGCTAAGGCACTTAATTGTACACAAAAAACTTATTGACTCGAGTATAAGCCCAGGGTGGGAAATGCAGCAGCTACTGGTAAATTACAAAAATAAAAATAAAAATACCATATATACAGTATATACACATATGTATGTGTGTATATGTGTGTGTGTATGTGTGTATGTATCTTAATAATTATTATAACAATAATAATCTTTATTTGTACCCCGCCCCCATCTCCCCAATTAGCAATAGCAATTAAGCATTCTCTCAGGCTTTCCTGCACTAGGGGGTTTATCAGTTACTTTCACCAAATGTTCCATGGTTAAATACGCTAGAAGACATATTTCATTCTGCAGTTTGCCAGATGGAACAGGTTACTCTGGTTGGATTATGTGCCTGGCATTTCTCTGGTGCTTGGCCTTTCACGTTTGCTCAAGGTTACCTTGGCAGGCTGCAAGGTAACCTCCTCCTTCCTCGTCCTGCTGCCCCAGTGGGAAACAAGTGTCCAGTTTAATTAGTCAGCAGGCCCCATATGGATGAGCAGCAAGACCAGTAGAAAACCTAATTGAAAGTACCATATACTTGAATATAAGATGGATTTTTCAGCCCCTTTTTAGGTTAAAAAAGCCCCCTTCAGCTTATACTCGAGTCTAATTTATTTATCATTTTACTCTGTTGTTGTTATTATTGTTATTACATTTATTATTTACTTTATTATTATTACATTTACATTAGTTCACCTTATTTATTATTGTTATTGTTACATTTATTATTTTACTCTATTATTGTTATTATTACATTTATATAATTGTATTCTATTATTATTACACTTACTATTTAACTCTATTATTGTTATTATTACATTTACATTATTTTACTTTATTGTTATTACATTTATTATTTTAGTCTATTATTACATTTATTATTGTAGTCTATTATTATTGGAAGGATACATAAGCATATGTACATTGAAGAAGGCTAGAATAATGGTTTAATCAGAGTTGGACAGTCTTATCCTTAATTACAGTTTTACGTAAATATTCAAAAACATTTAACCTACTGATGCCTCCGTTAATGTCATTTTATTGGTATCTTTGTTTTGAAATGTACAAGTAGCTGCTGCATTTCCCACCCTCGTCTTATACTCAAGTTAATACATTTTCCCAGTTTTTTGTGGTAAAATTAGGTGCCTCGGCTTATATTCGGGTTGGCTTATACTCAAGTATATATGGGTATGTATTTTGGAAGCTACCTGTATATACTCACATACTAATTAATCTCATATATAAGTTGAGGGCATACTTTTGAGACCAACATTATGGATTTTGCTTTGACCAGCGGATGTCAAGAGTGAAAGTTTGGTGATATGTAACATTGAAATCTTTTCCTCTCCTTTTAATAATGCCTAAAACGAATATACTTGGGGAGAGCTAAAGAGGAGGATCTGGTTATTTGAGGGGTTACTGTGGAGGTAGTGATAAATAGCATTGCTGATCTTAATATATAAAGCTAGGGAAAGGAATATAAAAGGCAAAAAAGCATGAGAATGCATTGCCGAATGCAGCCTGGGAGAAAAGTGGGGGAGGGAGCAAGGAAAGCAGCCTGCCTCTATTAGGGACCCAGTATGAAGGCAATGACAAGACTGATCTCCCTCATGTTCTTTCTTGGCCTGAGCAGAGTTCATCATCAATACAGGGAGCCCATTTTGGGCACTTGAAGTGGATGGCACTTGCAGTGAAGGCTTTCAGAGAGGAACAGGAATTTCCCAGAATTACTAGGCAATTTATGAGTTTGTATTATTGCCAAATGAGAGATGTGCACTAACTTGTCTAAATCCAGCATTAGTACCTACCTGGAGTTGCCCCATTGAAATCAATTGGAACTGAGCTAGCTGTATAACTAATAAATTCCATTCATTTAACTGGGTCTAATCTAGATCAGACTGGCCTTGCATTAGCCCTCTGATACCAAAAATGATATTGAGTGCCACAAAGCATCTTTTTAATACTGTAGGAATGCTATTAACAATTGTGGACAATAAAAGTGTCCAGAATGTAATGTGATATTATTATTATTATTATTCTACCTTGCCTCCATCTCCCCGAAGGGACTCGGTGCGGCTTACATGGAGCCATGCCATAGTGTAGTTAGAATAGGAGATCTAGGTTCTCTTCCTCAATGAGTCATAAAACTCACAGAGTGACTGTGGACTGGTTTTTCTCTTTCAGTCTGACCTACTTCCCAAGTTTATTATGAGGACAAAGTGGGGAGGAGTAGACCTGTATGTGTAGCCTTGAAATGACTGGAGCATGGGTAGGATATAAACGCAACTAACAGAGCTGTCCTTTTGCAGAAGGGGGCAGGATTTCACCTGGATTTCTTCTGTGTTTCCCTTTTGATGATCTTTACTTCCATCATGGGCTTGCCCTGGTATGTGTCAGCCACAGTCATCTCCCTGGCCCATATGGACAGCCTTAAGAAAGAAAGCACCACTTGTGCTCCGGGAGAGCAACCAAAGTTCCTTGGAATCAGGTACTTATTTTGAGTCTGAATGGAATATTTTTATTTTGGTCAATGACCAGCATTAAAAGAACCAGTAAGACTTGAGCAAAAAATACGTTTGGGCATTAAAACACAACTTTTATAAAATGAGTTTCAAAACACAGTGCTAGGTATAAAACTTGAAACATCATTAAAAGCTTGTTCATTTAAATAACTCAGGGAACATGAGGGGGCACAAGGGGGGAGAGGCACAGTCGGGCACATGTCCAAGGACTACCGAGTGGAGCACTAACTATCACTGGATTACAAGTTTCCAATAAGTTAAAATGCTAGCTCATGGTACCGGTCATCACCTGGTGAATTTGAAGCGCTACTGTACAGAACTTGCCAACCTTATATGTTGTAACAACGTCAGTGTCTGTGAGCAGCATGGTGGTTTAAAATTGTCCAGAGTGGCATGGGTGTTTGTAAAACAGTGGTGATATGAGGCTATTACGTATGTCTCTGTAAAACACACACCGCAGGAGCACATGTTCTGATGTTTTTATGTGTCCAGAGTCACAGGGGCACAGTCTCTCTGAGTAGAGGGTCTTCCGATATCGACCCTCAAGTACGGCAGATGGGAGGACATGACATTGTCCCAGGATGAAGGCCCTCAGATGGTTGGGTACCTCTAGATTGGCAAAGTATGCAATAGAGGAGGCAAGATATCTACTGACTTTGCTGCTGATAAAGGATGGGGCGCTGGTTAGATCTGATTGGTGCTCTGTGTCTATAATAATAATAATAATAATAATAATCTTTATTTATACCCCGCCCCCATCTACCCAATGGGGACTCGGGGCGGCTCACATGAGGCCAAGCCCAAACAACAAATTACAATAAAATAAAATAAAAACATCAGCAATAAACACAATAAAATACATACATATAAATAAAAAACAATATACAACAAGATATCTAAAATCACAAAGACATGGTTTTATGAGTGCTTTGGCTTGGTCATGTCCCATGCTGAGTAGCAGCCCTGGAGAGAAGCACAGGGATGAGATTTTGGTTATTACTGCCTACTTCCATGTGGACTGGAAGTCATCCCACAGCATTGTTGGGACAAGTCCATGGGGAGCAAGGGATAGTCTAAGTCAGTAGTTAAGTATGGCCACCGACACCCTGGCCTCCACCCTCATGAAGTCTGTCTCTAGTCGCAAGATAGCATTGGAAACACATCTTGGAATCTATTGACGGCGGGGTGGAGTCTCAGTAGGTATCGCTGTTGGCCTCTCTCCTCCCTCCCTCCCCCTCTCCCCCATCCTTGTGTTCTCTACCCATGTCTATTGTACTTTTGTGTTGTTTGGTGCTGCCACTGGGCACCCAAATTCTGTAAACCACTTAGAGCCTTCGGGATGAAGCGGTATACAAATGTGAATTATAAATAAATAAATAAATAAAATGTGCAGTGACGATTTTAAAAAATCTGATTGCACAAGCTCAAGTGGGGCGAAACTGGAGAAGGGACCTAGCTGGGCACCATACCGGAGCTCTGCTACTTATTTGGCTTCAAACAGCTTTAGTGCTGCAGGTATGAAGTGGCCTCCTTTTGTCTTGAGGTATTTTAGGATGGCTATAGAGCTCCTTTGCAACATCTTAGCCACGTGGTCCCTATATGCTTTTCTACTATTGGAAGAGTAGAGGACTATTCCCAGATATTCAAAACATAGGACCTGCTCAAAGACGGTGAGCCTTTACAATCATAGCTCCAACTCTTTGGAATGCTCTGCCAGAAGATGTGCGAGCTTTGAGAGATTTAACAAAGTTTCACAGAGCATACAAGATGTTTTTATTCTAGCAGGCTTTCGGGGTCTGATTTGGTTAACCAGCTGTAAATAATTTTTAGCTAAGAGTTTAATTTTTTCGGTTCTTTTAAAGTGTATTTTTATACTCTCTGTAAGCCGTCCTGAGCCCTCGTGGAAAGACGGCATACAAAACTGAATAAAAAAATTTAAATTTTTTTTATGTCCGTATATGTTCCAGGAGTCTTTTGAATCCCCTAAATATGGATTTAGATGTATTCTTTTGAGTCACCTAAATATAGATTTTTGTGTTCCATGTTGTCCATCATCTACTTTCAGGGAGCAAAGAGTGACAGGACTGGTGGTCTTCATCCTGACAGGGTTGTCTGTTTTCTTGGCACCTGTACTCAAGGTAACAAAGGCATTTATTGTTTTTACTCTAGCATATACCACAGTTAATATTGTATTGGTGTCTGGAGAGATCACTGAATCCTTCACAGAAGCCAAATTTAACATTTGAGATCAAATTAGGCCATTGTAAGCAAATATTAACAAGTTATTTAACAGATAGGCTACTGCTCAATTTCTCTTTAAATGTGTCTTCATTTGAAGTTCCAGAAGACTTTTCTTTGCTCTGAATAGTCCTTTGGGGTGGTTGAACTTGGTGTGCCAGGAATTCTGCACAACATATATACTTTAGAGAGAAGTGGAACAAAGAGGAAACAACTTTTTGGGCTTGTTCTCTTGTATTCGCTTCTTTTCTCCTAGTTCAGTTTTTGAAGCTGTGTACTTTGTATTATTTGAAAAATGGCTCCTGTTGGCAGGGAAAAGGGATAGGCTCCCATCAGTACGTTCACCAGATTTGACTCTTATTAAAGCCCAGTATAACTGAGTGATGCTGATACTTTGAATCTGATTTTTCGCAGTTTATCCCAATGCCTGTACTATATGGCATTTTCCTCTACATGGGCGTGTCTGCACTTAGCAGTATTCAGGTGAGTGCAAAAAATAAAATAAAAACAGAGAAAGCATCCTTTGGATTGTGTGAGAAGGGGGTACTTTGAGTATTGCTGCTCTCAGTCAGCTGCACTGTGTAAAATGAGAGAATGCCAACACTGGAGGCGTCTGCCCGAGCTTGGAAAACCTTCTAGCGTGGGTGTCCCCGTCCCCCCCTCCAGAGGCAAATGAGGCAAAAGAGGAAAGTATACACGGTGCATTCAAAATTAAAGGGTACAGACAATAATCCATATGAAAAGGGAAAGGAAAAGAAAGATTGGTGTCTGACTCAACATTTTATTAACTTGGAGGCAGATCTGTAACTGCAGCAGTGAGGAAATCAAGCCCAGCACACAGTGAAGGAATAGATTGTAAGTTGCATCACTGCACTGCATTTATCTTTCCCCATAGACACATTAGAATTTTCATAATTTTGCCCTTAAAATGAATTTTGGAGAGTGAAATCATCTAATTTTGCAGTGTTTCTTATACATTATCTTGGCAAATGTTACAACAGCCTAATAATGTAAACTAGTTCCAGTGCAATCATCCAAGCAATGCACGTGGAAGAGCTGAGACTCAGTGATTAGTGGTTTATCTAATATCTAATATAGCTACTAAGTCAGTGGTTCTCAACCTTTCTAACACCGTGACCCCTAAATATAGTTCCTCATGTCGTGGTGACCCCCAACCATAAAATTATTTTAGTTGCTTCTTTATAACTGTAATTTTGCTACTGTTATGAATCATAATATAAATACCTGATATGCAGGATGTGTTTTCATTGTTACAAATTCAACATAATTAAAGCATCATGATTAATCAGAAAAAAATGTTTGGGGGAGTATGGAAAACAGAAGATGGGATTTGCAGTACCTTTAACCGATTCAGCTCTGACTTCCACAGACCACTGAGACCTCCACACAGAACTCCCATGTCAAACAAAAAATACTGGAGACGTTTGGGAGGAATTGACAGGGATTTAGGGGAGATGTAGTTCACCTACATCTGGAGAGCATTGTGAACCCAAACAATGGATCTGGACCAAAAATGGCATGAATACTCAATATGCCCAAATTTGAATGCTGGTGAAGTTTGGGGGAAATAGACACTGACATTTGGGAGTTGCAGTTGCTCGGCTGGCTCGCGGCCTTACCGGCCTCATGCAAAGGAGCCTCACTTGGCTCACACCCTTGGTACCGGGCCTAAGGAGGCAGCCTCGCGCCCCCTCCGAAATGGCCAAATGACCCCCCTGGGGGTCACGCCCCCCAAGTTGAGAACCACTGTACTAAGTGAACTTTTGGTTCAACCAGGAATTTCCCAGCTTATTTAGGACTTTATTACATGAGCCTGATGAAGCACATTTACAGTAGGATGGAATTGCCTTTGGACAGGGCTTAATGCATGATGCTGTGTTGCCTTTGTAGTCACATTCTGCTTAAATTGTCTCTTTTAATTGAAGTGAAAACTCATGAACCCGTGATCACTGTTCCTCTGCCACTCATCCTTGTGTGATAATGTCCTTCCACTGCAGTTCTAACATTGTAAAACAGTGGGAGGTCTCCCAAATCATGCAGTTCTGGCAAAATAGGAGGGGAAAAAGAAAAGAAACAACCCCCTAGTCCCCCAGTGCATATGAACTGAATAGGGCAAAAGGGGAGAAGCAGTCTGTGCAGGAGAATGATTGTGGAAATTCGCATCAGCAAAATGCCAACATTGGACAATTGCAACGAGTGTGATAATGGTTATTTCAATAACAGTATATTTCCATTTACTTAAAAAACACAGTTGCAACAAGGCAACAAACTGGTGTGAAGTCCTTCTTCACTAATTCTTTGCAAGGCACAACTATTTCACGTGTAATAACGAACATTTTCAGTAGATCTCCGATTCCCTTATTATTATTTCTTTTTAAAAAGCGATGTGGAAGGTACTTGGCCTTAATTCTATTGTTAGTCCCAACCCAGGCATGTAGCCGGGGGTGAGGGGTGGTGGTGGTGGAGGGGCTCACCCCCCCCCCCAATTATCAGGGTGGTCCACGAGAAAGCCTTACTGGTACATTATTTAAACTGTTATGTGTATTCATATCATGATCTGGTCACTATGCTCAATATATCCCATATGCATGGGGGTATTGGGATAATGATACAAAAGGTTTGCTAGGGTAGACCCTCTCTCACTCAGACTCAGCCCCCCCCCCATCAAAATCCTGGCTACGGCCCTGTCTCAACCCATTAGGATTTACTCACAAATTGGCTCACCAGTCAACAGTTGCTTCAATGGGTCTGTTCTAGGGGAGACGAAGCCATTGGATACCAGCCACTGTGATAGTTTGTAGGCCTGGTTAATAATAAAAAAGAGTTCAAAACTCGTTCCAGATGTAATGGGAGCTGGCGCTTCAAATCTGAATGACTTCCGAAATTTTTCCAAAAAAATTAGAAATTTACTTGGAAAAATTCCAAAATTTTAGAATGGCTTCGTTAATGGCAGACACAGCGTTCAAAGTGGGTTATAACACCCAGTTTGGGCGCCGATGTCTTTCCCTCCGCGTTAGGTCTAACGCGGAGGAAAAGACATCCCCGTCCAACCCAGTTCTGAGCGGAGGGAAAGACACCCAGTTTGGATGTGGATGCCTTCTCTCCGCTCAGAAGTGGGGCGAGAGCCACACGCAGAAGGGAAGGCCATGGAAGGGAAACCCGCCAATTCTTTTCTGAAAATAGTGGTGGTAGCTTTGAACTGGCGAATTCATTTCCGGGTTGCTTACATCGTTTCAAAACCGCTTCAAAAGTGAATTTAATCCAAATTCATTCAAATTTTAGAAGCATTACGACGAACCTACCCAGGCCTAATAGTTTGTCCTTCTCTAGGGTAGGACTTTTCATGTGAAATATTCAGTGCCTACAAAAAGGTTTCCTGTTTCTAACTTGTTCTCATAAATTTTAGTTCACAGACAGACTCCAGCTGCTGCTGATGCCTGCTAAACATCAGCCTGACTTCATTTACCTCCGCCATGTTCCACTACGCCAAGTCCATCTCTTCACCTTCATTCAGATACTTTGCCTTGCAGTCCTATGGATCATTAAGTCAACTGCAGCTGCCATTATTTTTCCAGTAATGGTAAGATTCTTTAGGGAATAATTTTGTGTCCTGTTTTTCTTCTGAATGAGTTTCAGAATGGCTTGCAGTATCAATTAAAACAGAGCCACTAAAACAATATGAAGTATAAACATTTTAAAGTATTGAATGGTACATTAAAATAAAACACTTAAAAAAATAAAATAAAAAATGCACAATGAAATATTAAAACAGCACACCCATCCTGGTCAGCCAGCGCTGAAGCCCTGTTTAAACAAAAAGGTATCTCCCTGCTGGCAGAAAGATAACCAAGAGGAAATACATGAAAAACCCCTTCCGTGGGAATTCCAGTTCTAGGAGCAGCCACTAAGAAGGCTCCCTCCCATGTCCCCTACAATTGAGCCTGAGAGGCTGTTGGGGTGGAGAGAAAACCTTTCCCCAAGGATGTTAAGACCTGGGCATTCTCATAAGGAGAAATATGCACTTTCAAATATTTATTTATTTACCGCATTTGTACCCTGCCCTGCTCACCCTGAAGGGGACTCAGGGCAGCTTTACAATGGGCAACAATTCAATGCCTTATCAAACAACAAATAATAAAATAAACATATTCAAAGCATAAAATTAAAAACCATATAAACAATTAAAAACAATTATTAAAAACCACACAATCCGTAATCATAGTTATGATTGCA
Organism: Anolis apletophallus; assembly: GCA_030556195.1. Classification (NCBI taxonomy): domain Eukaryota; kingdom Metazoa; phylum Chordata; class Lepidosauria; order Squamata; family Anolidae; genus Anolis; species Anolis apletophallus. The sequence goes on from JARBWK010000005.1 coordinate 140,709,063, forward strand.
CATATTTGCTCAGCCATGATATTGCTTTTAATTGTTTTTATAGTGTTGTCTGATTTTATGTTTATTGATGTTTGATGTTGCTTATTTTGCAATGCTTATTTTAACCTGTTTTGTTGGGTATGTCTCTTTGTAAGCCACACCGAGTCCATTCGGGGAGATGGAGGCGGGGTATAAAAATAAAGTTGTTGTGTTTGTTGTTGTTTTTATTATTATTCCCTCTTATTGCACCGCATTTTTACCAAATGCTTGGCCCCAGAACAAGGTCTTTAATTTCTTTCTAAAGGTCACGCGGGAGTGGGCTGACCTGATTTCACTGGGGAGCGAATTCAATAGCCATGGGGCCACCACTAAGAAGGCTCTGTCCCTCATCCTCACCAACCCTACCAAGCAGTCTGTAAATAAGCTGTATAGGGCAGTGGTTCTCAACCTGAGGATTCCTAGGTGTTTTGGCCTACAAGTCGCAGAAATCCCAGCCAGTTTAGCAGCTGTTAGGATTTCTGGGAGTTGAAGGCCAAAACATCTGGGGACCCACAGGTTGATAAGCATTGGTATAGAGTTTTATAAGTCATAACCAGCACTTTGAATTATATCTGGAAATAGGCCAATAGCCAGTGAAGCGATTTCAATAACTAACTAACTAACTTTATTTCTTATGAGTCGCCCTCCACCAAAGGTGCTCTGGGCAACTTACACAATTAAAATAAATAGGTTACATAGTCACCGCTTGTTACTAACAATCATAGGCTCTTCTGAAGAGCCATGTCTTAAGTGCCCCTAAAAATGTATGTAGATCAGGAGTGGCTCTTTGGTCTGGCGGTAGGGAGTTCCACAAGATTGGGGCTACAATGGAGACGGATCTCTGTCTTGTGGGCTCCAAACTGACCTCTCTAGGGCCGGGGACATAGAGAAGATTCTCATGAGCTGACCGTGGCAGTCTCTGGTGGTGGAGTGGCATTAAATGGTCTCTTAGATATGAAGGACCCTGACCTCGAAAGGCCTTGAATGCTAGGACCAGGGTCTTATAGAGGACTCTGTGTTCAACCGGTAGCCAATGCAAGCACTGCAGAGACGGCGTTATATGGCACCTCATTAATGTTTTTGTGAGGAGTCTAGCAGCTGCATTTTGCACAATTTGGATCTTGTGAATTGCTGCTCGAGGTAAGCCCACATACAAAGCATTGCAGTAATCCAGCCTCGACGTAACCGTGGCATGGATTACCGTAGCAAGCGCCTCTGTTGGTAAATAAGGCGCCAACTTCCTCGCTTGGCGTAGATGAAAGAAGGCCCTTTTACTAGTGGAGGCAATCTGGGCTTCCATCGTCATTTTGGAATCCAGGATAACACCGAGACTCTTCACAGGGGGGAATGGAACTAACTAATGTAACGACTCTCCAACACTCGGTAAGGATCACGCGTAGATTGAAAGCACGGTCCAACACGATTTTATTGCAGGTACGACACATGTGAAGCAAAAGCACCTGCCCGCCACCAAAACACAACTTATATACCCCAACCCCCCTCCCCATCGCCCATGCAATGTCCAGGTAGGGTTGCACCATATCCGGTGATTCAGCATATCCCATAGTCCAAAGGGATGTGACCTCATGGCCCCATGAGTCAGCAGTAGGAGTCCAATTGTCCAATGTCCAGGCTCAGAGGAGTTACATCACTTCCCCCTGCAGCCTTGCACACATGTGGAAGTTACCTCACTTCCACATGACTCAGCACAGTCTTATATAACTGGAGCCCAAGGTCACCCAAGAACTAGGGCAAAGGTCGATGCAATCTCATGCCAGGCTGGGAGCTTGAACTTCACTCAAGCTCAAGTCTCCCAGTCCTGACATAACGGCCTCCTCCACCACGTCCTCCCCCTGTAAAACAAAACATCATTCAATCCGGAGGATGAAAGGGCCCACATATTTTTTCAGAAGACCACAATGAAACGTGGGATGAACTTTCCCTAAACTCTTAGGCAACAGAAGGGTATAAGAGACCTTATTCACAGCTTTCTCAATTCTAAAAGGCCCAATATACTTCGGACCCAATTTCTTAGATGGATAGCCCAATTTCAAATTCTGTGTGGACAGCCACACTAAATCCCCTTCACTATACTCCTCCCTTCTCGCCTCTTCCGGTCACCAAACATCTTATACGAACGCTGTGCCTTCCCTAAAGCTTCCGCTACTTCCTTCCATTCCTCCCGGGCTCGTATCTTCCACTCCACTTTCTCCTCCCCTCCCAACTCCAACAGCTGGGGCAAAGGAGCCACCTCCTGACCATAGACTATCTCAAAAGGAGACTTTCCGGTAGATGAATGCACCGAGCTATTGTAGGCCACTTCAGCATAGGGCAACAGATCAGACCAATTAGTTTGCTCTTTATTACTAAAAATGCGTAGATAAGCCCCTAACGATTTCTGCGTTCTTTCTACGCCGCCATTACAACAAGGATGATAAGAAGTCGTAAGACGCCTCTGAGCTCCCAACACCTCCAAAACCGCTCCCAAAACTGAGCAGTAAACTGCACTCCACGATCACTCAAAACTTGTTCCGGGCACCCATGCAACCGGTACACATGCTGCACATACAACTCTGCCAAACGTTCCGCAGAAGGCAACCCCTTCAATGGCACAAAATGGGCCTGCTTCAAAACATATCCAGCACCGTCCAAATGTACTTATAACCTCGACTCGAAGGCAACTCCCCACAAAATCAGTGCTGACATGCGCCCACGGCCTCACAGGAGTAACTACCACCTGAATCAACCCCTGCGGCTTCGCAGAGGGAACTTTATTCCTGGCACACACCTCACAACACTCCACATATCTTTTCACCTCAGCCCTCATGGCTGGCCACCAATACCGCTTTTTCAAGGCCAGCAGAGTCTTCGTGACTCCCCAATGTCCAGCAGACCTATGATCGTGGTTCAACCTCAGCACCTTTTCTCTCATACTCTGAGGGACATACACTTTATCTCCCATGATCCACAAACCATTCAGCGACTTGCACTCCTTCTCATGGCTCTGCAACCATATATCACCTACATAACCCTTCTGCAACTCTAAACTCCATTCATCCACTACTCCCTCTTCTTTCTTAATCTCATTCGCAGCCTGCGCCCTCGTCTGCACGGCCAGACCCCAATGTTCTCTGGCAAACACCTCCTCCGCCTTATGCATTTCATTCTCACCCACACTCGGATACCGAGACAATGCATCAGCCACCACATTCTCTTATAAAACATCAGTAAACAGATAAAGACGTATACCCAAAAGCCCCCCTCCCCACAAATGATCCCGGCAAGCAATAATACGCAGAGGCAATACATGGCAGGACGGTATGTTGGCAGCTGGCAACTAAGGAGGCATCAGTTGGGACCAAATGCCTGCCTGTATAGCCAAGTCTTCACAGACTTGCGGAAGGCCAACAAACCCCGTAGTGCTCGTATCTCCTCCGGCAGAGAATTCCAGAGGGTCGGAGCGGCCACTGTAAATGCTCTCTGCCGGGTGCTCGACAGCCTACAGATCTTAATACTAGGGACCTCTAGTAGATTAAGCCCCTCTGAGCGCAGTGATCTTCTGGGTTTGTATGGGGTAAGCTCCCTCAAGTACACTGGCCCCAAACCATATAAGGCCTTGAAAGTTAGAACTAACACCTTGAAGGAGACCCGAATTCGATGGGAAGCCAGTGCAGTGCACGCAGGAGTGGGGTCACATGCGCAGATCTTGGGGCTCCCGACAGCAGGCAGCGCTGCTGCGTTCTGCACCAGCTTAAGTTTCCGGATCACCGACAAGGGTAGGCCAATGTACAGCGCATGACAGTAATCAAGCCTCGAGATGACCGTGGCTTGGATCACCGTGGCCAGGTCGCAGCGGGAGAGGTAAGGAGCCAGACGTTTCGCCTGCCGCAGATGGTAAAACGCTGTCTTGCAAGCGCAGGCAATCTGCGCTTCCATCGACAGTTGGGTGTCTAGCTGGACCCCAAGGCTCTTAACTAGGGGCTGTGGGCGAAGTGCCACACCATCAAACGCCGGCAACTGGGTCTCTACCCTCCGGGCGGCCCAGCCACAAGATCTCCGTCTTCGCCGGGTTCACCTTCAACTTACTGGCTCGCAGCCATCCAGTTACGGCTTCTAGGCAGAGATGGAAATTATCGGGTACAGATTCCACCCCGGGTCCATCCTCAGAATGAGCTGGGTGTCATCAGCGTACTGGTGACATTCCAGCCCAAAACTCCGTACCAATTGGGCGAGTGGTCGCATGTAGATGTTAAATAACAGCGGGAGAGAATGGCCCCCTGAGGAACTCCACAATGTAAGGGGAGCCCTCGAGACCACCCCTCCCCACTTCACTCGCTGCAGGCGGTTTTGGAGGAAGGAGGACAGCCAGTTGAGGGCTGTCCCCTCACTCCCGCCACCGCGAGGCGGTGTGTCAAAGTTGGTAATCGACAGTATCAAACGCTGCCGTGAGGTCCAATAACACGAGCAGCGCCGATCCGCCTCGATCCAAGTGGCAACGGAGTAGGTCTGTGATGGAGACCAGGACGGTCTCTGTCCCATGGCCTGAACGGAAGCCGGACTGGAAGGGGTCAAGCCAGGTTGCATCATCCAGGAATGTCTGCAGCTGGTCCATTGCTGCCCTCTCAATTACCTTGCCCAGGTACGGTAAATTGGACACTGGGCGGTAATTGGAGGGAGCCTTTAATATGCTGGAGCCTGAAATTAAACCGAGCAAAAAACTGCGCCCATCTCACCAACTTGGGAGACAACTTCTGGGGATTTCTTAAATATTGAAGGTTCTGATGGTCAGTCATCACAACAAAAGGGAAAGCAGCACCTCTAAAATTGCCTCCACGTCTGCAAAGCGTTGCGCACAGCAAACGCCTTCTTCTCCCACACTGGCCACCTTTTCTCATGCTCCCCAAACTTCTTCGAAAAATACGCACACGGCTTCTTCATCCTACCCTGCTCATCCTCCTGCATTAACACTCCACCATACGCCCAAGCAGAAGCGTCACACTGCACCACAAACGGCTTATCCACATCTGGATGCATTAACAACGGCCCATTCGTAAATGCTTCTTTCAACCTCACAAAGCCTCTTGGCATTCCTTCGTCCACTCCAACCTAGCTCCTGGAGACTTAATCTTCCTGGACTCGCCTACCCCTAGTCTTCAGTAACTCGGTAAGCGGAAGAGTTATTTCTGAAAATCCCGCTATAAAGGTGCGATAAAAATTAGCCAGTCCCAGAAAAGCCTGCAATTGCCTACGGTCATGGAGCCTCCCAGCTCAACACATCATCCACCTTGGCCGGATCCATCGCAACCCCACTCGCTAATTCTATATCCCAAAAAATCAATCTGATTCTTACCAAACTCACACTTACTCAATTTTACATACAGACTCCGCCTGTCGCAGCCTCTCTAACACCTCCTCACCAAACAAACATGCTCCTCTCTGGTACGCGTCACAATCACGATATCATCTAAATAAACAAACACCCCTTATACAGGGGTGCAACACCTCATTGATCAACTGCATGAAAATACCGGGGCCCGGCCAACCCGAATGGCATTACAGCCCATTCGTAGAGCCCAGGGGCAAGAAAAAGCAGTCTTCCACTGATCGCTCCTCTTCACTCGCACCATGTGAAACGCGCCAATCAAATCCAGCTTTGTAAAAAACTTTCCACCTCCTAACTGCCCCAACAAATCTTTGATTAATGGCAGAGGGTAACAGTTGGTGGTACTCACAGCATTCAAACTGCCAAGTTTGGGAGGTTATCAGATCTAGGGCAACAACGTCTGGCATGCAGTGGATATATATCTCTGTGGTGCTGAGAGCAGCTAAAGAGAGGGCAGGGCTGTACACTATGCAATAAATATAGTCCTATCCTCACCTCCATTGCTTGTGAAGGTAGGATGCAATTTTTCAGGAAGTTTCAGATTCTTTCCATTCTCAAACTGAATGATCTCAGTTTCATCTGTCCCCCATCCCCCCCCCCCTCCCCCGCCGCAACAAACTGACATGATTATTCTTTTGGAGAGTGCTGTGTAAACTATTGAGCTTCCTCCTTCTCTAATTTTGTGTAACTCTGTTTTGGCTTGCTAGCTGCTGGCTCTTGTAGGCATCCGGAAGGTGATGGAATACATCTTCCCCCGACAATACCTGGCTTGGTTGGATGACATTATGCCAGAGAAGGAGAGAAAAGAAGAAGAAGAAAAGCTGAAGAGGAAGCAAGATCAGGATGACAGTGACAGCGAGGATGTGAGCATGATTCTGGGGGACAGAGAAGAGTGGGAAGGGGGCTGCACTGGGTAGAAATGGCTTGCTCTCCCCACCCCCAACCTCAATATGTCTGTGTGAGTTAGCAAAGAGGGGAGAAATATAACCTGACTGTGTACAGGGGAGGGCTGGCCTAATCCCCTTGTGGCTGGTTAAAAGCTACTATCTTTCTGAAAAGATTCCTGAGGAGTAGGATGTACATTATTGGCTCATTTATAGTTAGAGGAATGAAGAGACAGAACACTTTCAGCACTCCCATTGGTAAATCAATCCCATTTTCCAGAGGTCTTGGCCTCGATGTTGTGATGGTGGGCATCAGATTGCAGGAGCTCGTCACCTGCCAGAGAAAGATCTTACCAGGCACAATCATGTAATGCTTGGGGATTGTGGGAATGAGAGCTTCATTTGTATCTTTCCTTGCACTGCTTGTTCATTCTGCCATCTTCTCAAGAGGTGCTTTCTGTGGTCCTGGGGTCTAGCACCATATAAATCATTCGGCACGGAAATGAAGAGCTGTCTTGTCACAGGACACAATCTTCTGAGATGATGGGCTGGCAAGAGTAAGCCATACTTATCTAGGATGTTCACGTGCTCAAGCTGATCTGTAACTGTAGGCCAAAACATTGTCCCTTGTGATCTTTTTGGTTGATGGGGTTGATCAGTCTGGCCACAGGCCACTCCTTTGATTTACTCAGCAATCCACTAAAAGCCAACATTATTTTGAAATTCTAAAACAGTAATTCTCAACCTGTGAGTCCCCAGGTGTTTTTGCCTACAACTCCCATAAATCCCAGGCAGTTTACCAGCTGTTAGGATTTCTGGGAGTTGAAGGCCAAAACATCTGGGGACCCACTGGTTGAGAACCACTGCTCTAGAGTGTCGCCCTAGTCTTATTCTCGACCCAGAATGGTGTAATGGTTTGAGTGTTGGAACACATAAATCAATCAGTTTATTTGTATGCCGCCCTTCTCACCCCGAAGGGGACTCAGAGCGGCTCACAACACAATACAAGACAATGCAGACAGTGAAGCAGAGCTCCAAAACAAATTTTACAGGGCGAAGACAAGCTTCAAATTGTGTACGAATACACTTAACAATATTCCAAAGGCAGATTATGCAAAAATATACATCCATACAAAAACATAAGTGGGCAATTAAACACAGTACAATACAATACGTTCAAATTCCTGCTTGGCCATGGAAACCCACTGAGTGACCTTCAGCTATTTATATACTGTCTCTGGCTCAGAGGAAGACAAGGGCAAACCCCTTTTGAACAAATAATGACAAGAAAACTTTGTGATATGATCACTTTAGGGTCACTATAAATTGAAAATTACTTGAATGAACACAAAAACAACAAGATATGGGGATAGGAAAGATAATCTGAAACATTTCTATCTTATCTGAGAAGTTGACCCTTGTTCCCCTTTGCCCATTGCGTCTCCTTATTGATTTGATCTTTTTGGAGTGACTTTTCAGGGACAAGGAGTCAATCTACACCTGCAAAAAAATGCATTCGTATGTTGATCATAATCCTGTTTGAACTGTTCCTAACATTTCATAGTGAGCACATTACTTTCAGAATCTGTGGCCTTTAATTCATTTTTATAATAAGAAAACCCCTTTTAATCAAGTTTCTAGAAACTTGCCCTCCTCCCGCCACGATTTCTCTTGTGTAGATTGAGCCAAGAAGGAGTAAATTCAAAACACAAAGTATGTGCTTGATTTTTATCATTTTATTAACTCCTTTCTTGACTTTTTTTTTTAGACTGAACTTATGTACCAAGAAAAAGGACCAGAAATCAACATTTCTGTGAACTAGAGGAATTGATATACACTGGAGGACCAGGCAAAAATAAATGTCTATGATGTAAGTCTTTCTCTTCCTGCCTCAATCCTGTGACTAGTTAAGGACCACATAAAGGATTGGTTTAGTCATAAAAATGCTTAGGAATCAATGGCAAAATTGAAGGAAAAAAATCTAAGGCCTTCAGTGGCTAGAGACTCCCTACGGCTGATGGAGAGATGCAGAGTGAGTGAAGAGCAGGTGGTGTGTTGGGATCACTGTACTTGAGCTTCCAGACCTAACATTACAGCTAGGACAGAGGCAACAGTAATGTCTAGAGCAGGGCCGTAGCCAGGATTTTGATTCGGGAGGGGCTGAGTTTGATTGGGGGGGGGCTGAATCTGAGTGGGAGAGGGTCTACCCTAGCAAACCTTTTGTATTGTTATCCCAATACCCCCATGCACAGGGCTGTAGCTAGGATTTTGATTCGGGGCTGAGTTTGGTTGGGGGCTGAGACTGGGTGGAAGAGGGTTTACCCTAGCAAACCTTTGTATTGTTATCCCAATAACCCCATGAATGTGGGATATAATGAGCATGGTGATCAGATCATGATATGAATAAACATAACAGTTTAAATAATGTACCAGTAAGGCCTTCTCGCGGACCACCCTGAGAATTTCGGGGGGGGCTGAAGCCCCCTTAGCCCCCCCCGGCTACATGCCTGGTCCAGAGACACTTCCTCCACTGGTCCTCACAGGTGCTGGTCCCAAGATGTATCTTGTAATGAATACAAAGGTTCATCTTTGTTATCGTCCTGATATTATTTTTATTTATTTATTTGGACTTTGTGTAAGCTACTGCTCCATTTTAGGATATTAATGTAATTTAGGGAAAACTTCTTGTCTAACCATCCATGGCTCTTGTTGGACCAATCTCTGGAAATCCCAAAAGAGATATATCACATTTGCTTGAGTCTAATGCTCACCTTTTTTTGGCCAAATTATATATTGCCAAAATTGAGGTGTGCAGTAGAATTGTGCACATAAACCCACCTGCGTGACAAGGCCTGGAGGGACCTGGAAGTCAGACAGGGAGGCGGAGGAAAGAGGGTATTCCCAGTAGCAGCCTCAGGGCTCTATGGCACCCAGGGAAGGAGTCATTCCTGCAATTTAGCCACAGAAGGGCCGTGGGGCCTTCAGTCCTCTCTGACCAATACAGCAGGAAGCATCACCCTCTCCGCCTCCCTCTGGGCCAAGGCTCAGCTGTGCATTCTGCCTCTCTGGCAGCCCTCATGGTGTCTCACCCACACCACCCCTCATAACACTGTCCTGCTCTGTTCCCAATTGTCCTTATTTGCGAGGCCTTCAAAACTTTTCCATTTGGAAAGCCTCGTGAATGAGGCCAGTTGAATTTGCCAGCCTTAAACTGTCATTCATGCTGCATGCCTCTTCGATGCACTGCCAGAACCGTTGAATGCATTACATTTGATGGCAAATCCATTAAAATTCAGGTGTGCATGGCATTCGATGGCATGCTACAATCAAGTAAATACAGTAGTGTCTTCTGTTCTGCCATAAAAGCCCAGGAAAACATAATGCCCCTCCCCCCATCCTCTTCAATGGAAGGGTAACTGTAAATAACTTGTCCCAGTGGCCGGCATAGTCTCCTTGAAGTGTGGATGCCCCAAAGCCTCATGCAGGAAGAGGTTCTATGGGGATGGCCTTGGCCAGATTAAGCTCTGGATGCTTTCTGGTGAAGCTTTATTAAGAAACAACCCTGCATTCATTATTACTGAATACATACAAGGAATATGTGTAGTCAGAAGATGCAACCTTCCATTTTTAACCTGCATTTTCCATATTTTTCTTTCCACAGTAGACTGTACTAGAAGTGCTGGGAAACCTCTGTCTGGAAGGACACGCTTACCCCTTTTACCTATGGGGGGAGTCACTTTTGCTGTTACCAGGATGAGGTGGCAAGACATGCAGGTTCTACCTTTGCTCAACTGCAGATACTGCAAAGGAGGACTAAGGACAGGGACAGAAGACAGAAAGCCCCCATACACACTACCATCCTGCAGTGGACTGCTATATCACAAACTGACTGCTGTCACCATCATGAATGGACAGAGGACCATCCTTCAATTGCACTATAACAGAAGCACATGAACAGATGGGACCAAAACAGAATGGCCCCATGACCTGCTTCTCATGTTTGATACTAGTCTCCTTCCATCCAAGTTTTCTACTGCTGCAAATGGTTGTAAAGCTTATCTAATTCTGCTATTACTGAGGAGTTATTAAAGTTTTGTGTGATGCAGCCTTGCAGTAACTGAAAGAGTATCTGAAACATCCATCCTGGGGACTAAGCTCTGCTTGTATGATGTGGAGCTTCTTCATCAGTGTACCTTTTGATGTTTGCACTGTCTACTGTGGTCATTTTAAATTGTCCCTTGTTGTTTCTGTCCCCATCCGTTGCTGTAAGTAATCGGAACCCCATTAGTATTTGCAGATCTATCTCGTGAGGGAACTTTGTCTTTTCTACTAGCTGGTCTAGATCATTTATAGCAGGTGTCCTCAAACTTTTTAAACAGAGGGCCAGGTCACAGTCCCGTAAACTGTTGGAGAGCTGGATTATAATTTGAAAAAAACATGAATTCCTATGCACACTGCACGTATCTTATTTGTAGTGCAATAAAATAAAATAAAAACAATACAATAATAAAAATGAAGAACAATTTTGACAAATATAAACTTATTAGAATTTCAATGGGAAGTGTGGGCCTGCTTTTGGCTGATGAGATAGGATTGCTGTTGTTGTGTGCTTTCATGTCATTTCAGACTTAGGTTGACCCTGCGCGAGGGCCGGGGAAATTTCCTTGGAGGGCCATATACGGCCCTCTGACCTTGGTTTGAGGACCCAATTTATAGGAACAGGCTTTCTTATTTGGTAAGCACATCTTACCTCTCCTTGCTGTGGTTCACTTCCTCTCTCATTTACAAACACTTGGAGCAGGAATTCATACATGGCCCTGATATTACTACCGGTACACTATTTCTATGTATACCAATTTTATCTGCTTTTATTCAGCACAATCCTGTGATATCTGGTTCGGCATCTTTGGGTCCTTTAGATATATTGAGGCTTCCCTCCAGAGATAGAGGTCCACCTTCTGAAGAGCTTCTGCAGAAACTTCCCTAGCCTATATCAGTCTAACATTCTTGGCTTTTCTTCGCAAACGAAGATTCAGGAAGGACTCATCCCACGCTTTCGACAAGCGCGCTGATGACTAAGAAGGCCAATCCGAGATTGGCAGGTCCAGTTGCAGAAAGCACAGTAGAAAATCTCCTTGGGTGACGTTTCCGAGTTGTGATTCTTTCTGCATTGTCTTTACTCTTCGATACACGTTTGGCGTAACTTCTCGAAAGAGGCCGCAGCATTGTAGATAGTGTGTCTCCATGCCTCCCAATGTTAGGCCAGAGTGGACTATTTTGGTGATCAATCTGGCCAAGCCTGAGATGTTTCTAGGAGTCCTTATATCTCTTTTTTTTCCCCTAGCCTATATCAGCCCAACATAGAAAGGATGAAAAGGGGAGGGGCAGTGCAGGAATGTGGGGAGAGAGGCTTAGGATGCAAAGGATCCTGGGCCATAAACATGTCCTCAAACTGGCTGATAGCCAATGTCAACACTGGAGCTATTGTAAGAAATATGTAAAAAAATAAAAGGGGGGGGGGGGAATAAATACATTTGTGAAGAATGAAATGAGAGAAATTCCAACTTCCTTTCACTTATTTATTTTATTTATTTATCATTTCGATTTGATAACCCGCCCTTCCCGAGGCTCAGGGCGGTTTACATGTAAAAACAGCATATAAATGTGATTAAACGCGCATAAAATTCCATTAAAACAGTCATATAAAATCACAACCAGAGCTGGATCATAGGAGTGGTGATGGTATGACAAGATAGTGAGCGTCGATCGAGCGCTATCAGACTCCAAACGCTTGTCTGAAGAGCCAGGTCTTGCAGGACCTGCGGAATGCCATCAGGTCCTGTAAGGCTCTTGTCTCTGGCGGCAGCGAATTCCACAGAACAGGTGCCGCTACTGAAAATGCTCTCTGTCTCGTGGAAGAGAGCCTGCAAGACTTCATGCCCGGAACTTCAAGTAAATTAAGCCCCTCTGAACGCAGTGATCTTCTGGGTGCATATGGGGTAAGCCGCTCCTTCAGGTACACTGGCCCCAAACCATAAAACCATATGAACTGCGGAGTGATGTTCAGAGGTCTTCAAGACAAGTGTTATGTAAGCTCTGCCCATATTAAATGGCAAACATCTCTGTACAAATTGGATATATTTTACCTTTGCCTCCTCATTCATGCTCTTTAATTTACAAAATATGTTACAAGCCACACATTTGTATCTTTTGTTTACAGTGTGGAGATGAGAGGAGAGAGAATTGTCATTGTCTATGAGACGGGGATTGGTTTAGAGTGATTTTCTAATTTTCAGATAGAATGCCAAACGGTTTGCTGTAAGTTGTTTCACAGGAAGGAGACAGATTGCATTTAGAAGGCCATCCTTGGTATTTTCTGAAATGTGATTGATGTATGATGGGAATGGAAAGCCTTATCAAATGACTTAGCAAACTTAACAGAAGATGCTCCTATCCCACTACAAAAAAAGGCATAGGCAGTCACCCTCTCTCCCCCTCATAGCTTTCTCTCATATGCATTTTGCTGTTTCCAAAGCTCCCCACTGAAAATGCTTTACAAGTACAAATGTGCAACCACAGAAAGTCACACTCTGCAAATTACTGTGCCGTATCTTTAGGAACACTTAAGTACAAGATAAACATAACTTTAGGGGTAAACATGAATAATCAAAAATATATATTCAGTAATGTAAAACACACAGTAAAAAGACAAGCTTAGTGAAATCTAGATCCTATATTTAATAAACACATGTAATACAAAGAGTCCAAATTCCAAGATGAAAATCCAGTTATTTATTTAAAAGGCCCAGTTTTTCACAACAATTCTGTAATACAGTGTTTCCCAACCTCACTAGTGTGCCGTGAGCGATCATCAGGTGTGCCGTGGGAAATTGGAACCTCCAATACCCTTTCTTCCCCCTCCTGCCGAACACTTTTTCTTCTCCACTCGGGCTCCCTTCTTCCCAGCCTCGCTCTGCTCGCTTTGCTCTTGGGTGAGTCTGAACAGTAGCGCCTGCACGGGTCATGTCTTCCTCCCTCCCTCCTCCCCTTCTGAACACGCTCACGCTGCCCCCTCGGATCAAAATGGCGGCAGAAGCGGCACTGTAGAAGAAAAAGTAAGTGTTCGGCAGGAGGGGGAAGAAAGGGTGCGAAGGGGAAGGGGGAGGAAGAGGTCTCTGTCGAAAGCTGGCATGGGCAAACTTGGATTTTCCAGGTGTTTTGGACTCCAACTCCCACCATTCCTAGCAGCCTCAGGCCCTTTTCCTCCCCCCCCCCCCAGCCAATAAAGCAGGAAAGGGCCTCAGGCTGTTAGGAATGGTGGGAATTGAAGTCCAAAGCACCCAGAGGGCCGAAGTTTTCCCATGCCTGTTTTAGGGACCTTAAAGTGGTGAGCCTCCTTCCAACATTGTGATTCTGGATAGAAAACAAACAACATAACATGACATTGTTTGAGTCCACAGTGCTCTCTGGGTGTAGGTGAACTACAACTTCCAAACTCAAGGTCAATTCCCAAGCAAACCCTTTCAGTACTTTCTGTTGGTAATGAGAGTTCAATATGCCAAGTTTGGTTCAATTCCATTGTTGTTGTTCAGGATGCTCTTTGATTGTGTGTTAACTATAAATCCCAGAAATTGTAACTCCCAAATGTCAAGGTCTAACTCTATTTTATCCAAACTACATCTGTGTTCACATTTGGGCATATTGAGTATTCATGCCAAGTTTGGTCCTGATCCAACATTGTTTCAGTCCACAGTGCTCTCTGGATATAGGTGAACGACAACTCCAAAACCCAAGGTCAATGCCCACCAAACTCTCACAGCATTTTCTCTTGGTTATGGGAGTTCTGTGTGGGAAGTTTGCGTCTTTCTGCCATTCCTGCCAGGATATCTAGGTGATCTTCATCAAAACAGGCCCAGGTTTCACACTGAGTGTATAAATATATTTAAAAACATATTAACTATATGTATTACTGTGTTAAGAGTGCCATTTTGGTTGGTGGTGTGCCCCAGGATTTTGTAAATGTAAAAAGTGTGCCGCGGCTCAAAAAAGGTTGGGAAACACTGCTGTAATATATTATTTTGCTCTGTACTTCTTTAGAAGGCAAAGCTGAAACAGACTTCAAAAAACATCAGCGCTGTTGAATGTCATAAACAGCTCCCTTGAGCAAGGAGTCTTTCCAGAGTGCTTAAAAGAGGCGGTGGTGGCTCCATTACTGAAGAAACCATCATTGGACCCTGCGGTTCCCTCCAACTACCGCCCAGTGTCGAATCTTCCATACCTGGGCAAGGTAGTTGAGAGGGCAGTAATGGAGCAGCTGCAGTCCTTCTTAGATGATGCAACATGGCTTGACCCCTTCCAGTCCGGCTTCCGTTCGGGGCATGGGACGGAGACGGTCCTGGTCTCCATCACAGACCAACTCCGCTGCCAGCTCGACCAAAGCGGGTCTGCGCTGCTCGTGTTATTGGACCTCACGGCAGCGTTTGACACGGTCGACCACAATCGTTTGATCCACTGCCTGGCCATGGCCGGAGTGAGGGGACTGTCCTTAAATGGCTGTCCTCCTTCCTCCGCCAGCGGTCTCAGCGTGTGAGGAGGGGCGGGAGGTCTCCGAGGCTCCCCATTAGTGTGTGGAGTCCCTCAGGGGCCATTCTCTCCCCTCTATTATTTAACATCTACATGCAGCCGCTTGCACAGCTGATGCGGAGTTATGGGCTGGTCTGCCATCAGTACGCCGATGACACCCAGCTCATTCTGAGGATGGAGGGCAGGCCGGAATCCGTCCCTGAGAATTTCCAACATTGCCTCGAAGCCGTTACTGGATGGCTGCGAGCCAGTCGGTTGATGGTGAATCCGGCGAAGACGGAGATCTTGTGGCTGGGCGGCCCGGGGGGGTGGGTGCCCGGCTTCCGACCCTGGACGGTGCGGCGCTGCATCCAGCGCCGTCTGTGAAGAGCCTGGGTGTCCAGTTGGACTCCCAGCTGACCATGGAGGCCCAGGTCTCCATGGCCAGCAAGGCTGCTTTTTCCCACCTCCGCCAGGCAAGGCTAGAGGCTACGTTGGCCCCTCGCCGATCCGGAAGCTCAAGGTGGTGCAGAACCTAGCTCCTGTCTGGGGCACGGTGGTAACACCAATTTTGCGATCCACTGGCTGCCTATTGAGCACCGGGTCGCCTTCAAAGTGCTGGTTCTTACCTTCAAGGCCATACACGGCCTGGGGCCAGCGTATCTGAGGGACCGTCTCACCCCATATTGCCCAGCGAGATCACTTCGGTCCGAAGAGGCCAACCTGTTGGTAGTACCATCTGTAAAGTCGGCACATCTAACATCGACCCGCCGGAGGGCGTTCTCTATTATAGCTCCCACACTATGGAACGCCCTCCCGGCCGAAGCCAGAGCCCTGAGAGATCTGCTGCCATTTAGACGGGCCTGCAAAACTCATTTGTTTAGGCAGGCCTTCGGCGAGTAGGCCTCGTCTATACTCTCTGGGCTGTGATATCTCCTGCTGCTCAATTGTTATATTGCATTTTGCTGTTTAATTGTTTTAACTGTTTTTAACTGTTTTTATGTTTTAACCTGTGGCGTTGTGCCACTGGCTCTGTGAGCCGCCGCGAGCCCCCGGGAGTCGGCGGCGAAGAAGCCCCAATAAATAAATAAATAAATAAATAAACATTGGCTGATCAATATTTCGATTCCTATAGAAAACAATCCTGTTATAATTGAACTTACGTTCTGGGCCAAAATGGGTGAGCAAGATCTCTAGAAATGCTCTCAGCTGGTGTATACGTGAAGTACCCAATAGAGGTCAAGCAAGAAATACTGAAAAAAGGCATAATGAATAGCGTGTAGGCGTCAATGTAAGTAGTAAATGCCCTAGGCACAGTATAACTTACCAAATGCATGTTACATATCAATTAAAATGTCAGTTCGAAAGAGAAACTAGTTAATTGCTTCCCCTACCATTTAAAGGAACAAAATGATTTTAACTTGTCAGTATGATTATTTAAAAGGAAAGAACCAGAATGTGTAGCTATTTATTCAATATGACTCTGGAGAACCAAAAGGCACATACTGTGGTATCAGGGAACAAAAGTGTTCATAAAATTACAGATAGACAGTCCGGTTTGTCGTTTTAGCCCACAGGGGACACACATTTTATGAATCCCAAATACCTCACTTCTAATCGAGGTATCTGTTATTTATCTAACCATTGTCATTCCTCTATTACTTAGCTTCTATTAAAAGTTCTCTAGCAATATGCTAAATAAAATATACCAAATGGCTATTGTTGCTGCATTCATGTATTTATTAAATTCTGTAGAAATATATTAAGCCCCTGTTAAACAGAGTGGAGTAGTGGTTTGAGCATCATTAGACGACTCTGAAGACTAGGGCTTAAATCTCTACTCAGCCATGGAAATTTACTAGGTAAGCTTGGACAGGTCACATTCTCTCAGCCTCAGACGAAGTCCTTTTGAACAAATCTCGCCAAGAAATCCCCCATAAAGATTGCCAAATTCAATAGAAACTACAGCAACAGGTGCTGGAAATGCAAAAAAGAGATAGGGTACTTCATATGTGGTGGGATTGTGAAAAAGTAAAGACTTACTGGAGATCTATTCACAAGGAGATCCAAGAGGCCTTGGAGATCAAGTTCCAATTTAAACCAGAATACCTGGTGATGGGATTATATGACTTTAAGATGGAGAGTAATATGGAGAAATTATTTGTTTACTGTGTTTCTGCGGCCAGATTAGTTCTAGCCAAGAGATGGAAGGATGATACTACCCCGAGGATTGAAGATTGGAGATTAAAGATGATGGACATTATGAACATGGATTGGCTGACACAGGTTCTGAAGCAAGATACCAAGCCGAAGTACACAGATTGGACTATGGTTATAAACCGCTTTAAGAAGGAAAAAGTAGAATGGACTGTAACATAAAAACTGGTTATAAGAATCAAGTCTAAGATTAAAGAGGTTCGGTGATTTTTATAATAAAAAAACTACTGTATAGTGGGCGGAAAGGGGTTTAAAGGGTGGGAAGTACTCATATGGTAACTTTTAATGTATTACTGTGGGTTGTGTTAGGTGACGGGTATGTGTTTGTAATGGTGTAATGTGTATTATGTGTTTATGTGTTTTTAAATTTAGAAATCAATAAAACATTTTAAATCAAAAAAGAAATCCCCCATAAAAGAATGGTCTTA
The DNA here is from genome assembly GCA_030556195.1 of Anolis apletophallus. Classification (NCBI taxonomy): domain Eukaryota; kingdom Metazoa; phylum Chordata; class Lepidosauria; order Squamata; family Anolidae; genus Anolis; species Anolis apletophallus. The sequence goes on from JARBWK010000005.1 coordinate 140,726,555, forward strand.
CAGTCACTGCAAGGAACTGTTTAGTACTCAGGCCACTGGTGGTTTGATTGGTGGTTGTTTTATACTATGTTATGTTGTGGTTGTTTTATACTGTTTTACAATGTTGTTTTATGAATTTTAGTGTGTTATATTTTAATTATGTCCAATGGGCATGTCCCCATGTAAGCTGCCCCGAGTCCCTTTGGGGAGATGGAGGCGGGATACAAATATTTGTTATTGTTGTTGTTATTATTATTACACAGGATTAGGCCACAGCAAACAAGATCACAATGCTAGTTGTTGTATTGGATCACACGTCGGACACTTCCCAAGTGTCTAGGACTATGTGATGTATCGGCGAATAATGCGTGCAGATCTCAGTAAGGTGGCCTTTTGCAACTGGCAGATAGTAATTTTGTCAGCACTGATTGTGTTTAAATGCAGGCCAAGGTCTTTAGGCACTGCACCCAGTGTGCCGATCACCACTGGGACCACCTTGACTGGCTTGTGCCAGAGTCTTTGCAGTTTGATCTTTAAATCCTCATATCGTGTCAGCTTTTCCAGTTGTGTCTCTTCAAACCTGTTGTCACCTGGGATTGCAACATCGACGATCCATACTTGGTTTTTTAACGCAATCATGAGGTCAGGAGTATTGTGCTCCAAAGCTCTGTCAGTCTGAATTCGGAAGTCCTAGAGCAGTTTGACGTGTTTTCTGTAACTTTTTCAGGCTTGTGACCCACCAGTTCTTTGTCACAGGCAGATGGTATTTGTGGCACAAGTTCCAATGAATCACCTGAGCAACGGTGTTATGCATACATGTTAATAATACAGTTTATTATTATTATTAGCCCTTTAGAATTTTGCTGATCTTGGGAGTAGAGCATTCTTGCATTCAGCATTGTCAAGGGCAAATGTAATGCAACACTTCCCAGTCAACTACAATAGTACCGTAATTATGCTGCATATTTCATGTACCTTTCTCTTTCTGCACTGGTTCTCTGTGTGGGGCATAACCCACCAGGGGAGTACAAATAGTTGCTCTGGGGAAGCACCAAAAGATGGGAGAACAGGCTCCTCAACTTCTCACATTCATTGAAATCAGAGAAGCATCATTGTAGTAGCAATAGTGGAGACAGAAGCAGCCAAGAAAGACCTGCCCACCAGCACTTGTATATGCATTTGCAGGGTAGTGACCAGCAGATATCTTCTACAGCAGGGCTGCCCAAGTGGCGGCCCAGGGGCCATATACGGCCCCCGTCCCTTTTCTACGGCCCCCTAAGCTTTTTAATAAAAAATAAAAATTGAAAAATAAAATAAATAATAAATTTTTTAAAAAAATACCTACTTCCGGGTTCGGAGCAAGTATTGCGAGAATACGCAATCCACACGGGATTTCGCTGTCAACGCGAGATCACACCGGCGTTGACAGCGAAATCCCGTGTGGATTGCGTATTCTCGCGATACTCTTCGGCTACTCTACTACTGGATCGCTGAGGCCCACAGATGCAATTAGGACCTTCTTCGACTCAGTCGGTCGTTGCCTCTCTCGTCGTCCGGGCACTCCTGGATCCTGCACGTTTGGAAAAGGTAGGCCGAAGCAGAGGGCTCCTCAGGGGGCTCCTCACTCCCTCCCCCCATCTCCCCTCATGTATTAAATATAAAATTTAATATATTTAAAGATGAAATAAGAGGAGATGGGATACATTAAAATAAGGGGGGAGGGGAGGATGGAATTAAATATATTTAATATTAAATAAAAATAAGGGGAGAGGGGAGGATGGAATTAAATATATTTACTATTAAATTAAAATAAGGGGAGAGGGCGGAGCCGGGGGTGGGGGAGGGGGGGGGGGCGGAGACGGGGGCAGACCCTACCGCCCCCCAGGTCATCAGTGACCGGAATTCAGGCCCCTGGGCCGGTAGAAGTTGGACAGCCCTGTTCTACAGTATATACACTACATTAGCAGAAGAATAATTCACTTTAAAAACTTCATATATTCTTTTGATTTTCTTAATTGCTTAATTCAGATTAATCAATTTAAACACAATCGAAACTTGTAAAAATGTATTGAAATAGTAATGTATTATTATTATTATCATTGCTCCTGCTGCTATTATTAAATTTGTTACCCACCTCTTGTTATGGCTTCAGGAGGGGTTCAACATGGTTAAAACATACAGATCGGCAGCTCTGGAAAAAAACCAACACTCCTACATTTCTAACATAATGGTGCTAAATAGGATGTATTTTTACTTTTTAAAAATTTGTGTCATTACAGATGTAAATGTTGTGGCTCTAGTAGAATTCCTGCCCTTCTAAAAATGGCAGAAGCTGCAATATTTGATGAAATCGCTTAATTTAGAAACATAGCATACTTTATATATAAAATCAGCATAATGTTATCATGTATGATATACCAAAATACAGTTTATTCAGTTAATAATTACACACTGATTTTTTAAATAAAGAATTCATTTGGCTAGAAATGAAAGTTACGAGGTGCTGAACTGTAAAGAAGGTTGGTTGGTTAACCCAAAAATCTAAAACAATCGGTTTTAGGTTGGTTTAACAATAAGCAGAATAAAATAATAAATCAAATAAAAGTATTTTGTCTCAAGCAGACACAAAACACTCATAAAAAGAAATGAGAAAAGAAAACCTGCCAAAAATCCAATTGTCTCAACTAGAACAGATTCACTGTTGGGATGGTAATTACTTACAGGTAGACTCTCAACCAGTGATTCAGTATATCTTTTTTCATTGGAATTAACTAATAAGATTCAGAGTTAATACCAAGTACTGCAATGAACTGATACGGCATTGTATGCACCTACGCACCTTCTTCATAAACAAAATAATTTGTGGAGAATGAATATATCCAGGAGATGCTGTCTTTAAAAATGGCATAGAAAGCCTAAGTATTCCATTTAAAAAATCTAGTTTGGAAGCACACCAAATCTTAAAAAGATTCAGAACTCCCATCATCTTACAGTCCCATATTAGGACTGTATATATTCATTATTACTTTTGTCCTTCAAATCATTGGCTTTGGGTGACCCTAAGGCAACCTAACATAGGATTTTCACAGCAACATTTATTCATAGAGCATTTGCTCTTGCCTTGCGCTGAGGCTGAGGGAGTGTGATGTACCCAAGGCCATCCAAAGAGTTTCCATGGCTGGGCAGGGATTCATACCTTGGTCTCCAGAGTCAAACTCCAACACTGGAACCACTATATAATTTATATTCCACCTTTCCTCCAATGAGATCAGTGTCAGATACACAGTTTTTGTTTTTCTCTTTTTTTACTCACTTGGATAACTAGAGCTGGGAGACAGTAAAGAGCTCAAAATTACCCATTGCGTTTCATGGCTCCGTGTGGACTAAAAAATAGGGTGGACAACTATGGCTCTTAGGATGGCTCATCGTTGGCTAAGACAGATGGGTGTTGGAGGACAAAAATACTTGGACTTGCACTTCTATGGACCTGCCAAGTCCCATATTAAAACTCCAAATCATTAAAACATGCTTTGCTCACTGTAAACATTGTAACCACTTTGATATCTACAAGACTGTTTCCTTTACAGACTTTTATGGAAATTGGTGTTGGTGTTACTTATTATCAAATGACTATTTTAGTACTTTGAAAATAAATGTATGGGATGTATTCCGTGCCTCCTCCCTTCTTTCTAAAGATAATTTCAGTATGTTGACCATAGACATAGCATCTTGAAACACAATTGGGTTAGACCTTACACTTTGTGAATTTCTTAAAAACACCCGAACCCTTGAAATGTACATTCAAGACCCTCAGTTTAGGATGGGAAACTACTAACACTCTTATTATCAGGCAGGAGCTGACTGTTACACTAGCAACTGCTTGGCAGGCCACATGGTTTTTCTTTCTATCAAGAGGCAAAGACACAGCCTTTCTCTCAGAGTCATTCGTGTCCTCTGTGTGACTTTAATGTATAAATGTGTAGAATAAGAAGGCAACTTTATTAAAATATTTCTAAACAGCTCAATAAAATCAGTCACAATATAATACGATGCAATGCATGGATTGTTCTTAATCATGGATATCCATGATTTCGTGACCTGTGCTCCAACCCACTTGGAGCCTCTTTTGGTCCCCCTGTATGATTTTATGGTGTGCTTCCAGACCAATTATAATCAAAATATAGGGTTTGCTATTATCCATGGTTTCAGGTATCCACAAGGGTTCTTGGAACATATCCCCCATGGATAATGGGGTTGTATAATACAGAAAAATAATTAATACAATAGTAACAAAACTAGAACAGATGCCTAAATTAAAATTATTGCGGCTTTTGTTGTTAAATACTTTAAAATTTACTCTGGCCCATGCCATCCATATCATGAGATCTTCTTCATTCATTCAGAGGATGTTTAATCTTGCTTTCCTGAGTGGTTTCAATCATGGATATCCCTCCACAAGGGTTCTTGGAACATATCCCCCATGGATAATGGGGTTGTATAATACAGAAAAATAATTAATACAATAGTAACAAAACTAGAACAGATGCCTAAATTAAAATTATTGCGGCTTTTGTTGTTAAATACTTTAAAATTTACTCTGGCCCATGCCATCCATATCATGAGATCTTCTTAGCAAGATTCATTCAGAGGATGTTTAATCTTGCTTTCCTCAAAGGTAGTGGTTCTCAACCTGTGGGTCCCCAGATGTTTTGGTCTTCAACTCCCAGATCCTAACAGCTGGTAAACTAGCTGAGATTTCTGGGAGTTGTAGGCCAAAACATCTGGGGACCCACAGGTTGAGAACCACTGCTCTAAGGCTAAGATGGTGTGATTGGCTCAAAGTCATGTAGTGAGTTTCAAGAGCTGAAAGGGGGTTAGAAGCCTGGTCTTCTTGAGCCCTAAGCAACAGAGAAAGCTTGGTAAGATCAGGAAAGCTAAAAATGGTAGTCATGTAATGTATGACACAGATGGTATGACATCCGTGCAAGATGACATCATATATGGAATCAAGGGAGAGCAAAGAAATGTCAAGTTAACATCACTTCCACTCTCATAACCCTGCACAATGCACGTCTTATTTGTAATGTAAAAAAAAACAATGAAAGAACAATACATTTAAAATGAAGAACAAATTTAACCAACATCTTACCAGTATTTCAATGGGAAGTGTGGGCCTGCTTTTGGCTGATGAAATAGCCAAGTTAATTAGGGTGGTTGTTGTTGTTGTGTGCCTTCGTTTCAGACTTAGGGCAACTCTAAGTCTAAAGCGTTGGGTGGGGGCCTGAGTAAATGACCTTGGAGGGCCACATCCAGTCCACAGACTATAATCTGGGGAGCCCCCAGACTCAAGCAATGCAGTTTAACTGCTCTGAACTGCGTTACATGAGTCTACACTGACCATGTAACACAGCTGAAAAAATGCATTACATGGCAATGTAGATGGGGCCAACATTATAGAATTAATCTAGTAGGATTAAACTATTATGACTCAATGCTATGTGGTCCTAGTTGTGGTTTTACAAGGTCTTTCTCTGCCAAAGAGAGTGCTGGTGTCTCATCAATCTCCATCTCCCAGGATTCCATAGCATTGAGCTATGGCAGTTAAAGTAGCTTTGAACTCCATTAATTCTACAGTGTAGATATAGCCTTTTGTAAATTTCAATAGCACAGAAAATGTAAAGGTGTTAAGACTGTGAGCAGAGCTTTCCAAATTGTCACAAGACACGAGTGTTCAGTGTGTAGACTTGCTGTGTGAATGTAACGAGTAAAATGACAAACATCTTGGAGATGTGTATTACCTTGCAAATCATATAAAGATTTAAACGATAAAGGGCACGTTTTCATGAGCTATGTTATGTTCCCATACATTTTGTGATTACAGTTTATGTATGTGCCCTTATCTCTTATAAGGGTTTGGTTTAACCTCCGGTTTGGTAGTAAAATCAAATTACTGTGTCATGAAATGATGTCTGTCTACAAAATGTGTTACCAACATGAAAGGTTTGGAAAACTCTAATGTAAGGCTCCTTCAACACAGATGAATAAAATCTGACATTATCTGCTTTGAACTGGGATATATGGCAGTGTGGACTCAAATTCAAAGCAGGTACTGTGAGATTTTCTGCCTTGATAGTCTGGGTTATGGTTGTGTGGAAGGGCCCTGAGACACATAAGTCTTCTAACAACTAGAATATCTTAGAAAATCCAAAAATAGTTAGTTAAGAAGTGGCTGAAGGCTTCCTAAATTCGTGTATTGAAGATGCAAACAAGGAAAAATTTTGAACACTCATAGTGTTAACTGGGGGTCCTTCCACACAGCCCTATATCCCATAATATGTGCCCGTATCTTGGAAAGTCTGATCTAGCCACAGTGGTCCATGCTCTGGTTACATCCCGAATAGACTACTGCTACGTGCTCTACGTGGGGTTGCCTTTAAAGACTGTTCAGAAACTTCAACTAGTCCAACTGGCGGCAGCTAGATTGCTAACTGGATCATTGTACAGGTAGCATACCACCCCACTGTTACGTCAACTCTACTGGCTGCCAGTTTATTTCCGAGCACAATTCAAAGTGCTGATCTTGGCCTTTAAAGCCCTATATGACTCCAGCCCAGTTTACTTGTCTGAACGTATCTCCCTCTACGTTCCGCCTCGTAGCCCACGGCTGGTGGGGACGAGGGACAGGGCCTTCTCGGTGGTGACCCCCTGCCTATGGAACTCACTCCCCAGCAAAATCAGATCGGCATCCTCCTTCCTTTCTTTCACAAAGAAACTAAAGACATGGCTGTGGAACCAGGCGTTTGGTCAATGAATATAATGGCACTGAACACTGAAACTGATCTTGTGATTGTGGAAATGGAAAAGGCTTTTTGGATTGTGTGTAGATAATGTTGTTGTAACTAATGTTGTTTTTAAATTGTGATATGTGTATGTTTTTATCTTTTATTATACTGCATTTTACTACGGCATTGAATTGCTGCCATATTAGCCACTCTGAGTCCCCCTGCGGGGGTGAGAAGAGCGGGGTAAAAATGACGTAAATAATAAATAATAATATCAAGGCAGAAAATCCGACATTATGTGAGTGTGGACTCAAATAACCCAGTTCAAAGCAGATATTGTGGGATAGAGGGCTGTGTGGAAGGGCCCTATGATGACCACAGATCTGACTGGAATTAAGGCTGTTCTTTATGCACTCCGCCTGGAGTAAATGCCTTATAATTCAGTTCTAGCCATTAATCCTTGCCTTGCTTCAGACAGGGTATCTCAGGGCCCTTCCACACAGCCGTATAACCCAGAAAATCAAGGCTAAAAATCCCACAATATCTGCTTTGAACTGGGTTATCTGAGTGCATACTGCCATATATTCCAGTTCAAAGCAGCAAATATGGGATTTCATTCAGCTGTGTGGAAGGGGCCTTACTTTAGAGCAGTGTTTTTCAACCTTCCTAATGCCTCGACCCCTTAATACAGTCTTCATGTTCTTAACTGCTTCAGGCCCTTTTCACACAGCTGCATAAAATCCACATTGAGCAGGATTATGTGGCAGTGTGGACTCAAATAACCCAGTTCAAAGCAAATATTCTGTATTACTATATTGTATAATGTAATACAATATAATAATACTACTAATATATTAGAAATATATATTTTATTATATGTAATATTACTAATAATATTACAGTATAATGTTATAGTACAATGTAATATGTAATAGTAATATTGTGCTATGGGAATAGCACCGGTTGCCTACCCTGAACAGTGAGGCATTATGCTCGTCGTCCTTGGTAAAGAGTCTAGGGGTCTTTTTGGACCCTCTGCTGACGATGGAGGCCCAAGTCTCCGCCGTGAACAGAGTCGCATTCTTCAATCTGCTTCAGGCTAGGCGACTGGCTCCTTATCTGCCCTGGGATGAGCTAGCTATGGCGATCCAGGCTACGGTCATCTCAAGATTAGACTACTGTAACGCCCTCTACATTGGCCTACCTTTGTCGGTGATCCGGAAGCTTAAGCTAGTGCAAAATGCTGCTGCTCGGCTTCTTGCTGGGGAGTCGGCGAGGTGTCATATTACTCCAATTCTGCAGCAGTTGCACTGGCTGCCAATCGAGCACCGGATTACCTACAAAGTATTGGTTCTTACCTTTAAGGCCTTATATGGTCCAGGGCCGGTGTACCTGAGGGACCGCCTCACCCCCTACCAACCTTCGTTCGGAAGATCAGAATTTGCTCGATGTTCCCAACCTCAGGACCTTTCACATGCCAGCTACCAGGCGCAGAGCCTTCACTGTTGTGGCACCTTGCCTATGGAATACCTTGCCGGCTGAAATACGACCTCTTCGAAATTTAATCGCCTTCCGGAAAGCTTGTAAAACGCATCTGTTCCGGTTGGCATTTGAGCTCTGTTAATTGGGGACTTCCACTGTTTTAATGTTTGTAATGTATATTGTTTTGTGGTACTGTAAACCGCTCCGAGACTTCGGGGAGTGGCGGTATACAAGTTGAAATAATAAATATAATAAATATTGTATTTACATTTTACTTGTAAGCTGCTCTGAGTCCCCTTCGGGGTGAGAAGGGCAGCATATAATAAATGTCGTAAATAAATGTATATGGTTGTGTGGAAGGGCCCTCACGCTCCTTCAACACTGCCATATAAAATCCAGATTATCTGCTTTAAACTGGGTAATATGATAGTGTAGAACAGTGTTTCCCAACCAGTGTGCCGTGAGCAATCATCAGGTGTGCCGTGGGAAATTGGAACCTCCAATATCCTTTCTTGCAAGGGTTCAGGATGCTCTTTGATTGTGTGTTCAGGATGCTCTTTAATAAATCCCAGAAACTGTAACTCCCAAATGTCAAGGTCTATTTTCCCCAAACTCTATCTGTGTTCACATTTGGGCATATTGAGTATTCATGCCAAGTTTGGTCCTGATCCAACATTGTTTGAGTCCACAGTGCTCTCTGGATATAGGTGAACTCAAGGTCAATGCCCACCAAACTCTTATAGTATTTTCTCTTGGTTATGGTAGTTCTGAGTGGGAAGTTTGATTCCATTCCATCACTGGTAGAGTTCAGAATGCTCTTTGATTGTGGGTGAACTATAACTCCCAGCTGTTGAGCAAGACCTTCGTGTGTGTCTTTCTGCCATTCCTGCCAGGATATCTATGTTGTGTTCATCGAAACAGGCCCAGATTTCACACTGAGTGTATAAATACATCTAAAATCATATTAACTATATGTATGACTGTGTTAAGAGTGTCATTTTGTGTCATTTTGGTTGGTGGTGTGCCCCAGGATTTTGCAAATGTAAAAGGTGTGCCACAGATCAAAAAAGGTTGAAAAACACTGGTGTAGAAGGGGCCTCAGGGCCCTTCCAAGCAGCCATATAACCCAGAAAATCAAGGCAGAAAATCCCACAATATCTGCTTTGAACTGGGTTATCAGTCCTCACTGCCATATATTCCAGTTCAAAGCAGCAAATGTGGGATTTCACTCAGCTGTGTGGAACGGGCCTTATTTCAGAGCAGTATTTCTCAACCTTCCTAAGGCCGCGACCCCTTAACACAGTTCCTCATGTTGTGGTGACCTCTAACTGCTTCAGATGGATTATATTGCAGTGTGGACTCAGATAACCCAGTTCAAAGCAGGTATTCTGTATTATATGGTTGCGTGGAAGGGCCACAATATCTGCTTTGAACTGGGTTATCTGAGTCCACACTGCCATATATTCCAGTTCAGCTAATGTGTGGATGGGGCCTGAAGAAGTCGCGCTGACTCTGGGCCTGGCTTTCCCCTCCGTCCTCTCCCAGGCCCTCCTGCTCTCTCTCTCTCTCTCTCTCTCTCGCGAGGCCACACTGCTAGGCCAAGCCGCCTTGACTTTCCTGGGGAGCCAAGGCCCAAGGCCTGCTCTGAAATCGCCTCACAGCCGGGCTTACAAAATGGCACCTCGGAAGCGTCTTTATGGGATGGAGGCTGCCTGGGGAGCAGGGCCCGGGCTCCAGTGAGTGACGTGACTTCCTCCCAACCAGCCCCTGGCCACAAAGCGGCTGGGAGGGGGGGGGGCGGGGAGGCAGGTGGGCCGCCACAGGTGGGCCTCCTAATTAGCAGTCACGCGCCCTCCCCAACCCAGGCCCTCTTTCGAGGCGGGGGAGTGGGCCCTCTCTCTCTCTCTCTCTCTCTCTCGCTGAGCCAGGCCTTCGAGAAGGAGTGGGGACCAGGAGGGGCCAGGGCCTATCGTGGGCCGCCAAGAGGAGCAGCGCATGATTGACAGGCGCTCTGCCCAATCACAACCGCGGACAGCTCGAAAGACTGCCGCCTCGCTCAATCGGATGGCACAATCCGGAGGGGAGTCACTGATTGACAGGACGGCCGCCCTATCACGGAGGGGAGGTTTCAGGAAGCGAGGGGACAAGCCCGAAGCCGTGGGCGGGCGCTGTAAACGGCCTCGGCGTGTGCTCTCCACGCAGCTTGCTCACGGGAGGAGGGGAAGGAGCGCGTGACGCACGGCCGGAGTGGCAGGGCGCCGGGCCAATCGAGGCGGGCCCCTGGACGGCGTCGGCCAATGGCAACGCGGAGCTGGGCTGGAGAAGGCATCGCGGCGGCGGAGGGCGAGGTAGGGTGCGAGAAGTTGGTGGCGCTGCTGCTGCTGCTGCTGTGAGGGGACGGAGACGGCGCTTCCCCTCCCCCTCCGCCCACGGCCTAAGCTCGGATCAGCGCGCGATGCTCACGGACGGCGCGACCGCCCCGACCCCCGCCGGCGATGAGGAGATAGACTCGGTGACGCCCCGCGCCGCCCCCGAGGCCTCCACGGCGGGGCCTAACCCGCCAGGGCTGCGGGCCGTGCGCCTCTTCGGCGAGGCCGGCCCTGTGGGCCGGCGGGCCCAGCTACAACTTCGGAGAGGCCGGGGCCGCCGCCGCCGCCGCCGCCCTCGACTTCAAGCTGGCGGCCGCTGTCCTGAGGAGCGGGGGCGGCGGCGGCGGGTCTGGCAGCGACGAGGACGAGGTGTCTGAGGTGAGAGAGAGGCCTTGGCCGCCCCAGCGGGAGGGGGAAGGCCTCGCCTGCCCTCCCTCCCTCCCTCCCTCCCCGCGCTTGGGTACCAGCCCCGCCCGCCCGCCCTGGAAAGGAAGCCCACATTCAAGGAGATAGAGGGAGAGGCCCACCTAGACCCCCCCCACCCCAGACACAGACACCTTTAGATGGAGAGGCCCCGGTTCCTCTGCTCTCCCTCCTCCCCTCATTCGGGCTCAAAGGAGAGGCCGAAACAGCCCTTCACGTCCTGCCTCCTTAACCCGCCCTCCCTTTGCCTGCTTAGGCATGGATGATGGCGGAAGCGCTCTCCGCTTTTCCGCCTTACCTTTGCTGCCCTCCTCCTCTAGCCTTGAGTTGGGCCTTCCTGCACCCCCCTGCCCTATAGGATCCAGGTCATCTGCTCTGAACCGGATCGCACCGCAGTGTAGACTCAAATAATCCAGTCCAAAGCAGATAATGACTTGGATTAGCATCAGGATACTCGGGCTGTGTATGTAGAAAAGGCCTCAGGGCCCTTCCGCACAGCCCTATATCCCTGAAAGTCAAGGCAGGAAATCCCACATTATCTGCTATGAACGGGAATAAATTATTATTATTAACTTTATTTATACCCCGCCACCATCTCCCCAAGGGGACTCAGGGCGGCTTACATGAGGCCAAGCCCAACAACACATAATAACATAACAGCAAATAATACTTATTTACTATATTTCTACCCCACCCTTCTCAACCCCCCCCCCCGGGGGGGGCACACTCTGGGCAGCTAATAACAACAACAATACAATCAATATACTTACACACAAGCAATAACAGACAGTTTAAAACCATTTTGGGCGGGCCAAATGTGAAATATTAAAATTTAAAAATAAATAGATAACACTGTCAGTGTGGACTCAGACAACCCAGTTCAAAGCAGATATTGCGGGATTTACAGCCTTGATAATGTGGGATATAGGGCTATGTCGAATGGCAACCAACGATTCAACATTTATTTATTAACTTTATTTATACCCCGCCACCATCTCCCCTAGGGGACACGGGGTGGCTTACATGAGGCCAAGCCCAATGACACATAATAACAACATAACAGCAAATAACAACAACAATACAATCAATATACTTACACACAAGCAATAACAGACAGTTTAAAACCATTCTGGGTGGGGCAAATGTGAAATATTAAAATTTTAAAATAAATAACACTGGATGTGAACAGAGGTGGAATGTATGTAACAGGAAAGGCTTTAAAGGATAATATGGGGCAGATGACCCAACAGGTAATTAAAGTGCTTATGAGGACATTTTGCAAGAAATTGATCACAGCAGGGCATTATTTACTTTATTCAGGGAAGGCACATTGGAACAGCCACGTTTTCAGGCTCCTAAAAACTGCCAATGTGGGTGCTTGTCTAATATCCTTGGGGAGCAAGTTCCAGAGTCGGGGGGCCACCATAGAGAAGGCCCTCTATGTAAAATTGTACTCAGGGCCCTTCCACACAGCCTTATATCCCAGAATATCAAGACAGAAAATTCCACAATATCTGCTTTGAACTGGGTTATCTGAGTCCACGCTCAGATAATGTGGGATTTCCTGCCTTGATATTCTTGGATATAGGGCTGTGTGGAAGGGCTGTAAAATGTACATAAGGGTATAAGAATGTAGACAAGGAGGAAATATTAATGTAGAGCCTATGATACTGTTATATGTACTATTTAAATAGAAGACCGACCCTTAAAGAAAATATATTATCAGAGAAAAGATTATGGATCACTAATAGCTGGAAAATATTGCACTGTATGCAACAAACACAAATCTTCTAAAATAAATAAGTCTTAAAAGAAAGGGCCTAAGTGTCTCCTCATGGCCCACATGAGAGGCCTGGTGAATAATAATAATAATACCCATTCTAGTTTATTTATTTATGTTTGCTTATTTCTAACCCGCTTTTTATGTAGTAGTATGTTTTATTGATTAGCCCATTGGCTGTATCAAAACACTTGACAAACAAATTTAACATATAGACATACAGCATACAACTCACAGTACAACAACATTTTAAATAAACAGGCTGTTAACAACCTGCTTTTTATGATAATTATTGTATTTAATTATATTGAATAATTGCCTATATGTAAACAGCCTTGAACCTCCTTTGGGATAGAGAAAGGTGGGGTATAAATAGGGTAAATAAATAAAAAATTATTTATACCCTGCTTTATCTCCCCTGAAAGGGACTCAAAGCAGCTTAACATAAAAACATCCGCATAACTATTTAAAATATGCAAATATACAAACATTGAGACAGGATTAAATATAAGCAGTATTTTTTAAATTCCCAGTTAAGAAGCATTAAAACAAATTCAAACTTTAAAACCGCAACACCCCCTGAATTGATCTTAAAAACCTTCATCTTTAAAAGTCATGGGAAGAAGGGAGTTCCAGAATCGAGGGGCAGCCACCGAGAAGGAAGGCCCACTGTCTTGTTCCCACCAACTGGGCTTGAGATGGAGGTGGTACCGAGAGAAGGGCCTCTCCTGAACTCAGGGCCCAGGGAAGGTCCTACAAGGTGATACAGTCACCTTGTAGGACGCTTTGAAACTCAAAGAGGCTCACAATTAAAAGCATTACAATATAACTTAAAATATACAAATATTAGAACACTATTAAACAAAATTAATATTGAAAACAATTCAAATTAAAAGCATATAAAACCACATCACCCCCTGACAGTTGGCTTACTCCAATATTCTTTCATGTAGTTATGTTGGAAATATTCCCTGTGTATGTTCAACCTTGTGTTTATGGTTATTGAGGCACAATAGGATATATTAGAAATCAGTTCACAAACTATGGATTAGGTATAGGGGAAAATGTGAATTTTAAACCCCATTTTAACTGTGTAGCCTATTATGTGTATTTTCGTAGTCTTGTGTTTTATCTTCGTTTTAATCCTGTTGTACCCTGCCTTGAGCTGCAAGGAGAGGCGGATAATATTGTTATTGTTATTCTAAGTAACGTAAAGGCACCAGATCCCATGTGATCTTGGAAGCTAAGTAGGATTGACCCTGGTTAGTAATTGGATGGGAAACTGTCAGAGAATACCAAATGCTACAATAGGCTATATTTCAGAGGAGCAAAACCACCTCTGACTATTCCTTTAGAAAATGGTGCGAAATTCATGGTGTTACCACAAATTGACAGGGGTTGTGAAGGGAAGTACACTCACAAACAGAGGAGAAAATGCAATTTATGTAATTATATGTTCAAAGTCAAATGTGTCTAACCAAATGTAGTGGGATTATTTTTCCTTTACTTCATAATTGTTTTTCCACAATTCACCTTAAAGAAAATATTTTTGGCAACACCATTTACAGTAGATCTGTAAGTGTTTGCTAGTTTCTTTCCTTGTGTGACTAAAACTGTTCATTAAATTTGGAGGTTTGTGGACGGTTTGTACATATTTTGGTTGAACAGGTGAGCTATCCAGAAGTGCTGATTAAAGTTTTATTGATATAGTGTAAAGTTTTAGGGTGCTCCTACTGTATAGAATGAATGTAGTTTACCTCACTTCAATTGCCAGTGCTCAGTGCTATGGAATCCTGGATGTGTAGTTTGGGGAGATACCAGCACTCTTTGGCAGAGAAGGCTAATGTCCTTGTAAGAATATATCTCACAACATTCCATAGCATTGAGCCATGGCAGTTGAAGTGGTGGTAAATTGCATTAATTCTATATTGTGGATGTCCCCTGAGTCTCTAGTTATCTATTGTCCTATCTTGATGGGTGTATTTCTATTTATTTTACTGAAAAATAAAAATTATCTCATTGTATCACAATGCTTCACAAAACAGTTTGTTCGATTTCATAAGAGTTCTGAAGTAGACTGTTTTGAAAGCACTTCTGTGGGATGCTGACCTCTGTAGGGACATGCACACACTGTAGAGGTCTATAGAGTGTCTAGAGGTTTTCAGTTAGAAATGTGTTTACACCCCTTTTACTAGTACCTGTTTGGAATGGGGGAAGTAATAAAACTCATTTTCTCTCAGGCGTTTGAAGTGAATGGCATTAAATACACTTTGAAAAGATGAATCACAGTTCAGAAGCTGCATCCAATAACTAGTGGGTGAAGTAAGGGGAAAATGTTACAGAGTAGAGGTTCATAAAATGTGGTCTGTGAACTCCATTCCAATGCTCCATGGAAAGATTGTGGAATAGTCACTATATGCATTTTTATGCTTGATTATTTTTTGCGATGTTGGAAAGTGAGTCTTCTTGGACCAGAGCTAAATGATCAAAGAGTCTGATACAGGTCCAAGACTTTCACTTCACATCCTGAAAGATTTACTAGTTGAAAGTGTTCTCCCCAAAGCTCACTGAAGTTTATAATATGGTGATGAATATGTCAGCATGAAAAAATTGGTTAAAACATGGATTATATATGTGGTCTGATTATAAAAGAATGAATAAATGAAATAAAGGATCTAATGTGGCACCCAAAGGCTTTGCAGAGGTGTCAAAAGAATCGGTGTTATAGAAAAATTGGTGCTTGGAAGCAAAAGAGACCAACTTTGTTTGTCCTCAATGCCATACCTTGTTATTTTATATATCAGGAAATTTATTTATTATCTATTACTGTATTTATATACCTCTGTTCTTACCCCTGGGGGGACTCAAAGTGGTTTCCAACGTAAGCATGGCAAAATTCAATGCCCAACATACATGTGAATAACCAAAACAAAAAAATCAAATAAAAACATATAACTAAGAATTAAAACCGTATTAAACCATAAAACATAAGACAGCATTTAGACATTAAGACAAATAATTAAAACATATTAGTGAAATTGCATAACCCAGAATAATTGTCCAAAGCCATTCCAATTGTCAACTGCACATATTCCTTATTTATTTCTTGCACTACTCACTATTGTGCTGTAATCCGCCCCGAGCCTGCAGGGAGGAGCGGAATATAAAATTGAATAATAGATAAATAAATAAATAACCAAAGGCTTGGTCCCATAGCCATGTCTTTGCTTTCTTTTCTGGAGGCCAAGGGGGAATGTGCTGATTTAATTTCACTGGGAAGGGAGTTCCAAAGCCGACGTGCTACCTCTGAGAAGGCCCTGGCTCTTGTCCTCAACAACCGCATCTATGAAATGTACTACTTTTCAAGTTGTCAAACCTTTCCTATGTCAATTTTTTTGGGAGGAGACTTTGGATTGTGACAGTTTTATAGTACACATTAAATATGTAGATTGGGATGATGAATAGAATTTAGTTTAAGTCACTGTGTGTAGAATTAGGCACAATGGTGTAGTTTTCTTGGTTTAATCCATAAAGCATACAATTTTCCATACGGGGTTATATGCATTCCCCCAAGCTTTACATTTAGTTTTCCACAGGGTGCCCTGATACCCTTAATAATGCATTCCCACATCTGTTTCATGTTTGTATCAGGATTACTGAAAAATAGAAAGGAGTTCCATTTACTTCTCTAGGGAGTTTGCACCTTCCAGAGGTGATTGTTTCTAGAAGTCAGAATAATTCAAATTTCTCTTTCTTTGTTGAGGAAAGTAGGGGAGAGAAAGTGCTGTACTCCTTCCCAATTTATAAAATGAACTGATGTGCATATTCTGTAAACCGCCATGAGTTGTCCTCAGGCTGAGAATGGCGGTATAGAAATACAGTAAATAAATACAGTAAATAAATGCACCCCTGTATAACCAACCCTGCTCTCTTTAGAAATTCTGTGTCCCCTTCTTAAATCTACCACATTACGTATAAACTGGAGAATTGAACTGTATTTGTGTCCACAACTAACTTTCTCTCCCTACTGCCCTTCTTTCTGTTTCCACCATCCCATTTCTTTTCTACTATCAGAGCCTGGAAGAAGATAATGGCTCTTAGGACAACCTCTGCCAACCTAGCACCTTTCTGATTATATTGAACTACATCATTTCCTTAGGGTGAAATCGCTGCTGTTAAGTTGTTAGGAAAGTTGCCACTTGCGGAGGGCTTTACTAAGTTAACAAGATGTCCTTGGGTGAGCTGTGGTTAAAGCAGGCATCCTTAAACTGTGGTCCTCCAGCTATTTGGGCCTACAACAACCCCCCCCCCCCAAGCCTTAACTAGCTTGTTCAATGGTAAGAAATTCTGGGAGTTGGAGGCCCAAACAGCTGTAGGGTCACAATTTAAGGATGCCTGTGTTTGAAATTTCTCTCCCATCTATGTTGGCTCTGTTGCATATAGGTTTATATATGTTTCAATATGGCATCTCTATCAAGATTGTCACTATCTCATCTATTTTTGTCATGTGAGTGTGTACTCTAATACACTTGGCATTCAGTAGTGATTATACACTGCAAGGGAAAATTATTAGTGCTAGGTCTGCTCTTTTTCATCTTACTGAAAAGACCCCCATGAGTTCCCAAAGAAACACAGTAACTATTGCTATAATATAATGTTTTATATTCCTTTTTAAGCTTGCTTACTAACTAATTTCTGGCTTGTTAGATCGTGCCTGGAGGGGTTACATGGGCCTCTGTTGAACATCGTAAACAGCTCCCTTGAGCAAGGAGTCTTTCCAGAGTGCTTAAAAGAGGCGGTGGTAGCTCCATTACTGAAGAAACCGTCACTAGACCCGGCGGTTCCCTCCAACTACCGACCAGTGTCGAACCTTTCGTACCTGGGGAAGGTAGTTGAGAGGGCAGTAACGGAGCAGTTGCAGTCCTTCTTAGATGATGCAACATGGCTAGACCCCTTCCAGTCCGGCTTCCGTTCGGGGCACGGGACGGAGACGGTTCTGGTCTCCATCACAGACCAACTCCGCTGCCAGCTCGACCAAGGCGGGTCTGCACTGCTCGTGTTATTGGACCTCACGGCAGCGTTTGACACAGTCGACCACAATCTATTGATCCACCGCCTGGCCGTGGCTGGAGTGAGGGGGACAGCCCTTAAATGGCTGACCTCCTTCCTCCACCAGCGGTCTCAGCGTGTGAGGAGGGGCGAGGTGGTCTCCGAGGGCTCCCCACTACTCTGTGGGTCCCCCAGGGGCCATTCTCTCCCCTCTGTTATTTAACATCTACATGCAGCCGCTTGCACAGCTGGTGCGGAGTTATGGGCTGGAGTGTCACCAGTACGCTGACGACACCCAGCTCATTCTGAGGATGGAGGGCAGGCCGGGTTCTGTCCCCGATAATTTCCAACACTGCCTCGAAGCCGTTACTGGATGGCTGCGAGCCAGTAGGTTGAGTGTGAATCCGGCGAAGACGGAGATCTTGTGGCTGGGTCGCCCGGGTGATGTTAATGTCCAGCTTCCGAGCCTGGACGGTGCGGTGTTATGCCCATCGCCTTCCGTAAAGAGCCTGGGGGTCCATTTGGACTCCCAGCTGACCATGGAGGCCCAGGTCTCTGCGGTCAGCAAGATCGCTTTTTCATCTGCGACAGGCTAGGAGGCTGGCCCCTATCTCTCCCGGAACGATCTGGCCACGGTGATCCAAGCCACAGTCATCTCAAGGCTGGATTACTGCAACGCGCTCTACGTTGGCCTTCCTCTGTCGGTGACCCGGAAGCTCAGGCTAGTGCAGAACACTGCCGCCCGGCTCCTGTCTGGCACACCAGCTGGCGCCCACATAACACCTGTTTTGCAGGATCTGCACTGGCTGCCAATTGAGCACCGGATCACCTTCAAAGTGTTGGTCCTCACCTTTAAGGCCTTACACGGCCTGGGGCCAGCGTACTTGAGGGACCGTCTCACCCCATATTGCCCTCCGAGATCACTTCGGTCTGAGGACTCCAATCTCCTGGAGATACCTTCAGCTAAACTCGCAAGGCTGACTGCTACCCGCCGGAGGGCGTTCTCTGTCATAGCACCTACGCTGTGGAACGCCCTCCCGGCCGGAACTCGGGCTATGAAGGACTTGCTCCCGTTTAGACGGGCCTGTAAAACATACCTGTTTAAGCAGGCCTTTGGTGAGTAAGTCCTGCCCATGCCCCGCCATCTATTCGTTCTTCTGAGGATGATGTGCTGTTCATTGTTTTAACTGTGTTATTAATTACTGTACTGCTGTTGTTTTTAATTGTTTTTAACTGCTTATTGCCTGTATTTTACTGTGCCCTTCGGCTCCTGTAAGCCGCCGCGAGCCTCAGGGAGTCGGCATAGAAGCCCGAATAATAAATAAATAAAATAAATAAATAATTTCATTTCTTGCCAACATTGCAAATAATACCTTATTTATCGTCTTTAGAAAATATAGCAGTGATGGAATTGTTTACTATCGAGCAGTAGTTCAGTTATGTATATCTACTATACAGATGGTTGATCAAAATATGATAGAAGTTAAATAAATTAGTTGCGCACACACACACATATATAAATGTAACTGTTCCAGATATTCAGTTCTCCAATATCGAAGAAGCTTCTATTAGATGTAAAAATGTAAAACAAAAATATATTAAAAAGTCCACACAAAAATCCCTATTTTTGAAAAATTCTGCAAATGAAAGATTTTTCAAAATATAGTTTAGGAACTACTTCTCATAGAGGTCAAAACACAGCATTTAAAAAACATTTTCTTCAAAGTGTACTAAGTGAAGCAATTCTTAATTGCTTGCTGCTTTTTCAGCTATGATAGGTAGGGGTTTTTTTTTGTACAGTGTATATGGAGCTACAGAAGAGTACAGTAGGTTCCCTCCAGAACATCTTATTGCATGAAACTTAGAAAACTGCACTTAACATAAAAGTATTTTAGAGTGGTAGGTTGGATTTCTAGTATGAGTCACTTTTGTTGTTGTTGTTTTGTATTTTCAGTGTTCCCACCATTAGGCCACAAAGCTATGCTGTTTAAGGCAGGGGTGGGCAGTTGTGACCCTCAAGATGCTCAACTTCAGCTCACATATTCCTCCACGCTTAACTCTGCTGACTAGAGTTGGTGATATGTGAAAAAAAAATTCCAAAGAGTCACCCATATTTTAGCAACTGGATTTCTTACTGATTACTACAGAACATAGTATTTTATTGCTATTAGTTATGTGGTCAAACTGAAAACATCCTCAACATTTATTTTTTGATAGATTTTTTCTTATATTTATATGTTATTCTACATGTGCAGAGGCTAGCAGATTGAGGATGGTATGTATATGTACACACATCTGGTATAGATAAGGCCAAACTGCAGAGGCACTCTAAGTCACTTTTATTTGTTCCCAATTGGCCTCTCTATTCAATATGGATTCTTATCCAAGTTGATCTTAGGTAAAAGTTGCAACCTTCAGCATTTATAGATCTGTTAACTGCTATTAATATTTATCTACCCTTAAGGATATGTTAATGGGGTGCACTCAGTACAGGGGTTGCTTTTAAACTCTTGGCGGCAACCACAGCTAGTTCAGAATTTAGTAACCTTCATCCTTCCTGATAGTTGGTGTAATATAGAAGTAGATGATTGGGAAGATGACCAGAATTGACCTTCTCTTGATTGCTGATGATGGCTCCTGGTGCCATCATCAGCAATCAAGACAAGGTCAATTCTAGATTTATACTGCATTGGTGAGGTGACTGTATAGTGGAATTTAGTGCTAAATCTCTGGATAGTCTAAAGTAGAACAGGAAGGAATTCTTGTTCCCAGTTATTTAGTAGTGACAAAACAAAGTGACACTCCTAATTACAGCGTTTGTAAGATGAAAAGAGGAAGGACAGGAATGGGCTATTGTGTGGAAGAAGTCTTCACTCTATTCAAACATGACATTTAAAATAAACTTCTGAACTCAGAATAATTTTACATTAAATGTATGCCTTCTTCACCAGGGTCTTACTGGTAGATCCAGTAAAGGGGTGAAATGCAATCCTAATAGACCTGCCGTTCCATATTGTTGAAAATAGCAAAATCCGTAGGCAAGTTTAGCATACATTGTAGATTTAATACAGTTTGACACTACTTTAATTGCCATGACTCAATGCTATGGAATTTTGGAATTTGTAGTTTGGAGAGACATCAGCAGCATGGCAGGAAAGGATAAATATCTTGTGAAGCTACAACTCTCAGGATTCCATATCGTTGAGCAACATAACTTAAAGTTGTGCCAAACTGCATTCATTCTACAGTGTTGATGCACTCTATGTTAGGCTAGGAATAAGTTTGAGGATTTCTTAAACCATTTTTAGAATTTTCCCATGCTTCAATGCGTCATGTTTTTACATATACACTTGCTTTTTTATCTATTGTTAGCAAGAAAATTCTAGATGTTAATAATAGATTTTGTTCTACTTAGTATTTTTAAGTTTATGAAACGTCCTAATTAAATGAAAGGGAGTCATAGCAGTGTTCTTTGAGTATTGGGCGATGATTCTAAGGACCAGAGTTTGAAACCTGCTGGTCATACTCTCTCAGCCTCAAAGAAAGTCACATTCTCTTGGAAGCCAATGTAGAAATCTTGCCAAGAAAACACTGATAGTTTTACCATAAGTGCCATAAGTCAGAAAGGCACTCAACAATTAAGTGAAGAAAAAGACATTTTCATGATCTCATTAGTAATCATCAGTCAGAGATCTATTCTTAACATTTGGAGATTTAGTCACTCACAATTATCCTTGCAAATCCTATCTCAGTAACACTTCAAAAAATCTAAGTAGTATCAAATATCACTGAAAAAAGGTCTTAGAACCTTCTGGCTTTTGCTGATTAAGCATTTGGGCTTATTTAATCCAGTGCAACAAAGATAGTAGACATAGCTTTTGTTTTTACACTTCATTTCCTACATTATCAGGGAGCAAATTGTTTAATTGTAGTGATCAAACTCTTAAAGAGAACTGGATATTTCAAAACTTCCAAGATAAGTGCTCTCTGGAAAATTCTGAATGGGAACTTTCAACCAGCGCTCTGTGTGTGTGTGTCTACACACATCTACAGCCCCACAGGTTGCTCACATTGCATGACCTTTTGTGTTGTCTATGTTGGCCAGTGAAGGTGGGAGTTGCATTTGAAAATATCTGGGGAAGGAGATGGCACATTGCTGAGCCTTGCTGAATCTAATTTAGCATGTTTTGCAAGCATACAAAATAACCAAACTTTTCCACATCCATTTTACATGGTACATAAATACAATATTTTTAATAACCTGAAGGACTTGAGGGTAAACTTAAAACTGATATTTAGTTTTAAACCTTCTAGTCAGAAAACTTGGAAATTAGTTTTACTGGAGTACCTGTAAATACCAAAGCATGTCAGTTCAGAATATGCTTTCTAAAATTTCTGAAAATGTTCAATAAAGGTTTTTGGAGGGCATTGAAAATTTTTAATATACTAATCTGGATACAGGTTAAAAGTTACGCTTTTTTCGTGTCAGGAGCAACTTGAGAAACTTCAAGTCACTTCTGGTGTGAAAGAATTGGCCGTCTGCAAGGACGTTGTCCAGGGGACCCCTTGAATGTTATGATGTTTTACCATCCTTGTGGGAGGCTTCTCTCATGTCCCCACATGGGGAGCCGGAGCTGACAGAGGGAGGTCATCCAAACTCTCCCCAGATTCGAACCTGCGACTTGTCAGTCTTCAGTCCTGCCGGCACAAGGGTTTCACCCATTGCGCTACCGGGAGCTCCTAGTTACACATTTACACATTTATCAATAAAGTATTGCAGTTGTACAAATAACGACACAAAAATATTAATTACAGTTTGTAACTGCTAGGTTGAGTCTCTACTTCCTGTGTTAGTAATTAATTCTATGAAACTGCATTTTTAGAAATGATGAAAATGTTAACTCCAAAAGTTTCAGGTCTTCGAAATATAACACTATACTGACTACATCTTGTCCTTTACCATATTTAATATCCCTTGCCATCAAATTTTGAGAATTCAAAACACAATTTATAAAAAAAGAATTCCTTTTAACGAGATAATACTCTTGAGTCTCTAGACCAGTAGTTCCCAACCTTTGGGCCCCCCCCCCCAGGTGTTTTGGACTTCCAACTCCCCAAAATCCTAGCCACCTTACCAGTTGTTACGAACTGTGGGAGCTGAAGTCCAAAACATCTGGTGTCCCAAAGGTTGGGAACCACAGCTCTAGACCAAGCCTGCACAACCTGTACCCCTCCAGGTATTTGGGCCTCCCAACTTTCAGAAGCCCTAGCCAGCTTGCCCAGTGGTCAGGAATTATGTAAGTTGGAGGCCTAAACAATTGGAGGGCTGCAGATTGTGCAGGACTGCGCTAGACTTCTAAATCGGCTTATCTTTCATAGTGTGAACTCATCGCACAATCATTTAAGTCTTACATCTATTCACAGTTGAAGAACAGGAAATCCAGGCTGCCCTTATAAGCTAAAGTAATATTTAACTACATTTTGGACCAGCTGGGCAAGGGTTGGGGAAAACATGTATCTAACAGGGATGGCTATGGGGAGGAAGTACACAACCCTGTGATATTCCTTTTATCCCTATAGTTATCTCACTGCCAAAACTAGTTTAGTAATTCTTCCTCTTACAGTGTGGCTTGTCTTTCCTAAGTTCCCATATACTATGTTAGGATAAGAGAGAGCTAGGTTCTTTTTGTAATGTATAATAGGAAAGATTTTTTTAGTTGTGCTAATGAACAGAAAAGGATAGAACTCTTAATCGCTCGCCTTGGTTTACCGAGGAGTTACAGGCGATGAAACGGAGGAAGAGACAGTTAGAGGACGTGTGGCGAGACCTCCGTGACGGAGCTTCGAGATCGGCTTATAAACAGTTCAAGGATGTTTATGAGCGTGCCATCAAGGAAGCCAAAAAGGTGCACTATTCTTCCTTGATAGATTCGACTAGTTCACGCCCAGCCCAACTTTTTAAAATAATTTGGTCATTGACAACAATTTCGACTGTCCCAAACGATAGGGGTTTGGCTCCCACAGCTGAGGCATTCCAGAACTATTTTGCCGACAAGATCTCGATTCTCCGCCGGGATATCCCAGCCACTCTTGATACAGTATGTGAACTGGAGACCCCGCCGCCACTCGGCGGGCCCACCTTCACCCGTTTCCAACTGCTGGACGCAGCAGCTGTCGATAAGTTACTTGCTGCAGCTAGACCAACTACCTGCTCCCTTGATCCGTGCCCCTCCTGGCTTGTTAGATCTTGCCGGGAGGGGTTACGAGACCCCCTGGGAAAGATTATCAACAGCTCCCTTGAGCAAGGAGTGTTCCCAGGGGGTTTGAAAGAGGCAATGGTAAGACCGCTGCTGAAGAAGCCGAATTTAGATCCTTCGGCTCCCTCCAATTACCGACCTGTGTCTAATTTGCCTTTTTTAGGCAAGGTAATTGAGAGGGCAGCAGCGGATCAGCTGCAGCGGTACTTAGAAGACACAGCTGGACTTGATCCTTCCAGTCCGGCTTCCGTATTGGGCATGGGACGGAGACCATGCTTGTCGCCATTACAGACCAACTTCGCCGCCAGCTGGACCAGGGCGGATCAGCCCTGTTTGTCTTGTTAGATCTGACAGCAGCGTTTGATATCGTAGACCATGCATTGTTAGCCCACCGCTTATCCGCGACTGGAGTCAGGGGGACTGCCCTTAAGTGGGTAACCTCCTTTCTCCAGGACCGGGGACAGCGTGTGGAGAGGGGAGAGGAGGTCTCCGGGAGGCTCCCATTAAGTTGTGGGGTCCCCCAGGGGGCTATCCTCTCGCCCTTATTATTTAACATCTACATGCGCCCCCTGGCCCAGCTGGCCCGCGACTTTGGTCTGGAGTGTTATCAGTACGCTGATGACACCCAGCTTCTGCTGAGAATGGACGGCAGGCCGGATACCGTACCCGATTGTTTCCATCTATGCCTAGAAGCCGTGACTGGATGGCTGCGTGCCAGCCGGCTGAAGGTGAACCCGTCGAAGACGGAGATCTTGTGGCCTGGTCGACCTGGGCTGGATGAGTCCCGGTTGCCTACCATGGATGGCGAGCTACTTAGCCCGTCACCCTTGGTTAAGAGCTTGGGTGTCAGGTTGGACTCCTTGCTGACCATGGAGGCCCAGGTCTCCATGGTCAGCAAGACGTCATTCTTCCACCTACGACAGGCTAGGCGACTGGCCCCCTACCTGTCCAGGGATGACCTGGCCACGGTGATCCAAGCGACGGTCATCTCGAGGCTGGATTACTGTAACGCCCTCTACGTTGGCCTTCCCTTGTCGACAATCCGGAAACTCAAGCTGGTGCAGAATGCTCGCTTGCTGGTGGGAGCACCAGTGAGGGAGCACATCACTCCCATCCTTCGGCAACTGCACTGGCTTCCCATCGAGTACCGGATTGCCTTCAAGGTGCTGGTTTTAACCTTTAAGGCCTTGCACGGTCTAGGGCCTGTGTACCTGAGGGACCGCCTTACCCCGTATGTTCCCCCGAGATCACTGCGCTCGGAAGAGCAAAATTTATTGGTTGTACCATCGTCCCGATCCTGTCATTTGTCCAGCACAAGACAGAGAGCCTTCTCTGCGGCGGCTCCAGTACTCTGGAATTCGCTCCCTGACCACATTCGAGTGGTCTCTGAACTCCTCCCTTTTCGAAGGGAGTGTAAGACGGCCCTCTTCAGGCTAGCGTTTGGGTAAATCCAAGCTCAATTGGTTCGTCTCGTCTTAATTAAGGAATCGTAGCCCTGCACCATCCTGGCTATGTATTGCGTTTTTACTGTTTTTACTGTATGTTTTATTGTACGCTTTTATTGTATGCTTGTATTTGTGATCCGCCCCGAGCCTGCTGGGAGGAGCGGAATATAAAATCGAAGAAATAAAATAAAATAAAATAAAATAATGTTATGTGATGGTACAAAATTGGGGCCTTTTCAATACTAGCCCTTGTTTTTTCTGTTCTATAGCCCTATTATACATTCATTTTGCTTTAAATTACTTGTATTTATTTATGTTTTTCTTGTCCATGGCATTTTGGGGGGGGGGGGAATCAAACCACTGTACTTAGCTAATAAAAATAATATAAATACATTGACATCCTTTTAAAAAAATCAAACGTAAGAGTTAGAAATATTTCTGTTTTGAAACATTAACTGTTTACTATTAGTATACAGTTGTATAGAGTTCAGAGGCAACAAAATGAATGGTGCACTTGTGTATACAGCTTGCAACCAATATGATAATTGTAAAAGCATGTGGAAACATTCTGATCATTTTTACTTGTGTTTTTGGCTGCCTGTTGAAGGCTCCCATCTCTATTTTGTGCCTGCCTAATATACCGTATGTGAATGATGAGCTCACAATACAGCAAAGCCCTCTTTTCCTGTTATGCGTGAGAATACTGGGTTTGTAGTGTCCTCCAAGTTCCGTGAGAGAATGTTAAACTTTGTGTACTTTCCTAGTCTGAGTCTGTGTTTGGCCAAACTAAGTACAAGAGATCAATTATCTAAGTCTGCATTATGCTATCTTAGCAGAATAGTTGCTTTGTAGATTGGGTCAGAAATGGGTTAAAGGGCCAAGCAACAACCTATGGCCCTTCAGGTGTTTGGGCCTCCAACTCTCAGAAGTTCTAACCAGCTTGATCAGTGGTCAGGAATTATGGGGGCTGACATCCAAAACACCTGGAAGGCCACAGGTTGTGCAGGGTTGGTTAGACTTTCCCCTAAACAGCTTCCTTAATCTAAATTGTCCACATAGCATCTGTTTTCTACTTTAGAATTATGACCTACAGTATATAAAGGTTAACTCCTGTCCCCACATAAAATCGCTTCCTATTTGAGAAGAAAGCCCTTCCATCCTAGACAAATGGCAAATTATTTCAAAATGTACTGAAATACACAAGGGCACTCAGAGACTTTGAAATTGTTAAGGACCTTTTGGGGACCTTTTTGTTTTTAAAAACACATCAGATTGGGTAGGGAAATGGGGATGCACCTCAGGATAAATACAGGCTTAAGGAGCTCATGGTCCCACAGCATGCACTGTGTTTACCCCTTATCTGTTGGTTAAAAAAAGCATTTAAAAACATACAGTAAGATAAAGAGAATACCTTGTAGTAAGAATGACGCTATACAAATTTTATTCCATTTAAAAATTAACTTGGTTTGATAATCTGATTTTCAGCACTTCTGGGTACTATATATCAGTGGATAACTTAACATGAATAATACAGATAACTTTTTTCTCATTGATTTATACTAGTTTTTCCTCTATGATGTATTCCAATGCTTTAGTGCTAAATTTGTTAACTATCTAAAAAGGGCATTCATGTTTGCCACATCAGACCAGTAAATAATCCAAATAAGTTGAACTCATGTAAAGGCGAGGGCAGGTTTTAGACCAAAATTATAGATATTAATATGACTCATGGATAAGACAATGGTTATTCCACAGAGAGTTAAAGGTACCAGCATCATCTCAGGGGTCCAGCTATGGCTGGCCTCTTCTGTCACCATTTTACCACCCAGGCATCCAAAAAGACCAGAAGCTGTACCATGGTGGAAAAGAGAGGGGATTGATACATTTTTCTGGTTCTCCGAGGGCAAACTAAGATCTCATCTTTCACTACTCTACTCAAAAAAGAGGATTATTCCTTTTTATAGGAGTTAAGATAAGTACTTACAATAACTCGTGGGTAAGTCAACCCATGTGTTTGGACTAAACATTCTTATTTTATTTATTTATTTATTTATTCGATTTGGTAAACCGCTCTCTCTGGAGCCCAGAGCGGTTTACAGCATAAAAACCGGTAAAAACACCAATAAACAATTAAAACAACATATACCCAATTAACCCCACTCCCAACAATAAAACTCCGGCAGCGACAATATACAGGTGGCAAGACATGATGGCAAGACATAGTGGATGGCATGTTGGCAAGCTATAGGAGGCATCAGTCGGAACCGAATGCCAACCTAAACTAAGTATATAGGACAGATGTATGATATGTGCATAGTTCCCAGACTTCATTCCCTCTTATGCACATTAGAGTACAATAGCAGACTTTGGGGGGGATTATGTTAGTCCTATTCAATAACCAGAAATATTTTCATGACCAGCACCATTAGATCAAGCTGCTGGTAGTCAATTATTACTGATTTCCGGTGCTGGTAAATACATGTTTTGCTTGTCAGCATGTTTTATTTTTCTAAAATGATTTTTATTGTAAATTATTTTTTAAATACAAAAACACATAATTTAAAAAGTTTACATTGAAAGTGTTGGAACAATATATTCAAAGAAAAGTAGGAAATTTGGAAAAAAGGAATAGAGGGAAAGAAAAAAAAGATATAAAAATAATAAAAATAGAAATTTTGGTGGCTTCCATTCTTTCTTAGGTTCAAGTCTATTGGTTTTCCCATTCTGTCAGGCTTTTCTTTCCCAATTTTCATCTAGTCTTGTCAGCATGTTTTATAGAGCCAGTGTTGTGATAATACTTCAGAATGAAGCTGTTGATGGATACGTGTATCAAGTTAGCAAGAATCCAGTAGCTCCTCCACATTTGCAAGATTTAGACGTGCAGGTAGTAATGCTATTTTTTGTAAATGGAGAGAACACTTCTCTAGGCATTGCTAGGTCCTTTGGTGGAAGTTGACCTTAGTTGAACTTCTGGGAGACCTAGAGAGAACATACCTTGAACATAGGGCAGCAGGAATGGTGGTGGCAAATATAATAATTCATGGATTATCAAATGTGCAAATGCTTAACCTGTACATATGGAGTGAAGACAGTTATACCTGTATTTGGTATTCTGCCTTATGCAGGCATACGGGAGGGCATCACACAAAGTTTAGTGATGTCCATTTTTAGCAGCATTAAAAACTGAATGGGAGCCAGACTATTTTGGAAACATATTTTCCATATCAATCTCGAATTGAACAAGATACAGAGTTTAAAATTTTCATCCTTGTCTTGGGTTATAGAAGTTATGCTTAATTGGGCAAGGGTAAATTAAGCATCCTAAATCAAAGAAAACAATGATGTGTAAAATGTTTACATTTAGCGGTTTTCTGAGAAGTTGCAACTTGATTTCAAGCAAGTAGATACTTGCAAATTAGTTTGATGGTTTTGTGACTGACAGGTAGAAGATTCACATATGGTACATTTAGCTTCACAATATGTGAACATACTGCAGCTATCTTTCCCCAGGTAATTTGTATTTTTCGACTATGGGACATTAAATGTTAGGATGACTGAGAATGACTTGAAACCGCCCCATAGTTAATTGAAAAGAAAATAAACTTTACAGGGCGTCTTTGATTATTTGTCCAATAAAAACACTCCTTGTAAAGCTGAATATTCTTGGTTTTCTGTTGTGTTCCCTTCCTCCCAATCCCTAGCTGCTGATTGAACATTTCCAGAACTGAGGCCCCAGCTACACTGGCATATAATCCAGTTTCTTACTGCAGATTGACTGAATGTACCTGGTTTATATGGCAGTGTAGACTCATATAATCCCGCTCAAAGAAAATAATCTGCATCTGAAATTGGATTGTGTGGCAGTGTAGATCCAGCCTGAGACTGGGTAGTTAGAAGCTGACCTCTTTGAAGGAACTCCTCATCTATGTAGATCAGTGGTGCTCATTAGGTAGATCGCGATCTACTGGTAGATCGCAGGCAGGGCGGGAGGAAGGCTCGGTCCCACCCCGCAGGCTCCCGATGCTGCCCAGGTGCAGAAGGAGGTTGGACCGGATCTCCTATTCTAGGAACCCGTTGTTGTTGTTGTTGTTATTATTATCAGAGGCAGAATGGCCATCTGTGAGGAATGCTTTGATTGCGTTTTCCCCTTATGGCAGAAAGAGCTTGGACTGGATGGCCCTTGGAGGTCTCCTTTCACTCTAGGAACCTATTGTTGTTGTTACTATTTATTATTATTATTATTATTAGTAGTAGTAGTAGTAGCAGAGGCCGAATGAATATTATCATCGTTATTATTATGAATAAATTAAGGGGCTTATTATACTCACATTTAGTTGAATTCAGTCTTAAAATATATTATATGGCTCTCACTAAAATAAATTTCCAAATATGTTGCTTTTATGGCTCTCTGAGTAGTGGGTAGGTAGATCATTTTGACTTGGTTGTTTTATAAGTAGCTCGCATGCTGAAAAAGTGTGAGCACCCCTGATGTAGATTATATTTGTTATTTGAGAATAGAAGTCCTATTCTAGCCTGCTATCAGTGAGATATAATAAAGAGGATCAGGAAGTTTATTCTAGTTATGTGTTGTGCTTCGACATATGTATTCTTAAAAAAGGTGGACGACGGGACAAAATGGTGGTCTAAATCACGTTATTAGTATACATGTTGAATCAATGTGACATACAAAACCTTTGATTTATCTGGTTCCCATAGATTCATTGGGTGTTTTCTAGTTGGGACTCATTGTTGGATTTGGGCCAATGTTTTTACAAAGAATTGGGGTTTTTTTTCTTGATGGAAAAATTCAAGGAGCACTTAAATCCCCCATAGAATATATTAAAACCATGAGAAAAATGGCAGATTTCTTGTGTTAAATTGCTAGCCTATATACTTCAGCATTATTTTGTTCAAGGAAAACAGGCAAAATGGACATGAATGAATGCCACAGCATCTTCCTTCCTGCTTTCCAGACACCCATATATAAAGCATGCTTACTCTAGCACTGACAGGAAGCTATTGATAGCCTTATCCTCCATTAATATATCTGTACCCTGTCCCCTTAAAAAACTTGTATAAAAAGAACTCCCAAAACATTTTAGAAATAACAAGGAGATGCATTACACTAAATTGCTTTTTAAATGCCTTTATTGCCCTCTCATTAACCGTCCAAATGATATATCACATCCAGATTCTCTGCTTTCAACTATACTAAACAATAAAATATGTATTTGGCTTGGAGAATGCGTCACTAAAAGAATATATTTTGCTTTTGAATAAGCTTGCGTATGACTATTTGAGAGTTTAATCCTGAAAGTGAGCCTAAAATGTTAAATGTTTCTTTTATAAATTTCATTTATATGACAAATAGTTTGTATACTTTTATATGGTAAATAAGAAATGTTGCTTAAGTAACAAAGTAGGATGGTTTTCATTAAAAAACAAAAACAAATAATGACATAATTCTCACTGCAAAATCCAGTGGGGAAGGGATGGGTATAAACAAGGGAAAACATTTTTTCTGTGCTTCAGAATTTCCAGAAGATTTTCCATCTTCTCTCTTTTGCCATGTAACTGAAATTGAAATACCATAGACATAAAGCTTGAGGGGTCCCAGTATTGAATTTCCTTCTACCTTTTTTCTCCGTGTCAAGGGAAAGCGAATTCAGTGTGTGACATGGCAGAAACACACTGTTCATCTGAAGTGTATTTGGTAGTAAAAACAATGTCTTTAAGGTTCTGTACTAAATTTCTACTTTTCTTGGCTTTATGAGTAAACCTAAAGTACAGTTAATTTTGAACTGGAAACATGATTTAGGTGAACTCTTGAACCATTTTTTTCAATTCTCATTGGATGAACTATGTTACACAGATGAAGGTGGATATTTTGTTTTATGAAGAGAACAGCCATTGAATTTTCTGGTCTTTTGTGTTTGCTTTCTCCACAGCAAAATAATTTATTGTTAGTTTGAGATACTAATATATTAATATTTCTCATATAGAATAATTTAGTAAATTATACAGCTAAATTATTTTGATTTAATCTCAAATTGTGATTTAAAACAGCATTATGTTGATAGTTATAAAGCATATACTTTTGACTTTCAAAAGATAGATTTCCACAGAATACAGTAATTGATTATTTAGTGTTGAAATGAAGACTTCTTTGTGTGAAACACTAGTAGGTCTTCCATACTAGATGATTTGCAAATCTGATTTAAAATATTATTTTGGTATGTAAACCTCACATTTCTTGCTGAATAGTGGTGAAATTTTGATACTGCAGCTGTGTAAATATAAAATGTACTAGGCCATTTATGGTCTTTAACCTCACATTCTGAAATATTAGTGGACTTTGACCTCACATTCTGAAATATTAGTGAAGTCACTGAAATGTATTGTATCTGGTTGCTATACATCTTCATTTAGTTTCTCTAGATGATAATTTCTTATAGCATAATAAAGAAGCGAATTGCCCTGATATTCACATTTCCTGTCTAGAAATGTTTGCAGATTTAAACATGCAATTTCTACACATTGATGCCCCATGCTTGGAAATGTTTCATTCTATCCCAGTTAGAGGAGATGGAGAAACATTGCTGTTTTAGCAGTAGTTTAGCAAAATTTTGCTGCACCTTTTAAATCTTGGGAATACATAAATAACATTGATATTTTATATGGTTGTTTTGTACATATATTCTGAGAATTCCACTATGTTTACTTAGTTGAGTGCTCCCAAATAATATGTGAATAGGATTGTTGTCTGAACGGGTTTCCTGAGAATGGTTGACTCAAAGCAGACCCTTCTGGTTTGTGTTCAGAGCCCTTCTGAACTGGGTAGAAAAGATTTGTGGGCTGTGCATTTCTATGAAGGACCATCTGTTGGCAGCTTGAGTACTAACAAGCAATCTGAAATTTGTCTGTAGTGCTGAATAACAGCAGATAGTATTCCATGTTAAAAGTAATTGTTAACTTGTCCAGCTAATAGCTTTGGACCTGAAATTTCATGCTCCAGTAACATTTGTCCTAGAAAATGCAAACATGTGACACTTATCAGTGTTTAGCTTTCATGTATTAAACCCAAATTTTGCTGTGGTTGGGAATAAAATCTTACATTTGGTGTCTT
Source organism: Anolis apletophallus (assembly GCA_030556195.1). Lineage (NCBI taxonomy): Eukaryota > Metazoa > Chordata > Lepidosauria > Squamata > Anolidae > Anolis > Anolis apletophallus. Next base: position 140,759,247 of record JARBWK010000005.1, read on the forward strand.
CAAACAGGTTGAGTCATTTATTTTGGACCAAGAAGATCTAGATAACCCGGTGCTTAAAACAACATCAGAGATATTTTTATCAAGTGCTGCTGAAGGAGCAGACCTACGAACAGTAGATCCAGAAACGCAAGCAAGACTAGAAGCCTTGTTGGAAGCAGCAGGTAGCTTCTTTTTGATTTTTGGTAGTGATTTACTGTTGGGGTCAAGCTATCCATTTTAACATTAAACGTGGACTTCACTATCTGACTGAAGGAACAGAGGAACAAATACTTTAGGTTATATTGGCAAAAGATTTAAGGGTCTCAATATAGTTACTTTAGTTTTCAAGCAGTTTGTTTATTATCGATAACTTACATTGCAATTTAAAAAATACTACTTGAAACTGAATTATAAACTATGAGACACACGTCCTAAAGACAAACCCGAATTTAATATTAAGTGTACTAAAGTTATAGGTAAAATAGTGGTTATAAGTAGACCAGGCATGAGGAAAATATTGGTTGTATAGGGATGATGTATGTGTCAGAGAGAAGGAGACCATATAATGGTAAGGTAGTCTGTGTCTGTCTAGATTCTGTAGATAAGGTGTGAGAAACAGATCTTAGCCATGCCTCCTTTTGTTGAGTTCCTAGAAAATACTTTCTAATTTCTAATATGATCTTTGGGACGAGGCTTGCATTTCTACTATAGAATACGTTACACACTCTTGGAAATAGTGGGTTTATTCAGATAAAGTGGATATTTATTTATTTATTATTTCGGCTTATTAGTCGCCACTCCCATCAGGCTCAGGGCAACTTACAAATGTTAAAAACACGATAAAATATTTGTTGGATTCACCTTTTGGTTTGACTAAACCATAGACTTAGTTCAAAAAGAACACTAACCGTGGCTTATTGTTCTGAAAATGAGATGGCACAAGTTTAATCTTTATATGTTCCTCTTCTGTTTGGGTGAAGAAGAGATTGAAAGATTTCACAATTGGGTCCAATTTTGGGTCACAATTGGACCCTGATCTAGATACTATCCATGAGGCTAATCCCTCTTATACTCCTCCCACTTAATATTGTATAAAATAATTGTATATCATTTTTCCCAAGTCTTAACTGCCACATTATGTTAGTGATTTGTGGGAAATAGCAGCTGGAAAGAGAGAAGAATTTGTGATCTGTTTCAAATTACAACTTGGAACAAATCTGTATTTTGCTATAAAATGGAAGCTTTCAGGCTCCACATCTTCCTAGAAGAAGCGAAGGAGCCCATGAGGCTGCAGTTTGTGTAGCCTCATGTCTGCAAGGCTAAATTATTATGGACTGCTGTATTTTAACCAAACTGATGTTTGATATTACAAATTGTCTGGAGTTTAGAATTAAAAGTACTATTCAAAAATTATTTCTAATTCAAACCATAGCTAGTACAGTAGTGTATTGGCAAACTGTGGCTTAAGCATGGCAAGAAGTCAAGAAGGGAACTGGAGAAGGCAAATAAAAGACTGGGATGAAAAGCATGTAAGTCTCAGGCTTTGGCATGAATACTGGCTTGGCTGATGTGGGAACTGAGCCAGCTTTTACCTTCTAAATCTATAGAAAGTTGACAAATAATTGTTCCTAATCCAGGCAAATATAAAAAGGTACACGTGAAATAATTTTTTTAGCTCTCAGCACATTTGAGTTCAATTTATTTACGCTATATATACCTCCTTTCTTTACCCCGAAGGGCATTCAAGGCAACTTACATAGAAGTAATTATTCAATGCGTTAAAACACATATAATTCTAAAATATTAAAATTACAATAATATATATTAAACATTTAAAAACACTACATTCCATATTAAAATCACATCCTTAGTATATTCCGCTGCTCAAAATTAAGAAGGCTTTAAAAAAACTTGCCATTTTACTTATACTATATTTTAAATGTTTAAATTTTGTGCTTTTAAAAGAGGACAAACACTATCATAACTACTTCTGTACACAATAATGTTTACATTTGGGATAATGCAAAGAATAGTCTTATGAAGTAGTTTGACATGCATATTAAAACTTGACCATTTGCACAGGTCTTGTCTTTTCTTGTGGCACTTCATCCTGTTGGTGGGTAGACTGGCCCTCTTTATAATAATAATAATCATCATATTTATTTATACCGTGCCACCATCTCCCCCAACAGGGACTCGGGGCGGCTCACATGAGGCCAAGCCCAAACAACAAATTACAATAAAATAAAATACAATAAAATAACAATTGAAACGCAAACAATATCACAATAAAATACAAAGCATATGAATACAATGAGCAATATACACAAAACATAAAGCTATAAACAAACAATGATGATGAGTGGGCCGCATGTACAATAAAATGATTTTAAAAACTCAGGGTGAGATAAAAGGTGCAGATTATTTGCAAGGGAGAACTCTTAGAGAAACAGGGTAGTAGGCATACCTTCATACAGGGGGGTACTCCTAGGACAGAAACGTTGAGGGGAGCAATGATTTGCCATTAGATAAAGGCATTTTTATTTAGACCAGCTTTTAATGCTGCAGAAGGGTCCTTCACTGAAAGATGGTGATCTTTCATATTTTTACATTGTTTAAAATGAAATACTGGGATAGTAAATATAATGTCTGAAAACTGTTTTGACTATAATTGTTGGTTTTAGCTCTTGGCATATAAGTTACCTAAATATAGAAAAATAATTGATTTATAATCCAGTCACATTGCATGCTAAATGCTCCTTATTTTACTATATTTTTAAAGTATCTGGACCACCCATCTGTTGGAGAATGTTTATTTATTTATTTATTTCATTCGGCTTCTATGCCGCCACTCCCGGTGGGCTCGGGGCGGCTCACAGCACCAAAGAATACACGATAGAAACAACAATACAAGATTAAAAACAGGGGTAAAATACATTAAAATGACATTAAAAATAGCAGTAGCAACACTTAAAAACGCCCTAGAACAGGAGCTCGGATCCACAGGGGGTGCAACTCGTAAGGCCTACACCTGGAAGGCCAGCTTGAAAGGGTGGGTCTTGCACACCTGCCTGAAGGGGAGCAGGTCGTGGATGGCGCGCGTGTCCGCTGGAAGGGCACTCCAAAGGGTCGGTGCGATCACCGAAAAGGCCCTTCGGCGGGTGGCTGTCAATTTGGCCGTTTTTGCGGAGGGGACGGCCAAGAGGTTGGTGTCCTCCGAACGGAGGGATCTCATGTTGCAGCCAGGATGACAGGTTCTTTTTGTTTGGAGCTTGTGACTTCTCTTTTGCAGCAGCTTCTCTAGCGTCCAGTTGATCTTCATACCAAATTAATTAGTGCTGGTTATCACCCATAAAATCATAAATATATTGAGATTACATACTAAAATGGATTGCATTACATATTTGGTTAGCTGATTATTATGATATTCTATGGAAGATGACTCCTTGATTCTACCAACATCTGAGCTGCATTTACAAGTAATCATTTTCTAGAAAAAAAATCAACTGCCATAAATCTCATGTAACACCTTTATCTGACATCCTTAATAAAACTAAATAAGTACAATACATACTCATGTATAAGACAGCCTTATGTATAAGTCAAGGGCAGGATTCAGGGCCCAGGTTACGGATTTTTATATGACCGGTGAATAAGTCAAGGGTTATTCTGCAGAGAAGACTAAAAGGTGCCATAATGTAACATCATAACATCACTTTTGGTTTTTAAAGATAGTTATGTAGAAGATGAAGCCAGCTCTTTTTTTGTCTCTATGGAGACTGTGCTCCTCCAGGTATTTTGGACTTCAGCTCCCAGAAATCCCAGCCAGTTTACCAGCCGTAAGGAATTGTGGGAGCTGAAATCCAAGGCCTCTTCTACACTGCCTTGGATTTCAGATAATCTACACTATGTGCTTTGAACTGGATTGTATGAGTCTACACTGCCATATACTAATAACACAATGCAGTGCAGTTACTATCTATCGTTACTCACATATAACACATAGAGGGAATTCAAATAATACACTTGTATTTAGCTTCCAAATAAGCACTGTATTCTAAGTATCTTCAACACAAAACTCTATATACACATATAATGTAGCGCACAAACACAGTGAAAATAACACAGTCACTCACGATACTCTCTGTCACCCTTCACAGAGTAAATACACTCAATGTATAGTTCAGTTCCTATATGGTGTCCTTCTGTGGTGTATCTTCAGACCCAATGGTCAAATAAATTTGTATTCCGCGGCCCGTTGGCCAAATAAATCCAAAAGCAAAGCAAAGTAAATCCTGGGTGGCCCAGGGTATGGCGTGAGTTCCAATGCGCAATTCCACTCCGTTTGTGGTAGTCGCTGGGCAGTCCACCTACGGGTTAATCCTTCTTCGGCTACCGACCCGTTTCGATATTCTCTTCGTCAGGGTGGCCCCAAATACAGAGATGCACAAGACTATATGTCAATATAAATCATATATGTTGCTTAATAGCAAGGCTGATATCTCAGCTATTCCATGTATCGCCCAAATGGCGTAGACCGCAATCTGGTCCAGATACACCACAGAAGGACACCATATAGGAACAGAACTATACATTGAGTGTATTTACTCTGTGAAGGGTGACAGAGAGTATCGTGAGTGACTGTGTTATTTTCACTGTGTTTGTGCGCTACATTATATGTGTATATAGAGTTTTGAGTTGAAGATACTTAGAATACAGTGCTTATTTGGAAGCTAAATACAAGTGTATTATTTGAATTCCCTCTATGTGTTATATGTGTGTACACTGCCATATAATCCAGTTCAAAGCAGATAATCTGGATTTTTATATGGCAGTGTAGCAGGGGCCCAAAACATCTGGAGGAGCACAATTTGAGATTCAATTGGTTTATTAAAAAAGATTCTAAACATCAGGAAAAAAGTATTTACTGTTAGAACTGTTCAGCAGTGGGATAGACTGCCTTGGAGGGTGATGGACTTCCTATCTCTGGTAGTTTTTAAATAGGACAAAATTTTCTTGCATGAAGGTGCCTACACAGTAAGGTTATCTAAGTTCTTCTTTTGGTTCTGCAGTCTTTGAGATGTATAGAAACTGGGGAGAACACTGTCTTGGTTGTGTTATGCACACAGACTTTGGGAGCCTTATAAAGACCTTTATATTCTTGTAGGCCTTTAAGTTAAAGTGTTCATCTTTGCTTTTTTATTTTTTAAAAAAGTGGCTTAGACACCCCAAAAGCAAGAACACTTCTGGTATATACCACCTTTCCTCTAACACAGGACCCAAAGTGATTTAGGACATTTTTTTTAAAAGTACAATAATGTTCAAGGGATTAAAAATGTTAAATGAGCAATTCTGTTAACATTAGAACAATTTAAAGTACATTTAAAACATAACTTAAAAGAGAAAAGCTTGCCATGCCACATTACAACACCTTTTTGGAACATGAATTCGGTGTCAAAGTCTTGCCTAAATAAAAAGATCCTTGCCTTAGGAAAGAGAGCAGATGGGACCAAACGGGCTTTTTGTGACAGGATGTTCTACAGTCTGGGAACAGTTATTGAGACAGTTTTCTTATATGTCTGTAGTGGTGATAGGAGTGGAAACACAGACGTTATTTGAGGATCTTAACACTTGAATAGGCTTATGTAGAGAGATACAGTAGAGATAGTATCATATATTTGGACCTAAGCTATGTAGGGCTTTAAAGGTCATAACCAGCACTTTTAATTCTCCCCAAAGATAGACTGGTAGCCAGTAAAGCTGTTTCAACAGGGGAATTATATGTTTCTTGCAGCCAGCCATGGTCAGCTGCCTGTCTTAGGCATTTTGGACATATTGAGGTTTATGAATATTTTCCAAGGTAGTTCCATATGGTAATGAAAACTGATTGTAATCAAGGCATGTATGGCTGTACCCAGATATATCCAAGAATGAGTGAAGCTAATTAAATTTTGCAAACACACATCTTCACACTACCAAAACCTGGGCATCCAGACTAAGAACTGAGTCCAGGAACATGCCCAAGATGCTAATGTCAGATTTAAATTTCTAAGAGGTATATCACTATTTGACCTATGCTACGAGCTATGGTTCTTTTGCATTGGTCAGATCTTACTGGTTGGATGCCAGAGTGAGGATATATATATATATATATATATATATATATATATATATAAAGGAAGAGTCGTCATGGAAAGACCGTCCCAAACAGAGAAACCTTACAACGCAGAGACACCAAACTTGCCAACAGAAATAGGCCTCAGACAAGGTACGTTTGTAGCAAAGAAACTTTCCCCTCCAAAACCTAAAAGGCCCCCAAAACAACGAGTAAAAAAACCCTACATTTCCCAGCATCCTCCGGGGCTGCCAACGACTCTCCCAGCCTCTACCTTCTGAGAACATGATTGGCTGCCAATAAGGGCGGATTTGCATAACTCCTGTACTGGCCAGCCAACATGAACATTCCGACCCATAATAAACTGTCAGAGGAGGATAAGGCAAAGGGCTGAGGCACAAACACAAACACCCAATTCACTTCCCACAGAAAATTTACACCCCTACAAATCACAGACCATGCCCAAATTGACAGTAAGGCTTCATTAACTTAATTTCCCTGACTAGGCCTCACTTAATGGAATGCTGTTTACGCTCTGAATTGACAGTAAGGCTTCATTAACTTGATTCTCCCGACTAGCCCTCAGCTCATTGGACATTGTGTATGGCCTGAATTGACAGTAAGGCTTCGTTAACTTGCTGTTCCTGACTAGGCCTCAGCTCATGGGACATTGTGTATGGCCTGAATTTACAGTAACCTACCTTGGCACACAGAGCCCCTATGACCCACGCTACATTCTACTACAGTTTGGAGGAGGATGGACCATGGATTATGGGACTTGAAGTACCTCCATGGATAATGGGATTTGTACTACTTCAAAACCCATCATTCCCCACAGACCACTGTGTCCCAGAACCAAGACCAATAAAGACCAAACTTGGCAAACAATGCACCCCATGACCCACACTCCATCCGACTGCAGATTAGAGGAGGACACACCATGGATAATGGGATTTCAAGTACCTCCACTCACTTCCAAAGTACCCCACCCACACACGCATCAACCTCTACATCAACACAGCAGACGGAAAGACAAAAAACATTGTATATCCCACAAGCTATGCAGAACGCCAGCAACACCACACAACAACAACTCCACAGGACTCCAACATCCCACCCACCAAAACAACCCACAACAACACAGCCATGACCCCAACAACACCATAACTAACAACAACTCCAACCCTTACATACTCAAACTTTCTCGCATCTCCAAAATAGGGCACAGCAACGCGTGCCGGGTACAGCTAGTGTGTGTGTGTGTGTTTATATATATATATATGTGTGTGTGTGTGTGTGTGTGTATACACACACACGCACACATACACACACACATATATATATATATATATATATATAGAGACAGAGACAGAGAGCACTTTTGGCCAGGTAGATATTTTTTGGTATGACATTTGCCAAAGTGTAAATACAATAAAGGTCAAATATGCAAAGAGACACCTACAAGATCAGAACTATTATCTGCTAAAATTCCAGTACTGATGCTTAGGCATCAGTACTGGAATCAGTATTATAAATTATGTACATATATAGCCGATTGAAATTTTGTATGATAAACTCTTGCGAGTTAGGTTTCTGAGTAAACACGGCCTGGCTAACTAGTGATTTATATTTATCGGCAAATTCATAGTGCCATAATGAGCACTTTGTTTGAATTTCACTCCTTGAGATGGGATCTTGTAGCATGTACCATCTCAATTTTGAATTGAGCCATTATAATCAAGAGAAGGTGATGAATTAGAAACCCATGGGAACAGCTGGAATCTAAGAAATGAATTGTTAGATATCTAAGGAAAATCTGATCGACTTGACTTTACATGCTGAATTCTAATGATTCTGCGCTATTATTTTTATTTACTCACACGTCTAGTCATTTCAGTGCTTATGCAGTGACATCAGTAAGGATAGATTTTGTATTTCCAGAAAAGTTACATTTCCACTGAGTATCATTTTCCGCAACAGAAATGTTGTTGTCATGGCATATGTAGCATTATGATGAACAAAATACATATATATATATATATATATATACTTGTTAAAGCCACAGCTTAAGATTTTGTAAAAAAAAAATAATTTAGAAGCAAAATGGCAAGAAAGAAAATTAAAAACTTTTTTAAGAAACTGGTTTTTCTTAAACTGGCCAATATGCAAAATTATTACTAATACTTTTCAAAAAAATATATTTTAGCATGCCTCAACAAAAGAATCAGGGTTGGATCCAGGTTTAGTCATACTTGCAGTAGACTTATGAAAAGCAGAAGAATATTAATCATGGCTAATTTCCCATTGGCTTCAACACTAATTGGATTAATTGATTTAAAAGAAATATACTATTTTCTCCTAAATCTGCATCCAACTCATAGTATAATATCTAAACTAAGTTGATTAAACTTGTGGGAGTAGACTAATTTATATGGCAGCATATAAGTATGTCAAGATTCTTTTATGTATTGAAATTTGCACTTGACTTATTTGCTTAATTATATCTTCATTCAGGAAATATTTAAAGTAACTAAAACAATAGAGGTCTTAAATGCACATGCCTTTGAGCTTTTCATAGTTCCAATCTGTTCTTCGAGACTGTATATAAGTGTAAGAGCGGATATTGAGTACGTAATGGAAACTGTAAATATCCAAAAGCCATATTTTTTTAAAGTCATATTTGAACTTCTGCTCTTATAGGGACGAAATAACTTCTAATTATTTTGGCATGTTTGCTTCTGATGTTTTAACTCCTAGTGCATGTGGCTGAAGTTTAAAATAGTATCTCTGCATTTTTTGTGTGGTTTTCATACTAACCTGATTGATGAACATACATACGCTGAAGGGATTGGTAAATTGTCCACTGCCGATGGTAAAGCCTTCGCAGATCCTGAAGTGCTCCGAAGATTGACTTCTTCTGTCAGCTGTGCATTGGATGAAGCTGCTGCAGCGTTGACACGGATGAGAGCAGAGAACAATCACAATGCAGGACAAGTGGACAAGTATGTATTCAGTTTGTGTACCTCTTGTTTTGTGTTTATCTGTATTTGATGTGACTAACTGAACATTGATGAATTTATTCAGTGTATAAAACATTTTTTAACTTGATACTCCTGATTTGAGACAAATTCTAAAGGATTGGGTATTTGCGTTGCTGGCCTTTGGCTCTTGGGAGAGCTGACTAACTAACTACTGGTGTATTTTTAAAGCACCCTGGCAGATTTTAGTTTTTAAAATCGTATAAATTTTTAGATGCTGGGGGCTCAGAATTTGAAAATCATATGTCATACAACAGTATGTTCACTGTATTAGTTGCTGAATCAGGCTGTAGGGTGATATTCTTTAGGTGGAATGGAGAACCAAAATAAGATAGATAATGGTAGGTAGAACAGTCAAATCTCCATACAGTTTTTTCTTCTTTTTTTACATAAATCTTTAAGAATTTGAATGTATGTTACTCTTAATTGGAGAATCCAGTGATACTTTACCATTTGTGTAAGTTTTTTTGGGTAATTTCCTGTGTTCACTGTATCTAAATGTATCATTTAGTCGCAGTTTGGCAGAAGCATGCTCAGATGGGGATGTAAATGCTGTACGGAAACTGCTGGATGAAGGAAGAAGTGTAAATGAACATACAGAGGAAGGGGAAAGTCTTCTTTGTTTGGCATGTTCAGCTGGGTATTATGAATTGGCACAAGTAAGTGGGACATAATTATATTAAACTTTATTTTTGTGATATGTGCGTCCTTCCATCGGTAAACATTTAAGTTCTGAAATCCTTGTTTCAGATTAAACAGAAAAGTTGGGTGTAATACAAATATGCTCTTCATAAAACATCCGTATCAGTCACTTCATGCTGTAATTTGACATGACTGCAGCAACAGTTCATGGCTTATGGAATAGAGCCCTCATTTAAAGAGATGAGACAAAACATTGAATTTTTATTTGCTTGTACTGTCATAGATCTGAAGGTTTGTTTCTTATTTTAATGTTTACTGGTGACATCAGGGTGCTTTGTAATAAAGAATGCCAATTGCATACTAAAAGGCTAGATGTTTGTTTGAAAGAGAGATCCTATTGGATTTTGGCAAGAAATGGAAGAAAACCGTTTTTGTGTGTTTTATAGAGTTTTAGTGGTTTGCTGCTGGAATTCAGTGGTACAACTTCCCGGAATTAAGTCTTGCAGCAGGGGGTGGTATTTGCAGGCCATGTGTATTTTGCCAGTATTCAGTACTGTAGCTGAGAGATGTAGAGCATATTTGCTTGTAGAAATGGCAATAATGAATCTGTAGGCTGCCTATACATAACAGCTTTTTATGGGTTACTGTGAGTTTTCCAGGCTGTATGGCCATATTCCTGAAGCATTTTCTCCTGACGTTTCGCACACATCTATGGCAGGCATCCTCAGAGATTGTGAGGTCTGTTCAAAACTAGTCAAGTGAGATTTATATATCGGTGGAATGTCCAGGGTGGGAGAAAGAACTCTGGTCCGGTTGAGGCAAGTGCAAATGTTGCAATTGGCCACCTTGATTAGCATTGAATAGCCTTGCAACTTTAAATCCTTTTTATGCTTAGTAAAAATTACGGTGGTAAATTATTTAGATTATATCTGTTTTGTGACAGATTTTGTTGATGACAGAATTACAACCAAAATTGTATTTGGGAACATGTAGGACTTTAGAAAGAACTTAAACAAAAAAAAGTGAAATATATATGAAATTTGAATATAGGTAATCTGAATTACAATGCTTTGCTCTGTAGTTCTGTGTTGATCTTCTTCAGGTTCACCATTATTTTGCAGCATTTAATATGCGTGTTGAGGTGTTTTTCCATGTGGTATTTCCGCAAAGAAGGTTGTCATCTCTAACTCTCAAAGGATATCATAGCTCACCTTAACCATAGTGTTAAGCCCAAGATAGACATGGGAAGAGATGACAGATAGCAGTGTCACATTTTGTCTGTAGTCCTGGAAATACATTATTTATTTTATTATTATTATTATTTATTTCAGCTTGGTAGACCGCTCACTCCAAAGCTCAGAGCGGTTTACAACAATAAAATACCAATAAAAACACATAACAACATTAAAACAGCGTTAAAACCAATTCCACCCCCACTAAACTGTAACAGGACAGGAGTGATGTAGCGGCAGTGACGCGGCGAGTGGCAGGTTATGGCGGGCACCGGTCAGAGCCGAATGCCTGCGTAAACAGCCAGGTCTTAACAGCCTTATGAAATGTCATCAAGTCCCGCAGGGCTCACATCTCTTCAGGCAACGAGTTCCATAGCGTTGGCGCGGCCACTGCGAATGCCCTCTGCCGCGTACTGGCTAGCCTGTAGGTCTTTATGCCAGGCACTTCCAACATGTTGAGCTCCTCTGAGCGCAGTGATCTTTTGGGCACGTATGGGGTAAGCCGCTCCCTCAGGTACACTGGCCCCAAAACATATAAGGCCTTGAAAGTTAGAACTAACACCTTGAAGAAGACCCGGAATTCAATTGGGAGCCAGTGCAGCAATGGGGTTGCATGAGCAGATCTTACGGCTCCTGAGAGCAGGCGTGCTGCTGCGTTCTGCACTAGCTTGAGTTTCCGGATCGTCGACAAGGGCAGGCCAACGTACAGCGCATTACAGTAATCAAGCCTCGAGATGACCGTGGCTTGGATCAGCGTGGCCAGGTCGCAATGGGAGAGCCAGATGTTTTGCCTGTCGGAGATGGTAAAAAGCTGTCTTGCAGGCGCAGGCAACCTGCGCCTCCATAAACAACTGGGGGTCCATAGACAACTAAGCTCTTTACTAGAGGCTGCGGGCATAATGCCACGGCGCCAAACGTTGGCAACTGGATCCCCCCCCCCCCCCGGGCGGCCCAGCCACAGGATCTCTGTCTTCGCCGGGTTCACCTTCAACTTACTGGCTCGCAGCCATCCAGTTACGGCTTCTAGGCTTCTTATAAGCTGATTCCAAAGGTCCGTCACGGAGCTTCCTCCACATGCGCTCTAGCCGTCTCTTCTCCCGCTTCATGGCCCTGAGATCTTCGGTGAACCACGGGGAGCAACGCTTGCGGGGTTTGAGAGGGCGTTTAGGGGCGATCTCGTCGAGAGTGGCAGTTAGCTTACAGTTCCAGGTGGTCACTAGCTCATCGAGCGAGTCGCTGACAGGTTCCCAATCCTTCAGGGCATTCAGGAACCTGGCTGGTTCCATAAGTCCCTTCGGGTGAATCCAAATCGGTTCAGCACCCTTGCCGGGGGGGGGGGCGCAGTTGTTCGACCCGGACTCTTAGAGCACAGTGATCCGACCATGGCACCTCTATTACGGAAGTGACGGACACTTGGACACCCGCAGAGAAGATCAGATCGAGAGTGTGACCGGCCCGATGTGTGGGGCCCGACTTGGAAAGGGAGAGGCCCAGTGCCACCATGGTCGATACTAGATCCCCTGCTGCAGATGGAGAGAAGGCTGTGTCGGCGTGGACATTGAAGTCCCCCAGCACCACAAGTCTAGGGAACCTCAATGCCCACTCCTCCACAGTCTCCAGCAACAGGGATAGGCTCCTCGCTGATGCGCTGGGTGCACGGTACACCAGTAAGAAGGCTATACTCCATTACTAGGGATGGCATGAATACAATGAGATGGAATTCATTGCTTGTTGTTACATTAGCTGTATAATGCTGCAACATCTACCTTTAATTGGTCTCAGATTAACAATCTGCTATATTTACATTCTCGACTTCTTTGTCTTTGTCTGATCATTTTGCTCCCAAGCTTTCTTTTAGCCTCTTCATCTCTTTCCTTGTTTGTCTGCATTTGAAATGATAAAACATTTGTGCAGGGACTTTTCTGCTTATTAAGTAATTTTCCTTATAATTGAATATCAAGTTGGTGTTCCTGATCTGATATTCCTTACCACCTCCTCGCAGTAGAGTATCTATCCACTTTAAATCCTGTGGTTGCTGCCTACAGAATTTTGGGGACCTTTAACATTCTCGGGCAAAGAGGTCTCGGGTTCACTAAACTACTAATCCCAGAATTCTGTAGGCAGCAGACACAGGCGTTTAGACGGGCCTGTAAAACATACCTGTTTAAGCAGGCCTTTGGTGAGTAAGTCCTGCCCATGCCCCACCATCTATTCGTTCTTCTGAGGATGATGTGCTGTTCATTGTTTTAACTGTGTTATTAATTACTGTACTGCTGTTGTTTTTAATTGTTTTTAACTACTTATTGCCTGTATTTTACTGTGCCCTTCGGCTCCTGTAAGCCGCCGCGAGCCTCAGGGAGTCGGCGGCATAGAAGCCCGAATAATAAATAAATAAATAAATAAAATAAAGTGGATAGATACTCTAATGCATTGGTTCCCAACCTGTGGGCCCCCAAGACGTTTTGGCCTTCAACTCCCAGAAATTCTAACAGCTGGTAATCTGGCTGGGATTTCTGGGAGTTGTAGGCCAAAACACCTGGGGATCCACAGGTTGGGAACCATTACTCTAATGAGGTGAGGTCTTTAGTAATTCCCACTCTGACAGAAGAAAATAGATCAGAGCGATAGAATAGCGGTGCTCAGTTTGAGGTTAATGTCTGCTTTTTTATGCAGGTACTGCTTGCCATGCATGCAAATGTTGAAGACAGGGGGAATAAAGGCGATATCACCCCACTTATGGCAGCAGCCAGTGGAGGCTACGTTGATATTGTGAAACTGCTACTCGTTCATTGTGCTGATGTCAATGCACAGTCTTCAACAGGTAAGCATTGACTAGAGGGCTGTGAAACATGTGGGTCCAGATCCCAGTTCTCTATTTGTTAAGATCTTCTTGGAAATAGATACATACACGTTACTAGTTTAAAATACGATAATTAACACTTTGAAAATTCTGTCTTGAATGGAGATGCACATGAACCGTGATGAAGAAAGCTAGGTTGTGCTATTATTACCTGTAATGTTTTTAAAAACAGGAGAATTAAACCATTTAAACTCATACTGTAATATTAATTTTCTGTAAGGCATTTTTGTGTAAAAAGATATGCAAATGTAATGATTGTTCTTCATGATCTCTGGGACTTAAGCAAATGGGTCATTCTTAGGCAGCTGAAACAGTAATCTACAAGTACAGGCAATCTCCATTTTATGAACATGATAGGTTCTGTAGGTTTGTTCTTAAGTTGAATTTGTGTGTAAATTGGATATATTTTAAAGTGTAATCCCCCCCACACACACACAAGCTTTGAATAGCATACGGAAGGTTTAACACCCCTGTGGTGTTGTTTTGCTGTCTGCTCCCCTGTTCAGACAATTTCACCTTAGTTTCCGACCCTGTGGTTATTGGTTTCTGAAATATTTTATTTATTTATTTATTTGTCACATTTCTATACTGCCCCTCTCAGCCCGAAGGCGACTCGGGACGGTTTACACAGGCAGTCTCTGCCCTCAAAACAACACATGCAACAAGGCACAAAAATAACCATATAATAACAAATTAACAATTAAAACATACGATTGTAGTCTCAGCGTCATGTTGAAATCAGTTTCTGTCGCATCGTCATTCCATATATCTAATTAAGCCTTATATTTCATCCGCAAATGCCTGCTCAAATAGCCAGGTCTTGACAAAGTCAATATTTGGCTTGTTTTGAAAACAAGGATTGGTGATAGAGTGTCAATGGGGAGAACTTTCCCTATGATAACTGTTCCAGGAATTTCCCTTCCTTAAAGGTAGATTTCTTTCATTTCGTTGTTTCACCTCCATTTGTAACTATGAGTTATTTGTAAGTGGGAAGTTCGTAACTTAGGGACTGCTTGTGCTCCGTTATTCCCTCACACCAGCTGATCAAGGCAGAAAACTAGAAGGAAAAACTTTTCTTCTATTACTCTTGTCTGATCTGTATCTCTGAATTACTAATTAATGACAAGCAAGAGGTTGAGGGAGAGAGATGTAAATTGCTTGAAACAGAATTGGAACTTCGGTTTTCTTACTTTCACAAGTTAGCGTGAGGGGGATAGCCCACTACCTGTGGCTTAATCATTCAACCTTCTTAGAATGATAATTCACAATAAGTGTCACCCTCTCATTTGGCACAGGTGTGGAGATTTTTGGAAGCTTCAACAGTATCATGTTGATATTCCTTTTCATCCACAGACGTGTCATTCCTCCTAAAGGAAATTTCCACTTTATTTATTTATTTATTTGATTTATTAGTCGCCCTTCCCGTAGGCTCAGGGCGACTCACATTCATAAAAGCCATAAAACACAGTAAAAACAAATCGTCAGTTAAAATTGCAGCAACCAGGCATGCAAACACAGTCTACACATTCATATGTCTATGCACCGAACGCTTAGGTGAAAAGGAGGGTTTTGCAGGCCCCGCGGAATGTTAACAGATCAGTCTGCGCTCGGATTGTGGAAGGAAAGGCATTCCACAGGACCGGCGCAGTGGCGCTGAATGCCCTCCTCCGAGTTGTACCCAGGTGGATAGATTGTCGGCTAGGCACCACCAGGAGGTTCTGGGATTCGGATCGCAGTGGTCGAGGGGGGGCTGTAATGGGAGAGGCGGTCCCTTAGGTACACTGGCCCCAGACCATTCAAGGCCTTAAAGGTCAGAACCAACACCTTGAAGGTGATCCGGTGCTCTATTGGAAGCCAGTGCAGTTTGCGCAGCACAGGCGTGATGTGGCAGCGAGATGGCAGGCCTGCCACCAGCGTTCTGCACCAGCTTAAGCTTCCGGATCACCGACAAAGGAACCAGATGCAAAGGCTTCCCTCATTTATGCAATCTCCATCTTCTGATCATCAGAGTACCCTTCATATGATATGTGTTTCATGGGTGCTTCTGTTTTATGTTGCTCAGACATAACAGTTTGAGAAATCTCCACAACTGTTCATTGTCTCACACAATCTCTTATTGGGTGGTGAACACCATCCATCTCACCTATTCTTTTGCTGGAAAAGCTCTTCCACAAAGGGGTTCAAGCTGTAGTTTGATGTAGTTTTTTTATTCTATGTTGTGAGCTGCTTTGGGTGTCATACTAGAATAAAAGTGGCATAGAAATTAAATAAATTTTTTTTTTGCTTTTCTCCAAGTAAACAGTTAGAAGGATCAAGTAGAATTGCAGATAGATGGCAACAAATTTCTTTGTTTGAGCTCCGTCTTGACCAAAAGCCAACTCTGAGCTGTCTTTCAAACTTAAACAGTACTTAAACTATAAGCTTGTTTCTGCCTTTCTGACAAAAGCCTTGTTCAGATTTTCACCTCTGGAGATTGGGTCTGTTCAGGCTCACCCATGGTAGTTTTATACTGAGAAACCTGATGCTGCTGTGTATATTAAGTATGCAGGGTAGTTACCCTTGAGGGAGATGGTGTAGTATTAAATCTCACCATATTATTGCTAGTAATTGGAGAAAAAATGATTTAGAATTAAGAGTTATATATGTCTATTTAGAAGAAAATTCTATTTTACTTTTGAGGTAAATATATGTAGAAAAAAATAAAGGTTGAATGACAATGAGGAAAATGGGTGAATGTTATAATTATGCAATTTAAAATATTTATGGATATAATGAAAAGGGCAGTGCTAGAAGTAACCACGGTATATTTGTTTTGTCTTCTCCTTTTAGGAAACACAGCACTCACTTATGCCTGTGCTGGAGGATTTGTTGACATTGTCAAGGTTTTGTTGAAAGCTGGTGGAAATATTGAAGATCATAATGAAAATGGTCATACCCCCTTAATGGAAGCAGCTAGTGCAGGTCATGTTGAGGTTGCCCGCGTACTTCTGGAATACGGTGCTGGAATCAACACTCACTCCAATGAATTCAAAGAAAGTGCCCTTACACTGGCTTGTTATAAAGGTATGGCATTTTGAAGACAATAAGAAAAATTAGAATTTCCTTTGGATAAAGAGTGCCGTGTCACCAGTAGTAGTCTATTGAAAATATATTAAAGGTTAAGGTCTGAAACTGAAAAGTAGAAAACATGTTAGTTTCATGACTGGTATTCACCCATACAAAGACTCAAAGAACCTGAATGACGGAACAACTTCAATTTTAAAAAAACCTAGAATAAATTGTGCAGATGTGTAAAAAAGCTTTATTCATTCAATATGTTCAGGTTATATAAGTTAGCTTGCTTTGTCATAAAATTTGGATTTAAATACCAAACGGGTATAACCCTGAACACATTCTGTAGAACATAGTTATCAGAGTATTGTTTGGGAGTAAGAAGTGGAAGTTATTAAAAGTCTGAGCTGGTTTTAGAACTCTGTTTTATGTGTTTTACCTGTGTTTTATTGGTTTTAATTGTTGTAAACCGCTCTGGGCTCCGGAGAGAGCGGTCTACTAAATCGAATAAATAAATAAATAATACTGAAATATAATCTTATCTATCTTTGAATATATCTAGTATTAGCAGCTATTGTAAGTGAAGGTGTAGGTCCTGGAATTGGGGAAGAATAATTGCTTGTAATTCTCCATCCCAAATAAGTTCTTCTCCATCCCAACTAATTTTTTTCCCTGTGGCAGAATTGAAAAGTAGAGAAAATGTTTTGGAAAGCAGTGCAAAACAACCTCTCAAGCAAGTGAGTTCCTATAGTGTTCCCCACAGACAAAATAAAAATGTGAGAGTATTAATGCTGGTAGACCTGCCTCTGCCTGTCTCTGGTTTGCTAAAGAAGTATGATTATGCATTTGAAAAAATACATTCAAAAATTGTAGAATACAGGATTATGAAGTTAATGAAATCTGTAATTCAAACCTATTGATTTTCATACAGCAGAGAACGGAATAGCCTATTAGCTTGTAGAATCAGCAATTGTACCAAATGCCAGTGCCAGTGTTGGTGGATACTGACATTTTTATTTTGTCTGTGGGGAAGTTATTGAAACAAAATTATAGTTTCTGGGTAGAAGGTTAAAACTCAGGCTCCATCAACCTCATAGTTAGCATTGAAAAGTAGACAGAACACTATTTAAACTGAAAACTGGATGAAAACCGACAGAAACTGACAGATATTTGGGTTAGATTAAACACAACCGGTTTTGAATACCCAAATGGGAATAGGTTGAAATAGATTGTGAGCATACAGTAAAATGTGATAACCAGTCAGAAAGCAAAGATCTGTGAGGATGTATGTCAGTCAGAAGAGAGAATCTGTTCATTGGCAATATCACGTTAATGTTGGAAGTCTTCAAGCCAAGATGAATGGACCATAGTGCTTGATTTAAAATGTGAATATAGGTACATTAAGTGTAATGGAACCTTGTGGAATTGTAATAACCAGTCAGATACAACAACAAACAATAACAACATGTTACTACAGTCCAAAGACCCAATGCGCAGTGATAAAAGGTGCACAATTGCAAACAGATTAATAAACTGATACGATGTTTATGAATGTTCTTGCAGGTGGTGTTGCTCTCTTTGTTGAAAAAAGATATAGTGGTAGATAAGAATCTGTAAAAAGTATGAATTTGATAGAATCAGTGTAGATAACCTTCCAGGCCCCAAAAGTAATAGTCGTGGCATGCTATCATCCCATGTGCAGCTGTCAGGTTAATTTTGAAATAGAAAATCTTATAGCTGTAGGTGGCTGTAGTTACTGTCACATAAAATGTATATTCTAGAACAGGGCTGTCCAACTTCTGCCAGCCCAAGGCCCGGAATTCTGGTGAGTGATCACCTGGGGGGTCGCAGTGGGGGCATAGCTGGTCGCGGGGGGCATCCTGCTCGGCCTGCCCCATTTCAGCGGGGCTGGGTGACGTCCTGACGTCACCTAGCCCCGCAGAAAAGGGACAGGACGCTGGTGCGGACGCCCGGCGTCCTATCCCTTTTCGGCGAGGCTGGGTGACGTCAGGCGTGGCGCCTGTGCCGAGCAGGAAGAGGTGGAGGGAAGCCGGGGCCTCTGCCTCCACCTCTTCCTCCTCAGCGCCACGTCTGACGTCACCCAGCCCCGCCAAAAAGGGGCGGGCCGCGCAGGACGCCGGGCATGCGCGCCAGGGCGGGAGCGGCCCCACCCCTTTTCAGCGATTTTTTTCAAAAAAAATATTAAAATTAAAAGCGGCGGTCTTGCGGGCCGTGTCCAGGTGGCTAGCGGGCTGTGTACGGGCCGCGGGCCGTCAGTTGGGCAGGCCCGTTCTAGAAACAAGGAATAGTTAAAACTTCTAGATATCCTTACTACTACTAATCATGAAATGCATCAAAGATTAAATGACTCTGGTCTTCTACCTTAGAAACAGTGGTCATGGTGCAATCCAAAATAAAATTGCCAAGAAAATAAAATTGTCATGTTTAAACTTCAAATTGTAAGTTGGAAGGGGGGAAGATACCCAAACTCTCCAGAACATTATTCAAAACCAAAATAGAAACTCATCTTGAATATACCATGAAAGCCTATCAGTCTCCACCATGGTTAATAAGCAATGTCAGAGATCCTCTTAGAGAAGAGAAGGCAAGTCTTACCCAAATGATGAGAACAGCATAGAAAACAGATTTGCAGAAAAGAAGTGAAAGCAGTTGATAAGGGATGCAATAAAGGAGTTTGTGGCATGTATCATTAAGAGTGTCAAAGTCAGCAATAAAAGGTTTTTCAAACATTTACCTTTCTATTTACTTAATACTTATATTTCTATCCTGCCTTATCCCAAAGGATCACGGTATAAATGAGTTTGATCAACAAATAACAATATTGGTAATTTTAAAATACTAAAAATATGTTTCAAATGATTTACAATTTTAATCAGATAATTAGAAACAAATTACATCCATCTAAAATTATGCTTACCATAATATGTGTGGAAATTTTATTTATTTATTTATTATTCACACTTGTTAGTCGCCACTCCCGGTGTGGCTCAGGGCGACTTACAACAGTGGAAGCACAGTTTAAAAACACAGTATTACACAATAAAAACGCAATAAAACACAATAATACACAATACAATAAAGTAAAAGCACGGTAAAATACACGGCAAAGCACAATTCATCAGGGTTGCATCCAGCACGGGGATGGGTAGTCAAGAATTTACAGTCTTAGTCCCCGAAGGCCTGCCGAAACAGGAGGGTTTTGCACGCCTTCTGGAACGTCATTAGATCTTTAAGAGCACGAACATCGGAAGGCAGTGCATTCCATAGTATAGTTACGACCATTGTGGTCGTAAGGTGGGACTTTTTGAAGCTGGGAACCCCCAAAAGTTGGCACGACTCAGAACGTAATGGCCTAGTGGGACAGTATGGGATGAGGCGTACACTAAGGTACACTGGCCCCAGACCGTTCAAGGCCTTCAAGGTCAGTACCAACACTTTGAAAATGATCTGGCCTTCCACTGGTAGCCAATGCAGCTCGCGCAGAATGGGTGTTATGTGGCTGGCCATGGGGGTGCCAGCCAGCAGTCGGGCTGCTGCATTCTGTACCAGTTTCAATTTACGGATCACCAGCAAAGGAAGGCCAATGTAGAGAGCATTACAGTAGTCCAGTCTTGACTAGGACTACAATGGGTACAATGAATTAAGATCCAATGTTTTTAATAAAAATATATTATTTGCCTTGCTGCCAAATAGGTCTTCCAGGTGAGGGTATTCTATAACTATGGAGAAATGTATCAGGTAAATGGACTGTTAAGGCAATTATTGAAGTTCTAAAAGAGCACAGGGAGATTGAAGAGAAGCTTCGTTAAGATTCTCTTTGAGAGTTGCTTTAGGTTTCACCCTGGGAGAAAGACATACAAAGCAAACAAATAAATCTGTGAAGCACAGATGACAAGGGAGGCATGCTGTGAACAGAAATAGTTCTAGAAATAGTTCTAGAGATGGTGTCTTCTTTTCCAAGATTTAAGACGTAACCATAAGTGCAAGACTCATTAAGCCTCTCTTGTTGAAATGAAGTCCTTTATGAAGGTCTTTTACATAGTATCCAAAATGTGCATTGTGGATAAGTTACAAGAAGAAAAAAGTATGGGTGATTTTATCACAATGTTAATGTTTTGAATAGAAGTCCTTTATAGATGCTAACCAGTAGAAACCTACGCTTGAGTGGTTGGTTTCTCATACCTTTACAGGGAAGGTGGTAAACGTCCATTAGAAAATAAGGTCTCCTTGTGTGATGATATACACCTCTCATCATTCAGGCCCTGTAAAATCTTTGAAAAGACCTTAGATATAAAAGGCATTGATTCAAGCTCATAAGATCCTTGGGCTAAGGAGTTACTAAGAAAAATGACAATCTCATTTCCACTCCATATAATCTATTCTGTTGTCCATGACATTCATTATGCCTTGAATGTTTTGAGCCAAAATAGACTGAAAATGTTTATTCTTGGGGTCTTGGTGACTCAAACAAGTGATTTATATGAGTCTGTGCAGAACCTTCTAGAACTGTTATGTCAGTATTTTGTCAGTAATTTCTCCTCTGCTTGTACATGGGACCAGTGCCCTTCCTATTCAATTCCTAAATCCTTCTTGTTTGCCACAGTAGCATCATCGAAGGAACTGTTGGTGAGCTTGTTGATTTGTATTTCAGATATTTTGGCGGCATTTGTCTGACTTTTCTTTGAACTGTCATTTTGGCCTCTGGTTTTTGGCTTGGCAATGGTCTTGATTTTGGTAATGCACCTTGTCAGTTTTGTTAACTGTGCAGCCTCTTAAAATTGTACATCTTGTGGGGCCAAGATCCTCAAGAAAGAGTGTCACTTGTGCTATCTTCTGGGTGAAGTTCATAATCTTGGACCTAGCTGTTTTTGTCAGGCATTCACCCAGTGGGCACACAGGAACTGCTACTTCAATGCTCAAAGCTCTCCTATGGGAGGAAGTAGTGGGAGCATTCAGTGCTGAAGACATGTGACTTCTGCTGGATACATTAAGCAGTTTGTTAATGCTGTTTTGCCCTCCTTGACTTTAGCTGCTTCCAGTTTATCGGTCCAGGTAGCAGTGAAAAGGTCTCCCAAGAGTCCTCCAGCCATTCTGAGAAGGCTAAGGATATTTCTGGTCATCCCATTTTAGAATCCACCTCTCAATCCAGGGAGTCTTTGAAATCCAGTCCATCTCAAAATCTGGAGGCACAAGCTCAAGTTCCTTCTACATTGGGGAGATCCATCTATAGGGAGGCTTCCACATCAGTATTGAAGCACCAGTTGGGAACGAGGTACCATAATAATAAGAGGGTGAAGGATGCCATTGTTGAGCGACCTCAGACCTCACCTTCATCATCTCACGCTTCAGAGCTATCAATCGATCCTCTTCTTGGTGAGTCAGTGCAACTTGTTGGGATTGCCCCAATGTCGTTGATACAATAATGCAATTGTTATCACAATGAGTGTGATTTTAGGTGCTATGGCCCTTGGGATTGAGAGTGAGTGATACAGAGATTATTGAAGACATTCTCCCTATTGTGGTTACCAATGCTCCCCTTCTGCAGAGCTTGGTTTTAGGGAGTTTGAAAAAGTTTGATACTGCTCAGATCTCCCCTGCTTCCACAGCAGTTGGTGTCCTGGGTTGGAAACTGCCTTCTTATTGTCCATCTTGGTAATGAGCAGACCACAGTCTTCAGTTGAGAATAGGTGGTGATGCAGATTGATCGTCCTGCTCAACACTCTTGAATCTTTTGTTGGCTGTTTACCTCTCCTGGTGCCTCTTCAGGTTCAACTATCAGAACTGTTATTTGGTGCAATAACTTCATATGGGGGAGTGGTTTGTGGAGGAATCTGATACTGATTTTGATTCAGACTCTTCTCTGCTTCATTGGGCCTATTACCATTGCATTCCTCTCTCCTCCAACAGCTTTGGGGAAACATGATCTGCCTCACCAGTGATGACTTGGAAGGCAAACAACCAGATACTCAATTGACTGGCTCAGTTTACAGATGAATTCAAACAAAAGTATAAATGCCGGTGTTGATTCCTCAGTTCCCTTACTTTCTGAAAGTGGTATGCAAGTCCTAGGCCTCACCTTCCTTGATGTAATCCATATCTGAGAAAATAGATGTACTGTATCATGCTGTGGTGACAGGGTCAGATTGGTTTTTGTGCCACTCTAAGCCCAGTTTGGTCCTTGTGGAGCCCAGTCCAAATTCTTGCAGAAGAGAGACAGTTTTATCAGAAAGGGAAGGCAAAATGTTAGATGCTACAACAAAAACATTATACTCCATTGCCACCTTCTACTTTAGAAATGCTAACTACAAGGACTGCAAGTTCTATCAGAAACAAATGATATCATTTTTCGCTAAATTCCTGGAAGAGGACAGATGGCTGGCTGGGGACCTGCAGGCTGGGACACACATCTTAACAGCCCAGAAACTATTGCAGGGCAGAAGGCAGTTTGCAAAGGGAAAAGATGTTGCCTGGAGCCATTGCATTACGTAGACATGCATGGTTGCATTTTCTGGATTGTCCCACCAAACAAGAATAATGGTAGAGGAACTTTCAATGTAGAAGTGGATGACAAGAACAAGAGGCATGCTACAGTTGGCAAATTGGACTTTGTGATCTTGCTGTGGTTGGACAAATAAAATCTTTGGTTCAAAAGGGAGCTTCAGCCTTGTCTTAATTGAAGACGGCCTTGTCTACCAAATTCTCACTGTAATCCTATAGGAAAAGGCGTCAGGAACAGGGCAGGAGCCATCTTTGACTCCTCTGTCAGGTCTCTTCTCACACCCAGTCCGCTCTTCAGCTGCAGACCACCATGAACTGTTACCACCATGAACTGCTATAACATCAAACTCTTCAGAACTGCTATAACATCAAACTGCTATAACATCAAACTGAGACCATGACCTGATCTTGGACTTTCAGAATGTCAACTTTTACATACAGCCCAAACATTTAAGATCCATTCTATCCCTGTTACAGGAGTTGGATTAGTTTTGAAGAATCTGTACTTTTTGATCATAATATGAACACTTCATAGGTCTTTGCTTTGCTGCAAGAAGATGGTCCTATCACTTTCACATCCTTCCATTCAGACTTTGCATTGCTCCTCAAGTCAATGGTATAGGCATGGCTCAGGCAGCAAGATGTCATTGTGTTCCCTATGAATCAAAGACTGGCTTCTTTTTGTTCACTCTTGGGCCTGCCTTCTCAACAACATTTGGACTCACTGGTATTCATTTCTGCAAGGGGGGTTATCAGGACCCTCCAGGATTCTCACTTTCTTGCAGCCTTTATGTTCATTAGCAGCTACCATGTCCTTCTGTGATGGGAATGCAAGCACGGGGTATGTGCAAAGGATATTCAACTGCTCATCAGATGCCTGGCTTCAGTGACATCAGTGGCACAGGATGCAAGGCTCAGGATGTTACCTTGGCAGGCTTGGTTCCTGTCCTGCTTCACCGTTTCATTGACTTCTTGTCAATGTGTTATTATTCTGATATGTGTCCATCAGTCATTGGCATAACGGATCGAACTAAGGAATGTGTAGGCCTGTATTCTGTTTCTTCCTCTGCAGCTCACAATAGCAGTCACTACTGACGCTTCCATAGAAGGATGGGAAGCCCATCTAGAAGACTTCTCTATGAGGAGGTGTCAGATGCCCAAAAAGTGTTTCCCACATCAGTGCTCTTGAGTTGTTGGCTATGGGAAAAGCTTTTCAGGTCATCAAGTTTCTTCTGTGTGGCAAGGTTGTTCAA
Organism: Anolis apletophallus; assembly: GCA_030556195.1. Classification (NCBI taxonomy): domain Eukaryota; kingdom Metazoa; phylum Chordata; class Lepidosauria; order Squamata; family Anolidae; genus Anolis; species Anolis apletophallus. The sequence goes on from JARBWK010000005.1 coordinate 140,783,936, forward strand.
ACAGGGCAGAACAAACCTGAATGTACAGCTTCATCTCAATCTCCACCCGTGGGACTGGTAAATCTTCTAGGGAAGGAGGTTGTCTTTGCAGATGCTCACAGCAAGATAAAAATCTCTTGTCATAAGTGGAAGTTGCATCCAGGCATGTTTTGGAAGCTCTTTGAAAGATGAAGTGCTCCAGAAGTGGTTCTCTTCTCCTCAGCCCAAAACATACTTACTGCTGAGTGTACCAGAGGAAGGGCTCCTGTGGCAGTGTTTCCTGTTTCATTTGTGTGAGTTCACCAATGACTACTCGAAGAACTATGGTTACAGGTAAGAAAATCATCCTTCTTTGACTAGAAAAGGGAGAAAATTGGTTCTTGATGTTGAAATTGGTGATGTTTTTGCTATGTTTGATTTTGTGAGTTGGTTGGTACCATGATCTGTCTTGAATTATGTTTATTTATTTATTTACATTACTTCTATCCCGTCCATGTCAGCCCGAAGGTGACTCAGGGCTTTATAGTGGTGATTAGATATAAGTGGATGCAACTCCTTTTAATTGATGTTATGATTGAAATTCTGTAGACAAAATCCATTAAAATACTACCTTCTATTGTTCACATGGGCTGAGCAAAAGATAGATGCTTTTGAACTGTGGTGTTGGAGGAAAGTTCTGAGCGTGCCTTGAACTGTGAGAAGATCCAACTAGTCTATACTAAAGGAAATAAAGCCCGACTAGTAGAGGCAAAGGTGAAGTACTTTGGCCACATCATGAGAAGAAAGGAAAGCTTAGAGAAGACGATTATGCTGGGGAAAATGGAAGGAAAAAGGAAGAGGGGCCGACCAAGGGCAAGATGGATGGATCTGGCTTGACTGTGAAGGAGCTGGGAGAGATGACGGCCGACATGGAGCTCTGGCGTGGGATGGTCCATGAGGTCACGAAGAGTCTGAAACGACTGAACAAATGAACAACAACAAACATTGTTCACACTTAATCTCTATGCCTTGGGGAAGGACATTTGGATAGCTTGTGCCAATTTTCGCAAGACATAAAGAGTGGGTTAGAAGGCATCATCACTCTTTCATGATTGAAGTTCCCTCTCTAGAAATATGCCCGTCAATGATTGCACATCCATCGTTAATACTCAGAAGTCCTCTGTGTTTGGTATTTGCTTCCAATTAGATCTCACGTTAACATTAGTTGCAACCTCAGCCTTGTTTTTAGAACGAAAACCAGTGGAGGTAGCCTCAGTTCTGGATCTTTAGTACTGACCCTGATTATTAAAGGCCATGCAACTTAGGATCACAAAAGTTCCAATTCTGGCTATTCTTTGTGAATCTAATGCTGTTGAATCAAAAACAGGTTCAAGGAAAGTGGCAATCCTTTCAGATTCAGGTAAAATAATATTTTTTAAAGTTTAAAAATCCAAGAACTTGTCAAAGCATGAGGCTGTATTACAAAGTTATCTCCTCCTTTCTGGTAAACACGAGCATTGGTATTAAGATCAATGGCTTATTTTCTATTTGGAATTCTAGACAGGCATGCTTTATACCTGGTGCTGAAACAATCCGCAATGCCCCTTTGAGAAATTGCAAAAGTGATTAAGAAAACATTGTCCTGCAGTTCAATAAGTGCATAGGCTTTTAGAAGGATAGATTAAAGGACAATCTGCCCTACTCTGACCTCTATAGGCAATATTTCAGACTAAGGACAGGTCTTTCCTGCTTAAGCTCCATTGACATAATTTATGGCTTTTGACCTTTCTAAGGCTTCGGTCCCGTTACTAATAGTACTTCTGGGAACAATCTCATAGCATTGTTTCTGCCTAATATTTTAGACCTCTTGGCGAGAAAGGTCTCAGTATTACTGATATAGATCTTTTTACTATTGCTGATATGTCCCTAGAATATCGGAACAAATATAATCATGTATTTACCACAACATTTCTATCAAGCCTGTGATGAGGCAAATAGCAGACAGTGCATCTTCATAAGAGAGTGAAGACATTCAGAGGATTCCTTTGACTACTTCATGTGTCGTGGACTTTATTGACAAATGAAGGTGCATTACTACCTACATGAGAATATGAATGATTTCTGAACAAGTTTGTGCAGTACAAAAAACACTTCCACTTTTGGGCATCTTGCATCCAAGATGGAGCTGAAATACCTTTTGGGTAAAGGTGATATCTTTACCCAGATACCCAGAGGTGATACTCTCCCATAAAAGTGACTCTTGGAAAACAACTTAATGGCTTTTACTTCAGATATTTCACATTCCCTTTGATGGACAAAACTTCTGTCAAATTTTTGATTTTAGCTGTGTGATCTAATAACCCTGTCACGTACCCTGGTCCTTTGAAACACCTCTTTATTGCTGACTTTATCTCTTATTGTCATGCCACACATAATTCTTTCCATTGATCTCTGAGTCACCACCAGTTTTTCTCCTCTAACTTTGTTGCCCATGTTTCAGATGCATATAACTTTGCTGGTAAAACTGTAGTGTTGAAAATACCTTCTCTGCCTTTCATTGGCAGCTTATCATCCGTTAGCACTGTCCCGTTTTGATTAAAAGCCGCCCCAGCTGCCTTGCATCTCCTTGCCCATTCACCATTTGCCAAATTATTCAACTGCAGATGATAGAAGAGTATTTCTTCACCCCAATGGGTAGTCAAACAATATCAAATATACAGGAAAATCATATGTTGCAAATGTTCCATGGGAGAGCCTCATGTCTTTTGTTTGTGAATATGTCTATCTTGGACAATTCCAAGATAGACATATTCACAAACAAGAGACATGAGGCTCTCCCATGGAACATTTGCAACATATGATTTTCCTGTATATTTGATATTGTTTGACTACCCATTGGGGTGAAGAAATACTCTTCTATCATCTGCAGTCCACCATAAAACACACCTCGGTCCCTAATGTTTAGGGGACTTACCCCCACCTACCCCAACACCTCTTTGGAACGCTTGGAATATTGATACATAACACCCTTTGGCAGTTCTCCCCTCCTCGCTGCTTTTTTGCGTCTCCGGCTTGTGGCTACACACTCCCCCCGGCGGCACGGAGCCTCCTCGCCTGCCCGCTGCATGGCTGCAGCGGCTTAGATATACAACTCTTGGTGTTATTCATTCAATTCGGGGCTTATTTAAGGCAGCACAGAGGAGTTTTGCTCGCCCGCAACACCTCTGCAGCGGCTTGGATTGACAGTCTTTGGCGTCACTCATCCACATTGAAGCTTTCCCAAAGCGGCACGGAGCCGCTTTATTCGCCCGCAATATCTTTGCAGCGGCTGGGACCCAGAACACATGGTTCTTTAATATTTCTAACCATTGGTTACCATTTACATGGGGATACTCCCATTTGAGGGTTTACAAATATTATTTTTTGAATCGGACCCCTCCTGCATGAGCTGGGGGAGTGGCCACTCACGGAGACGCTCTGCTGGGGCTTGGAGGAACATCTGATGCCACGGAAGGACTACTATATTCACTATTTTCTTTATTTTTCTTGGACTTCCATACTGTTTGTTATAATATTAGTTTAACTGGGGTTTGGTCTATACTAGGGGGGTGATGCCTTATTGATTGGATATGTGTATTTTGAATTGTGGACTCTCTAAGTCTTAGATATCTACTTGTGTATGGTGTTCTCTACAGTTAGGATATTTACTCCTCAAAGTATTTTGCTATATAAAGTTTGATTGAAATTAATTGTGTATATTTGATATATTGTACTTCAATCTTGCACTTTGTAATTGGATTATATATCCCATTACTCTTGTCCCTTTTGTTGTGTCCAGATTTGTGTGAATAATAATAATACTGTTTATTTCTATTCCGCTCTTCTCACCCCGAAGGGGACTCAGTGCGGATTACAATACACATACGACAGACAGTCCCTGTCGGAAAGACATACAATTACACATATTATTATTTATTTCGGCTTGCTTGATTGCCCTTCCCGAGGCTCAGGGCGGTTTCCAACATATAAAACACACAGAGGGTTGCATTGAGTACATAGGATTAAAAACATCATAAAACATTAAAACAATAAAACACTAAAACAGCCCTGGCTAAACATACATTAGTCACAGGGATTAAAACAGCACAGCTAGATAAAAGGTTGTCAGCTAGGCACCAAAGGCCTGCCTGAACAACCAGGTCTCGCAGGGCTCGTGACAAATACAGTGCAGTTTTTAGAAGGACTTCTTCTTTCCTGGCTGTATGACGATACAGGTGGGCGTCATCGGGTGTGAATGCTCCATTACATCATTGTTGTTATGTCCCTGCGTCATTGCGCCATCACGTCACAAGGGGGTGCTGTTGTTCCATCCTCATGACAGGAGCCTCTTGTTTCCACCACTTCCGCCTCTCCCTTCTCCGTCAGCCTATTTCAGACAAGTCTGTGCAAAAGTCCTTCCCCACTTTTATGGTCCCCAATTTGTTGTTAATTCACAGCTGGTCTGTTGAACTGCTTGGGTAAACAGTAGACAGGACTTACAGCTGGCGTCTAACTCAGCCTGGGATTCGATCCTGCAATCTTCAGATCTTCAGATTGCCAGCACAGCTGTTGTTACCGCTGTGCTATCTCTCCGGCCCCAGGAGAGGATTGATGAAAAATTGGATAGGATCTAATAACAGTGAACCACAGCATTGCTTCATGGTTTGGTTTTCAGCTGTCATTCTTAAGGCCTTGTACTTTAGTGTGTATAATAACTACTATTTAGAGGTTTATCACACTTGGCTCTACTCCCACTTAAAAAGCATTGTTTTAAAAAAAACTGCATGTAATTGTGAGACCTCTCTTTTGTTTTGCATCTTAGGATCAATTCCAGGATTTGTCCTAAAATCTGATTGCACATGCAGCAGCTACTCCAAAACATTAAGTCCACCTCTCTTCCTGGTTTGACCTTATATGACCATTTCCCTAGAGGTTACTCTCACTTATTCATAGTGGAACCCGTTCTTGAGGAGGACCAAAAGTTTTATGTGCTCTCTTCATATGAAAGTGTTTACAACAATCTTTTTTAGAAGGGGAGGTATCGGACTTTTGGCCACACTGATGGCATTTTCAGGACTGCTTAGTTTCACTTCAGTTAATCCATTCAGTCTAAGAGACTTTCCAAATTTAATATCAGTCTGTTGAAAGCATTATTTACATTCCCATTCAAGATATAGATCATGAAGATGTCAATCACATTCTAATGTTCACTAAGATTGCATATTTCTCCAGGTTCATCGTAAGATGGCATGAACAACTGCAAACACAGTAGGGGCCATATTTTCTTCTTGCAATTGCTTAGCAGGCCTGGGAAGCACACTTCAATATGCCTGAAGTGTTGTGATGTGATATCACAATTTGGGCCAAATAGTTTTGTCTGTTTTGAAGAATGGAAAAGTGGCTTATTTTATCTACATGTTACCCTTAATGTTTGTAAAGAATGAAGACTATATAATGGAAAACCAACGTGTATTATGGGGAAATCGGATCTTTCAGGCAGAGGCTAACCGATTAGCTACTTAACAAATAGCTGTAGTGAGACAGCATGCAGATTGGGAACTTCAGGCTATATTAGACCTATTGCCCTGTGAAAGCATTGTAGCTCCAATTTTGGGACTGATCAGACACCACAGTGGCAATGAAAGGCCTGCCATTTGATGATAGAGGTTTATCTTGGATGAACACATATTTTCGCAAGAGGAAAACAGTGGTAGAGATTATTTACATATTTTCCTTTCTTCCAACAGCTTCAAAAAACCAGTAGTCTTCCTAGCCCACCTTGCTGCCAAAAGCCCCCTTTCCTTGCTTCCCTCACCCAAAGCCTTTTTTCTTGCTTCTCTCACCCCAAAAGCCTTTTTTCCCTCACCTTCCTCACCACCCAGATCTTTTCTCCCCTTCCTTGCTTCCAGTATCCTGTTTCCGTCCCACCACTCAGGCGATGCTTTGATTGTGCTTTTCCTGCATGGCAGAAGGCAGTTGAACTGGATGGGCACAAGAGCCTCTGCTATTATTATTATTATTATTATGGCTGGGTGGCCATCTGTTGGGGGTGCTTTGATTGTGCTTTTCCTGCATGACGGAAGGGAGTTGGACTGCATGAACCCGGGGACCTTCCACTGAAATACTTGTTAAGATTATGTTAGTCTAAAAGTTAGCCCATGCCTGATATATGTATACGAGGGTTGGAACTCTAATAGTGGCAACACTGCTGTAAAGATGCCATGCAATAAAACCAAAGAATGTCACGTATACCACACATTAGTTACATACCTACCTTATCTCTGAGCAAAAAGACTTGCCTTTCCTAAGTCACGCACATGCAGAGTGACACGACGAACTGAGCCTCATATTAGCTTGCGGTCTAAAGTAAATGTTGTCATGATGTTTTCGAAACAAGAACAACGGAATTGGATAAAGATTGAATGTGCCAGAGGTTGTACAGCACGACAGTGTCATCAAGGTCTTCAAGAGGCTTGCGAGGAATCTGCACTGCCTTACAGAACAGTGGCAAGGTGGGTAAAAGCCTTCAATGAAGGACGCCAAAATGTGGCCAACATGCATCAGCCAGGTCGTCTTAGTGTCAACGAAGCGGAAGTGAATACTATTGCACTAATACGATCAATAGGGCTGGGAAGTGCTGTACCATCCACCATACTCCCCAGACTTAAGCCCTTGTGACTTTGACTTAATTCCTAAGATGAAGGTACGACTTTGTGGCGTTCGCTTCAGAACTGTTCCAGAGATTCTTGCGGCAGTAGATTGCTCCATTCGAACTATCAACAGAACAGGCGCTGCAAGGAGACTTCCGGGTGTGCCACAATGGCGGAGAGTCAGGCTGCTTAGAGCTCCTGGAGTGCAGCCGGCTTTAGCAAGCGGTCGGGTAGAGCAGAGCTCCCTTCTCCCCACGGATCGAAGTGGGAGGAACTGCGTAACCGCAAGGGGTTACCGTCGGCCCAAAAGGGGGTCTTCTCAAGAGGAGATTGCCAAAAGGGCCCGGTACCAAACCTCTGAGGTACGGCGGACCGCTGCAGAAAGCGCACGGGACAAGGTCCCGTATATCTCCAGCCACGCGCACCTTTTTAGCAGCCAAGAGGAAGATAAAAGACTGAAAGGAAAAAAAGCCCAGGAGGGTGAAGGAAGAAACTTCTCTTTAAAGTATTAAGAAAATAAGAGAAGGTAAGAAAGAATTAATATCTCCATTAACCCCCATGGAAGAAGGATAAGAGAGAGGAGAGGAGAGGCGGGAGAAGGGAAAGCCAAGTGAAGCGATAATCATTGGATTAAGTAAATAACGTGGTATTCAACAAATGAAACAAATTAATTAAAGACAAGTTAAGAAATAAATAGCTAAATTAAATTCTGGAAAAATCCCAAACTCTTAACAGAGGAGCCTTGAGAATTGACCTTGAAAGAGAGAAGAAGGAAGGAGGATTGGAGACAGACCTGATAAAGATCGGAGAGCCTGTAAACAAAAACTGTGGCCCAACCTTGGAGACGCGGTGAGACTCACGAGGGAGTGAAGAGGGAGGAGGTGGAGGAAGAGAAACGAGCGCAAGTCGACCGCAAGAAAGGAAGGGGTGGGATTAAACCTGCGAGACTTGGCTCGAAGGGGGAATACTGATAGAAAGGTGGAACACAAATGAAATATCGCGAGAAGAATGAGGGGAGAGAGTGGAAGGTAGAGATAAGTGTTCTGAAAAAAGGAAAGAGAGCTACCACGAAGTGTGGAAAAGTGAGAATACGGGTTCACTGTGAGAAAAACATAGAGATAGTAAACAGTCAAGGGAAGAATGGCAATGCTAAGTGGCAAAGGAGATAAAGAACCAAAAGAAATAAAAGGAGTGCTGAGAAGGGCATCCATATCAGAAGATCAGAACCAAAACATGAAAGACATGATGAGAAACATGATGAAGGAGATGCAGAAATTGCAAGACAAGCAGGATAAAATACAAGAAAAGCAAGACAAAATGCATGAAAAACAGGACATATACCAAAAAATAGCACAGGAGCAGATGTCTGATTTAAGAAAAGAACTAAGGGAAGAATTAGGAGCAATGAAAAAAGACATGAAAACAATGCAATCAGAATGGGAAAAAATGAAAGAAGAAGAAAAAAGACATCAAAAACGATCAGGATGCAAGTTAACCTGAAGAACTTATCATTGAAGACTCATAGGATAGAGACAAAACAAGAAGTGATGGAAGTGATGGAAGCAAGATGGATGCAACCTAGAGCATCAATTGCAACTGAGAAATATTCAAGAAGACCCGGGGGAAGAGATAAGTGAAAAAGTGACAGAAATCATAGCAGAAATGCTATACTTGACAGTGAAGGAGGCAAAAGAACAGACAGAATCTACCGAATAGATACCTTATATGCCAAGAAGAATAAAACAGCTCAAGATACAATTGTACACTTTGTAAGAAAGACAGTAAGGGACGAGACTTTGAAAATTGGAAACAGGAAAGAAGTATACTACAAAGGAAAAAAGATCATTTTCCTAAAAGAATACCCAATGGTAGTACTGAATAGAAGAAGAAAGAACATCTTGACAGAGGAGTTGAAAAAACAGAACATCAGATTCAGATGGGAGAGAGGAGAAGGTCTGATGGCAACATACCAAGAAGTAAGACACTGGATAACTGACATCGAGGTGGCAAGAGAGTTTTATGAAAAAATTAAATCAAACAAAACAAAAAGGAAGTACAAAGAGGAAAAGGAAAGAAAAAGAAGTCGAGAATTTAGAAGGAAAACTCCAGAGAAATACTATGCAAACACAGAAGAATACGTGAGAGTCCCAATATATGGGAATAAAGAGCAAAGAGACCAAGACGAAGATCAAACAGAAGAGACTGAGATGGAAGAAGGGGAAGAAGAGGAGGAGGAGGTAGAAACAAGTGACCAAGAGGACAGAGAAGACGAAGAGAACAAGACCAAGAGCCAGAACAAGAAGTACAAAATTAAGGAAGAAGGAACAAAGAAAAAAAGAGAACCAGATAGATGAGCGAGGAGCTGAGAATTTATTCCAACGACGTGAATGGCTTGAACTCACAATTTAAAAGAAATAAAATATTTAATAATCTAGCAAAGCAGAAGTTTCATGTCGTGGCTTTGCAAGAAACACATATATCACAAGATCATGTTAAACACTTAAAAAATAGGAAACTAGGAAAGGAGTTTTGTGCATCGGCTAAGGAAAAGAAAAGAGGGATGGTAATTTATGTTAAGGAGGACGTCCCGGATACTTTACAATTTAAAGACGAGGAAGGAAGGTTCATAGGAGTCAAAGTGTTACTTAAGGGAAAAAATATACTTATATGTAATATCTATGCCCCAAACGAATCAAAATCCACTTTTGCAGAAAGATTAAGGAAGAGAATAGATGAAGAACAATTTGATCTACTATTAATAATGAGCGATTTTAATGGTGTGCTAAATAAGGAAATGGATAGGACCTTAAATGCACAACAAAAGGCGAAAAAAACAAGTACAGGAGGTAACCTTCCCAAAACAATGACAAGATGGCTGAAGGACTATATGTTGTTAGATCTCTGGAGATTCAAGCATGGAACAGAAAAGGACTACACCTTCCTTTCGGAGAGACACAATTCATGGTCGAGAATCGACATGGTGTGGGGTTCGAGATCATTGATGAAATACGTTTAAAAAATAAAGATTTTACCAAGACTGGACTCTGACCATTGCCCTCTAGAGCTGGTCCTAAACATATCAGTAGCATCCAGAAGATGGAGACTAGACAACAATTTGATAAAAAGAAAGAAGATATAGAGAAGAATAGAGAACTTCTAAAAGAATTCTTCGAACTGAATGACAAAGATGGGATGGATTTATACACACTATGGGAGACTAGTAAAGTAGTAATGAGAGGCATCTTTATACAACAAAAAGCCTACAGAAATAAACTAAAAAAACAGAAAATGGACAAAATAATAAATCATGAAAGCATGAAATCATGAAAGCAGAAGACCTGCTAAAACAGAATGCAAAGAATAAAGATGCCCAAAGAAATTTGAAACTACTTCACAAGCAAAGAGAATACATAGAACAAGAAGAAAGATCAAAGGAATTAAAATACCTAAGACAATACCATTTCAGTAATGCCAACAAGCCGGGGAGGTGGATGTCATTAAAACTAAGAAAAAAAGAGAGAATCCGCTTACATAACAAGACTACACGAAAAAGGGAAGATACTTACACAAGAACAAGATATAAAACAACAATTTATGAAATTTTATAAGATGCTCTATCAAAAAGACCTGATAGATGAGGAGAAGGTAACAGCATACCTGGGAGCACAGAAGGTACAAAAAATATCAGAAAAAGAAAGAGAAGACCTAAATAAAGAATTTTCAGATTCAGAACTAGAGAAAGCAATAAAAAACCTAAAAGTAAATAAAGCACCAGGGCCAGACAGCTTTTCAGCCACATATTACAAAACATACCAAAAAGAATTATTACCGTATTTTAAAAAATTATGAATAGAAGAGGAAACCCAACACCTACCACCATCATGGAATCAGGCATCCATTGCCGTACTGCATGAAGAGGGCACAGACCTCGAGAAAGTCAAAAATTATAGGCCAATTTCCTTATTAAATAGCGACTATAAAATCTATAGCCACATAGTGGCAGAAAGACTCAAAAATTTACTCAAACATAGAATAAAGGAAGAGCAAGCAGGCTTCTTGCCGAACAGACAACAAAAAGATAACATCAGGATAATAGTAGATCTAATTGAGTATTATGAAATTCACAATCAGAAAAAAGTAATGTTCCTCGCCCTTGACGCCAAAAAGGTGTTTGATAATGTAAATTGGAGTTTTGTCAGACATCTATTGAGCAAGATGGATATGGGGCATTACTTTCAAAATATGATAAAGGCCATATATGAAAAACAGGAAGCGAAAATTTGGGTTAACAAACAGGACCCGGATAAAATAGAAATCAATAAGGGTACTAGACAGGGATGCCCCTTATCCCCTCTTATCCTTATACTAACACTATAAATATTATTAGACAAAATAAGAGATGACACTACATTAAAAGGAACAAAAATCCAAGGGCAAGAATTCAAAGTGCGTGCCTTCGCCGATGATATTATTTGTATAATAGAGGACCCAGAAGAAAAATTTGGAAATGGAATAAAAATAATAAAGGAATTCGGAGAGGTGGCGGGCTTCAAAATTAATATGGACAAAACTAAAGCACTTACAAAAAATATATCTAAGAAGGCGCAAACAAATATACAAGAGAAATGGAAGGTGCAAATTACTAATAAGCTGAAATATTTAGGTATAACTCTAACAACAAAAAATATAAACCTCCTGCAAAATAACTACATACTGAAATGGTAGGAACTGAGAAAAGAAATGGAAAGCTGGAAAAATATTAACTTATCACTCCTGGGGAGGATTGCCAGTATAAAAATGAAAATTTTACCCAAAATGTTGTTCCTCTTCCAGAACCTCCCAATTATAAGGGGGCAGAAACTACTAAAAGAATGGAATAGGGACGTAATCAAATATATATGGCAAGGGAAAAAAGCGAGAATAAAGTCTAAAATTCTAATAGAGGAAAAAAATAATGGAGGACTAGCTACACCGGATTTAAGACTTTATGCGGAGGCATGTGCCCTGGTATGGGTGAGAGACTGGGCAAAGCTGGAGAAGAAAATGCTACTTATACTAGAAGGGATAGAATTAAGGGCCGGATGGCACAACTACATATGGTACGAAGGGAGTAAGAGAGAGAAAAAAATTGGGAACCACTTCATAAGGTCAAGTCTTATACAAACCTGGAAAAATATAAAATAAAATGTCTAGAGGCGGTTCAAATGAGAATACTTGGATGGCAAGAATGGCCGAGATATAAGGAACTAGTAAAGAAAGAAAACAGAGAAATAAAACTAAGATCTCAACAGGAAATATTTCTCATAGACAATAAAACAGCATGGCTACAATACAGGCAATTAAAATAATGTTTTGTAAAAGACGAAAAGATAGGATTTCAGGAATCAAACAACTTTTGGGATATAATATTAAAAATGGAGCAAAAAAAACCAATAACCAAAATATATTAAAAAATGATTAGAGTGGGATCAAGACAGGAAGGAGGAAAAAAACCTATATGAAAAGATGGAAGGAAAATATAGGGAAAACAATAGAAAGAGAGAGATGGGAAGAAATATGAAGAAATTAAGGTACACATACGCCATAGAAAATTGGATAAAGACAGCCTACAGGTGGTATATGACTCCGAAGAAATTAGGGAAAAGTTACAAAAATATGAATACCAACTGTTGGAAGTGTGGGAAGATGGAGGGGTCGTACTACCACTTATGGTGGACTTGCGGAAAGGCCAAAACCTTCTGGAAAAAAATTCAAGAGGCATTACAAAAAATACTAAAAATAGTAATCCCACTGAAAACTGAGATTTACCTTTTAGGTATGACAGAGACGAAACTGGAAGACAATACAGACACATTGCTTTTTCTCCTAACCACGGCAGCAAGAATTTGCTACGCCTGGAGATGGAAAGAAAAAGAGATCCCGGAGGAAGAGAAATGGGTAGAGAAGATCATGGAAATTAGAAACATGGACAGACTGACATACCTGATGTCAAGAAACAAAGGAACACCCATAAGAGAAACAGATTGGACAATGGTGATGGAGTATTTGAAGGACAATAAGATAAATGTAGAAGTATATTAAAAGAAGTAAATAAACGGAGAAGATCGGAAAGAAGAAGAATTTAAATATAAGCCACCAGAGAAAAGGATTATTTCACCTAGAATGGACTAAGGAAGTCAAATTTTATCTGTTTTCCATCTCTTCTTTTCTTCGCTCCACTATGCAGGCGCTTCTTTGCATACTCTCTACTTTTCTATTTTTACTTTTACATTATTTCCTACCCATATTCTTTCCTCATCTTCCCCCTTTTCTCACAACTTCTTCTTTCACTTTCTTGCTATACTGTTGTGATTTTATGTATATACTTGAAAAAAACATCTTTAATAAAGTTTTTTTAAAAAAAGAAAGAACAGGCGCTGCAACAAGTGTCCTACGACTTCCACGTTGTTGGAAACGGCTTATACACAATGCTGGCAACTATATTGAAGGAGTGTAAAACTTTGTGGCATGTATCTCTTTTGTATTATATGTAAATACATAGTTGCCACTATTAAAGTTCCAATCCTCATATACAGTATAGAATAATACATAAACATTTCTTTGGGCTCCACAAGAAACTTTGGCTTCCAAAAGGGCTCCATGGCTGAAAAAGTTTGAAATCAAATGCAATAGAAGATGCTCAAGTTTCTTTCAGAAGAAATAACTAGTCTTTCAAATGACACCCTTGACTATGCCAGCCAGTTGGGAGAAATGCAGGATATATGTAACAAGCAATGTGTTGAGTTCATATAACCCAAATAGTAAAAGTTCAGCTATTTTGCAGTAGCACAGCTCCCATTAGTAGTCCTTTTGGCCTGTCTACTGTCCTCAGTATATATATTTTCAAATTTATAGCATAGAAATCTATCCTTATCTATACAACTAGTTAGTAGAAGGCAGAAGCTTTATACCAGTCTCCATTGCACTCTCACATGAGGCATAATCCTAAAAGTGTAAAAGCAAAGAAATCAAACCTTTAATGAATGCGAGTATTGTAGTAATTTCATAGGAACTTACTTGAATTAATCAAGAAAAGGCCATTCCTGTCATTGGAAAGGGCACTCAGACTATAATTCTGCTGACTCGGAGCTTACAGCATACAAATTCCTCATGAACCCTGTGGCTGCAGTGAAGGTAGTTACAGTCAATCCCCAAGTTACAAGCATCCAAATTACAAATGATTCATAGTTAAAAATGAGGGTGATAATAGGAAGTGAGAGAAATGTGTGTGTGTGTGTATGGCTGAAGTTACATTTTAAAAATGCACCTGTTATGACCTACATACAAATTCATCTTAACAAATCTACAGAACCTATCTTGTTTGTAACTTGGGGACTGCCTGTTCTCCTTTTGCCTGAAAGTTTCATATTTTGGCCATCAAGCCAAGATTCTTCACAGGTAGATGCACTGAAACACTATGCTTTCCTTCCCCTCTGACAAGGATTGAGGCGAAGGTCACAACAGTAATGCTGCTTGATGTTTCCCATGGCAGTAGATGCTGAAATGGTCACCCATATATGCTTTTTTCTAGTAGCATGGAAGATTGTCCCAAAAATGTATCTTGAAAAAGAATAGATCTGACCTGAGCAGCAAGAAAGCTTCAGCTTAAAAGGGTGCAAATGGATATATCATTCCTGCCAAAGGTTGTTCCGTATTCCCATCTCCCCTGTGACTGTTTTGGGGATTTTGTTGTTTTGCAAACTCCCATTTCATCAGAATATACAACGTTCTACTCACTGTATTTTTATTAGGCACTAGTGTTCTATATTTAGATGTACTTCTCATTTGTTTGACTGTTACAAGGTTTTTAGGAAAGTTTCATCACAAAGGTTGTTCTATCTTCACATTTCTTACGGAAGGACTGAAACTCCATTATCTGACTTGCACAAAAACATGCAGATTAGTTGTAGCAGTTTCTGATGGGCTTTGAACAAGTCCAAAGCAACCTATATGTGTGAGTCATATATAACCGGCCAAAGTACTATAGGTGCAAGTGAACAGCCTATCCTTTGAGCAGCTTCCAAAATAAAAAATACACCAGTACACTGATCAATGGTGGTGAAATTATCCAGTGGTTAAATTAGATGTACAACAGTGCCTAATCAGTTGTCAGAGGAAGAATACATTGGCAACAGAGCAAAATAATGTCTTAAAAAGAAATGTCTTCACTTGTTGCTGTTTGTCAGACATACATAAGCTTTTGGGGCAAGGACTATTGCAAGGAGGTTTTTTTTTCATCAGAAGTTGATCTTTTTTCTTGGGAAAAGCTTCAAAAATGTTGAGGGCTTTCATGGCTGGAATCACTGTGTTGCTATGAGTTTTCCGGGCTGTATGGCCATGTTCCAGAAGCATTGTCTCCCGACGTTTCACCCATGTCTATGGCAGGCACTCTCAGATGTTGTGAGGTCAGTTGGAAACTAGGCAAGTAAGGTTTATATATCTGTGGAATGTCTATGGTGGGAGAAAAAACTCTTTGTCTGCTTGAGGCAAGTGTGAATGTTCGGATGGTTCAAAATTCGGCGGCCAGGCTCCTATCAAGATCACCTATTACACCGATTCTACAACATCTGCATTGGTTACCAATAGAACAGCGGATCTCGTATAAGATACTGATCTTGACATTCAGAGCTCAAAACGGCCAAGGACCTTTATATCTTGGGGACTGCCTCATTCCTTTTCTCCACCAGCAGTTGCCTCGACGTGCTCAGGAGAATCTTGTATACATACCGGGCCCCAGGGAGGTGCACCTGGAAGCTACAAGACGCAGAGCTTGTAGATCCTTGTCAGAGTTGCGATCCTTCGCACAAGCGCTCAAGACCTGGCTCTTTGGTTGCGCATTTAATTTGTAATTCAGACCTAACTGTCAATAGTCACTGCTTGGTTCTAAATATTGTGTAATGCTATTTTAAATTTGTAAGTCGCTCGGAGCATCTTTGGTCGAGAGCGACTAATCTAGAAATAAAGTGAAATAAAATAAAGTGAGATTAAATGTTGCAGTTGGCCTCCTTGATTAGCATTTAATGGCCTTGTAGCCTCAAATTCTGGCTGGTTGCTTCCTGGGGATTCTTTGTTGGAAGGTGTAAGCTGGCCCTGATTATTCTGGCTGGAATTTTCCTGTGTTTTGTGTGTTGCTCTTTATTTACTGCAACATTCACACTTGCCTCAAGCAGGCAAAGAGTTCTTTCTCCCACCGTAGACATTCCATATAGATATATAAACCTCACTTCCCTAGTTTCCTACTGACCTCACAACCTCTGAGGAAGCCTGCCATAGATTTGAGCAAAACGTCAGGAGAAAATGCATCTGGAACATGGACATACAGCCCAGAAAACTCACAGCAACCCGGCTTCAAAAATGTTGGAAATTATATATCTTCTCTTATACTATTTAAATTAAAGTGATCTTTGATAGAAATAGTTCGACATTCACTAACTCTTACTCTAACTTTTATAAACAGAGCAGTGCTTTCCTGCCTCTTATTTCTCCTTGTTGATCCTGCACCCTTCCAGCATTTGCTTTAATAGGTTTGGACTTGAAACACTTAAGGAGTAGGAGGGATCAAAAATGCTGATCCCAGCTTTGTATAACGCAGAAACATGTTTCCATTCATGAAATACCACTTTTTGGGATTAAATTTTTCAGCTGTATATTTCAAATCATTAGGCAGCTGTATTGTTAGAATAAAAAATATATGAAGCAGATATCTAATAACTAGCTGCAATTCAAGTGGAATTGCTTAGAAACTTATTTTTAAAATACTTTTCTAATGTTGTATATTATGATGCAAAAATTGTATACATGTTTTGTTTTTTCAGGTGTTTTAAACGCAGACCCATAATTGTAGAAAAAGAATCCAGCTGTTTTGATGTCTTGTTATTAGAACTTGAAATACTTTTGTGTGTTTTGTAGGTCACTTAGATATGGTTCGATTCCTGCTTGAAGCTGGAGCTGATCAAGAGCACAAAACAGATGAGATGCACACAGCGTTAATGGAAGCTTGCATGGTAAATGGCCATTGAAATGAATTGTGTTCTGGTTGAAGAAAACTAAACCATTTAAATATAGTTGGTCTTTGTTTAAAGAAAACAATGAGGAAAATTCTAATTCGCAATCATAGTGTCTTACTGCTTCATGGTTTTCTTTGGCAAGAATGTATTGCTGAAGAAGCAGAATGTAGTTAAATGTTGAAAACACTTCTCCACTATAGCCTCTATTGGAAATCCATGTCAGTAGAGTGCCTCCTCCCTCTGAGATTGGGGCTTGGCTTCTTAAGGTAGGGCTTTAAAAACTAGGTTTTGTGTTTTAAAATCAAATACTAACAAATAACAGAAGCAAAAAAATACACAACAGGTTCAGGATGTGGAGATGGCATCATTCTTAAAGATGGATTTTGAATGCCCCAAATGAAGCAAGGCAGGGAAAAAGTGTTTTTACAATGCATCTTTTTTTTAAATCCTTGAACATTTCCTTTGTGAGCTGCATTAATCTTAAATGGACGTGAAAGACCTTCGAGCATGAAGTTTGCAATTGCTGAAATATTGGAGATATGACTGAGATGTGATTTAAATCTGAAGATTGCCTGTTGGCTTATGTTACTACTCCAGTGATTTGGAATACTGTGTTCCCTCGCTACTTTGCAGTTTTCGGGGACTCGTCGTTCCGCGAGTTTTTGCCTCCTGGTAACGACGGAGTGTGGAAGGGGGTTTCACCCTCCCCCTTGGGAGAGAGGCAGCCAATCATAAAAAAGAGAGAGAGAGATACATAGCAGTATGTAAATCACTGCCACACACACACAATAGAATATTTCAAGAATACTGAGTAGCAGGATATTGTCATTTGGAATCTTCTTCAGGAGACTTGGCATATCTAGCCCAAAAAAAAGGTGGCGGTGCCTTGAATACGATATATATATATATATATATATATATATATATATATATATATACTAGCTGACCCCTGCACGCGTTGCTGTGCCATAGTCTGTGGCTAACCCTTTCTACCCACATGGTGTGCGTGTGCTGATGTTTGTGTGTATATGTGTATGTCTTTTTTGTGTATGTTTGTGTTTTTATGTATATGCGCAGGTATATATGTGTGTTTGTGTGCGTGTCTTCATGTATATGTGTGCTGATGTGTGTGTGTATATATGTGTATGTGTACGTGTGTGTTCTTATGTATATGTGTATGTATGTATGTGTATATGTCTTTCTGTATATGTGTGTGTATGTGTGTGGTGATGTTTGTGTGTATGTTGTGTATATGTGTGTTGTGTATGTGTGTGTTCTTATGTGTATGTGTATGTATATATGTGTGTATGTGTGCATGTCTTTATGTATATGTGTGTGAGTATGTGTGTGCTGATGTGTGTGTGTATATATGTGTATAATGTGTATGTGTGTTGTTATGTATATGTGCATGTACATATGTGTGTATGTGTGCATGTTTTCATGTATTTGTGTGTGTATGTGTGTGGTGTGTGCTGATGTTTGTGTATGTTTTCTCTCTCTTTCTGTCTCTGTCTCTCTCTCTCTCTCTCTGTTTCCTCCTCCTCATTTCCTTCCTTCCTGCCCCCTCCCTTCCCCTCCGTGGCCCGTTCCTTACTGGTGGCGGGCTGCCCGGGCGTGGCGGAGGGGTGAGGAGAGCCCTTCCGGCGGGGAGGATGAACCGGAGGAGGGAGGACGCGGAGGCTGGCTGGGAGGAGGAGGTGGCGGCGACATGCGGGGCTGCTGCTTCCGGTTTCCTCCGCCTCCTGGCCAGCCTCTGCCTCCTCCCTCCTCCGGTTCGTCCTCCTTGCCGGCTCCGTTGGCGCGATGGCCTTCCCCGCCCGGCAACGGAGCCGGCGAGGGGTACGAACCGGAGGAGGGAGGAGGCGGAGGCTGCCCAGGAGGCGGAGGAGGAGGCAGAGGAGGAAACGGGAAGCAGTAGCTCCGAATGTCGCCGCCACCTCCTCCTCCTGGCCAGCCTCCGCCTCCTCCCTCCTCCGTTTCCTACTCCTCGCCGGCTCCATTGCCGGGCGGGGAAGGCCATCGCGGCAACGGAGCTGGCAAGGAGGACGAACCGGAGGAGGGAGGAGGCGGAGGCTGGCCAGGAGGAGGAGGCGGAGGAAACCGGAGGCAGCAGCCCCGCATGTCATCGCCACCTCCTCCCGGCCAGCCTCCGCCTCCTCCCTCCTCCGGTTCGTCCCTGATGGCCTTCCCCACCCTTGGATCAGCCTGTTTTGGGGGGGGGGGGAGGAGAGCGCTCTGGTTGCCATGCGCGAACGTTCGGAGCACGCACTGGCAGCGAAGAGGGCGGGATGCCAGGTCCGGTTTTTTTGGGGGGTGTTGGGAGGTATGTAGGGCCGTTTTTTGGGGCCCTATAGGTACCTCGGGGTATGTTGTTGTAGGCTGCCGAGTTGTGTGCTTCTGCGATGTATAGTTTCTTTGTCTATGAGCGTCAATGCACGGACTTTCACTTTATATATATATATAGAGAGAGAGAGAGAGAGAGAGAGAGAGAGAGAGCGCGCGCATCCCTACTTCACAGATTTTCACTTTTTGTGGGTGGTCTTGGAACATAATACCCGTGATATGTGAGGGAACACTGTAGCTCCTTTCTGGGATATTTCTGTCAATCTGTGGGTTCCAGATGTTTTGGCCTACAACTCCCAGAAATCCCTGCAAGTTTACCAGCTGTTAGGATTTCTGAGAGTTGAAGGCCAAAACATCTGGGGGCCCACAGGTTGAGAACCACTGCTTTAATACAATGCTTTTTGATATAGTGGCTCAGCTGAGAGGTGGATTCTTCAGTGGATCAAGAACAGTAATCTATTTCTGTCCACTGAGTGTACCTGTTTCTTTCATTCCTGGAATTATTTTGTGGTTTTGCAAGTAGTGGCTAGGAACCACCGCTTTGAATAGCAGTACTTTAATAACTTTTTTGTCCTCTTTGTTTTGTTTTTGCGTTTGCTTTACTAGGATGGCCATGTGGAAGTAGCTCGTCTGTTGCTGGACAGCGGTGCTCAAGTCAACATGCCTGCTGATTCGTTTGAATCTCCACTGACACTTGCTGCATGTGGCGGTCATGTGGAACTAGCAGCTTTGTTGATTGAAAGGGGAGCAAATCTTGAGGAAGTGAATGATGAAGGTTATACACCATTGATGGAAGCTGCTCGGGAAGGCCACGAGGAGATGGTTGCTTTATTACTAGCGCAAGGTTAAAAAAAAGTTTCCTTTAGCAATCTATTGCTGTAATATTCTTGTTAATTTCTTTATTATTAATATTACAGGCAAAATAGTTGTGTTGCTAGTTCTAGTACATGCTGAAGATATTTTCGGTGTCCAGAAAGAACAGTGGCATAGTATTACAAGAATGAGCCTAACTTCTATATTTGCACATGTGTGCTCTGCTTTTTTTTTTCTTTTCACAATTATGAGTAGATCAACAAATTCATTTTATATTTTGGAGTAACTGCAGTTGAGTTACTTCTTCAATTCTGTGGTTACTGTAGTGTAAACAAATGTTTGTCATACCCCCTTGTTTGAAGTTTGTTTCTTTCAGTTTGCTATAATTTACCAGTTTGTCTGGATTCATACATTGTAGCTATAGCTGTTGCTAATGACGTTGAAGACAAAACCCTAATAGAGATGCTAAAACTTAATTTCCTGATAATACTTTATTAACAGGTGCTAATATCAATGCACAAACAGAAGAGACTCAAGAGACAGCACTAACTCTAGCATGCTGTGGAGGGTTTTCAGAAGTAGCTGACTTCCTTATTAAGGCAGGAGCTGACATAGAACTGGGATGTTCTACCCCTTTGATGGAAGCAGCACAGGAAGGCCACTTAGAATTGGTGAAATACTTACTAGCAGCAGGTATGTATGTTTGTAGTTACTATTGAAAATATTACAGAAGGTTTATAACTTGTGCCCCTGAGTGATTTGTAAAGGAAGATATTACTGGTTGGTTGGTAATTTCATCATACTTCTAATATTGGAAAGTAAATTACTATAATCTATTATTATTATTTATTTCGATTTGATAAACCACCCTTCTCGAGGCTCAGGGCGGTTTACAACATATAAAAACAGCATATAAAACACACGATTAAAAACACATAACATTACATCTTAACAGTCACATAAAATCATAGCCAGACATAGCTGGTACATGGAGAATGTTAGTGGTATGGCAGGATGACAAGCGTTAATTAGGCGCTGTCAGACATCGAACGCCTGTCTAAAAATATATCACTCTAATCAACAGTATTTAAGTGAAGTCTCCCTGGCTTAAGTGAATGTCCATTAAATATTGGTAATTCTGGATTCAGACCAGAATCTTTACCCACTCCTCTTATTTTTAAAAAATAGATACAATATAATGATAAAACTAGAAACATAACACCACTTTGCAAGCAGACAACATAGCTATTATATGTGTTAATTTGACTTTTCCATTTTCCAATCAATGTCTTGAAGTAGTTATAAACATGTATTTATATAACAGTGATGAATGGATACTTTGTCTTCTTGCTGTAGTGGATCAGTTATTGTTGATGAAATCCGTCTGAGGTCTTATATATTGTGAAAATAAGAATTTGGACTTTATGAAAATATCTAGGGGCAGTATTGTATTAGCATTATTTTGTGTCAGATATTACAAAACTATGCAAAAATGCAAACTGGTGGATAAAACTGCTTAAAACACATTTGTCCTCTTCAACGGAGAAAAAAATTGAAATTCAAGAAAAATATTTGAATTTTAGTTAATTTGAGGGGAATGCAAATTTGTAGGCCTCCTTGATATCAATGTTGTATTAGAGTAAACTGCAGAATTTTAAATATATATAAAATATTGACTTGGATGTCATTAGATTTCTTTGGCTGTGTGTGTCTGAATGCCACAGAAATACTGGGTTTATAGCCAACAACACTATATGCTGCCAGAATCCAAATATCTTTCCTCTTATTCTAGCCAGCATCTTGTAAGCAACTTACATGTACATAAGTCTCATTCACTTCCTTTTGCAATCTGGTCAAGACCTGACCATTTCTGGCCCATTTCAAGCCTCAAGGGTGGGGGTTCTGTCTCTGTCATTTACCAGTGGAGAAGTAAAAGGGGGCATTTCAGATCATGAAGATATAGGTGCTATGAGGTCCTGCAGTGCAAAAGGATGAGAGCATACCCTAATTTCTTCTCTACATGAGAAAATTCAGGCCAATTTCCTCCATCTCCTTTGCTTCCCAGTTGATGAGAAGATGTGAAACTATGCAAGTGAATCTACATGCCAGTGTCGGAGCTTGACTTCTGCTACCTGAGGACTGTTTTGGATCTACCCATCTCGAACTGTGCTAAACTGAGGGAGCTTGTATTTATTTGATAGGTAGTGAAATGATTTGTCCGAAGAGAGCATAAAGCTAAAATAAATGCTTGTCATTTGACCTACAGTACCTACATACATATTAATTAAACGATTTAACGTAGTGTCCAATTTAAATTCCCTGCTTAATTGTAATTTGTATCTTATTTGAAAACTCAAAAGTAATGCAAACGGTACAAAATCAGTTGTTATTGGAAAAAACGCTGAATATATTATGCAAATAATCCAATTTTACACTCCTCAACAGGGGCTAATGTCCATGCTACAACTGCAACAGGAGACACTGCCTTGACCTATGCCTGTGAAAATGGACACACCGATGTTGCAGATGTACTACTTCAAGCTGGTGCAGATTTAGTAAGTCTTCAGTATATCTTTAAAGTATTTAAGTTTATTTGAAGATATTAAGTGAGAGTATTGACTGATTGTAACACTTGATAAGGCTGAAGGCCATAGAAAAAGAGGAAGACCACAAATATGATTGAATTATCTTTGGTTTGCAAAATTTGAGCAAAACTGTTAGTAACTGGATCTTTTGGAAGTCTATCATTCATAGGATCAATGTATGTTGAATTTGACTTGACACAACAATTTCTATTTGCTCTGAGATGTAATTAGAAATGTGTTGGGTATTATATTCAGAGTAAATGGAGAGTGAATTTATGAAAGGCTATAAATATCTCAGTTGTGGGCATATAGCTTAGCAATTTAGAACCTGCTCTAGATTGTTTCACTTATACAAGATTGAAAGAATGACAGCATTTTTAAAAACTTGGATTTCATTCTTCAGTTTGTGACGTTTGTGCACCTGTGTAGTTATTTTTTTCATAATCTGTGGTTCATAATCATATAAATTACAGTGTTTTGCTCCTAGATTTGGGAGGAGGTAACCATAAACAAGGTTCTTTTTTCTTTTTACTGTAACATAATATTTATCCTTAAGAGTTTAGGGAGATATTGTTCTGTTTGAGCTCTAGTCCACTTGCCAGAAAAAGACGTTCCCCCTTTCTTTCTTGAGACTATTAGATTGGTACTCACCCTCCTTTAGATATGTGGAATTCTTCACAACTCTTCTTTCTGCAGTGACTGCATTGATTACATACATCCTAGACCTTTTGGTTTAGAACAGTGATTCCCAATCTGTGGTCCATGGACCACCAGTGGTCCGCAAGAACAAAAATGTGGTCTATGGCCTCAGAATTCATACACTGTTGCCTCGAAACCACACAGAAAAAAGAGCGACTGGTCTTGCAAAACCCTCTTATAGTGTCGAGGCAACGAGGATGTCGAGAGGGGATAGGCTGACTACCCACAAAAGATTACTACTACCACATCAGCTCTAGATTGTTAAATATGCTTTTTTGTGGGCAAGCAGAATGCAACTACTGGATGGCATATGTTCTGTATCAGAAACTAGAGCTGATGTGGTCTATCCAATGCAGTTTTCTAAATCACCACCCCAAATAATGAAACCGAATTTAAAATTGTCCAAAATCTGATTTGTGACCCTTTTGGTACTAGCATTGGAGAGTGGCCCCTGGTCAAGTAATCTCTGGTCAAGTGGTCCCTGGTCAAAAAAAGGGTAGGGAACCACTGGTTTAGAAGAAGGCTTCTTTAGAATGAGCAGTAGCAGCTGCTGCTGTGTTTGAGTTGATGTTGCAGAAAGTCTCCTTTCTTGGTGTAATAGTAAAGCATCAGATAATCTGTTGGTCTGTTTGCTAATCTCCAAGTATACATTAATCACAATGTTTTCCATAATGTTCTTAAAACAGGAACATGAATCCGAAGGGGGAAGGACACCATTAATGAAGGCTGCAAGGGCGGGTCATCTATGCACTGTACAATTTCTTATTAGCAAAGGTTAGTAATAACAACATCAGCTGAAGGATTACCATGTTGCTATCATGGATATTTTGTATAAATCACACAGAGCTTTAAAGCAAACATTATATATTGACTCTCAGCACCCATAAGGATTGATAGATGCCAGATAAATGTAGTTTCTGGTTCCTTGAGAGTAACCATTAAGACTAAGCCTGATACTATAACAGAACATAAACTGTATTGACTTGATATTTATATTTCATTACTGTAAATAAAAGCAAGTAAAGACAACTTTAACTTGATGCAACATAGTTTTACTGTATTATAAAAAGAGCTTTGTGATTTTTTGCTGCTTGAGACTTCTAGTAGATTGAGTTCTGGTTCACTGAGAATCTGCTGTATTTTGCCAGATCAACAAAGATCTGTATTGGGTGTATAAGAGTAATACTTGGCTATCCATAGCCATATTCTGATGGGTGAGGGGCTTTGTATTTTCTCAATGGCTGTTCTCCATATTGGATAAGTAAGATGAGGGAATCAACAAATACTCTTTCTGAGAGCTTATGTCTGATCAATTACAAGTACAGTTAGTGGGTTGGAATTTATTCCACCCCACTAATTGTAAAACTAATGAAAATAAGCCTACTTTCCATGTATTCTTTAAAAATGTTGGTATAAGCAGTTTTCTTTCTCACTGCTTACATCTTGGTCTTAGTATGCTTCTTTAAAAGACAACCGTTTAAAATCTGAATTCTAATTAAAGATTTTTCTGCATAAAGTTTGTTCTTTGAAAACTTCCCCCAATTATATATTTTGCTGATAGGTGCCAATGTTAACCGGGCGACAGCTAATAACGACCACACAGTGGTGTCTCTAGCATGCGCTGGGGGCCACCTTGCTGTTGTTGAGCTGCTGCTAGCTCACGGTGCAGACCCCACTCATCGTCTTAAGGTACTGCAAATAACTTAGATTATTCCACATATTATTATTAATTCTTGTGACTAATAGACTCCAAATTTCTTAATTATATTGAACTTGTAATATAATATTAACGGTATGATTTATATGTTATACAAAAGATTTTTTGATATCATCATCTGATGTGTATTTTAGGATGGGTCGACTATGCTAATTGAAGCTGCAAAGGGAGGTCACACAAACGTTGTTTCCTATTTATTGGATTACCCCAACAATGTTCTGTCAGTTCCAACTACAGACATGTCTCAGCTTACACCACCATCTCAGGATCAGTCTCAGGTAAGTTATATAGATTTTAATAATGACATTGAAAAAAATCAATTTTTGCAAAGTTTCCAATTAAACATGAAAACCATGATTTGTATTAAAGTCATGTACGTGAATTTGGATAACTAGTGACTGCATCAAAATATATGTGCAGCTCCTTCTGCTGCCTCATTCTGGATGGTACAATCAGCAACCTGGACTATTTCTAGCTGTCTGCATAGTAAATTCTTTGAGATCAACTGATGATCTTGATACTATAACCTTTTCATTAAAAGCATGAACAGTGTATTGGCTTGTCTAAAATAGTGGCACATGTAAACATATTTATAATTAAGCATGTTAGAAGCAATAGATGATAACTAAGCTAAAGTGGTAAAAATACATAGAGAAAAATGTATAATTTTTGAAATCAAGATTCTAAACTGTCTTGAGTTTATCTTGCCCCATGCAATTTGGACCATGGTGTGCAGTAACCTTTTTGTATGAAATACTATTTTGCTCAAAAATAGTAGTTTGCATTCAAAGACGTGGTTAGCTAAAGGGAAAAATTTGTTAGTGTTGCACAAGAGCTAGTTAAATATTTTTACTGCAGGTTTCTATAGACAGGATAAGAAAAAGGGTATACAGAAAATATACACTGGGGGATTTCAATATTCTCAATATTCAATATTCAGCAATTTGGAAGATGTCTCCGTGGATAGGAACCTATGGGTCCAGCCATTGTAAAGTGTACTTAAACCCGTGCACACATTTTGTGCAGATGACGAGTGCCCTAAACATCTTGGATTAATTTGTAAATTACTCTTTAAAGTCGCTGATCTTTTCTTCTCTTCTCTGAGTTGATTTTGCAGGTTCCACGTGTACCGATGCATGCACTTGCCATGGTTGTACCTCCCCAGGAACCCGACAGAGCTCCTCAAGAGAACCCCCCTGCGCTTTTAAGTCTCCCCAAAGGTTTGTGCATAATTATTTTTAAATTATGTGGCACATTAGCATTTTGAATTCACTGTGCACTTCAGGCATGGGGAAGTGTTGGGAAGTCATTTTTCATGGTGGAGGTCTTCTTTCTCAAACCATTATGGGGGAAATATACTGGCAAGGAACCAAAGGGGTGCTTAGATTCTATGTCTGGAATGGTACTAGCTGTGATATTGCTTAATTTGAATAGCTATGTCCAGTTGCCCCGTCATAAATAGTGCACCATAGTATGAACTCCTTTGGAATCTTTCTTCAAAGCTCTCTGCCTTGTTGCATAGGGACTGCTGTTCACAAAAGCAAACACTGGCCACTTTCGGTATAATGTATTGCTCAGTATCTTTTTAAATCCTCAGCTACATAGTGTGAATTTTCTATAATGAATAAAAATTATTTTTTAATAAAAGATTGAAATAAAATTACAAGAACAGAGATCCATTTGCAACACTAGTAAAAACTGATATGGCTGCATAAAGTAATGGTGAGATAATACTCCGAGTATCCCAGTGTGCATTTCCGTAGTTGATTTTACTACTGATGCAAATAAAGATGAAATTAGGGCATTCTTATTACCATTAAATGGCTTTTATAAGGCTTAGATTCAGTCCTACAAATCTGGGCTCTTCCAAGTCTAACATATTTTGTGTATAGCAGACCCTTGATATATATTGATGCATAACTTAATCTATATTGTACCCACTATAAATGACTTGTGGATGGTCTACACTTTGGTAGTCGGATGTTGCTCAGATTGTTTTAGGCATTTCCCTCCCAATATTTTAATTTCCAATACAATGGCCCAATTTGATTTGAATAATGCACAATTTTCTATTACAGACTGTCTTTAAGATAGATTTGATTAATCAAACATAGATTGTCTCCATTAAATATTTATTTACCATATTTATATACCGCCCCTTTCAGCCCGAAGGCGATTCAAGGTGGTTTACAGTTGGCAGTCAATGCCCCCAAACAACATACAGTTTAAAACATTACATATAATATAAACCATATAAAAGCAATAAAACAATAAAAGCCATAAAACACAAGTCCTCAGCATTTCATCACTAAAATCATTTTTCCGTCCAATCATTCCGTGGATCTCAGTTAGTCTGTTACACTGTGTCTGCAAATGCCTGCTCAAACAGCCAGTTTTGACTCTCTTTCAAAACGTTAAGAGGCTGATTTAATATCCCTAGGGAGGGCATTCCATAGCCGATGGGCCACCACTAAGAAAGCCCTGTATCATTCCCGCCAATCACATCTGCGAAGGGGGCGGGACCAAGAGCAGGGCATCTCCAGACGATCTTAAGCGCCTAGATGGTTCATAGGGAGAGATGCATTTGGACATGTAAACTGGGCCAGAACCATTTAGGACTTTAAAGGCTAAAGACAGCACTTTGAATTGTGCCCGGTAGCAAACTGGCAGCCAGTGGAGCTGGCTCAAAGAGGAGTTGTGTGCTCCTTGAGCACTGCTCCTGTTAACAACCTGGCTTCTGCCCGTTGGACCTTTTGAAGCTTCCGAACAGTCTTCAAAGGCAGCCCCATGTAGAGTCTATTGCAGTAGTCTATATCAGATGTAACCATAGCATGGACTACCATGGCCAAGTCAGACTTCCCAAGGTACGGGTGCAGCTGGCGCACAAGTTTTAACTCTCCCCTGGTCACCGCCGAAACCCGGGGGTTCCAGGCTCAGCGATGAGTCCAGGATCACACCCAAGCTGCAAATCTGCACTTTCAGGGGGGCTGCAACCCTGTCCAACACAGGCTGTAACCCTATGCCCTGTTCATTCTTTCGACTGACCAGGAGTACCTCTATCTTGTATGGATTCAGTTTTAATTTGTTCGCCCTCATCCAGTCCGACACAGCGGTCAAGCACCGGTTCAGGATCTGAACATCCTCCTTAGTAGCAGGTGGGAAGGAATGACAGAGTTGGACATCATATGAGTACAGGTGACACTGCACCCCGAAACTCCGGATGACCTCCCCCAGCGGCTTCATGTAGATGTTGAACAACATGAGAGACAGTATTGAGCCGTGAGGAACCCCACAAGACAATGGTTGTGGGGTTGAACAGGCGTCTCCCAATTACACCATCTGGGAGAGACCCAGTACCTCCAAGGCCCATTCCCTCGAAGCATCCCAGAAGGATACTGTGGTCAACGGTATCGAAGGCCAATGAGAGGTCCAGTAGAACCAACAGGGACACACTCCCCCTGTCTAGCTCCTGCCGTAGATCAACTAAGGCGACCAAGGCTGTCTCAGTTCCATGTCCTGGCCTAAAACTAGACTGCACTGGATCCAGATAATCCGTGTCTTCCAAGAATACCTGGAGTTCCAAGAATACCTGGAATTCCTTTAAAAGCCAGGATGGGCAGGGGTCTAGGATGCATGTGGTCGCTCTCATTCCTCTCAAGTATCTTGTCCACATCCTCGGGTTTCACCAATTGAAATGAATCAACAGCACCATCCTTAATCCAGAGGGTACTCAGAATTACTGTGTCAGGAGACCGTTTTGGAGCTACTAGTGTTCTTCCACAATCCCTAGGCTGAATTAATGGTCTCCCTTTCCCGCATCTCCCCCTCCCGTTATTACTTCTATAGGGGCAATGGAACTCCCCCTCCCCCATCTTGTTCAGTTCCCTCATTTTCAACCCATGCTTGGTTTGATGATGGTTCCTCTAACAATAGTCATCTCCTCCCTTCAGTTCCCACCCCACCCTTCAGTTCCCACCCCACTCTGTAAATTCTGGACTGCTCCAGTCCTCCCTGAACCTCTCTTCCCCCTCAGAATATAAATAAAATTGATATAAATAAGGGTTTGAGTAGAAGCATGGGGGTGGAATTTCTCCTCAGAGTCCATAAAGTGCAGGCAGGTGATAAAGACTGTGTACAGTCTATAAAGTGCATTCAATATAGAGTTTATAAGTACTAGTGGGATCTGTAGTTGTTAAAGTGCACAATAGATTAAATTATAAAGTGCAGTCAGTGGGCAGTAGTCCTTAAAATAAAGTGCAGATATATTGAGCAAGCTTAGCAGCACGGTGTCCAATTAATAATAGCAATGTAATGGCTCTTAGTTCTGTAATAGTTAGCATTAGAATAGTAAGTCCCCCCCTCCGGAGACAGCCTCACAACAACTGTGGGGCAAGATGTAAGCTTCTAAATAGCTGACTTCACTGGGTAGTGAGGGGCTGTGAGGACGTTGCAACAAAACACTGAGCAAGATGGCAGGTGAGGTCTTCCGGCGAGGGTGGCTAACGCTGGGACCGTCAGTATAAACGCCATGGTGAGTGTTGATGGCGTGATGAAGAATGGTAGGTGCCAAGTACAAGAGCCACGCAGGGAAGCAGCCAACTCCAGTTTCGTCCGGATTATCGGCTGCAGAATGATCAGCTGAGGTGAAACCGGCTGCAGTGAAGGACAGCGAGGCATCCAATCTGGAGGCAAAGGTAGGAAAGGCGGCAACCAGAGCTCAACAGTGCCGATGGTTGGCCCAGTGGTAGACTATGCAGCAGCAAGGGCCCCGGGCGGAAGTGCTGATGTTGGGGCACAGCTATGGAACATGCTGATGGTAGGGCAACGATGGAGAACAGCACGGTGGAAGGAAAAATTCGTCCAATCAGCAGCCCAGCAACTCAGAGGCCCAGTCACGAACGGAAACGGCAGCAGGACGGCAGAACGGTAAACAGACCTGGTGGCAATGGTCCACGTCAACAACTGATGCTAGCAGCCAGCTGCCAGGAAACTCGCTTTGCACGCCACTGAACCGCCACAATCAGGAAAGCCACACCAATGGCGGCAGCTGACCGGAGATTGAGAGCGGCAAACCAAAGCAGCGGGAGAAGGCACAATTCAAACCACAAGCTGGAAGGTCTTCAAATCGGCGGAGGCAGTGGTTCCCACGGTGAGCAAAAGAGTGGCGATTCAAATCTAGAGGCAGGATAGCCGGACCACCAGGAGGGAGTGGACTTACCTCCTCTTTGCCTTTTTTCTTGATGAAATCACGCCAAATTGACCTTTTAAGGCCCCCTGGGGGGCCAATTGTGACGATTCAGGGATAAAGGAAGGTCTGATTGGGAGGATTTAGTCCAGATTGAGTTTGCTTTCTGAGCAGCTGCAAGAGCTCGCTACTTCCTCTCCGCCATCATACCTTTCTCCTCTTAGCTGGCTTGGGGGAGGGCAGCAGGACTTCCTCCTTCTCCTCCTGAGGTGGCAAGCAGATGTAGTAAGCAACAGCCAAGAGACAGGTGTTTTAAATAAAGGTTAGTAGTGAGTTGGGGAGTGAGCTATACTCAAAACTGAAAGAACATGCAGAAATAATTTTACACAAGGACAAATAAAAATATTTTCTGTGAACATTTGTCTAGAAAGGTTTCAATATACTTTGGCTTGGTTTATAGCAGTGGTTCTCAACCTGTGGGCCCCCAGATGTTTTGGCCTTCAACTCCCAGAAATCCTATCAGCTGGTAAACTGGCTAGGATTTCTGAGAGTTGTAAGCCAAAACACCTGGGGACCCACAGGTTGAGAATCACTGGTTTATAAACTGCCTTTCTTAGATGTGTATAGTGATTCTTACACATTTTAGTCAATTAAACATAGTTTGATATTATCAGAAGTCTGTACTCTGCTCCAGATTTTGCAGTCAATTTATTTCCATGTTTTTTTAACCTTGTTTTTCTAGAAATTCTAGAAAAATTATTCTAGAATGGAATGGACCAAAGAATTGTATGGTATAGTGAACAGCCCAAGTCCACTAGAATGTTTTAACTTATCCCTTATTCAGAGATTTTTAATAAATTGGAGCTTCCTAAACTTTTCCATTTGCGATCCCTTTTGGTCCAGAGATTTTTTATTTATTTATTTATTATTCCATTTTGTATTCCGCTCCTCCCTGCAGGCTCGGGGCGGATAACAGCATATAAAATAGGCTGACATGTGGCATCCATGCAGCCATACAATAAAACGCAAGCATAAAAACGCAACATATATCCCGAGACATAAAAGTCATATACAGTGGCATTCCCTTGAACCAGGGTATTGATTATACAGAAGAAGTACGCTGGGTTTGTTTGCCTAACCAAAGGCTAGTCTAAACTAAAAAGGGCGGTCTTGCAGGCCCTGCGAAACGGGATGAGCTCTGTAATGGCCCGGGTGTCGTCCGGGAGAGAGTTCCAGAGCGCCGGGGCCGCCACAGAGAAGGCTCTTTGCCTGGTTGTGGACAAGTGACAGGCGCGGACCGATGGTACCAGGAGCAAATTCAACTCCTCCGAACGTAGTGATCTCGGGGGAATGTACGGGGCAAGGCGGTCCCTCAGGTACGCAGGCCCTAGGCCGTGCAAGGCCTTACAGGACCTCAGGTATATAAAATACTGATAACAAATCCGCATTTGCAAGGTTTGCTCAATAGGCTGATTTTCCTTTTATGAAGTTCAGCTGAAGCATCTTCTCAAGAGTTTTTATTTATTTATTTCCAACATTTGTACCCCGTCCTTCTCAACTCCTGAAGGGGGACTCAAAGCGGCTTACATCGGCAACAATTTGATGCGAACACATACAGAATACATACACAATATATCACAACATTACACATTAAATAAAACCATTAAGTTAAAATCTATTTTTTTAAAACATTATTAGCAACCATGTAGCCAAATCCAATCCAAGTTCACTGTAAACAATACACAACAGCCAGCAGGTGACATTCAGAAAATGTTTACGGTTGCCCAATTTTTCAGGACCCCAGCATTAACCTTAAGGGGCCCCCATTTGTTTAAGAAACAGTCAGCTACATTTCTAAACATTTTCAACCATGTGAACTAGAAACTTAATAAAGGCAAAGCTGGAATTTACAGTTGCCTAGTGTTTCCACAAAATTATCAATATTATTCCCTGATTGCCAATATTTGAGTTTAGAGCTAGACTTTTGATATTGACAGAGTGATGATACTAGTTGAGGTGAAATTTAAATGTGGGATTTCCGGGTACAGAACAGCTACATCTAACAGAATCAGAGTAGAGAACCTTCCTTCCCACCTCTGCTGCCTGTTTATGTCAATTGCCCAAACCTGCTCAGGAAGGCCAAGTAACCAGATTTTACACAGCTCTGAGAGTTGTTCAAAGTGTGAGCATGGGAAAGGACCCAAGCCCCATCACATTGATACTACAGTGCCAATGCTCCATTGCACATGTTCTCAGTTCATTAAGTACTCTTTCTTTTCATTAAAATTATTAAAACCGTAATCGGACCTGCAGTTTATAATATTCAGTGCTCAATTGCCACAATATATTAAGTCCTCGTATTTCAGTTAAATCCACTTGTTGATCCTAAATTAAAAAGAGCCATTAAATCAATGGAACTTACATAAAGTGTTGACTTAAATCCTATTTAATCACTATGTTTACTCTAATTGGGACCAACTACTTTATTTAATCTACTGTTTCTGTAGTAATAAAATCCCGATTAAAGGTCCTAGTAGGTAAATCTACTGCTTAACAAAACAGATGATGCTGAAACTGCTTGAAATTTAAGGGGGCTGCTTTGAGTCTCAATTCTGAGAAAACAGTGGGGTATAAGTAAATATAGGTTTTCTTAGAATTGAGACTCAAAACAGTCACACTTAAAATGTAATACAGTGAAACATGTGCAGAGATTTGTATTAAAATAGAATTAAATTAAATGGGTACAAATATTCAAACAAATTGGTCAAAATACAATTTAAATATAAATAAATAGAAAACCAATGCAGGATCCCCTGGCCTGTTCTTTCAAAACTTTTTTTAAAGCCAAGAATCAATATAGTTAATACAACAGCTATGATGAAGCCAAAATTTGGATTCTTAAGCTGATTTTTGTCTTTTGGTTTGATTCTTTCCCTTAGTCTCCAGGGAGGTTTTTTTTTTAAAAAAAAATTATTGGACTATGCTTCACATTTCAAACAATAGAGTGATACAAAACTAGTACAGTTGTAGAGACAAATGAAAAAAGACATTTATTGGAATCATTACCACTCCAAAGATGAAGCTTGCAGTTGAAGCATGCTGTTTTGGGTGAAGTCTCTTACGTGTTATAAAAAAAATGGAGTTACTTTACAGGAGTATGCGTATCTTTAGCTGAAATATATATTCTATTATGTATACAAGCTCAGTTCAATTTAAGATGAACAGATAGAACTGATTGCATAGATTGACTGCAGATCTGGTGTTAGCTGGAAGATGGTTTAGCACATTTTCTACTGAGGCAGACGAGGTTTGTGATGCAGACTTCCTAGAGTGGGACTTTTTAATGAGCCGTGTTTGAGATGACTCGCTTATTTCAGAGGAACGATGATTAGGAGCACTATTTCGTGCAAGCTGAGTCTTCCACTGTCTTTCTGAACTCCTGTAGCAAAGACACAAAATCCAAAGAGAAAATTTAAGAACAGCTTGACAGCATTTTCCATTTTCCATTGATTTATATGACTTCTGCAATGTATGAACATACAACATTGAAACATCTGGTACTTGAAAACCAGAATTGTACACATCATGAAAAGAGCCATATTTTCTTTTTCTTTCATTAGCTCAAAAATGATGTGATGATGTTAACCAGGTGATATAGGACTTGCTGTTAGTGAAAATTATTAATTAATACAAAAATGAGTAATCTCTAGATATTACTGAATGTTCCTGTTTGGGGGTAACTATTTTGTTCTGAGTGTAGAGGAAGAGAGAAGTGAAAGAAGACCACATTTGCTGCTAATTAATCACAAGTTATTTTGTGTTTAATTAGCTTGGGGAAGAAACAATTGAAAGATATGCCATGTTTCTCCCACAAAATAGACCCATATTTCAGCTCTGAGCAAGTGGTCCAAATGGCTAGATTTCATTATTTTGAATGCAAAATCTGGTTCTGGGGTATTTTTTTAATACCAGTCCCGAAAATAGTTCTTGCTTTTGGACTTTAAGATAGTAGTATGTTCTGTTTGTCATCAGAATATATAAATATTTTCAGGATAGTGCATCCAAGGTTGGCATTTTAGGAGAATGTAGATCCAGCATATCTCGGAGACACTATGTCTTGTCCTAATCATCAACGTTGAAACCTCTGGATGAGTATGGCAATATCACAGAAGTAGTGTTGCGATTCAGCATTCAACAAGCTAATTCAGTAAGCAGCATTACTAAACTCTTGAGTATGCTGTTCCCAAACCTACTGCATTATATTTGCACCTTACCAACAAGGTCAGAGAGTCAAGAATCAAAACATTCTGTATTTCAGAATAATAGAACCATGGGATTAAAGGATTGGAGTCTCATCCTGCTACACAACAACTGTAAACAAACAAAGTACAATATAGTCACTGCCCCCTATATATCAACTATACAAACAACGAAAGAGACAATTCAATGCTAAATCATATATTCATAAAGCCATTAATAGGCATAAACATAAGCATCTGAATCATACATGTATCGTGATAGATTCTCACAATGATAAATCTCTGCATATAAAATGAATATAAACACACTGCATGTACTCGCAAGCTCCCGGGGTTACAACGATACTTGCATAAATGGTATTGTCCTATAGGAAGGCGCTTAGGAGTCCAAAAAGCGCAAACAAGCTTAGTGCATGATTTTGTAATCCGGAGGGTGGCGGAAGTATAAACCCCAGTGTAAACAATGAAGCCCCCTGAGTGACTCTGACGTTGCGGCGCTTTCCGAGGACACTGGGGTTTATACTTCCGCCACCCTCTGGATTATAAAATCATGCACTAAGCTTGTTTGCGCTTTTTGGACTCCTAAGCGCCTTCCTATAGAACAGTACCATTTATGCAAGTATTGTTGCAACCCTGGGAGCTTGCGAGTACATGCAGTGTGTTTATATTCATTTTATATGCAGAGATTTATCATTGTGAGAATCTATCACAATACATGTATGATTCAGATGCTTATGTCTATGCCTATTAATGGCTTTATGAATATATGATTTAGCATTGAATTTTCTCCTTCGTTGTTTGTTTACACAACAACTGTGCCTATGGCTCTGGGCATCTTCTATAACACATCACAAACGCACACCCTTGGGAGGTCTGGAGCTATGGGATGGAATTTATTAGGATATGCAGGTTACTCGTGTCTGAAACTAGCTCATTTAAGTTCTTTTTTGATTGGGGAATGGTGTCACCTTGAGCCCTGTAGTATTATAGCCAACAATAGCTATCCTTTTCTTTGAAGTTTTGGACTAATTCTGACAGGTGGGTCATGATATTTTTCATGCTTCACTGGTGTGGATTATACAAAAGGATCATATTGGAAAATTTAGCACAGCATGTATGTCCAAACTAGAATTATTTCCACTGGCAGTTGATGCTTTCCATTTTCACTCAAAGTGTCTTTATTTAGCCATGATATGGGGAAATGTCATTTCAGCAAATCCAGTACTAGTGAATGTGAGCTGGAAGACACGTGCTGTGAACTGGGTTTTCCTTTGGTTGGACTTTAAGAGGGCAGTTCCAGGTGAATGTTTGGATCACCTCTTTGGTTCATACCAAGTACAGTTAGTAATCCTAGATATAAATGCAGCAAATCTGCATAGTGTACTGTATTGTCTTGATACGATACGATCTATGTTCAATGCATGTCAGTATAATATTCCTGATTTGCCAAAGAAACGGTGTGTAGTTCCATTAGGTGTATTATAGATGTATTAGGAATTCCAGAATATTCCAAAATCATCCACAGGGAAGGCTGAGATAGTAACGGGTTTTCTTTCTGATGGTTCAGTGTACACAAATTTTATTTCATGCACAAAAATATGTAAAATTTCAGGCTAATGTATAATGTGTATATGAAGCTCAGGTGGATTTTCTATTTAGACTTGGGTCCCATCGCAAAGTTCTCATTATCTACGTATATGCATATAGAGGTATTCCAGAAATTTTAAATATCCAAAATCTGAAATTCTTCTGGTCCCAAGCATTTTGCATAAATGCTACTCAGTGAAATCATTAATATTTGCAAAGTATGAAGTTTTATCATTAAATTTATATTTGCTATAACTCCCTAACACTCCTTTTAGTTATGCTTAGATAAACAAGTTTAACTTTTAAAACTGCATGGACAATGTGTATATGGTATCTTGGAAAATAAAAATAGATTAATTTAGTTGTTTTTAGGTTAGAATTTGGTTAACAAAATAATTTTAACCTAGAAGCCATTTTTTCCCATAACCAGCTTTATTATTATGTGCCTTTTATCTGATGTTTTATTGTGGTTTTAACTTTGTTTTATTCTGCTGTTTTATGAATATGTTGTGAGCCGCCCCGAGCCATCGGGAAGGGCGGCAAACAAATATGAATAAATAAATAAATAAAATTAATAATAGGAAATCTTAATAGGAACGAGTAGCATTTATTCTAGTGGGAAGCCCTTTTGTCCCAATGCAACTGCTTTGTTGTAGAGGCAGCCATTCTTATATGAGACCATGTTCACTACTTTCATGGCACCCCTAGCAGCTGATCTAAGTGTGACATTGCGGGTCTCACATTGAAAAACATTTCACACATTGGCTATTGATAGGAGAAAGCATAGTCAGGGGATGCTACATGCATTCTGAAGTATATTTTGAGTATAATTTTAAGAGCTATAAAGAAGTAAATACAAGATGGCTTAAGAAGTACTAATGCTCATTGACTTCTGGGATCTAGGAACTGTTAAGGCTGTAAATTGGGAAGGTGAGAGTGAGGAAGGTCAAACAGGCTATGTTTTCTAACTGCTTATAGTATGCAAGAGGCATTATTAGTGGTATAGTAGATACCAGTATTATTAGGGTGCAATAAATGCAGTACGTGCAGTGCAGTGCAGAGGGGGGCTTTTTCCACTGTATACTTAAGGAGGTTGGGGAAGAGAAGATTTTTTCTTGGTCCTAGTCTGCCCCCCCCCCCCAATTTTTTAAATAACTTTTACAAAGAGCTTTATCTTCAATGAGCTGTCCCAAGTAATTGATTTCAATAATTCATACTCCCCAGCCAGTTGCCAGCTTTTTTCCACCATTTTTAGAAATAGCTTATTGGGTAGCATTTATTTTAGGTTCTTTATATATTTTTCTTGCCAACACCTTTTCAGGGTGCCTTCCTCTGTTTCTTTCCTCTGTGACTGAAATTAAGATGTTAGTGGTTGAATCCTTACAAGAACGGCAGATTTGTCAACAGGCAGTGTTTCTTGATAGAAATAGCAGTTGTCTGACCAATTGATATTGTTTCTCTGGGTTACTCATATCCCTTGCTTGTGGATTTAGTTTGCTGTAATCTCAAGTGGTGGTGAAGTGATTTTGTAAATTCTGCTTTATAAGAAAGTTGTGGTCCTTTATATTTTAACTGAAGTACCTGGCATTGCTTGGATTTGGGTCTTTTTTGTTTTGTTTTTTTGTGGATCTTTCTTTGCTTTTTCCTTCTTTTCTTCTTTTGTTTTTCCTCATCCCTTTCTTTCTCTTCTTTATTTCTTTTTCCTTTGTCTTCCTTCCTTTCTCTTCTGATCTTTCCCTTTCTTTCCTCCCTTCTTTTGACCCTTCTGCCTTCTCTTTTCATCCTTCTCTTTCTGTCCTTTTCTTTCCTTCCCCCTTTCCTCTGTCTTCCGTCATTCCGCCTTTTTTTTGAAGTGAGTTTTTTTACTTCAGAGTAAAGCGCAAACACACACACATGCACACTCATTCTAAAATCTAATTTGTTTAATTCCTTGTGGGCTGTATGTCCCGACTGTGGTGTTCAGGACTATCTTTTTTTCTCTTCTGATGGTTTCATGGTGCTAGTGCCAGTTTGTCTGCCAGTAGCTAATGTTGTCTGTCTGTATACTGCCCTCTACTGGTTGCCTCTAAGTGCTATTCTTTTTTTAACTTTTGGAGGCCCTTGCTCCCAAAGAGGTACATTTTGTAGTTGAAACCGCACAATTTACTCTGCCATTCTTGTAAACCGCTCTGGGCGCCAGAGAGAGCGGTATATCAAGTCGAACTTAATAAATAATAAATAAATAATAATAAATAATTATTTTATGTTGCGTAATGAAGGGTGTGTATGCCAAGTTTTGTCCAGATCCATCAAGCCATGTAGGAGACTTAGTAAATCAACAAGCCAACTAACAAACATACATTCATGCATACTTTGGATTTTGATCCTGTCATAGTTATTCATACTTTTTAGTGCAATACCTGTGAAGCATCCCTTGAAGCTATGTTTGTTGAAAACATGACCTCCTGGTAAGAATTGTTCAATGGAAAGGATAGTGAAGTATCCTAAACTGAAGTATAGTTGACCCCCCACGTTTCCAGATTTCAGTTTTGCTAATTTGATTATTCACAGATTTGATTAGTATGTTATCTCTAGGAATCTCTTCGCCCCACAATGCAACTTTGTGGTCAATGTCTAGTGGATGTGAAGGCTGAAGGATTGAAGGATTCCTAGAGAGAACACTTCTCCAGGTATTTATAGGTCTTGCAGAATGATTCTATTGAAAGCTTACCATAGAATCATGCTGGAGGATTTAGAGATTCTTAGAGAAGTGTTAGTTCAGGTTAAATAATAGTGGATTTTTGAGCACAGATTTTCCACTTTCACAGAAGTCCTAAGCTGCTAACCTCTAGAGACTCTGGAGCAGGGATGGGCAATTACTGGTCCTCCAGGTGTTTTGGACTTCAACTCCCAGAAATCCTAGCCAGTTTACCAGCTGTTAGGATTTCTGGGAGTTGAAGTCCAAAACACCTGGAGGGCCGGTAATTGCCCACCCCTGCTCTGGAGGGATGGTAATTTCTAGAATAAATCTACTTGACTTTCTGTTGCAAAAATAGGACTTTTTATGGTTTTAAAAGTTATATTTTTTATAAACTATGGAAACACTTTTTTCAAATTAAAAAAACCCAGAACGTACAAAATCAATTTATCCAATATTTAAGGTTATGTGCTTTCTGTTAGCATCTTGATTGGAACGTGCAAGGAAGATGTACTGCCAACAATTTGTGTATGCTCCTACTGGTATGTAAGAAGAGGATTCATCTTGTATTTGCTTGATAAAAAGCATCAACTCTAAGAAGAACCAGTTCTAGACCCAACCACTGCATCTGGATTCTTGTTCTTGCAGCTTGTGTTGCAGAAGCTATATACATCAACATGTGATAATAATTAAAATGCTTTCATCTGGTTACATATTGAGAATCCAAAAAGATTTTTTTAGATAATATTATGTTTACTATTATTGTCTCTTAAGTACAAAATAGACTGGTGTGTTTCATTCAACATGTTCCTTGTAAGCATAAATAGAGGATTCATAGAATACTTAATAGCGGTAGAGAATTAATCATCCCAGTTTTGAAGTAAAACCCATGTTTACTTATTTACTAGATATGATGGATACTTTAAAACAGGTCATTTGATTTTAAGACATTTTCAATCCTAGACAGAACAGTTATTGGCGCTTTTGCAGTATATTTATAGAGCCACACCTCCCAAAGAAAGGGGTGGGTTGGAATATACACATGTCAACTCTGGATATTGTCTGATTTGCACAGTTAACATTGCAGTGGTCAATGCTTTTGCCTTCCAGAATATTTGTAGTCAGAACATTGGTAAATATTCTAAACAATGCTTTTTGTTTGAAGCCTAATTTTTATTTTCTTTATATCAAAGAGACAGACCTTCTACCACATTTTTAATAGCTGTAATTCAAGAAAAACAAGGATTCATATTTAAATTTCCATTTCTATCTCATGCTCTCTGTCTTGTTATGAAGTGTAGGTTTTAACCTGTTCTACCTTAAATGTGATTAGTTTTGGGTGGGGAAAGCGTGGGGTGG
This sequence comes from Anolis apletophallus, assembly GCA_030556195.1. NCBI lineage: Eukaryota > Metazoa > Chordata > Lepidosauria > Squamata > Anolidae > Anolis > Anolis apletophallus. The sequence goes on from JARBWK010000005.1 coordinate 140,823,853, forward strand.
TGTGGGTTAACTTCAGCATGGCATTTTTTCAAACATTTTTCGTGTGCTTAGGTACATCCAAGCAGAAGTCAACTCCCCTTCAGGTAGCAGATCAGGACCTACTGTCACCTTTTCACCCATACCAGCCTTTGGAATGTATAGTAGAAGAAACAGAAGGCAAGCTGAACGAGCTCGGACAGAGAATCAGTGCTATTGAAAAAGCACAACTTAAATCATTGGAATTAATTCAAGGTGAGCCATTGAATAAAGATAAGATTGAAGAGCTCAAAAAGAACAGAGAAGAGCAAGTACAGAAGAAGAAGAAGATATTGAAGGAACTGCAAAAAGTGGAAAGGCAATTGCAGATGAAAACACAACAGCAATTTACCAAAGAATATTTGGAGACCAAAGGTCAGACAGAGTCACCCCTTGCCCAGCAGCAGCAGTGCCCACACACAGGGGTCCTCTCAGAAGGAAATGAGAGTCTTCCTGGGGATAACTTTTCAGGGTTATCACAGGTTGACAGCGTCCTGTGTAAAGACGAGCCGCAACAGTCTCCGCCATCTCCTGAGCAAACAGAGTTTGCCCCGCTCCAGCCTTTGTCAGCACCACAGTGTAACTTTTCAAGTAACATAGGTTGTAATGGGACAGATTCTTTTGAACTTCAGAAGGTATTAGGTAATCAGCAAAATGTAGGACAGCAGCAGCCAATTGCTGGACACGGTCAGGGACTGTTAGTTCAAGAACCAGATGGATTAATGGTTGCCACTCCAGCACAGACGCTTACCGACACTCTTGATGACCTGATAGCAGGTGGGTTGAGAAATATACATTTTCTTGCATTAATGTGTCTGCTCAGTTTCCTTTGTTCTCACTTCTTGTGACAAGTCTCTGTCGCAGTTTTCCCTCTGAAATACTTACAGATATTATTTTATTTGCTATTATTAATCACAGTATTCAGCCATAAATTCCAAAGCATTTGAGTTGTTCTTTTGAAGATCAATCCAAACCTTATTGCCATCTTATTATATATTTTTCCCTTCTTCTGCTTTTTGGTGTTGTGACTTTTAAGGAGATCCCATAGCAATAAATAAAGCTAGATAGTTTGTAGATCAGTCACTAGACTCATGACCAGGTTGTACTAATACGGAAATGCCATTTGGATGGATTGATGCTTATATGTCGTATCTATGTTCATGCTCCATAGTAGTGCTTGAGTCTGCAAAAAATTATAAGACAATAATACATAACCTTTTCCTTACTAAAATGAAAGGGCTTGCAATAGTAAACAACAGGTTTGCTTGGTAAGCTGTGCTATTTAGTATTCTATCTTTCCTATTACTTGAACATGCCAAATTAGCATAGTTAATTGAGGCTAATGGAGCGATTTTAAGTTTGCTGTATTAGATACACGTACACACACACACATATATATCCCCTCCAAATACCATTTGAAGCTAAAGGAAATTTCAGAATTTTTGAAAGGTGTGTTTCTATGGGGACTTCACAGATGTCCCCTTTCTTTTACATATGTGGCAGATTGAGTTTTCATTTCTACCCCAGTGCAAAGTTAGCAGAGACGTGAAACTATCATTCTAATCCATCTAGAAATTGGGACTGTAATTTAATGCCTCAGTATTCTAGATAAGTATTCTGTATCTCTTTCAAATTGGCATGGATTGCCTTCTGCTTCATTTTTTGAATTATATTATGTGAGTATACAAAATACGTCTTAATTATGAGTTTCAAAATAGAAATATGAAAATAAAATTCCCTGATAGTTTAGTGTGGTTTCCTTTTCATAATATTTTACATTCCTTGCTTAAGAAAAGATGCCTTGTTAACTGGGGTTGTGAGATTTTGTCCTATTGCAGGAGAAAAAGAAACAGCATTTTGTAGGATTCATTTAACTGTTGGCATCTCATAAGGTGGCTTTGTTTCATCTGTACAAGATGCAAAACTTCCTGTAAGTTATTTGAAGTTTTTAGATTTTATTATCTATAGTTTTACGGTAATTGATATTTGAAGGTTTTTGAGATCTAGCCACAAATAAGAGTCACACTTACCACTATGCTTGGTATGATTTTCCAACTTCAAATTGCCAACTTGAGTGTCTCTCACTTTTGTTTAACCTCATGAAGTCACCTGCTAGCTCTTACATCCGATTAGTTACATGATATGATGAAACTAGATCAGATTTGATTACATTTTGTAATCATGAAGTGAGAGTAGTGCTAACTCCAATGCAGCTGAAAGGAAAGAGCAACCTTTTTTTGAGCTGGAAGTGTTCATTTTAGAACATATTAAATCATCCATATGTGATTATGCAAGCATAAAATCAGACATATCTATACTTCAGCTGTTGCTATTAGTGTTTTTAGAGGAGAAAATGTCAGCTAATGTTCCTGGAAAAGGCAAAATTTTGTTCTCCTGTTAGAAATTTAAGTCCCCATTGTTTATACAAAACAACATGGATAGAAACCTTTTGGCAAAAGAGAACTGAAAATGACTGTTTGCAGTAGCTATTTGCTTGCTTCAATAATGCTATTGTGAAAAAAAAAACCAGTCTGAGTCTCAATATGAGTTGTGCATGCAGTTCTAGACAACATGAAGTGACATCTGGCAAACAGATGTGTGGCTTTGGGGTACATGTATCTATATTTTCAAAGATTTGCCTGTATTGCCGATGTTATGAAAACTGCCTTCTATTCAGTGCAAAGATGGAGGAAGAGAAAGAGAAAGAAGAAAACGCCATGATTACTGGAGCTACGTGGTAAACTTAGAAAATACAAAAATAGCTCAAGGGAAAAAAGGTTGGGTGTATCTTTTGTTGCCCTTCTTTGAATGTGTGTAAATACTCAGGGGAAATCTAAATGAAGCATCTAAATCAAATGAGCAGTTTCAACAGATCCAGAAGCTACAGAAATGTCTAAAGGGGGGAAAAACAGAAGCTATTTGAAATTTTGTTTTGTTTTTGAAGAACAAGGTTGAATGATGCAGGGGCCCCTATAGCCTATTTAAAATACAGATTGTTTTGTATGTTTTGTCATGGGCTTCTGAAATGGCAGTACTACTTTAACTTAAGTAGTCTATTCTGTTGCATACAGGCAGTCCCCAAGTTACAGACATCTGACTCATAGTTAAGAATGGGTGAGACAACAGGAAGAAATCTACAGAACCTATCTTGTCTGCAACTTGGAGACTGCCTGTATTGGAAAATTAACTGCTCAGGGACACTGCCCTCTCAGGAAGCTAATCTGGATTTAGCCTTAGCCTTTATAACCTCTTCTTGCTTCCTTTCCACAACTGTGGTAAATAAGAATAAAATTAGCTTCTTAAGAAATTAGAATTATAGAGTAAGAGGCAGCTAATTTTGTTAAAATAATACCTTCCTGTTGGCTTGAAATAACTGTTTATGACCTGATATCTGAATGAACGTCTTTCCAAATTTTGACTTGTCAGCAGTAAAATACTACATCTGAATTTCATTCGGCTGCCTAGCATTTCAGTAATATGAAATACATTTAAAAAACAGCAAAAGTGTGTATATTGACCATTTGAATTGGAACTGTTTTCTTAGTGAAGATGGGAATAAGCTGTCTGTAGTTCCTGGACAGATGTGGGAGCCAGGAAAGTGCAGAGAGAGTAAAAACTATTGGGGAAAAATGTGTGGTCACCTTTTTAAAGTGTGTGTATGTGCATGTGTGTATGCAGGCTTATGTGCTTTGACTGCAAATTATTCAATGCTACATACACAGAAAGTAGACAATGTGTAAAGCTGCAGGTAGCAGTGAGGAAAACTCATACATGCAATTAAGTATGGAGTTTTCTTGTTTCATGCTCTGTGTTTCAGAGGAAATTCACCAATCATGTAATGTGATTATAGGAGAAAAAAGAGAACTTAAATCCTCAATATTTGGAAGCTTGAGATAAGAAATTGCATTTATAGCAGAACAGTGCTGCATGGTGGTTTTCAGTTAGACTGATTTGGTCCAGAGAGTTGGTTATTTACACAAGGAAAAATGTGAATACCTGAATAGTATTAGTGTCTTTCATCCGGCCTATGCTTTTTTCTTACATTTTGAAATTTCCAGTATTTGATTTCCTGAACCAATTGTGTATTTCTGCCCATGTTAGAATTGTGCATTTCCTCCCATCTTAGAAAACCATTCTTATTGTAGCAAATATTATACAAACTGATGCATTTTGCATAGGAAAGCAGCTTTACTTTTTCCTCAACCATTTTTTGTGATAATTCCCACCTATAAATTTCATTTGATATACTTTTGTATAATCAAAATATTTTACCAAATGGGCTAGTAATTTTTTTTGTATTGAAAATTTTCCCAGAACAATTCTGTATCATGTACAGGCAGTCCCCAAGTTATAAACAAAATAAGTTCTGTAGGTTTGTTCTTAAGTTTGTAAGTCAGAACAGGTACTTTTTAAAGTGCAACTCCAGCCAAATGTATATTTAGCTTTGGATAGCATGGAGAAGGGTTAACACCTCACCTCATTTTCAGTCCCTGTGATGATTAGATTTTGAAACATTTGGCTTGTTGTGGAAATAAGGATTGGTGATAAAGCTTCAGTAGAGATATATTTTCCCCATGATAATACCTCTTCCAGGAGTGGATTTCCCTCCCGAGGGGTAGATTCACTTCCTGTTCTCTCACCCCCATTCTTAACTATGGGTCATTTGCAAGTTGGAGGCTTGCAACTTGGGGACTGCTTGTATTAGTGAACCAAAATTGATACACTACAAAAATTTGAACATCCTCTTGCAATCATTAATTTCCTCTTTGTATAATAAGTAATTGTTTACCTTAAATAAGAAATTTCCTTTATTCTATATAATAACCAGTACAGTATTTCTGTTTGTTATTTGCTTGCTGATACTGTGAATTGGCTAGCAGTCGGTTTTGTTTGTTGTCAGTTGATAGATGGAGATTCCTCGGATTGTGTTTTTATATTTGCAACTGTATGGCTACTGAGTAACACACCTCCTTATAGCACCCCATATCATGTTGCTGGAGTTGAGGAATGTGATGATCCTTTTTGATCAAGTACCGTACAGTCATGAAAGTTATAAACTAGAGCTGCTGCCTAATTTGATTTAAAAATCGTTGCCTGTTTTAGAATTTAATCCCAAACATCCAGATTGTTCCCCATTTATAACCTAGTTCTCATTGCATGCTTTTCTGAACTCTGCCTCTTTTTGACCCAGTCAAAAGTAATAAGGCATTGAAGCATCTGTCCTGTTTACTTAATACCTCACAATTCTCCTTCTCTTCCTAGCTCTGTACCACAAATGACATAGATAAATGAAATAAGGAGCTGCTAGTTTATTTTCTATATGTGCAAAGACAACTGTTTTCTGAGAAAAGATACTCTATACCTGCTCTGTGTCCTGACTATTGTTGGAACGATGATCTTACAAAGTTGGATGGGTGGGTCTGCAAGGCTGGTGGTGGTAATTATTAGGAAAGCATCTGGAGTTGAACCTCGTTGGCCACAGTTGAACACTGAATGCTTGGGAAAGTGTGATGCTAGTACATGCACATACTGGGGTGGAGCGATTATATCTTTGTGTGATGCACCATACCTCCCCTCTTTTATGTCCTGTTTAATTTATCTCCTTTCTCATCATAGGAGGATGAGAAGGTGCATGTCACTCTATTGCTTATCCATGTGTTCCAGGCTGTCCTTGTTCTGATTGTCACATATTTGGTTTCTAAACTTGTGTTAGGAGGGCTCATTGGCATAAGCAGTAGAATTGTCATGTACAGAAGCAGTACATCTCTGAATATTAGATGCTGAAAAGAAATAAATTGTGGCCATTACATCTTAATCCTTAATTAACAATTGTTACCTCACTGTGGAGAGGACAGTGTACAGCTTCCAATCAGTTTGATTTTTTATCTTGTTTTTGTACACGCAATTAGATATAAATATAATTGATTATTATTTATTTCCAATATTTCTATCCTGTCCTTTTCAGCCCCCGAGGGGGGGCTCAGGGTGGCTAATATAACGGATCATCTAAATGTAGTTGAAGAATATTTTTAATAGAATCATGTTGCCATCTTACATGTTTTACCAAAATTGTATCATGGCACAATTTTGATTGTCCAACTGTGAGACTTCAGTGTCTTGCAAAACAAAATAATATATGTATAGGTTTGAATCTGAATTGCTTTTTTGATAAACAGAAGGCCTCGTTCCATTCATCAAAAAGCTCCTTCCCCCCCCCCCTTAGATATTAATTGTTTGCCACCAATTCATTCTGAATCTGAACTTAATTTGAAATTTACTGTAAATTGAACTAGGATTACTGTCTGCAATTCTTGCTTTAATAAATTAAGTTTCGTGTGTACATCATATCACTCTTTAATGATTAGGTGACAGTGAATGAAATGGTCTGTGTCATGTGATAAAGCCAGTTCCATGTTGTTTTTCAATGGTACCGTCCATAGGCCCTTGTTCCCTTTTACAGCTGTCTCCCAAAACAGTCCAGACAACATGTCTTCTTGCAAATCTCTTTTCATAGCCTAGATTTTATGTGGAGCCTTTGACCTTTCACCATTAGTTTTCATCTCAAATTGAAAAACACCCTACCTATATGTCATTTTTGTAAGAATGATTTCTAAGGCCCATTAATGTAATCAAAAAAAGTAATCACATTCTGATTTGGATATAAGAAATTGCTGAAATTGTTATACCGTAGTATCTTTCTCAGCCAATATAACTAATTTTGCTTGATCAGATAATTTCAATCAGTTATAATAAAGAGGAGAAACATGTTTGTTGCTTCTTGCATTCTTATATTTCCACATTGCTAGACTCAGTAAGATCTGTCCGCCTCCTGGTACCTTCCAGGTGTAGCCATGCTAATGATATGGGACTAACACATTGGGAAGGCACCAGGATGGGGGAAGCAAGTATTAAATAGTGCAAACGAGGTAGGCCATAATAGTGAGTTTTCTACAGTTCCTTACACCAAAGAAGTACAACTATAACTGCTAGTTGCGGATAGCCAAGTTTGTGTTTGATTTTTTATTTGCTTACTCAAGTAGGACAAATTCTCCAATTTTAAAAAAAACTAGTAAAAAGTGTAAAATTAAATTAAAGGGCTCGCTCATAAGGAATTTGTATTTTAAAGACTTTGAAAATATGAAATGTTAATATTTTTGCAGTGCTAGCCCTCTGGTAAGCAGTTAACATAACTGCTTCAGTACCTTTTCATTGTCACCAGGGCCGTAGCCAGGATTTTGATTCGGGGGGGGGGGGGCTGAGACTGGGTGGAAGAGGGTCTACCCTAGCAAACCTTTTGTATTGTTATCCCAATAACCCCATTAATGTGGGATATAACGAGCATGGTGATCAGATCATGATATGAATAAACATAACAGTTTAAATAATGTACAAGTAAGGCCTTTTCGCGGACCACCCTGAGAATTTCGGGGGCTGAAGCCCCCTTAGCCCCCCCCCCCCTGGCTACATGCCTGATTGTCACGTATTATTTTTGTCTTCCCTTCTGAAAACAAGGCATCCAAAGTTCAATTAGAGTCACACTCATAAGTGTGAACTGTGAAAATATTACTTTGTCTCATGATCATGGAGCTTTTAAAGCACAAATAGAAAGACGGAGCTCAGGTAGCAGAGAATAATGTAAGTGTGATAATTGATTAATTTTTACTGATGGCAGATTTACCTCCCTGTCAATTTCAGAACCAAAAAAAAAACCAAACAGTTGCTTCATCACTTAATGTTTGGGATTTATTTTCTGTACAAAGCATACTTCTATCCCTTTTTGGGTCCAGTTTTCTCCTCTGATTTACTGTTTTATTTAAACTGTTGACATATTTACCCCTCAATATTCATCTAATAATTGGCAGTTTCTTTCCAAAATCTCAAGTGGTTTCCAGTCTCTATCTGAGATTTGTTTTAGTTGACATAAACCTGTTTTAGTTGACATAAACCTATATTCTGCCATTGAGCTCTGACTTATCTTTGTTCTGTGAGGAAAAGTAGTCGCTGGCATAGTTACATTACATAAAAGATAATTCTTTATTTCTGAGTTTCCCTAAATCCTAGAAAAACAGTGATTATATGCAGTTTCGCGTCTGCGGTCAGGTTCGCTTACCTGGATGCAAGATTACTGGTAGCTGTGAGTTAGTCTTCTTTTACATGTTTTACTTGATGTCCTTCGGGAGTATAATTGAAAATGGCATACAAACATAATACATAGAAGGCCAAATATGACCTAGCAGGAAGCCCCAGACGTACACAGAGTGTGCAGATAACTGAAATGTGACATATCCCTCTTTGAGGGGAGTAACAGATATATTTTCCCCAGTTACTCTTTCTAGACATATTAAAAGGACACATTTTATATTGTACATATGTATCTTCCCATTTCCTGGGATGTGCATGGGTTTTTTTTTTCATTTTGCTTCTGTACCAGAGTACACAATGTTAAAGTAATTTATTGAAAGTATTTCTGGAACTGGCACACTATTTTCCATTTTCCTGGTGGGTCATGATTCACCAAGAAGACATGGCCAGTTGTCTGGGAAAGATCCTTTTCATGCAGGAAAAACTGACTATCTTTCCCCCCCCTCCCCCCATTTTCTCAGCTGTTAATAGCAGAGTGCCCACTGGCTCCAATTCCTCACGTACTACAGAGTCGCCTACACCTGAGGCCTGTTCACAAGCCCTCAATGTGACGTCTCAGTCTGTGCTCCCCACATATCCCTCTGTTGACATTGACGCCCATGTGAGTAGCGTTGATTAATTATAATATGTTTTTATTTGACTTGTGATTTCTGTTCCATGTGCAGCAATTGTAAGATGTTCTGCAGTAAACTTTAAAAATATGTCTTTTCTACTGTTAAGACGGAGAGTAACCATGATACCGCGCTGACTCTTGCATGTGCTGGTGGGCACGAAGAGCTCGTCTCTGTGTTGATAGCACGAGGTGCCAGTATTGAACACAGAGACAAAAAGGGTAAGTCACTGTAGTGTTGCTACTGCTCAGTGAGTTTATCAAGAGCTGATGTAGATGTTTTTCTACTTTGGAACAGTGTTATTAGGTTTGCGGGAACTTAATTGCTACATTGTGATGCTGTATGGAGTTCTGAACATTGAGTATGGTGTTTGTATTTATTTTAATATAGGCTTCTTTTTACCACTGATTCCAATACCTCAAGGATGAAACTAAAAGCATTCATCTTTATTTTAATTCCCATTTGTCTTTCTCTCCAAAATCACTTTTGATACTTCTTTTAGGTTTCACGCCGCTAATTTTAGCTGCCACAGCAGGACATGTTGGCGTTGTAGAGATCCTGCTAGATAAAGGTGGAGATATAGAAGCACAATCTGAACGTACTAAGGACACCCCACTTTCGCTAGCATGCTCTGGTGGGCGTCAAGAGGTAATCTTAATTATTTTAGTATACTTTGCAAAAAATTCTGTTTAAGTCTTGTAGTTTTATGTTGAGAACGAGTCAGGATCTTTTGGTAGCCTGAAAAAGTCCTGCTGCTCTTTGGAGCATACTGTTGCATAGAGTGATATGCCTGCTACATTGGGAGGATGTGAAAAGAAACTACTTTCGTAAATAGTACCTCAGATCTGTTTTTAATATGGGTGTTACCTAACAAAAATCAGTGTTACAAAAAACTAGGACAATCGGACACTAAAGTTTGAATCTCCATTCAGTCATAGAAACCTACGGTGCCCTTGGGCAAGTTACACTCTCTCAGCCTCAAAGGAAGGCAATAAAGCATATTCTGCCAGGAAAAGCCAGTGACTTACAGCCTTAGGACCCTCATAAATTAGAAATTACTTAAAGCACACCACAACAACAGGAGTTATATCTCTCCAAAATGTTATATTTAGTAGTCACTAGGGACTGTCCTCATTCCTGCTAATACATTTCAGGTGGTTGATCTGCTGCTGGCACGAGGAGCAAATAAAGAACACAGGAATGTGTCTGATTATACCCCTCTGAGTCTTGCTGCATCTGGAGGATACGTTAACATTATTAAGATCCTGCTTAATGCCGGAGCAGAAATTAACTCAAGGTAACAACATCAAGCGTCAACATGATTCTTCAAGTTCAGTGGGGTGAGAGTGACGAGAGGTTAACATATACACTGTTCTGATCCTGTTGATGCAACTTTTGTTTTCAGTCTATTATTTTCATATGTTCAAGCTCAACATGATTTGGTAATTGCAATCTAGGATTTTAGCTGATGTTACCCAGTCTCCATCTTAGATACTGTTTTTTGTTTTGTTTGTATTGCATGTTTCTTCAAGTTTTTTGTTACTTGTATCAGTCTTCCCTGGAAGAACACTCATTTTCTGACTTTTGTCTATATTCCATCATTTGGGTAGTTACAGTCATTGCCTCTTCTCTTTTAGGACTGGGAGTAAGCTGGGCATTTCTCCTCTCATGTTAGCAGCTATGAATGGTCATGTTCCTGCAGTGAAGCTGTTACTTGATATGGGCTCTGATATTAATGCACAGATTGAAACTAACCGGAACACAGCTCTCACATTGGCCTGCTTCCAGGGCAGAGCAGAGGTGGTCAGCCTGCTTTTGGACAGAAAAGCCAATGTTGAACATCGGGCAAAGGTCAGCAGGCTACTTCTTTATCAAAAAACTGTCTTGCAAGAGTTATAACGTAATAGCTAAAGCTAGAAATTTGGGACTTTAAATTATTTGAAAGCAGTTCAGTAATCTTAGTGAGTCTTTGTAAAAATACTTAATTTTCTGAAAGTGACTTTGTTTTGCAAAAAATAGTGAAGGGCTATGAGGAGTCAGAAAAATGTGGAACCATGGGATGATATGATTTAGAAAATGCAATTAGAAATCTTGTTTCTGGGGTAGAATGCAGTGCAATATTGCTGAGTGCAACATACTACATCTGAAGTGAGGGCTAAGGCCGAGTAAACAGTGAAACACCTTCAGTGTTTCACCCATTGATAAATCCTTTTGGTGCAGTATTACAGCTCCAATGTTTCATAGGTATGCCGATTGCTATGAAGAGGCAGCTGGAATGAATCTTGACCATGTCAGTCATGAAAGAAAGCAGGAATAGCTTCTTGACTCTTACGGTGGCTTCACGTTGCCTTCATTGTAATTCTTTTAAACAGACTGGGCTTACTCCTCTGATGGAAGCTGCTTCTGGAGGATATGCAGAAGTTGGAAGAGTTCTTCTTGATAAAGGAGCAGATGTCAATGCTCCTCCTGTGCCTTCCTCGCGTGATACTGCTTTAACAATTGCTGCAGATAAAGGCCACTACAAGTTTTGTGAGCTTCTGATAAACAGGTATGTCGAGCCCTGTTATGTTAATAACTTCAGCTTAATACTATACACCAGTGGTTCCCAACCTGTGGTCCATGGGCCACCAGTGGTCTGCAAAAACTAAAATACAGACCGTGGCCTCACTGTTACTACACTGTTGCAACAAGAGTGACTGGTCTTGTGAAGCCCTCTTATATTGCCAAGGCTTATTAAATACGGTTTTCTGTGGGCAAGCAGGTGGCGATTACTTGATGGCATGTGTTCTGTATCAGAAACTACAGCTGATGTGGTCTATCCTATGCAATTCTGTTTTTAGCTGTTTTATAATGTCACTTTTATGTGTTTTAATTGGTTCTGTTTGCGTGCTGTAAACCGCCCTGAGCTTCGGATAGGGCGGTCTATCAAACCGAAACAATAATAATAATAATAATGTTGGAGCATGGGCCCTGGTAAAAGTGGTCTCTGGTTTAAAAAAAAAGGTTGGGAACCACTGCTATACACGTATATGGTACGCTGTAAATAAAGATATAAAGAACACAATCTCAATCTCTCCCAATCATTTGCAATCTTTTCAAGTAACTACTCTGTCACAAATTACACTATGTAACACAGTTTTTGTTCCTGGGCTATAAATGTCATTTCCTAATCGGTTCTAACATAAAAACATGAAAAGAGTTTATTAAACTGCAAAAACAACTTGTTCAAAGTACTTAAACAGGAAATAACACTTTCAAACCAAGAACAGACAATTTTTCAAATTTATACATAGTGTTATTTATTCCCAAAAAGGCATTGGTCACACATTAAATTTGGATAGGTCCCACCGTTTGCTGAAATATTTACAAAGTTGTAAAAAAAAACCTCAACCACTGAACTGTTGAACTTGCTGACCAAAACATCAGTGGTTTGAATCTGAAAAGTGGGGTGAGCTTGTGTTGTTAACCCCAGCTTCTGCCAACTTAGCAGTTCGAAAACATGCAAATGTGAGTAGATCAATTAGATACTGCTCTGGCGGGAAGATAACGGCACTCCATGCAGTCATGCCAGCCACATGACCTTGGAGGCGTGTACGAACAACGCTGCCTCTTTGGCTTAGAAATTGAGATGAGCACCACCCCCCAGAGTCGGACTCAACTAGACTTAATATCAAGGGGAAACCATTACCTTTAAAAACAAAATCTGATTGATTTTGAATATGCTTAGTGAGAATGTAATAGTGACTCAGAGATACAGTGAAACGTAAGTGTGGAAAGGGTTTGTGTGGTTTTAAAACAGAATTAAGCAGCATTTTAATTCTTACATGGTCATGACTTTGCTTCATCCTGAATTGTTTCTCGCCTTCTACTGAATTCTGATCCTTTTAGGGGAGCACATATTGATGTTCGCAACAAGAAAGGAAACACGCCACTCTGGCTGGCAGCAAACGGTGGCCACCTTGATGTAGTGCAGCTCCTTGTTCAGGCAGGAGCTGACGTGGATGCTGCAGATAATCGGAAAATCACTCCCCTTATGTCTGCTTTTCGTAAGGTAAGATACATAATTTTTCACAAAAGACAACATTTTAATAACCATCTTCGATTTATCAGTTCTTGAAGAGCAGGACAAATAAATAAACAAGAAAAATCCAATAAGAACATAAGAAATTAAAATTATTTTGTGTCTGTTGGTCTTTCCTAAAGCAGACATAAAGTACTCATTTGTGTGAAAAGAACTGAGAAAGGGAATTTGAATTTTTATAGACCTTTACATCTATGAAGATTAGACAGCCACTTGTGCAGTCAGATACAATATGCCTTATTGTATCAACAGTTAAAAAAAAAGAAGTCAAAACTACTCATGTTGAAGACCTCTGCGTGTTGGGTTTTCTTTTCCTCCTTTAGGGATCTAGCATTGTATACTTTCAGAAGCCCTATGAATGTTCTGGGACTGAGCACTGAGGCAAGTTTGGTTAGGCACCTTCAGTGCAGTTTCTCTTAGCTCTTAAATATAGAGATGTCCATTTTCCCTACCCCTTTGATTACTTGAGTAATTAAGTAGTTCTAGATAAATAGTTTTCAACCGATAATCATCATGTGTAGTTAGAATAAACTCCAGATCTTTTTGCAAATGTGTTAAGACCAGACGGATGTGTAAAGGGCTAGCCTTCGCTGAGGGCTAGTGTTTTTAATATGTTTTAACTGCTTTGATGTTTAATGTGTTTTAACTGTTTAATCTGTTTTATTACTCACGGTGTTTATGCTTCTTCTGTAAACCGCTCTGAGCTCCGGAGTGAGCGGTATACTAAATCGAAGTTAATAAATAAATAATAAATAATAAAGATACGGGAGAAAATGAGAGCATTACCCCTCCCCATCATAGCAGATCTGCTCCCCAATAAAATTATCTTCAGTCCTCAAATTTTTAGCATTGCAGTTGATCCTTTATAAATATACAGTAGTTTATCAATGAAAAAATGGTAGCCTTTCCGGGCTATAGAACTCACCTTTGATGCATCTATGGCTGCGTGGAAAAAAAATCTCAAATTTGATGGTGTTTATTTGAATCGGGAGATAATCTCTTAAGAAAGAACAAAGCAGTATATCAGCGTCAGCATCTTCAAAAGCTGTTTTAGTTATATTAGTTATATATATGATCGGAAGTAAAGCTTATTGTTCTGAACTATTTGCCCATATAAAAGAAGCAAACAGTTGGATTCCAGAGCTATATGTGGCTGCATTTCATCTCACTGATGTTGCATTTATCTTTACTGTTACTTGCCTTCATGCAGAGCACTCTTGTTACATTTCCTTTGACTACCCTAAATGTAGAGCTTTTTCAATCTTTATTCCCTGCCTAGATTTTTCTTTACAACACTACCAATGGTCACAGTTCTGTGTCTTCTTTAGCTGTGTTTTACACAAATTCCATGGCTTATCAACACATATGTGCCTTATTAATTGGTTAAACCCTTGTGCCGTCTGAACTGCTAACCTGAAGGTTGGTGGTTCAAATCTGGGGAGCAGGGTGAGCTTCCGTCGGTCAGCTCCAGCTTCCTATGTGGGGACATGAGAGAAGCCTCCCACAGGGTGTCCCCTGGACAATGTCCATTCAGACAGCCAATTTTCTCATACCAGGTGCCACTTGCTTCTGACATGAAAAAAACCCTCAAATTTCTTTATCTGATTCCACTTTTATTTTTATCTCCATCCTTAAGCATGCAATTTCTGGGATCTCCCTCTTTAATACCTTCTGGGACTTTACCCATCTTTCTTTGCCCACACAGACCAACCTAGCTGTCTTAACACTGTGTTTGTGTGTGCACACACATATGTAATGCAGCCATACGCTCTTTGCACCTTGTATGTATCTCTCAGCAGAAGTTTGATGGCCAGTGCAATTAAGCAGTATGAGGTATTTTCATCACTGCCACAAAGTCCCTTTGAATTTTTTTTAATATTTCTACTTGTTTTTGGTTTTTGTGACTTGCACAGAATCTCCTAAAGCAAAGTTTTATGGCCTCTGCCCATCTTCATGTTTTCATATACTTTTTTTCTCTCTCTTTCTCTCAGTTTATTTCTACTGGGCACAGCAATTTCATTAATGGGGAACTCTATAATTCAGCATTATGTTAGCTTTTTCTAGTTTCTTCCCTTTCTTTTATCTCTCTTTACTGGTTATATATTTCTGTATTTTATCTACTGCCATTGATACTTTTCCACACTTTCAAAACCAATGGGCACAAAGCAATGTGTTTTACCTGATTGTAAGCCGCTCCGAGCCCTCGGGGAGTGTACAAGTCCAAATAATAAATAAATAAAGGCCCAGGTTTGCAGGGAAGATGCCTTTCCATTAGATTAACATTCCCATTCCTAGCATAGATCACGGGATTGAGTCATGCAGTCACTATCATTTATGTCTCAAAAGAACCGGAACAGGACACGTTAGTTGAATGTACTTCAGTGGGAGAGCTCTCAGTGCAGATAAGTGAATGGCAAAGAATAAACTTCTATAAGTGTTTTTTTTTTGGCCCTCACCAACATTGTAGCAGCTTATTGAGTTAATTATGACTGTAGGGATAAGATCAGTCTCGACATCACTAGTCTTTACATTGAGCCCTGTCTATAGTACTAACCTGATCAGTACATAGTGTCAGGCTTTGCTCAGTGAACCCAACCTCAATAACAGTTCAGTCAGTACAGAGAGCTCAGAATCCATTCTGTAAATTATAGGAGCAGTTAAAATACTGTGATAGCAAATAGATCTGTTAAGAAGTCACTATTCCTTTACATTAATGTTCATTTTCCTGTGTTGAGTCCAAATCACAAGAAAATAAAAAATAAAAAGGATAAAACCAGAGTACTTTATAAGGTGTAAATAAGAAACCCCCTTTCTTCGAAATCAGCCCAATATATGAGCAAGACCACTCTTATTGTTGTGTTCTGAATTACTGACTAGGATTGTTCCCACACAGTTAAGCACATTTTATAATGTAGGTTGTAGAAGAATCTTAGGGAATGGCAAGACCAGCTGTATTACCGTCTTACATTTAATTTAGAAAATCAGTTCTGTTGAAGTGGATGCACCATGACCTAGCTGAGTTTTCTTCAGATGTCATCTGGTTAATTCCTGTTCTGGGGATGATATTGTAGATTGCTCATCACATTTTTCACCTAGTTCTTGTCTGAGTCACAGAAATCTGAACGAGATACTTTATTCACCTGCAAGTGTTATGATTTAGATTTGGCTTTTTCTGGGCATCAGACTGTTGGAACATGAGAATGGCAGACTTTGTAACAATGTGCAATTGCAATACGTTGATATCACTTAAACTGCCATGCTGCAGTTAAAGTGGAATAATGGAATTGTAATTTGATGAGATACTTGAACTTTCTGGCTGAGAATTTCTCTTAGCCTGTATCATGCATGACTTTAATATGTTTGCTAAGGTAATATATTCCAAATTAAAGCAAGACCAAGATTTAATATGGCATTTATAAATATTAGACACTTTTCTATAAAGGCTTCCTTTGAACCATTGTGCTGCTTCCCCCTTTTCCCCTTTTCAGGGCCATGTCAGAGTAGTTCAATTTTTGGTGAAAGAAGTTAACCAGTTTCCTTCGGACATTGAATGCATGCGGTACATAGCAACAATAGCTGACAAGGTGAGTGTCACTAGGGGTTTCCAGTTGTTCACAAGTGGCTTATGCTGCCTGAAACTTTAAAAATTCAACTCCCATTTCTAGCTATACCACCATAGTTATTAATACATTGTAGATCATTTCCGATTGCTACCAAGCATGAATGCAAATGAAGTAAATTTTTGAGGTTATCAGGCAAGCTAGCTAAGAAAGTTGGAATATTTCTTTTTTAAAAAATTAAATGTATTGGAATTCTTGCTTTTTATATGGCGACTGATTGTGCTTTATTATCAAGTGAATAGCAAAAAAGTTGATGTGTATTAAATGCAGTTAAAGATGAGAGAAACTGAATCTGTCACTGTTAGGAAGAATTTCTTATGATAAATGTTTTGCTTGCAATGTTGTTCTTCCTTCATATGACACCTGTTTTGGCAACTGATGTCCCGTTTAAGCAATACTCTCTGTGTGTGTGTGTGTGCCTGTATGGCAAGGGAAAAACATGAGTTAAATACAAAATATTAAAGAATGCAAAAAAGAGAAGGATTGTGTTTAAGCTCATTAAAATTATACTTTGTAGCTTGCCGTTGGGTCTGGATGATAAAATACGTGATGTTGAGAAATAAAAGATCATTAGGGTTGGAAGGGCATTACCCGAGCTTTGGAGGCATAGATATGTAAATATAAATATAACTATTTCATTGTGATCACAGAATGATAAGATGATGCAATGGAAAATGATTTTAATGATGAGACGCTGGGAACTGTATTTTTTAATTTTAATTGCTATTGTTTTTATCTGTTAGTATATAACTGTTTTTAATTGTATTTTATATTGTTGGCACTGGTTGCCATGTGTAAACCACCTCGAGTCGCCTTCGGGCTGAGAGGGGCGGTATAGAAATACAGTAAATAAATAAATAAATGTATGGCATGATAACGTCCAGGTTCATGTAGATTTTAAACATCATTACTGAGAATATGGGATAGGCGTATACCCAGGTTGTGTCTGAAGATATTTTTGAGATTCAGCACAAGATGGCAAATATATTAAGATGTCCTAGTGATTTGTGAAGGGAAATTTTGTCAAAAGAACAGTTAAGACTCAAGAATACACTTTTCAATTGTTTTCTTACTTATTGATCAGAATTTTTTTAATGAATTAAAAATCTATGGTTTTGAACAAAGTAAGTAGGAATATGAAATAAAATTGTGTATAGATGATGGACGTGTGATTGTTAAAATGTATAAATGGCATAACAAGTTAAAGAGTGTTTGATAAAATGGGCTTAAGATCTTTGGTTTTCAGATACAGGTGGGTCAATGGGAAAAGAGATAGTCAAAGGGCTGAAACTTGCATGATGTCATACCCTTAAAAAAACCAATGTATAAACTTGTATATCGCTGGTATATGATGGCATAGAAATGGTTGAGAATGTATAAATATGTATCTAATGTGAACAACATGAAGGGACATTTTTTACATGATAGATGGATGTGTGAAATAGCAAAAAGAAAATGGAATCAGGTGCACGAATTATTGCAGAGGGTGTTCAAAATTAACATTAAAACCAGAACTTTGTCATTTGAGATTTATTACTATACAGCTGGAAAAGTCATAGACCACTTCAGTATATGACCACTGCAACAAGATTAATGTATGCGCAAAGATGGAAAAAATCATCACTGTACACTATGGAGCAGTGGTTATTTGACATTGACGTAATTAGCAGAAATTAGCAAATGCCTGGTTTGATTAGACAAAGATCATTAATGACATTTCTCAAAGACTATTAGTGGAAAAATAAAATTATGTAGCAACTTAGTTTTCATGGTTAAGGAAAAAGGTTGTTGAAAAAGAAATACGTTGTAATTCTTGGGGGGATATGAATAACTATATTACATAACTAACTGCTGAAAGAAAGATTAGAAGTTACTTTTTCTTCTTTTTCCTTTTCGTTCTTTATTTTTGTTCTGCATTTTATAATTTGTATTTTGTTACATTTCAATTTTCTCTCTTTTTAATCTCTGTAATTCTTAATGTATTTTAATTAAATATTAAATTTTAATAATTATTTTAAAATAATTATGCATTGGTAAGTACAAAATTTTCATTTAGTTTTATTAGGTCTGACTCGAGCGTCTCAAAATAGTGAGCACTCATCCATGTTTTCCATAATGCTCCATCCGGCTAGGATGTTGAGCAGAAATGATAGCATGCAAGGACAGAAAAAAGCACATTGAAGTCACAAAATATGGATTGAATCATGAGAACCTAACATTCTGTAGGACTGTTTTTACTTCCAAAGAATATGACTATGACATTTTTTGCTTATTGTGTATCCAACTTGCCCACTTCAGGAAAATTGGGAGATGGGGAAGTTTGGTCCTAATAAAGGTATAATTAAATAGGATTTTAGAAGTTTGACGGGAAGAATCTCCAAGTAGAGCTTTCTAAACATTGTCTCTAGTTTCCACAAAGTAATCTGTCTTTCATTTATAGGAATTGTTGAAAAAATGTCACCAGTGTGTTGAAACAATTGTGAAGGCTAAGGACCAGCAAGCTGCTGAAGCAAACAAGAATGCAAGCATCCTGCTGAAAGAATTGGATTTGGAAAAGGTGAGAAACCATAATATGTCATTTTGCTTGAATAATCCTCATCAGCAATCAAATAGCAGTCAAGCCCTTATGTGAAAGGGGCAAATAGAAGATTCAATTAAATACTTCATATCCGTTAATTGCACAGACTAACATGATCTGAAAACAAAATATTTGTGGATTCAGGAGTTGAAAATTCCAGCTATCCTCACTTTCTGTAATTACCTGCTCACTGTCTCCCAATGGATATCTTGTATATAATATAGTAAACTAATTCAAGGGCAAGATACAAAGAGGGGAACAGAATTAATGAATTGCAAACATAATTAAGGTAATTATTAGAAAGTGGTTCAATGTACAAGCTTTGACTGTTATTATAGACATAACTACGGACCTTGTTGCTTCACTCATTGCTTTTCATCGTTTCACTTGCTACATTTTTCTGGTTTGTATTAAGTCATAGCCTTCTGCTATATCCAGAACAGAAACTTTGGTTCAATGTCACATTAACAACTTGTATCTATAGGTATCTGTAGTTGTATGAAAGGTATTGGATTTAATTTATCCAGGTGACAGTGTTAGTTGTTTACCAAATATGTTTACCTGTACCCCCTATTCTGAGCTTAGCCCTGCCCAAAGGACGGCACTGGCGTGTGGGTACAGTGGGGGGACCTAAACATATTGGATGTGCCATAAGGGACACACTGCTGATCCTGTTGTAAACCTGCCTAATTGTCACATTGCTACAGTGTCAGCACTGAAGTAAAAATACAGCTTTGATCTGGGTGTATCACAAACTGTACATGATTTTTCCCACAGTCCAGAGAAGAGAGTAGAAAGCAGGCTCTTGCAGCAAAGAGAGAGAAGAGGAAGGAAAAGCGGAAGAAGAAAAAGGAAGAACAGAAACGTAAACAGGAGGAAGACGAGGAGCACAAACCTAAGGAAACCCTAGAGCTACAAGAAGATGAAGACGAAGAGGAAAATGATGATGATGATGGTAAGGAAGTTGCCTTATAACCAACTAACAAAGATTCATTCTTTCAGGCGTACACAACCCATGGCCCTCCGGATGTTTTGGGCTTCGGCTTTCAGAATTCCTGACCATTGGGCAAGCTGGCTAGGGTTTCTGGGACTTGGAGGACCAAACACCTGGTGGGCTTCATTTTGTACAGGCTTGCTTTAGATGACAAAGTGTTCTAAATTTAGTAGGGTTTGGGTTTCAGGATTTAGCAACGTGAAGCAGAATGTTTACAATTGTAATAGTTATTAGTGCAATCACTCTTAATCTTTTTTTTAAGTTTGACAAATCCGGGGAGTGGGGTGAGCTCCCATCTATCAGCTCCAGCTTCCCATTCACGGACATGAGAGAAGCCTCCCACAGGACGGTAAAACATCCGGTCTTCCCCTTAGGCAAAGTCCTTGCCGACTGCCAATTCTCTCACATCAGAAGTGACTTGCAGTTTCTCAAGTTGTTCCTGACACAGAAAAAAAATGTTTGACACATTCTCTGTCAGTTATATAAATTGTATTGCTTGTGTTCTGTTCCTTCAATTAAATTTATATTATTGGGCAGGGCTGTATTTCTCTTGCATAAGTTATTTTAGAAAGCAGCATGATGTTGATTTAGCATCATTGGGCAAATTTCATTTATTCATTTGTTTGTTCAGAGAAAAATAAATTATTGCCTTGATTTATTAAATGTCATTGATATCCCAAGTACAGTACAATCTTTTGACTTGCTGCCTATCACCTTTTGCCAACCAAATCTTTCTTCCTTTCTTCATTATATCATTATAAGCTTTGTAGGTGGTACAGGTTCCCCAGAGCACATATGTCCTGGACTTGTTTTAATATAACATTTGTTGCTGGGAATCACTGTTGCACGACTGTGACGTGACCTGGATGAAATGAGCCCATGCTGCAGCTCCACTCAGATAGCCTAGATCTTACTGTTTTAGTTTACCATACAGAAAGTGATGTAGCTTATCACTTATAAGATATCACTTATTCAGGTCCTTAAATCCCTTAATCAAGACCTCACCTTGCCTTGAAGTTCCCAAATTAAACTTCTTCGTAATCATCCCCACAGAAATAAAGCTTTTGTCTGAATTTTTATAAACATTCACGTTATAATCTCCATCTTGCTTTGTAAAGTACTGTATTTATATATAGTTTATGAACAGACAAACAAACAAAACAAAGTTAGCTATTCATAAAACATGTTCAAATAAATTCATTGAAACAGTAAAGTAAAGATCTAGAAATCTGGTGCAAAGTCAAGAAAAACATCATAATATAAAATACTACACAGCCCCAAAAATTCTTTTTCTTGGTGTCTTGGTTTTTAGACCTGTTCCTGGGGTTATTTGGGGTGCTGATTTAAAAAATGCATTGGATAGACTGCATTAGCTCTAGTTTCTTAGATATGGTTTTCTATGAGCAGATGGCGACTGGTAGATGGCATATGTTCTATATCTCAAAAACTAGAGCTGAGTGGAAAACTGGAGCCATTTTTTGAACCAGCAGTTTGAATATACCTAGAAACAAGGCTGGCATTTGAGGCATCAAATTGTGTGTTGGGCAGTGTTAAGAGTTCTGAAATACGGCACAGAAATGTTTGCTGACAATTTTGTTTTAATTACTTGTGTTTCAGTGGATCAAGAAGTTCCAATAGAGCCTCCAAGTGCAACCACTACAACTACCATTGGAATATCAGCAACATCTGCTACTTTCACAAATGCTTTTGGGAAGAAGAGAGCCAATGTTGTAACAACCCCCAGCACAAACAGGAAAAATAAGAAGAATAAAACAAAAGACACTCCTCAAAATGTGCAGATCATTCTACCAGACCAGCATATAACTCTAGCACAGCAAAAAGCAGATAAAAACAAAATCAATGGTGAGCCAAGAGGTGGTAGTGCTGGAGGGAACAGTGATTCTGACAACTTAGACAGCACAGATTGCAACAGTGAGAGTAGCAGTGGAGGCAAAAGCCAAGAACTGAACTTCACTATGGACACGCACCCTTCAAGTGACAGACGGTATGCCTCAGTGCTGCTCCCTTCTCAGGAAGACAAGACTAACACCTCAGTTTCCAAAATGCAAGCCAGGTGAGTCATTAATTCTGTCTGCTTTCCTAACTAGATTAAAATTGTCAACTTTTCTTTCTCATCCTGGGTTGATAAGGAAATGTTTGCAAATGCACATAATTTGGTTTCCAGTCTTCATAATTGATTAGAGCATTGATCTGAGATTTAAACTGTTTACAGATCCTAAAGTTAAAAGTAATTAAGGTGTTTAGATGTATCCCACTTTCTCTCTCATGAAAACATGAACTAGATGTATACAATTGTATAGTTAAAGTTAGACATGTAAATATCTGTGTTTGCATTGTACTTCTTGGTTGAGATTTTATTTTTGAATGTGACACGGCATAGCTTAAGAGATTCCATTTATTTATTTATTTGTATACTGAAAGTTGTTGCATAATGATTTACAAGTGTTTGGGCTGTATTCATATTATTCTAGATATAATTCTAGATTAGCCACAGACCTATTTTGAAAGATTTATAGCCCAAATGACTAGCAATGTCTCTATTATAACATAAGCTATATATATACACACACACATACAAAACAGCATAAAAGAAACCTACACAGACAGCCAGATAAAATAATTACAACTGGCATCTCATCTCAGTAACACAAAATAATTGCTGTCTGCTTTTAAAACAAGATGCTTAAGGCCCTTTTTAAAAAGGTCATAGTCAAGTGGGCAAGACACTTCCTTGTTAGTATGGAGATGGCCTTTCCACGATTGTAAGCTGATTGGACTTCATGCATGTGAACACCTCCCTCTACTTTCTCTTGGTCCACATGCTTCCACTGATTTCAGTATTTTGTGTTGCAATCTCTGTAGACATGCACACATGTCCTTCTCAGAACATAGGTCATTTTTTACCATATTACAGTTAAAATGCCACAACTTCATTAGGGTACGCAATCCTCTCCCCCACGACAAGGGGGTGCCAATGGAGTGTCAGGAACTCCAATTCGACCAGAAAAGACACACCAAAAGTCCTCCGTCTTCCAATGGTGATTTATTGTAGTACAGCAAACTTGTAAAGCTAAGACACCCGAGCCCCTCCACCACAATCCTTAAATACCAACTCCCTCCCTATGCAACATCCTGTAAAGATTACATCAGCCACCCTGACTCAGCATACCCAGTAGTCCTTTTCCCACCCAGAGTCCTCTTGGATATTACTTCATATCCTCCTGGTAACTGGAGCAAAGTTCACAATCCCATTGTGTTCCTTAGCAGAGAAGTAGAGCAAAGTTCATGGCTGCAGTCCTATCCTTCTGACTCAGCTGAACATCATCCCACTCATGGCAGAGTGGAATCTACTCTGGCCCAAGGCATAGAGATTCCATTCCTGACATTATGCCTCCTTCGTCCTCTCCCTGGGGAAACAAAGCACTGGTCAAGATCGTGGTACAAGGGGATTCACATACCGTTTCAATAAGTTACAGTGGAATACAGGATGAATCTTTCCCATAATCTTTGGTAAAGCCAACCGATAAGAAACCTCATTCACACACTCATTCACCCGGAACGGCCCTATAAACTTTGGGCCCAACTTACGAGAGGGTAACCCCAGCTTTAAATTTTGGGTGGACAACCATACTAGATCGCCCACCTTATACGCCTCCCCTTCCTGTCGCTTCCTATCTCCGAAACGCTTGTATGTACTTTGAGCCTTCCGCAAAGATTCCGTCACTCTCCTCCACTCCTCCTGAGCTCTGTTCCTCCACTCTCCTGAATCTTCCACGAAAGCACCTAGTCCAACTGGCAACGGGACTATCTCCTGCCCATACACCACGGAGAACGGAGTCTTCCCCGTGGAGGAATGCACAGAGCCATTATACGCCACTTCCGCATATGGCAAAAGATCCGCCCAGTCGCTCTGCTGCTCATTCACAAAGATCCGCAAGTAGCTAGCTAATGATTTTTGCGTTCTCTCAACGCCTCCATTACAACATGGATGATAAGAGGTGGTCAACTTCCGGTCTGCCCCCAGCGTCTCTAAAAACCTCTCCCAAAACTTGGCAGTAAACTGCACCCCTCTATCACTGAGCACCTGCTCAGGACATCCATGTAATCGATATACATGTTGCACATATAGCCTGGCTAACTTTTCCGCAGACGGCAATCCTGTTAAAGGAACAAAATGAGCCTGCTTCGAAAACATGTCCAGGATCGTCCAAATATATTTGTATCCCCTACTAGAGGGCAACTCCCCCACAAAATCAGTGCTTACATGGGTCCACGGTCTAACAGGAGCGGCTACTACTTGAATTAATCCTGGAGGCTTAGCAGTAGACAACTTCCCCCTAGCACAAGCCTCACAGCGGTTAATATAATCTTTCACCAACAACCTCATTCCCGGCCACCAATATCTACTCCTAATCGCCAAGAAGGTCTTGGTGAATCCCCAATGCCCTGCAGACTTATGATCGTGAAACAACTCCATTATCTTATTCCTCAGTACTGCCGGTACATACAACTTATCCCGCACTAGCCACAACCCCTTGGCTCTCTTGCACTCAATCTCATGGGACTTTAACCACTCATCCCCTTCATAACATCGCTGGAACTCCTTCATCCAGTCTTCCAATCCCTCATTCTCCTGCTTCACTTCCAGTTTACATTGGGCTCGGGTCTGCACTTTCAAACCCCATTGATCCTTAGTAAACATCCTCCCTACCCCAGCAGGAGGATCTCCCCCCATCACCGGATAACGTGACAACGCATCAGCCACCACATTGTCTTTGCCTCTAATATGCCTCAGCACAAAATTAAATCGAGCCAAGTACTGAGCCCATCTCAACAACTTCGGTGACAACTTTTGGGGCTCCCTCAAGAACTGCAAGTTCCGGTGATCCGTCAACACCTCAAAGGGATGAACAGCACCCTCCAAAAACTGCCGCCACGTCTGCAGAGCATATCTAATGGCAAACGCCTCTTTCTCCCATATGGGCCAATTCCGCTGCTGTTCATTAAACTTTTTATAAAAAAATGCACAGGGCTTCAGCACCCCACCTTCATCTTTCTGCAATAGAGCCCCTCCATACGCCCATGCAGAGGCGTCACTTTGCACTACAAAAGGTTTGGCGGGGTCCGGATGTCGCAATAAAGGCCCTCCAGTAAACGCCTTCTTCAGTAACTCAAAAGCCTTCTGGCACCCTGGTGTCCAACTCAACTTAGCCCCAGGTGCCTTCACCTTCTTACCCTCTCCCATACCTTTTGTCTTTAACAACTCGGTAAGGGGCAATACGATCGTTGCGAACCCCGAAATGAACGATCTATAAAAATTGGCCAGACCCAAAAACGCCTGCAATTGCCTCCTGGTTCGAGGAGCTTCCCAAGCTAATACATCTGCCACCTTGGCCGGGTCCATACTCACTCCCTCTCTATTAATCCTATATCCCAGGAAGTCAATCTCATTTCTCATAAATTCGCATTTGCTCAGTTTCACATACAGCCTTGCCTCCTTCAATCTTTCTAACACTTCCCGGACCAACCGCACATGCGCCTCCTTGGTTTGCGAAATCACAACTATATCATCTAAATACACATATACCCCCTTATACAAAAGGGGTGCAGCACCTCATTTATCAGCTGCATGAAAATGCCGGGGGCGCCGGACAATCCGAAGGGCATGACCAACCACTCGAATAATCCGAGTGGGCACGAGAAAGCTGTCTTCCACCTATCCGTTTCCTTCACCCGAACCATATGGAAGGCATTTATAATGTCCAATTTAGTACTTTCCCTTTCCCATCTGTCCCAATAGATCCTTAATCAGAGGCAAGGGATAACAATTGATCGTGCTGATAGCATTTAACCCCCGGTAATCAATACACAGTCTTAATTTGCCATCCTTCTTTTCCCTAAACAGGACTGGAGCAGCTATAGGGGACTCAGACCTTTGGATAAATCCCTTCCTCAAATAGTCATCGATTTGTTCTCTTAACGCTAGCTTCTCTTTCTCTGTCATAGGGTATATTTTGGGCTTGGGCAATACAGCTCCTTCCTTTAATTACACCTTACATTGTACCCTCCTGACTGGGGGAAGACTATCTGCTAATACATCCCTTAAATCAGCATACTCTTCCGGAATCAGCGGCTCTTCCTTTTCCCCTTTCCCCTCAGTCATGCTCACATTCACATCCAATTCCGGCCGACACTTTAGGGTACCTGCTTTCCAGTCAATAACCGGGTCAGCCTGCTGTAACCATGGCAATCCTAAAATTATATCATGTTCCTTAATTGGGGCCACTACACAATCCAGTGTTCCCTCCCAATTGTCAACCTTACCCTTTAAACATTTGGTCCCTAAGGGAAAAGGGCCCCCCCCCACACACAAAAGTACCATCTAATTGAGCAAAATGCACCGGAATCGGTAACTCCTGAGTTTCACATTCTAGATTCTTAACTAATGTGGGACATATAATATTTTCAGAACACCCACAGTCAATTAATGCTTGATGTAATTGGTATTGTCCCTTCTTCTCTAACCCAATATCACACATAATACTTGGGGCTTTCTCGCTCACCCCTTCCTTCTCCTTGACTTTCTCTCCTAAAGCCCCTCTAGCCACCGCCACAGGTCTGCCATCAGGGCCTCTTCTTTGTGGACACTGAATTGCGAAATGTCCAGACTGAGAACAAATGTAGCACAAGCCTTTCCCTTTTAACTTGCCACCAGTTCCCGTTCCTCTCAGTTGGCTCACTCCCAGCCGGCCGCCTCAGCGTAGGCCGTGGTTTCCGCAAAGGTCCAGAAGTAAACTTCCGTCGCTGGACCTGAGCCAGGATTCCTTCGACAGCACCAGCCAACTGAATCCATCCATCCACATTAACTGGGTCTCCACGATGCAAACACCATTCCAGTAGTTCACGCCGCAATCCCTCTTTGAACAGTTCCAAAAGAGTTGCCTGTGACCACTCCACCACCTTCCCCGCCAGGCTCATGAACTCCTCCGCATACTCCGTCACCGACTTGCTGCCTTGCTTCAAGCACCTCAACGCTTCCTTCGCCTTTACTCTTTCCAACGGACCACGGAAACGAGTTCTCACCGCCCGAACGAATACACGTAGATCACCCAAACACGGATCTCGACGGCCATGGCACTGGACGTACCAGTCCGCCGCTCTTCCCTTTAACACCGCACCAACAGCCCCTTCGGGCCTCTAGTCCGGGCGTCCACCCCCCACACTCCCGCAGGAGATCTAGGGCGGGTTTTAACCCTCTCCTCGTCCATCCAAGAATAGCGGGTAAAATCACCTCCGCCAACCGGGCCCCACATGGAGTCTTGGCTAGGGTTCTTCGCCAACCGCTGTGACACTCTCTGGAGCGTCTTCTCCATAGCCTCCATTCGGGCCTTCAACACCTCCACTTCCGTGGGAGAGCGTGGCTCCGTGGTCTCACTCCCATACGCGCATCTCTAGACTTACTGCGCACCGCCGCCGCTGCAGCCGAGAGCCCCGCTCCACCGACACGCTGGGATGGGAACATCCAACTTCCATCTCCAGCACCAAAACGGAGAGCCATTGCTGGGTCTCCGCAGAAATCACTTCTCTCTGGAAAGGAGCCGCCCCACGCCCCGGTTGGGTCTCCAATCCGATCAGGGAGGCCAACCTCATCCATGGTATTCCACTCCCCATCCTGGGCCTGCTGGGCTGCATCCGTAGTGAAATCCCAGCTCTCCAGGTATTCTTCCGCTTCATGCAAAAACCTCTCCATCGCCTGGGAAAGTTTCAGGGGTCTTAGCTTCTGTCAGGAACTCCAATTTGACCAGAAAAGACACACCAAAAGTCCTCCGTCTTCCAATGGTGATTTATTGTAGTACAGCAAACTTGTAAAGCTAAGACACCCGAGCCCCTCCACCACAATCCTTAAATACCAACTCCCTCCCTATGCAACATCTTGTAAAGATTACATCAGCCACCCTGACTCAGCATACCCAGTAGTCCTTTTCCCACCCAGAGTCCTCTTGGATATTACTTCATATCCTCCTGGTAACTGGAGCAAAGTTCACAATCCCATTGTGTTCCTTAGCAGAGAAGTAGGGCAAAGTTCATGGCTGCAGTCCTATCCTTCTGACTCAGCTGAACATCATCCCACTCATGGCAGAGTGGAATCTACTCTGGCCCAAGCTTGCTAGGCCCCGGGAGACGAACCTTTGGTTTAAAGGGTGAGGCCAGTTCTGTGCACGCTGCGCTCCACCAGAAAAATCCACTGCACAGCCTCAAAGGATACATCTAACTTCCGAATTAGTCACCAACGCGCTTATAGAAAGTATGGGATGAGTCCTTCCTGAATCTTTGTTCGCAAAGAAAAGCCAAGAAGAACAGTCAAAATGGACAAATATGTGTTCTGAAGAATGTACTCCTAACATGGTCCAGAAAGTGAATCCCATGCCAATTCTCTTTTAATCACTATTGCTTTGTTTCCTCTTGCTAGCTTAGCTTTCTCAGTATTCTTATTTTTGGGTGGTTGTGAGTTTTCCAGGCTGTATGGCCATGTTCCAGAAGCATTCCTTCCTGATGTTTCGCCCACATCTATGGCAGGCATCCTCAGAGGTTGAGAGGTCTGTCGGAAACTGGGCAAGTGAGGTTCATACATGTCCTGGGTGGGAGAAAGAAATCTTGTCTGTTGGAGGCAAGTGTGAATGTTGCAATTATTTGAGAACACAGAAATGCTGGACCACTCTAACAACTACCATGTCACACTACGCAGAGAAGCCATTGAAATCCACAAGCGTGGACAATTTCAACCAGCGACCCAGAACCTACCGAGTCCGATATTTTAGCCATTTTAATATTTTAATGTTTTAATACTCTAGTACTGTTACTGCTAGCTGTGTAAGTCGCCCGGAGCACACTTGTGGAGGGCGACTCATAAATAATAAAGTTCAGTTCAGTTCAGAAAGGAGGAAAACATGAAAATGAACAGAATCCGGCTACCAGTAACTCTAAAATCAGGACAGAAAATAAAGAGCAATATTCAAAAGCAGGGGAATTCCAGACAAATATCAATCAGGGTCAGCTAATGCCTCCCAACAAAGGATTCCCCAGGCAGCAATCAGCCAGGCTTCGAAGTTGCAAGGCCAAGTCCTACATGCTCCCAAATGCAGTCTGACATTTGGTTGTAATTCTGTCATCAACAAAGTCTGTCACAAAACAGGTATAAATTCAGGAATTGGGACTGCAATCTAAAGAAGTTAGCATAAAAAGGCTTTGAAGCTGCAAGGCCATTCAGTGCTAATCAAGGTGGCCAATTGCAATATTCACACTTGCCTCAAACAGACAAGAGTTCTTTCTCCCACCCTGGACATTCCACAGATATATAAACCTCACTTGCCTAGTTTCCAACAAACCCCATGACCTCTGAGGATGCCTGTCATAGATGTGGGCAAAATGTCAGGAGAGAATGCTTCTGGAACATGGCCATACAGCTTGGGAAACTCACAGCAACCCAGTGATTCCGTCATGAAAGCTTTTGACAATACATTCTTAGTTTTGTGTTTACATCTCCTTTTCCTAGGCTGTACTAGGAAAAGAGGAGGGGGGAGAGAGATCGCTTGTCTATACCAGGGCTGCTTAAACTTTTTCCACTCATAACCCCTTTCCACCTGAGAAATTTTTGTATGACTCTGTATATATAGGTATATAGAATAGGTATGAAAATCAAACAATTACTAATAGTAAATCAGCATTTGCAAGGTTTGCTAAACAAGATGATTTTCCTTTGGGTGGAGTACGGCTAAAGAATTTTCTTCAGAGTCCACCAAAAATTGCATGTTCTTGCTAACAGATTTGTGTAAATGGGTGGCGTCCAAAACCTTTTTACTGTTGCCAGATTATTCATTTGGGGTCAGGACACACAGTTTAAGAAGCAGTGATCTATACCATACATGTATTGTACTAATAATTATTTGTAACCATGTTTTTTCTTCTTTTTGGTAAAGAATATAACATTGACAGCGGTTTAAGTCAGCTTTATCTTTATCAAATGCTTTGGATTTTGCATGCATTCGATGGCAGAAAAGCCTTCGAATTTTGCTGGTTGTGTTAGCACCTTTACTTAAGGAGACCAGTCTCTTTATTATGTACAGTAGGTCCAAGAATGGGACATAAAGTGCCTTCCCAACACCGGGACTGTGGCGCAGCTGGGTGGGTGTCTGCTGCATTAAGATCACTACTGACAGAAAGGTCATGAGTTTGATGCCAGCCCGGATTGGAGTGAGCTTCCGACCAATTGTGTAGCTTGTTGTCGACCTTTGCAACCTGAAAGACAGTTGCATCTGTCAAGTAGGAAAATTAGGTACAACCTATGTGCGAGGAGGCTAATTTAACTAATTTATGAGGCCATAAAAAAAATCTCCAGCAAAGCGTGCGGGGAATGCGGAAGTACTTCATCAGTGTTGCAGATGGACGGTGAAGCGACAGCTCCCCTGGTGGCCAGAAAAGTGGAATGTTATGAATTTATTTGCCAATCTATGACTAAGCCCAGCAGTGTATCCCAGGTGGTCTCTGAATACTTGGAGGAGTCCCTGGCTCATGTTGCTATCCGTTTCATCGAGTGGTATCTATGCTTTCTGATTGTGCTCATTCCATGTGGCCTTTGTTTTAATCCACATTATTTGTACCTGGTAATTAGTATTTCGGCATACATGTAGTGAGAACAAGAAAAAAAGTCAGTGAACCTGTAATTTTTATTTTCTGCATAACCATTTCATATTTCCTTCTAATGTCATTGTTGCAAACAGTGCTATTGATTGCTATAGCAATTGATCGAAACCAAGTAGAAAATTACAGGTCATTACAGTTGGGCAGATTGTTCTCACTAAAATTTGATAGTGCTTCACTTTGGACAACTTCAGAAAATGTCCTGCGAAATACCGAATTCACATACAGGGATGTACATATAAAATAAGTAAATACAAGTATTACACCTCCTGTTTTGTATATGTCAAATTCTATCCTTTACTTCATTAAGTATTAGCAAATGGCTATAACATTTTATTAAATTGTCAACATTATCAGATAGCTGCTAAACTTAAGATACAATTTCCTAAGTAGTAAACAAATGTTTTGTATTCTATACTAGCTTTACTTCCCTTGGAAAAGAAACATCATAATAATAATAATCTTTATTTGTACGCCGCCACCATCTCCCCAACGGGGACTCGGGGCGGCTCACATGAGGCCAAGCCCGACAACACAGCAACAAAGTAAAATCAAACACAAAGCAATATAAACAATTACATAAAACATAAGCTATAAAATACTACAACCAATAGAAAATTACAATAAAATAAAACCGTTCATAACACAAAACAGTGAGCGGGCCGCATGTACAGATTAAAATAGAAAAGAAAGGGATAAAACGGGGTGAGATAGCAGTGGTGCGAATTGTTTGTGAGGGAGAAAAACTCTTTCAAACAGGTCGAGCAAAAAAACCTTCATGCAAAGGGTTTTTCTCCCTCACAGTTTGAAACTTATGCTTTCTTGGTACTTTAAGGATCCCACTTTCTCACATTGATCAGCAATTTGTATCATTAGAGAACATAGAACGTCATTATTGGAATATTTGGTACGTCAGTATGAAGCAATTAATCATATCTCATTTGTTCCTTTGTAGACTTGAAGGTGATGCTAATCCGAACTCCCTAACAACAAATTATAAATCTGTATCCCTGCCTCTGACGTCTCCAAACATAAAGCTGAATCTGACTAGTCCAAAAAGAGGTCCGAAAAGAGAAGAAGGCTGGAAAGAAGTAGTGAGAAGGTATGTATTATTCCATTTACTTCCATTCGGTTTCATGAAATCAGTTGAATGCATTCATGATCTTGACTGATTAATCAGTGTCAGACAGGATAATAGTATGGCTAGTTACCTGTAGTAGACAATAGAGTTAGGGTGTTTATAGAATAGCATAGTTAGGGGAGCATTTGACAGATTTAATATTCAGCAAATAGTTAATATTTAGTTTATATCAATCTTGTTAATATAAAATAAATTGATTTTTGTTATGTGATATATATTTTTATATATATATAAAGAGAGAGAGAGGAGTAAGTCATGTTATGTATGATGTATAGGAGTAAGTATTAATATCATTTATTGGCACCAGCTAAGTATTAATATCATGTATTGGAAGCTAAGTAGACTCAGCCCTGCGTAGTAAGTCTATAAAATTCATGGGATTGCCATTCATGGGGTGGCCAAGGGAACTTTTGCGCAGTTAAGATTTGTGCGCCAGCTGCGCCCGTACCTTGAAAAGTCTGACCTGGCTACGGTCGTCCACACTCTGGTCACATCCCGAATAGATTACTGCAACGCACTCTACATGGGGCTGCCTTTGAAGACGGTTCGGAAAAATTTGCTAACCAGAGCGACTTACAGGGAGCGGTCAACCCCCCTGTTTAAGGAGCTTCATTGGCTGCCATTCATCTTCCGGTCCCAATTCAAGGTGCAGGTTCTTACCTACAAAGCCTTGAACGGTTTGGGACCCGCCTACATACGTGACCGCATATCTGTTTACCAACTCAGACGATCTCTCCGATCATCTGGAGAGACCCTACTCTCGCTCCCACCAGCCTCGCAGGCACGGTTGGTGGGGACGAGGGAGAGGGCCTTCTCTATAGTGGCGCCCCGACTCTGGAACGCGTTCCCCAAGGGTATCAAACAAGCCCCCACTTTGACAGTTTTAAGGAGGAGCCTGAAGACGTGGCAGTTCCAATGTGCCTTCCCTGAATAAAGTAAATGACGTCCTGCTGTGTTCAATCTCTGCAAATGTCCTCAGAAGTACTTTAATTACCTGTTGGGTGTCTGCCCCATATTGTCCTTGAAGCCTTCCTGCTATATGCAAACTACCTCTGTCTGCACCCAGAGTTTATTTATTTTAAAATTTGAACATTCACATTTGGCCTGCCCGAAATGGTTTTAAATTGTCTGTTACGGCTTGTGTTTGAGTTTTATTGATTGTATTGTTTTTATAATTGCTATTGTTTTGTTATGATATGTTATTGGGCTTGGCCTCATGTAAGCCGCCCCGAGTCCCCTTGGGGAGATGGGTGCAGGGTATAAATGAAGTTAATAATTAAATATAAATAAATTAGCCCAATGGGCGGCAGCCAGATTACTAACAGGAGCTACATACAGGGAGCACACCACCCCCTTGTTGTGTCAGCTCCATTGGCTGCCTAACTACCCCCGAGCTCAATTCAAAGTGCTGGTTCTGACCTACAAAGCTCTATAAGGTTCTGGCCCAGCTTACTTGCTGGAGCGCATTTGCCCCAACATCCCTTCCTGCAATTTAAGATCTTCCAGGGAGGTCCTGCTCTTGCTCCCGCCGGCATCTCAAATGCGGCTGCCTGGGACAGGGGACAGGGCCTTCTCGGCTGTGGCCCCCGACTGTGGAGCGCGCTTCCAAGCGAAATACGCTCGTCCTCATCCCTCCTGGCGTTTAGAAAGAAGCTAAAATCTTGGTTTTGGGACCAGGCCTTTGTACAATAGCTTGAGTAACATCTAACTGGAATGAATTAGTGTTGGCGACAGATTTGAGGATATGGCTTATTGTTCTTGTCAATTCGAAACTGTGGACAGAGCATTGTTCTAATTTAATTGCTGGTGATTATTGTTTTAATCTTACTGCTAGTGTTTAACTTGTATTTATGGTTTATATTGTATTGATTGTGGCATTGGATTGCCTTGTTAGCCGCTCTGAGTCCCCCCGCGGGGGTTGAGAAGGGCGGGGGTAAAAACACTGTAAATAAATAAACCAGCACACATGTGCACACAGATTCTTCCATTCCTATCATAAAATCTTCAGTGTTAAATGGGTTTTAAAGATGATCGCTCCAATCATTTTCATGGCAAATGAATCCCACATGACAGGTTTCTTTGCATTGCTTTTAGTGAACCTGAAGGTTCCTGTAAGATTGACAGCATATTTTGATCTGATCCTAGTGTACTGTTAGGCACTCTTTCAGTGTGTTGGCTGTGAAACCATTTTCTCTTTTTCTTCATCCCCCTCTCCCCCGAAAATGTCTTTTCCAACCTTGACTGCTAGGCAAGTTGGCAGAGTTTTAAAAGACCCTTCTCCTAGCAACAGTCTGCAGTCAACATCAATTGAACAATTTCAGCTGCAGAGAGGAGGGCGCTGTTGTTCAGGAGCAAAAAGGTATTTTTTATGTTATTCACAGAGTTCGGTGTTGGGATAAAAGAGGGGCGGGCATTCATTATCTGTAGGTATGGTTATAACTGAGATCTGCATGCCATTCACATTTCAGGGGAAATGAAGCAAACTGTGTATTGAAGCAGGGTGTGAATGTTAAAGTGACTCCTATATCACTATGTATGAGTTGAGAGGAAGAAAGCAGAATCAATGTGAAGGAGAGTTGGAAAACTGACATTCTTTCAGAACTGTTACGATTAGAGGAAATATTGTTTTTAAGGACCGTATCCCCTTCTTTTTTTAAAAAAAGTGTTTAATATAAAGAAGGGGATATTATTATTATTATTATTATTATTCGGGCTTCTATGCCGCCGACTCCCTGAGGCTCGCGGCGGCTTACAGGAGCCGAAGGGCACAGTAAAATACAGGCAATAAGCAGTTAAAAACAATTAAAAACAACAGCAGTACAGTAATTAATAACACAGTTAAAACAATGAACAGCACATCATCCTCAGAAGAACGAATAGATGGCGGGGCATGGGCAGGACTTACTCACCAAAGGCCTGCTTAAACAGGTATGTTTTACAGGCCCGTCTAAACGGGAGCAAGTCCTTCATAGCCCGAGTTCCGGCCGGGAGGGCATTCCACAGCGTAGGTGCTATGACAGAGAACGCCCTCCGGCGGGTAGCAGTCAGCCTTGCGAGTTTAGCTGAAGGTATCTCCAGGAGATTGGAGTCCTCAGACCGAAGTGATCTCGGAGGGCAATATGGGGTGAGACGGTCCCTCAAATATTCTAGAGCAGGGGTGTCAAACTCCTTTTCATCAAGGGCCTCATCAACCTTATGGTTGCCTTCAAAGGGCCATTTATTTATTTATTTACATCATTTATATTCCGCTCTTCTCACACCCCACAAGGGGACTCAGGGCGGATCACAATGCATATATACAGGCAAACATTCAATGCCCTTTGATTCACAAACATGTATAGACAAGACACTCAGAGGCAATTTAACATTTCAGCTTCTGGCCACCAGGGAGAGCTGTCGCACTCCTTCGCTCCTTTTGCACACTTCCTGGAGATTTATGGCCTCATAAATTAGTTAAATTAGCCTCCCCACAATGTGGTACCTACATTTCCTACGTGAGAGATGCAACTGTCTTTCGGGTTGCAAAGGTCGACAACGAGCTCCACAATGGTCGAGCACTCACCCCGACCTGGGCAGGCCTCGAACTCAAGGTCTTCTGATTAGTAGAGATCTTATGCAGTTGACTCCCAGCCAGCTGCTCCACATTCCCGGCGCATTGAATCTATAGGTTGAGAATCTGGATACAGAGGACCAACTGTACATTGTTTTTTCCATAGTGGTTGGTGCGCTTTAGTTTTTACCTAGTTTGGGTATTAAATGACAAATCCCATCATTTTGATTATCTGGCATGTGGACTGGCAATAATGGAAATTGTAACACAACAGCACTTGTGGCTCTGAGGTTGGGGGAAGCATAAAGGACTTTTCATTTTTTTAAAAAAAAAACTTGGATTTTTCAAATAAATTTTTTATAAAAGGTAGAAATAGGGATTAGGGGGTGGAAAGTCTTGGGAAGCTTGGAAGGTGGAAAGGGATTTTGGAAAGGAAAGAGAGAGATGGTGATGGGTAATGGGAGGTTGAGGACTCTGGGTAGGTATGAAGGGGAATTAGGTGGTGAGAAAAGGACATAAAGGACATTTTAACATCAGGCATCCTATCCACAAGCCTTGTATCTAAATTCAAATCCCTCTATCTTGACTCAACAGAACAAAGGCAGCCTTCCAGATACGATTGTATCATAGCTCCCATCAGCTCTAATCATTATGTCTAATAATGAGGAATAATGATAGTCAGTCCAACATCTGGTGGGCCACATTAAATGACATGATGGGCTGAATTGGGCCCAAGGGCCTTGAGTTTGACTCATATGTTCTATAATTATGTAGATTTTAGGGATTGAAAAATTATTTACCTTTGGTCAAGGCAAAGAGAAATATAAAAGTAGCTAAAATATCTATCAGCTATGCCACCACTGGCTTGGAACTGCCATCGTCAAGCCTGGAGAAGCTGCTGGTAGAGCGGAAGCCAGAGGGGGCGGAGCCAGGTCATGTCAAGCCCCGCCCCCTCCCCTCCGGCTTTGGAGCTCCCAGCAGCTTCTCCAGGCTTGACGATGGCAGTGCCAAGCCAGTGGTGGCATAGCTTGCACAAGGCTGGCTTGGCCCTGACCTCCTCAAGGCTGAAGCAGCTGCTGGGAGTGCCAAAGCTGGGAAGGGTGCGGGGCTTGGTGCGGCCTAGCTCCGCCCCCTCTGAGAAGCGCCCCATCCGGCTGCGATCAAACTCCTTCGGTCCCACGATCGACTTCCTGGAAAACCCTGCTTTAAAGCTTGCTAATAATGTATAATGTGACATGAAGCAATATATCCCTTTTCAAATTATACAATTATGAACCATCCAGATGCCTAAGATCGACTGGAGAGGCCCTGCTCTCGATCCCGCCTTCTCAGCAGTGGCCCCTCGGCTATGGAACACCCTCCCTAGGGACATTAGATTGGCCCCCTCCCTCCTAACATTTCAGAAGAAAGTCAAGACCTGGCTGTTTAACAGGCTTTTGCAGAGGAAATGTAATTATGGAATTGAGACTTATAGAACGAAGACGATGCAACGGAAACCGATTCTAATAAGGAGACGCTGAGATTTGTATTTTATATTTTTAACTGTGAATTTTTGCTTTTATATGGTTGTTTTTATTCATTGTTATGTGTTTCTCTGTGGGTATTCGTTTGCCACTGAACACCGCCTCGAGTCGCCTTCGGGCTGAGAGGGGCGGTATAAAAGTATAGCAAGTAAATAAATAAATCAGCGGTGGGCATAATTGCTATGAACTTTCACAATGTGAAGTGATATAAGTGGTATATAACAAGATACAAAGTGTGCAGTTTAAAACTGTGGCAGCTGCTCATTTTCATTTCCACAGGTAAAGGATTTGCTCTTTGCTAGGAGAAAAGGGATTATTTAACAGGTAATTTGTGAGTTCAAGTAGCATTAGAACTTTTATCACAAGTTAAACAAAGATTCATTTGCCCAGAACAGCGTATATCTAGTAAGGCCTGGCCATTTTGAAAAATCAGTAAGCTCTGTTTCATTGTGAAAAACTAGGGACGTTAACAAACATTAGCAAAAATGATAAACCCAAGAGGTCTAGCCAGTTGTTAGAATTACATATTAAAATACAGCTTCAATGATTGAAACAGAAAACAAAAGATACTCAGACATTTATACCACTTGACATTTAGGTCAAAAAAGCTGTCTGTTCCAGCATCAGTTGTGTCTCGAATAATGGGAAGAGGTGGGTGCAACATCACAGCAATCCAGGATGTCACTGGCGCTCATATTGACGTGGACAAGCAGAAAGATAAAAATGGAGAAAGAATGATCACAATAAGGTATTGTGCATTCGATGTCATGGCTAAATCTCAAATTTTTGAAATGGATTTAAGTGTACTCGAATTACACTTTTATTTGAGTAATGACACTGCTTCTTTCTTTTTCAGGGGTGGTACAGAATCAACAAGGTATGCAGTTCAGCTTATTAACGCGCTCATTCAAGATCCCGCCAAGGAACTGGAAGATTTAATTCCTAAAACCCACATAAGAACACCTGCGTCCAGCACCAAATCCATTCATTCAAATTTTTCATCTGGTGTCAGTGCTGCTTCAGCATCAAACAAAAACTCATTTCCCCTTGGAACGCCATCACTTGTCACCTCACAGTCGTCGACGCTGTCCACTTTCCAGTCCGCTAACAAGTTAAGCAAGAATGTCCCAGCAAATGTGCGCTCTTCTTTCCCGGTCTCGCTTCCCTTGGCTTATTCACATCCTCACTTTGCTATTTTGGCTGCCCAAACTATGCAACAGATCCGTCACCCTCGCTTACCTATGGCCCAGTTTGGAGGAACTTTTTCAGCCTCTCCAAACACTTGGGGACCATTCCCAGTGAGGCCAGTTAACCCGGGCAGCACAAATAGTTCTCCAAAGCATAACAGTTCCAGTCGTGTCAGCAACCAGAACGGCAATATTTTGCAATCTGAGACTACGGGTTTAGCGTCTAGCTGTTCTGGCACTGTGTCTTCGGCCGTTGCATCCTCCCAACCGCTTTGTGTGACAAGCAACCGGACTCCATCATCCGCCAGAAAGCAATTGTTTGCGTGCGTTCCGAAAACAAGCACCGTGACTACAGCAATCTCAACTGTGACGACCACATGTAGCACACTGCCTTCAGCTTCTCCTGCACCTGAAAACACTGGGCATGCTCCCACCACATTTTTATCGCCTAATGTTCCACCATCCCAGCAATCTGCATTGAAGACTGAGGCTGTTCCTTCTGCACCAGTAGCCAAAGAAAAGGCGTCAACACCGGAACAAGCAGTTGGAAATGCATGTGTACCATCATCAGTTGTTGCTGGCAGCAATATCTCAGTAAGCAGCAGCAATTCAGGGGCAGCAGAAGCATGTGCATCCAGCAGTCCTGCGGCTCCTCCAAGTAATGCCCAAGATGAAACACTGCCAACCAGTATGTCTGACTTAAGTCCTCCCATATCCCTCCCTTTTTCGTCCAGTTCGGAACCCACTCCGTTAAGCTTAGCATCACCTCGATCGGTTGCTGCAGATAATCAGGACAACAGTAACTTACCTCAGTTAGCTGTACCAGCACCCCGAGTTTCTCACCGGATGCAGCCTAGAGGTTCATTTTATCCAATGGTACCAAATGCAACTCTACATCAGGAACCTCAGTCTATTTTTGTTACAAATGCAGTACCCTTAACACCTTCCCAGGGCCCACCCCCTGCGGTTCAGCTGTCATCACCTGTGAACGTTATGAATGGCTCTCAGATGCATATAAATGCACCAAACAAGTCCTTGCCTCCTACCTTTGGGCCAGCAACACTCTTCAATCACTTTAGTAGTCTTTTTGATAGTAATCAGGTGCCGGCAAACCAAGGATGGGGAGACTGTCCACTGTCCACACGAGCGGCAGCTGATCCATCGTTCACTGTTCAGTCGACATTTTTGGGTAACTCTGTGCTGGGGCACATAGAAAATGTGCATCCTGATAATTCCAAGGCTCCAGGATTTCGACCTCCTTCTCAGAGAGTTTCAACTAGTCCTGTAGGTAAGTGGCTAATACTGTGTGTGAAAGAGGGGGTGCTTCTCATGGTGGCCTTTTGATAGCATTTGATACATTCAGGAAATAGGTTGAGCCTGAGCCAAGAAATCATTTGTTGAGTTTTAGTCAGGTGAAATTTCTTCAGAATAGAATATAATCTGGATAACTGAGTCATCAACATAACCATATGGCACAGACAAAGCTCATTCTGTACAGCTGGGATGTGAAAATGTTGCAGTATGGAGTATCGTTTTCACTTATTTACCTCAGTTTTCCCTTAAGTTCATCAATGTTCCATGGTAACTGAACATAGGCAGTTCTTATTAGCATGTTTTGAGATCCCCTCCACCTCTTCAGGAATTCCCCCAGACATTTGATAATTTTATGGATGAATGGGTCTACTTTGGCTACATAAGCGATAGGCACTCCTACGGGAATGTTGAAAATAGTTTGGTTTGGTTTTCTGAGTGATTTAATTTGCCATTGAACCATTCCTTAAAACTGTTCCATCAGTATTTTGATTAATTAAACAGATGACGTTAACTTGCATTTCAAGATTTTACACTTCACCTGTGTTGACTGGACCTTTTTTAAAAATAGCAGCACTTTGTATTTGATTCCCCCCCCCCCTGAAGTCAGTAACCATGCTCCCTTGTAATGTGTATGAATGTAATTGTGCTTTATCACTCTTGCACACTAACTGTAATAGCATGATCAGTGAATGGTAAAGTCATTAGCATAGTGCAGCTTTAAAATCTTTCATCCAGGTTGGGTCGATTGATCACTGATCCCCAGGCATTTACGACTTGTCAATGTTGGGAATCATCTATGTTACATGCTTGCAAAAATCATTATGCAACCATGCAGCCTGAAATCATTTACAAAAGCCTGATGGCATGAGGTCAGGAGCAGTTCTGTCCAGCCACTGGGGTAAATGTTGGTAATGTAACTCCAAAGGCAAATGGAAAACAACGTTTTTTGGAAGTGCAGTGCTGTTATCTATGTTTGTGTGAACTCAAGGATTCCCTGTTTGTGGGAATATTCTCTCGAATGTTTTGAGGGTTCGTGTTGTACATTCATGTATCAGGATGAATTATTAGCAACTATATAGTGTATAAGACGGATAGCCGCACTGACTGGCCATTTGTTTTAGGTAAAATTGTATGTGCTGCTGTGTTGTAAAGCTATAGTTGTCTTGCATTATAGGGGAGCTTTTTTTTGTCAAAGATAACATGAGAGAGTGCCTGAATTAAATAACAATGTAATATGAAAGCTGTTAGGGTTTTTTTTTCTCTTTCATTACTATTTTTAGATTGACTACATATTTAACAGAGTTAAAGGGATGGCTTAATTTTGACAATGTAGTAGTTTTTCAGAGTCAAGTGAAAGTCAGTTTATTCAGAAAAACACTGTGGCCTAGATTGATATAATTTCAGCACAGTTTTGTAAGAGTTTTGGAATATCCCTGGGTGCATTTCGGCCATCACTAGATATAGCAAATATTGTTTAATCAGGATGGAGAGTCAGTGGATTGGTTAAAAGTGTACAGATGGAACTGTATCACCAATATCTAGAATTTGTTATGTTTGCACCAGGCTTTATACTTGCCTTCTCAGTTGATGTTGTACTATTATGTCATGTATGCTGGTCAGCTTCATTGATAACCTACTTCAGTGGGTAAAGTGTGGCCCATGGGCTGCATGTGGCCCTGAGACTACTAAATGTAGCCTTGGAAACCTGCAGAAGCCCCTCAAAAACTCCATGTCTCCCTCCAAAATGTTTTTTAAAGTAGAGGGGGTGATTTGGGGTCAATATTTTAGCCCTAAATAACTCCAAATTACCCCAAACCACCTATATTATATGGCAGTGTAGAAGGGCCCTGAGATTCTAGCACACTTTCAAAGAAGCAAAATGCAAAGAAATGTTTGCTCAGACATAATTGTATTAATTTTAGGCTTACCTTCTCTAGATCCATCCAACAGCTCCTCAAATTCTGCAGCGCCTATGGCAGGTTTTTCAGCAAATATTCAAGGAGCACGGGTTTATCTTCAAGGGCCAGCACCTGTTGGGACTCCCAGCTTTAACAGACAGCATTTTTCACCACATCCTTGGACAAGTGCTACAAATTCATGTAGGAGCTTTGAGGGTCTGTCTAATTCAACTCTTCAGTCTGTTGGTATTGACCTTTCTACTGGCTGTATGATTGTAACCAGGATAATTGATTTAGGCTTTTGATTAAGAAAATGTGAGGCAATTTCAAGAGAGGAAATTACTTCTTAAAATCCAAGGTCCAAACAAAACGACACCATGCGATGAGATGAATATTTCTCCTAGTGAAAGCTTTTAACTTGACAAATACAAAGAAAGAGGCAGGTAGGACATACTCAACTGTTGGCCTCTGCCTGTCCACCCACAGAATCTGTGTTAATTGCTTCTTTTGCAGTGGGAAATTTGGACATTGGGTTTTTTAAAAAGAGTTTTTAAAACTGTTACAGCTCCCTGTGGCTGGCTTTGCATGTTGAAAGAAAAGAGGGAAAGATTCACATAACTGCTGGTCACATTTCGTTTGGACCCAAGGCTATAAAGCCTTTAGAAACAAATTGCTTTTGGTTTAAGATATTTTTGCCTATGACATTGCATATCTACCTCAGGGT
The DNA here is from genome assembly GCA_030556195.1 of Anolis apletophallus. NCBI lineage: Eukaryota > Metazoa > Chordata > Lepidosauria > Squamata > Anolidae > Anolis > Anolis apletophallus. The sequence continues at coordinate 140,865,950 of JARBWK010000005.1, forward strand.
GAATTTGGCTAACCTATATATTACACTTAACTGTAAGAGAGAGGTCCAGACTGGACTGTTCTTTTACAGTTCGAAGAATGAATTAAAGGACGCTGCAATGACATATTCTTCATCTCTTTCTTTGCTTGTAAAGAAAGAGATTTGGGAAATGAAGAAAGGAAAACAGCCATGTTTTTTTAGTCATTGTTCAGTCACGCAGAAATGTTTTTCTGTGATTGTTTTGAAGTTGAACCTGAATGTAATACTGTTTTTCTTCCATTGTATGGCACTATTGATTGTAAGACGCGCTCTAATTTCACCTGTGATTCTAAGATGTACCCCAATTTAGAGATATTTATATAGGGGAAAAAGGTGTCTTAGAATTGAAGAAATAAACTAAATGTTTTAAACTATGAAGCCATCTTGTTCATTGGGTTGCTGTGAGCTTTCCGGGCTGTATGACCATGTTCCAGAAGCATTATCTCCTGACGTTTAGCACACATCTGTGGCAGGCATTCCCATAGGTTGTGAGTTCTGTTGAAAACTTAGGCAAGTGGAGTTTATATATCTTTGGAATGTCCAGGGTGGGAGAAAGAACTCTTGTTTGCTTGAGGAAAGTGTGAATGTTGCAGTTGGCCACCTTGATTAGCATTGAATGGCGGCCTTTCAGCTTCAAAGCTTGGCTGCTTCCTGCCTGGATGAATCCTTTGTTGGGAGGTGTTAGCCGGCCCTGATTGTTTCATGTCAGGAATTCCCCTGTTTTGCTTTTTGAGCGTTACTCTTTATTTACTGTCCTGATTTTAGAGTTTTTTTTAATACTGGTATCTTTTTAAAAATCACAACCTCTGAGGATGCCTGCCATAGGTGTGGTGAAGTGTCAGGTGAGAATGCTTCTGGGACACGGCCATACAGCCCGGAAAACTCATAGCAACCCAGTGATTCCGACCATGAAAACCTTTGACAACGCATTTGTTCATCTCTGAAATACTAAGGAATTAAGATAATTTATCCTGGATGTTACAGTATTATTTTAAAATTGATTTAATGCTCAGATAGCTACACAAGAGATGGGGAATGGCAGACCACTAACATAACCTATAAGGCTCTACCACTAAGCCCTCCAGTCTTTTTTGCTCCTGCTCAGTGATTCCCACCAAACCTCTAAGAAGTCGGATGATCACCAGGGAGGGGAAACTAGACCTAAGGCTTTCCTTCCTTGATGCAATCGAGTGTATGAAAGAGTGAGAAAGAGGGAAAGGAAAGGTGGCAGGTGGTCCCTACCCAATTGACATCCTGCCATCCACCATATTGTGGCATAATCACTTTCTCCTAAGAGAATGTGATCCTCAGCTTTAAAAAGATTCATGACACTAAGATGCATTCAACAGCTAGACCGACATACAACTTTATGACCACAAACTGGACTTTCTTCAGCAGTTGCTGTGACAGTTATGGAGGTTACTCATGCCTAAATCAGTGTCCTTATTTTAGTTGCCTTACAGTTAAAAACACTGTTTGTATCTCTTTCAAAATATTGGTACATCCAGATTAAGAAAGACGTATTTGATCAACTCCACTACATGTAGTGGAAACTGATTTTTGATGAGATTTTAAGAGGGTCACCCCTTGGGAGTCAGCTCCCTAAAGCAGTAGCTAAGGGACATGAGCGCTTTGTGTGTAATAAAGCAAGAGAACTGTTTTTTCATCAGGTGAATCTCCTATTCCATCAGTTTCCTCGGGATCATCTTCGCCCCTCTCCGCTGCATCTGCACCTTCTGCCCTGGGTCAGCCAAAGTCAGGGAGCACAAATCAAGATCGTAAGGTGCCACCGCCCATTGGGACAGAGAGACTGGCTCGCATTAGACAGGGAGGCGCCGTCACCCCGACCCCCTTGGGAACGAATTTCACGGCTCCTGTTGGGCACAGTGGCATCTGGTCCTTTGGTGTCAACAATGTCTCAGGTAAGCTTGCAGGAGAAAAGATATCAAAGGTAAAAGTATCTGATCCGAACAATTAAAAAGGAAGGTCTTTTCAGGATAAATGAGTCAGCAGGACAGGAGAGGAGTATAAAATACCGTTGGTTTTCTGATGGAACGTTTGAGTTGAATGTTTCATAAAGGACTGTGTGTCTTGTGGACATTATGTCCCATATGTAAGCTGCCCTGAGTCCCTTTGGGGAGATGGTGGTGGGGTATAAGAATACAGTTATTATTTATTGTTGTAACCTGTTAGAAATTAAATATGTTCTGTACTTCATTGATACATACTGCATACTATTGACTAAGTTCTGGTGGCTTAAGAAGTGGGACTGCACAAACGTGGGCAACTGCAGAAAGGATGAGGCCTCACTCTGTGAGTTTTGAAAATGTCCAAGGAGTACACATTTTTAAATTAAAAACAAAACAAAAATACATATAAACCTGTTGACTTGGTTTTAAATAAACCCCACTTGTTTAAAAATTCCTAACTACATTTCTACTTCATCATTCCAAATATAACCTTTTTCTTATTGAAAATCACCAGTTAAGACATTCTGATATTTAAAAAGTTGATGGTTTATTGAATTGAATTGTAATTTAAATGGCTACTGAGATTTATTGTAAATTGATCTTAGTTTGAAAAGCTGGCTTGATTATTACAACTTCCAGACCTGCTGGCAGATTGTAAAAGCAGCAAAGCCCTCTATGGTTCTCCCTCCATGAACCACCTCGAACCCTCCGCTCCTCGGGGAGGCCCTCCTTTTGCCCCTGCCAGTCTCACAGACTCGTCTGGTGGGCACAAGGGAGAGGGCCTTCTCCTTTGTTGCCCCCCCCCCCAAAACTCTGGAATTTCTTGCCCGGAGAGATTAGGAAAGCCCCCACTCTGGAGACCTTTAAAAAACAGCTGAAAACCTGGCTTTTCTGCTGTGCCTTCAGAGAGTAGTTATTTAATTTCTACCATTGCTCTCCTCAATGCCCCCGTTCTTGGAGTCCATCCCCCCCGTAAAGGATGCTATTCCACTTATCTCACCCTGAGTTTTTAACACTTTATATTTGTGCCTGTGGCCCGCCCTGTCATTGTGATTTTAGATATTTCGTTGTATATGTTTTCTATTTATATGTATTGCGTTTATTGCTGATGTTTTTTTATTTTATTGTAATTTGTTGTCTGGGCTTGGCCTCATGTGAGCCGCCCCGAGTCCCCATTGGGGAGATGGGGACAGGGTACAAATAAAGTTTATTATTATTATTCCTTGAAAAATATCGGTTGAGCACCAGACTAATTACTGATTGGAATGGAGGAACTTCTGCTCCTAAATTTGCTTCTGCTCCTAAATTTCAGCAGCAGGTTCCTTTGAATGTAATTTCTATGATGGAGCTATAGACTGCTCATTTCCCCATTCCTTCTGTTCAAGAAGAAGGAAGTATTTAATGGAAGAAGATGTAAGGAGGTGGGTGGGACCAAAGGAGGGGGCTGGTAATGGTTTCTGCATCATTAAAGGAGATATGGATAGCTACAGGGAATAGATGAGCTCTACAGCAAGGGTTCCCAACCTGTGGGTTCCCAGATGTTTTGGCCTTCAATTCCCAGAAATCGTAACAGCTGGTAAACTGGCTGGGATGTCTGAGAGTTGTGGGCCAAAACACCTAGGGACTCACAGGCTGAAAACCACTGCAAAGCAATATTCATGTTTTGATAAGTTTCCCCCAGGAGCTGGTGTAGGAAATAGGGGGAATAGAGTGATCGATATAAAAAATAGAGAGACAATTTAAACAGGTTAGATAATTGGAAAGGCAGTTCATAATAATTTGATTAAAAGATATAATTAGCAAGAGATACAAAGGAGTATATCAGAGAAGAGAAAGACGTTGGCATAGGTTTGACAACCAATGTAATACTAGAAAAGAATTATACTTTTTAAGATGCAGACCACAAAGGAAAAAAAAATATAACGCAGAGGAAGCTAGCAAATATTACTTCAACACCATGCACACTCAAATAACAGTGTTTCTTTTTATAAGTTGGAATTGTTGCAGGGAAGTCGGAGAGCAAGGTTTCAATATAGAGCTTGAAACTCTGAAGAAAAGCTTTCAGAGAGGATAATAGTGGGTTAGATGCACAAGGACAGCTGCCAAGTTTCTAAATGTGTCAAAAAGCAGGAGGGTGGTTTTATCACTCATTAGAACTCATAGTCACTAGTGAAGGAGCATTAAAACAGAAAAAATAAATCCTTGAATTTTACCTTGGATAACTGACTTGAACCTTTTGGGGCTACGTTGGCTAAAATTGGTTAGGCTGAACAACTTTGACAAGAGTGAGCAGCAGTGCCACATCTAGCTTCCTGATAACAAGATGAAACTCTAATAATATGTGAGCTGAATTGTGGGCTTATGTAGTCTTTAAACAAGCCATTCATTGTCTTTCTAGAAGGCTTGTCAGGTTGGTCGCAGCCTGTAATGGGAAATCACCCAGTACATCAGCAGCTGTCGGACCCAGGCACCTTTTCCCAGCATCAGCCAATGGAGAGAGATGACTCTGGAATTGTGGCTCCCTCAAATATTTTCCAGCAGCCAATGCCGAACAGCTTTGTGGATTTCTCTAAAGTATGCTTTCAAGTTTTTCCTGTCACGTACATACTGACCCTCTCTGTCAACGTACCATGCACATAATTGGTGTACTTGCTACAGTGTAATCCATATTTATTATAAATGTTTTATATATGTATATTATTTATATGTCTTCAGGTATTCTTGTTGGAAATTCATATCCAGCAATCTTCCATTTACGAGCTTTGGGGACTCTCTTAGTTTTTTATTAGTGTTTAGAAACATGTATGAAATGAACCAGACATTGAAATGAACCAGACAATCATAACATGTATTGCAGATGATATCCCAGCTCTTATTAATTTTTACAATTCATTTTTAAAAGAAGAGCCATGTTTAATCGTACCTATGGCTGGCATGTTTTCCCTAAGAGATTTATGTATTTGTGGTCCCTGTGCCTCCCACAACTGGAGTCCTTTATCCGTGGAGGGCCACGATGGAAATGTCCCACAGCTGGATATGGGAAACCCATTCCTCTTCCTGCAACAGAGAGTGCACTATGCCACTGCTTCTTAAACTATGGGTTCCGACCCATAATGGCATCCTGTTAGGGGCCAAGAAAAATTCGGCAACAAAGGTTTCTGAATGTCACCTAGTGGGTGTTCTAAATATTTGCATGAATCTGTTGTACAGTGCTTATGGCAGACTCTGCAGAAAATGCTTCAGCTGTATTCCACCAAAAGGAAAACCAGCCTGTTAACAAGCCTTGCAAAGCGTAATTTATTATCAGAAAATGTTTGGGTTTTATCCCTATTTTATATACCTACTAGCTTGAATACCTGGCAATGCCCAGGTTATTAGAAACGGTCCTTTTTTAAATTTTACAAAATGCATAAGATTGTGGGTGAACAACAACTCACATCATGCCAGATTAACCCCAAGAAACGCCTTCAGTACTTAAAGTTTATTATGTTGGGCAAGTTTGCTCGAGATGCATCATCGGTAGGGTTCAGTGTGCTCTCTAGCTGTAGGGTAAACTACAACTCTCACTATGGTGAGTCAGTCCCATCAAACCCCTCCAGTCAGCCATGGGGGTTCTGTGTGCCAAGTTTGGTCCAGGTCCATCATCAATGGAGATCACAGTTTCTCTGGTTGTGGGTGAACTACAACTCCCAGAAAGGAAAGTCAGTTCCCTCCAAACCTCTCCAGAAATCAAATTTCAACATATAAGGTATGTGTGCCGAGTTTGGTCCAGAAATTGTGTTTTAGCTCACAGTGCTCTCTGGATGTAGGTGAATTACAACTCCCCCAAATCAAAGTGAATTTCCTCCAAAGACCTCCAGTATTTTTGTTGGTCATGGCAGCTCTGTGTGCCAAGTTTGGCCCAGGTCCATCGTTGGTGGAACTCGAGTGCTCATTGTTTGCAGGTGAACTATGCATCCCAGTATCTACAACTCCTGTAAATCATGGTGAATTCTCCCCAAACCTCTCTAGTATGCTCAGTTGCTGGTCTATTCCTCTGTTTGCTGTGTGCCATAGAAAAAAATAGGAAATGGTTAAGGAAGAGGAGTGGGTGGAGTCATGCAAATTCCACACTAATGGAGAGAGTAAGAAACACTGGGATGTCTGTGGTGGAGGAAACACATAAAATCTAGGGTGAAATTGTTCCCATATGAACCTTCATTTGCGTGGTGGGCAGTATGGTGTTTGTGGAGAACATTGGCAGGGCTCTTGTACATGTTTGTGGTGTTCACTATAGCCTGTAATTTCATTGGAGGGAGGACCTTTGATGTCTCCTGACTTCTGGGAGCTAGCTATAGCTGTTTGTGGAGTCAGGAGCTTGTCTATGTAAGTGGACACCCTCGCCACATACACACATACATATTTTCACTTTTATTATGTGTATAAATAAGATATATCTGGGGCCATAAATAAATTTCTTGGGCAGAAAGGGATTGCAAGTGGGAAAAGTCTAAGAAGTCTTGCTCCATAAAATCACTGCTACTTTCCCTTTAGTTTCTTTCCGCCAACCACATCAGCAACATTTGGAGTGTTATTTCAAATAGCAATCGCCTTCCTTTTTTCTCATTAACACTTCTCGTATTGTTTATTTCTTAATTAAAATGTTATTTATATACACCTTCTGAATGGGTATCTGTTTTGTTTCAGGGCCTGCCGATTTCCATGTATGGAGGCACTATAGTCCCTTCTCACCCTCAGCTCGCAGATGGACCAGGTGGCCCTCTTTTCAATGGACTGCATACTCCGGATCCAGCATGGAATCCTATGATAAAAGTTGTCCAAAATTCAACAGAATGTACTGATGCTCAGCAGGTGCAGTAATTAACCACTTTCTTGTACTTTTAACAGTTCAGGCTTTTGCCTTAAATAATAAAATTGAAATCTTGTGAGAACACAACAGGCTTCTTGTTTTTCCAATTTCATGTTAAATTTTCCTAAAATGTTTTAATTACGTGTGTGTTTGTGTGTTATACCTTGTATGCTAGAGGCGACCTTTTCTGTTCAGGTCTTGAGGGTTGGCTCATGAAATAATGAACAAACCTACATGTTGTTGAAGAGCAAAGTGAAGGACATAAGCCAACAATGTTAGCATTTGACTTGACAGTAGTATGTATATGAATGGAGGCTTTTAACATTCAATCCCTTGTATGTTGGAGCCAAACTCTAATTTGCTAGATTTGGGGGGCTCTGCCCCACTGAAATTATTTAGCTCATTGCAGGGGCAATACTGCTATACCCTGAAATTAACTTCCTATATGTTTCTCCTGTTGTAGATTTGGCCTGGTACCTGGGCACCTCACATTGGAAACATGCACCTCAAATACGTCAACTGACTTAGGAGGGCCTACGTTTTCTTTTCTTTTCTTTCTTTTTTTCTTCTTTTTTTAAGCCTTGTTTGGAGAAAACTATGACCTTGGAAGAACTTGGGAATTTTTTAAATGTGCCTAACTAAGCATTTTTTCCTGTGGGCCATGACAAGAAAAAAAAACTTGTTTGCCCATTGTGTAAGAACAAATGAACCTATTCAACTGATTCTGTTCTCCAGTTAGTTTAGCCATTTTGAACTCAAAATCAGATGAACCTAGTGCTTTTGGCTAAACACTACTGAATGCTACTTGTATGCAGCAGAGAACTAGATGATTACATGATTTCAACCTTTTAGGGTGGTAAATACATGTATAATTGTTTACATACTTAAAAGGAAAAACGTTGAGTAAATTTCATGTCGTATAGTGGCTCTACTTTATGTAGCCTGTATTAATGTGAAATATTTACCTGAATATTCAATAAAAAGATGAACATTATAGGCTTTGTGTACTAATATTGATGATATATTATTGACTGTTACTGAATGATAGCACTCAGTAGCATTTAATTTGGATTTTGAGTATTCAAAGATTATACTTTTTGTATTCGTACTTTCAAATTAATTTGTTTTTAAACATATCCATAGAGGTTGTGAGAAGTTCTTCTAAATACTAAATTAAACACTCCTTCCCATATTTTGCCGAATTTTCTAGAAAATCATATAGACTGGAAGGTAAACGAATGTACTGGAGGGCAGTAGCATTCTAGCTAAGAAATAGGTTTATTCACTAGACATAATTTACCACAATGGGACAGGATTATTGCCAGTGAGTACTCATAACTCTTGACGCTTTTTAAAATACCATTATAATTTACCTCAGAACTTAAATTACATTTGTTTAAGCATAGGGAGTACTACCCGATTCAAGCTTTAAAAATAGATCTAATATTTTTATTTTAAAGTAATTTGGAAAACAATTAAAATACTCAAGAGTAGGAAAAAAATGTCTGTCATTATTAATGGCCAGATAAAAGAAACTATCAGCCATAAAACACATAGTGGTAGCAGCATAGAGAGATAGCAGGTCTATAATTTTGTCCCTATCATTTAACAAAAAATGACATCTAGTAGTTATCTTAACCCCAAGTTACTTTAAGGTCAAAACATGCATCTTGAAGTGAGATTAGAAGTAAACCAGAAGCCATTGGAACAAAACCAGGGCTGTGTGTATAAAAGGCACCAGGGAACTTTCAACGGGACCTTCTTGTAGGTTAGGCAAAAATATTAAACCTTGCATGACACTAGGATAACTATTATGAGGATGAAGAGCAACCTGGCAGCACTATCTATTGGAACGTTCAGCCAAACAGAACAAGAACCACAAAAAATGTGCCCCGAAGCCTCAGGTCAGCAGACTGGTCTCATAGGGCTTTGTGATCAATGATATTGAATGCCTCTGGGAGAACCAGTAAAACCAATAGGTATATACTTCCTTGTGCAATTTCTTATGTAGGTACCAACCAAAATTGTTTCTAAAATATTTTTAAAATAAACATTAAAAATGGGACAAGTGTTAAGGGGCTGGTAGGAGCTCTCATGTTACTTTGAGAGGTCTTTTGAGGAATCGGAACACAACCCTGTTTCAAATAGAAATAATTTCTAATGCACTGTGTACTAATTCTCTGGCAGGTGTTAAACAATAAAGATGGGCATGGGTCTAATGAATTAATGGTTGGCATCTCTTCCCCAGGCAGTGTGCTTATGCCCACTTTAATTACATAGAATATCATCCATCAAAGCTGGGTGTGTATGTTTCACTTATGTCCTCAAAATCAAGCTTGAAATGAAGTCCAGGGTAGAATGGATTTGAGGAAAATATCTACAAAACATATTGCAAATTCTGCATATCACACAAAGCTTAGCAAACAACAGCTGGGGCGACTGAAGAAGCAGCCACTGATCGATATCCATAGTTCTTCTAGCAGTGCTGAAACCTATTTAGATTGTACTTTAAGTCCTTTGGTTTCTCCCAGCCACTATTAGGCATATGTGTAGCAACGCAAACTATCATCCTATTTGTGTTAAGATCTGGAGACTAGGATCTGGTTCAGCATGTATTACATATAGAGCAGGGCTGTCCAACTGGCGGCCCGGGGGCCGTATACGGCCCCAGCCCCTTCCCTACGGCCCCCTAAGCTTTTTAATAAAAAATAAAAGTTGAAAAATAAAATAGATAATAATAAAAAAATACCTACTTCCGGGTTCGGAGCAAGTATCGTGAGAATACGCAATCCACACGGGATTTTGCTGTCAACGCGAGATCACGCCGGTGTTGACAGCGAAATCCCGTGTGGATTGCGTATTCTCACGATACTCTTCGGCTACTCTACTACTGGATCACTGAGGCCCACAGATGCGATTAGGACCTTCTTCGACTCAGTCGGTCGTCGTCTCCCTCGTTGTCCGGGTACTCCTGGATCCTGCGCGTTTGGAAAAGGTAGGCCGAAGCAGGGGGCTCCTCATTCCCTCCCCCCATCTCCCCTCATGTATTAAATATAAAATTAAATATATTTAAAATGAAATGAGGGGAGATGGGATACATTAAAATAAGGGAAGAGGGGAGGATGGAATTAAATATATTTAATATTAAATAAAAATAAGGGGAGAGGGCGCCGGGGAGGGGGCAGAGCCGGGGGCTGGGGCAGACCCTAAGGCCCCCCAGGTCATCAGTGACCGGAATTCAGGCCCCTGGGCTGGTAGAAGTTGGACAGCCCTGATATAGAGTATTAAACCACAAAGGTTTAATATGTGTCATTTTATAGGGGGGATTCTGTTAATTAATTCTATGGCAGACACTTGTTATCTATCATTTTTTTCCCACTTGAAATATCAGAATCCAGGTTAGATCATATCAGAAGTGTTGCGTATTGCCACTTGCTCAAGACAGCAGAATGCTGTCAGCAGATCCATTTTGCTGAACTAGTCATGAATTTTAAAAACATAATGGATTTCTACTTATCACCCGCTCACACAGTACAACTCTTTTATTCTTAAATGGCAGACACATTGCAGTCATTACTATCCAAACTCACCTGTTCTTACAAAGGTATCAGACATAGCTGGTTGAAAGTGGGGTGGAATAAAATGGGTTTCCACAAATGTCTTATTTTAATATTGCAAAACAAGATGAAAACAGATTTCTCTATAACAGGACACATCTACACTGACAATTTAATCTTGGATGAAACAAGCATAAAAGGAAGTGAACACTGCAGTTCAGGGGCCATATGCTGCTTACACACATCGCAGAGGCTGGCCTCAAACCGGTGCAAGGATCTACAGTATCACTGTGGAGAATGTCCAATTCTGTTTCTGGAACGAGCATGCGCAAATCAGTCGAGCACTTCAGGTGTCTGCACAGTACTCACATTCTGTGGAGTCACTTAATGGCTTTATTTCACAGTATCCTCCAACTTTATATCTCCCAGTTTAAAGAGCTTAAGGTACATTACAAGCGCATGTTCACAATGTGCATTATGTAAACGCACTCTTTACCTGCCTCCAATCTTCATTAAATGACCAGTGCAGATGTGCCCATGGTCACCTTGGTTAAAAAAAAAAACTCCGATTTGATTAAATGCAGAGGAGACAAGAGTTTAAAGGTTCAAGAGACATTGGTAATTCATGCCAAGGTACAATTATCTGGAAATAGATGCCTATACTTCATTTAGTAGACATTTCCTGGAAAACTCACAAAAGTTTGAGTAAAGAACTCCAGATTGCTAAGGACCACCAGAAGCAACAAGTATTTACTTGGAATGGTGAGATCTGGGATAGACATTTACGGTAGTAGAATTTGCCAACTTTTTTTCTCAACCATTTGCTAGTGTGCTACACAAGGGGTCCATGTACCACTGTATAAATGAACAACTCTATTGCAACTGTATCCCCAGTCCATTTTCATTTTGCATGAGGTAGGTGGTTCTTTTTAACCTCTATGGACTTCTGAAAACTGCAGAGTTTACTTGAAATATTCTCCTTCATGCAGCAAAATTGACTTGAGTAGAAAATCCAGTGCTTAGCCGAAAAAGCAACATCCCTGTTAAGGGCCATATATATCATGATCCATTTTTAGGGAGCAAAGGTGTCTCTGAATTGAGGTTCAGTCTTAGAATACCAAGCTCAATCATGCTGACGTTCTGGCTCCAAAGAGGTTTTAACTTTCTGCTCATGTTTTATTGTGGCTAGATCCTCTGTTGGCAAGTTCCTTGTTTCTGCAATGAGTCTTTTGACTCCCACCATCCACTGGTTTACTTCAGTGACATGGTCCACCATTAGCGAACGATGAATCTCATCAGCAGCATCCCAGTGTTGACTCTTGAATTCTGAAAGGAAGAAGACAATGCCTCAGAACATCTTCAAGGGAACTCACTCCTAAAGGAGCTATTAAACGAAGAAAAAACGTGTGTATGATTTTATTCCCCATACGTCTTTCCTACTTATATTTCAGCAGTACCTCTGCAGAAGCAGTTCAACAAAGAGGCCGGAGAAGTTCATAACATTTCAGGCATGCCTCAAAGCCTGCCATTGCTACTCACCTTGTATTAAAATCTTCATTCCCTTTCTCACAGGAGCTGAAAGTTTGCCTTGTTCCCACATCTGCTGCAGAATCATCAAGCGCTTGCCAATGTCATCACAAACCTGTTTCTGAAAAGAGAAATACAAAATTAGCAATGCTCTTATTCCGGCAATAATTAAAGGTTAATAGAAATTATCTTAAATCATGCTTTTGTGATGGTTGAGTCCACTTTTATGATACCACACTGCATGCCTCCCTTCAAATCGGGAGTCTCCAACATTTTGGAGCCAGTAGGTATGCTAGGAATATGCTATAAGCATCAGCAAGAATGGCTGCCATGAAATGCAAGCCCAAATAAAACAAATGCCGTGGAAAGATATTCACAGAAGGCAAACTGGTGAGTTTAAAAGAAATTTGTTCAAGAAGCCAAGTACAAAATACAAAACTATCCTGCTGAAGTCACTTCCAAATCCCTCCCTCAAATACCTTACGCTGCACACAAACAAAACTCATAGACGCTTTTATGGCCATTAAAGAAAGAATGCTTTTCCATTTTCTCCCTTTGGGCATAGTCTGCCTTACTCAGCCACTGAGTAAGGTCCAGAGGCAGGCATGTAGCCAGGAGGGGCTCAGCCTCTCTCTCTTCTCCCCCCCCCCCCCCAAATTCTCAGGGTGATCCAAGAGAAGGCCTTACTGGTACATTATTTAAACTGTTATGTGTATTCATATCATGATCTGATCACTACGCTCAATATATCCCATATGCATGGGGGTATTGGGATGATACAAAAGGTTTGCTAGGGTAGATCCTCTGTCACGCTAAGAGCAGATCAGGTGAACGAATCTATTATATAATAAACAGTAAACAATAATTATCAAAAATAGTATGTATTCGCAGGGACACTATTACAGTATAAAATCCACAGTGGAATCAAGGGTTTACATATAAAAGTACAGCGATATTCACACAATGGTTGAGTTCTCTTTGAGAAATTGCATCAATGTACAACACAATAAGCATTATAAATTCAACAAATCATAATACAGTGTTCTGTTAGTGAGGAAACAAATTATAAAGTCTCACGTCCTGTTTCCCCGTTATGGAAGTAATCTCTGTCTATCTGTAACCAATCAGGCAGGGGACCAGGAATAAAGCCCGTAATGGACGGGAAACGACTCAAGGACCGCTGGAGTAGCCTTGGGCATGCAGTGCGCATGCGTCGGTTCGTGTGCGTAGAAACTGCAAGGGTAGCTGGTCGCTGTAGTCGGAAAGGGACGCTAGTTAGGAGGATATGGTGACCATATCCTGCCCATGGAATGGTCCGTCCTCCTTGCTACATTGAAAGCTCACCAAGACTATACTCATTTGAGGACGCCCATCTTGACAGCCATAAGACGAAACGGCCCCCCGCCGGCTTGGGGGAGAGCTCCTGCCGTCAGGCAACCCCAACCCCCCTTCGTCTCTCTCACCACGGTGAGACGAGCAAGGGGCAGCTTTTCCCTCCGCTGCACTGTCAGCTTGAACATTTCCATAGACGCTAACTCAACTCGACTAGAACTACAAGGACCACACACCCCCGCGGTTAGCCATCACAGCGACGCCGCGCTTTGTTTAAACCTCCTAACTAGCGTCCCTTTCCGACTACAGCGATGTTCTCTGGCTGCTACCACAACAACTGATAATGCCCCCCCCCAAAAAAAACTAACAGCTGGTGTGAGGGCTGCAGGGATTCATGGGTCACAAAACAAGTTTGCATATGCTACAGGGAAGCCTTAGTTTAAAATGAGATGGCTCTGCCCACCAGTCACGCATCTCCTGCCAGCATGTGTTCTTCAACAGAATATCCCCAGGAACTGTGGCACTCAATAGAAAGTACTTAAAGAAGGGCCACACTGAATAAATTAAATGTTTATTTTGTCCAGCATTTGTTCACACATCAGCCAATCAATTGCCTGTGAAAAGCTGCTAATACAGGTGCACTTAAACTAGAATTATTATAGTTTGACACCACTTTTAACTGCTATGGCCCAGTGCTATGGACTCATGACAGTTGTAGCTTTCGAAGGTCTTTAATCCTATCTGCTAAAGAGTGCTGGTGTACTTCCATGGTTCCACGGCATTGAGTCAAGGCAGTTCAAGTGGTGTCATACTGCATTAATTCTACAGTGTAGATGCACCATCGGTTTCAAGTAAGCTAAGAACATGACCAACTCAGCCACCTTTTATCCCAGTGCCTTCCAAATACACTGGCGTATGTGCAACATTTGGCACCTGGGGGATGCCACCCTGGCGAATTCAGGACAATGAAACAAGCCATAATTGCAGCTAATTAGACCCAATAACTTTCTTTAATCCAGAAAAATAGGAAACCATGAGAAAGGCCTGCAGCTCTTCTCACCCGCAGAGTCTTCCTGCAAATATCCAGAGCCTCATTCAAAGGGGAAAGAACATCTTCCATAGCACAGTCTTCTTCAGCCTCTGAGACAAGTAGATTTGTGACCTCTGCCCTCAGAGAAGGGCCTGGCAACCCTGTAGGAGGAGGCAGGCCCACAAGACATGGTGGGGACGCTGGCAGGCCACCTAAGTAGGTAGGCATAAGTCAGGTTGGGAGAAAAGGATTATTCAACATATACCCAGTTTAGTTAATAAGAACAAACTAGGACCTAAAAATGAAAACCAGGTAAATAAAGTATGTTTGGAAGACCCATCCTTTAGTAGAAATGTCAGAATATGTTGTACTACAACTCCCATCAGATCTTACGAGTATAACAACTAGTGAGGGATAGTGGGATATGCAGTCTAGCAACATCTAGTAAAACAAACACATTTACTCCCATCTTAGAGTACAATATGACTTTGATTACTCCAAGTTCAGGGTTTTCCATTCCTAGTTCTGTGAACTATGTGTGATGAAAGAAATAAAATAAAACTGAAAGGATAAAGTTGGTAACAAGCTTTTGTAACCTAAGCCCTTTTCCTCAGGTGAATGGGCTGAAGTCTTTCAATTCTACTTTAACAGAAATTATCCTTCAAACCACAACTAAACAGACCTTCCAAGTATGTTAACCATTGCAGCTGGAGAATACTATACAGCAGTGTTTCCCAACCTTTTTTGAGCCGTGGCACACTTTTAACATTAAAAAAATCCGGGGGCACACCACCAACCAAAATGACACTCTAACACAGTAAAGAACGGTTGGGGGTTGGAGGCCTGCTGGGAGTAGCTGCTGGGAGAGCCGAAGCCAGGGAGGGGGTGGAGCCAGGCTGCGCCATGCCCCGCCCCCTACCCTCGGCTTCACCTCTCCCAGCAGCTGCTCCAGTCTTGATGGGGGCAGTGCCAAGCCAGCGGTGCCAGAGCCAGCACAATGCTGGCTTGGCACTGTCCCCTCAAGGCTGGAGCAGCTGCTGGGAGTGCCGAAGCCGGGGAAGGGGGCAGAGTCAGGCCCCTCCCCTCCCCCCAGCTTCAGCTCACCTACAGGCCACACCATGCCCCGCCCGCTCCCCCCAGCTTCAGCTCTCCTACAGAGGAGGAGCATGAGCGGTGAACGGGCTTCAGTGGGCGAGGGGAGAGAGTCATGGGAGTCATGGCAGATTGAAGGCTGGATGACAGCCGAAGGAGGCGCCGCCCCGGTCCCTTCTTTTTCTTCGCCACTGCCCGGCCCTTCCTCCTCCTCCCCCAAGCAGCAGGAGTTTGGCAGGAAGGGGGGGGAGGAAGGGGGGCAGAGAGCTTTTCTCGCGGCACAGCAGGAGGTCCGTCACGGCACACTAGTGTGCCGCGGCACACTGGTTGAGAAAGACTGCTATACAGAACATTTCATGTTAGTCACACTTTTTGACATGCATAATTTTATGACAGTTTTCAATTTTATTAGCAAACCAGAGGTTAAACCAACCCCTTATAAGAGATGCAGACATACAGATAAATTGTAATAACAAAATGGATGGAACTTAAGTATATTTTAAAATACCATATATATTATTATTTCACACAGACGCAGAGGTTTCTAGTTACTTTGACACAGCACACACTGCAGCCAACACACTAATGTGTTACATCACAGCTTGGAAAGCTCTGTTCTAGAAGAGCATGGTCACTCCTGCCTGAAGAACCCATTACATCCGCCCCATTTATCAAGACATCACTGTTGGTTAGAATCAGAACTAAAATAGATGATCTCATTGCCTCTTTAACCTTTTGGACCATGAAACAGTCTGCAAAGCAAATGAGGAGTTAACTGGGCCTGATATTCTTTACTATTTGTTTATCCCATTATTTTATTTCATTTATTTGTTTTGTACAAGAGGCAATCCTTGACACATGATTTGGAAAGCTCTGATAGAGGATTGTTTATGTTTCTCACTGACCACAATATATTTACAAGCTCTAATCACCTGGGTTCCACTCTTTGTGCCATTCCACTTTCTCACCTGTCAGAGAAGTGGTTGCTTCCTGTGAAAGTAAGGCTGACTATTTGCCTACTGAAATTGTACAGGAGTGTCAAAAAAACCAGCCTCAGCTAAGGATAGTGTGTCTCCTCTGAATGAATGACTGGGGGAGGCAATGGGTTGGATGATTTTTTTAAAAAAACAAACAAATGAAACTGAACCCAGACAAAACAGAGGTGCTTGCCATGCCATCAAGGGTCCTAATCTAGGGGTAGTGTGTCAACCAGTCTGCCTTTTTTTTCTTTTGGTCGTATCAGGAGCGACTGCAAGTTGTTTCTGGTGTGAGAATTGGCCATCTGCAAGGACGTTGCCCAGGGGACACCCAGAGGTTTTGATGTTTTATCATCCTTGTGTGTGGCTTCTCTCATGTCCCCACATGAGGAGCTGGAGCTGATAGAGGGAGCTCATCTGCACTCTCCCTGGATTCGAACTTGTAACCTGTCTGTCTTCAGTCCTGCAGGCACAGGGGTCTCCTGATGATCTCAGGGCTCGTGTGGGCTGGCAGCAGGAGATGCGGTCCCTCAAGTAGGCTGGACCCGAACTGTTCAGGGCTTTATAGGCTAAAGCCAGCACCTTGATTTGCACCTGGAAACAAATTGGGAGCCAGTGTAACTCTTTCAGGAGCGGAGTAGTTCTTTCCCTATATACTGCTCCACTAAGCAGTTTAGCCGATGACCTTTGAATCAGTTGAAGTTTGCCAGCTTGATTAGGATTGAGTAGCCTGGGGGCTGGAAAGCCTGGCTGTTGCTGCCTGGGGGCATCCGTTGTTTGAGAGGGTTGTTGTTATTTATTTATTTCACAATATTTATATGCCGCCCTTCTCAACCCTGAAAGGGACTCAGAGCAGCTCACAAGCAAAATGCAAATACAATGAACTATAATTATTGCCACAGTACAACATCAATATTACATTGTACTATAACAGTATCACATTGAACTATAACAATTCTCTCTATCTGGCATTACTTCGTGAACAAAGATTCTTAGGAAGGACTCATCCCACGCTTTTTACAAGCGCGTTGATGACTAAGAAGGCCAATCCGAGATAGGCAAGTCTGGTTGCAGAAAGCACAGCAGAAAGTCTCCTTGGGTAATGTTGTTTCCAAGTAGCAGTTCTTTCTGCATTGCCGTTTCTCTTCGAGACTCATTCGGCGTGTCTTCTCGAAAGAGGCCGCATAATCGTGGATAGTGCGTCTCCATGCCTCCCGATGTGAGGCCAGGGTGGACCATTGTTGGTGATCAATCTGGCCAAGCCTGAGCTGTTGTTTCAGGGAGTCTTGTTTCAGGGATATCTCTTCTTTGGGGCGCCTCTCTTGCGCTGACGCGTGGCGAATTCATCTTTGGGAGGTGGTGGTCCTCCACCCTACAGACGTTCCCTGCCCAGCGCAGCTGTGTTCTCAATAGCATGGCCTCAATGCTGGTGATCCCTGCTTGCTCAAGGACAGCAACATTCGTCACATAGTCCAGTGTACATTTAGGATTGTGCGAAGACAGCGCTGATGAAAGCGTTCGAGGAGTCGTAGGTGTTGGCGATAGGTGACCCATGTTTCAGACCCATATAGGAGAATAGACAGTACGATAGCTCTGTACACACTGATGTTTGTGCTTTGCCTCAGGTGCTTGTTGCTCCAGACTCTTTTGTGAAGCCTTCCGAATGCACTATATGCCTTTGATAATCTGTGATCTATCTCTTTGTCAATCTTGGTGTCTGAACAGATGATGCTTCCCAGGTAAGTGAACTGCTGGACAGACTTAAGCACAGATTTGCCTATGCTGACGTGGGGATGATGGTGTTCTTACTGTGGTGCAGGCTGGTAGAGGACTTCCCTTTTCTTCAGGCTGACTATAATTTATAACAATTATATCGCAATATTAATAGTAATATTGCATGTAGCACAAAATATATAGTTATAGTATCATATTGTTAGTAGTAGTGGTAATATACTGCATTACATTACAACAGTATCAATATTATATGCATACACAATGTATTATACGGTACTATATTATACTATAATACCAAATGCAACATACTATGCCATTGTCACAGTACAACAGTTACATGTCACATTGCATTATAACAAATTATATCGCAATATTATTATTAGTATTATTATACAACTACTATTATTATTATTTTGCTTTCCTCTCAAAAGTCGATTAACAAAAACAGTCGATTAAAAAAAAGGAGAAATGGGCCACGACTGGATCTTGGAGGCAGAGATGTTGGGAAGGGGGAAGGGAGGCCCAAGCCTGGGGGCGGATGGGGCCTTCCTGACCTGCTCCAGAGGAAGGAGGGGGAGGCGGGTCTGCTGGCGGTGTCGCCCCCGCCGCCGCCTTCGCTGCCGTCCTGTCAGGCGCCGCCCGCTCGGCCTCCGGGGGCCCTTCTGCGGGGCGTCGTGAGAGGGGGCCCCGCCTGGCCGCCCCGCCCCGCGGCCCCTGGCGCTGCTGCAGCCCGTACGAGAACTGCGGGGGGTCGTTCCAGCCGCGCTCCCGGTTCCCTGCGAAAGAAGCGACAGACCCGGCGTCACCCTCGGCCGGCCCTCGGCCCCCGCCCCTTCCCTCAGGGCGGCAGGCAGGCAGGCAGGCCTCCCCTCGGCTCACCCGGCTTCACGTAGAGCTCCGCCATCTTGACGCCTCAGACACTGACTGAAGGGCAGGAGGGGCGTGGCCTCCGAGGGGCGAGACGTGGCGCCTGCGCGAGGCCTCGGAAGTGGTGAGGGACCCGGATGCGTCGTCATAGCAACGCTCTCTTTGCCTCCTCCCTCCCTCTCCCGCCTCAGCCACTGACTGAAGGGCAGGAGGGGCGTGGCCTCCGAGGGGCGAGACGTGGCGCCTGCGCGAGGCCTCGGAAGTGGCGAGGGACCCGGATGCGTCGTCATGGCAACGCTCTCTTTGCCTCCTCCCCCCCCCTCTCAGACACTTTCCCCTCAGGAGGAGCCCTCCCTTAGTTTTACCAGTGTCAGTCATGGTTGCTCCTGCTGAGACGGCGAGGCCGGCTGAAGGAGAGAGGAGTTACTCCCCTGAGTTACTTACACCAGTGTTTTTCAACCTTCTTTGAGCCGCGGCACATTTTTTACATTTACAAAATCCCGGGGCACACCACCAACCAAAATGACACAAAATGACACTCTAACACAGTCATACATATAGTTAATATGTTTTTGAATGTATTTATACACTCAGTGTGGAACCTGGGCCTGTTTCGATGAACACAACATAGATATCCTGGCAGGAATGGCAGAAAGACACACATTTCCCACACAGCACTCCCATAACCAAGAGAAAATGCTATAAGAGTTTGGTGGGCATTGACCTTGGGTTTTGGAGTTGTAGTTCACCTATATCCAGAGAGCACTGTGGACTCAAACAATGTTGGATCAGGACCAAACTTGGCATGAATACTCAATATGCCCAAATGTGAACACAGATGGAGTTTGGGGAAAATAGACCTTGACATTTGGGAGTTAACAGTTTCTGGGATTTATAGTTAACACACAATCAAAGAGCATCCTGAACTCTTGCAACAATGGAATTGAACCAAACTTGGCACACTGAACTCTCATTACCAACAGAAAGTACTGAAAGGGTTTGCTTGGGAATTGACCTTGAGTTTGGAAGTTGTAGTTCACCTACACCCAGAGAACACTGTGGACTCAATCAATGTTATGTTATGTTGTTGTTTGTTTTCTATCCAGAATCACAATGTTGGAAGGAGGCTCGCCACTTTAAGGTCCCTCTAAAACAGGCATGGGAAAAATTTCCCACGACACACCTGATGATCGCTCACGGCACACTAGTGTGCCACGGTACACTGGTTGGGAAACACTGACTTACACAATACATACTAAAACACTGCTTGTAGATGTCGAAAAGCGGTAGGCGTTCCGTGGGAGGGCCCTCCCGAGTGCCTTCTCAGCGAAGCTCCTCTTCATTTGTGCATTTACTACAAACACTCTTGGGTTTCTTAGAAGTTGGAATTCAATCTGGGACATATTCTCACTCTCTCTTGGCGAACTCACCGTGGACGTTCCCGCTGTGCGTTATACGCCCTGTATGTCATGCAGAGCGCTCACCTGAATTAGACTCATTCGAAGCATCGCCTCCCATCTACTGGATTAACGCACCCTCACTGACCTACAGAACACGACAACTATTAAGCAGTATGGACCGGTGGCCTTAACCCATGGCTTCCCAGCTGTTTGGGCCTCCAACTCTCATAATACCTGGTCATTGAACAGACTGGTGAGGCCTTTGGGAGTTGGAGGCCCAAACAGCTGGGGTGCGGTTGAAGGATGCCTGGTGTAGACACTTCGACAGCCACGTCTATCTGGCTAGAGAAACATAGGATGAATAGAAATGTACCCAGCTCGTTTCCAATTGCTTCCAGCACGAAAAAGTCTTGGGCATGTCCCCACGCATCCCCTTATTCATTAGAAATATGGAAAGAGCCTTTTGGTCAAAATGTGGTTGGAAGAGACTTCTGATTCATGCAATGACAATAAATGTGAAACACGGGAGTATAAGTCAGACTTCCCAATTAACGATTTGGATGCTAACCCACGTGTTGTCTGTTGAACCTTTACGGTCAAGAATTCAGGTTCTGCAGAGTAACTATGGCTCCTCATTTGAGCCCGAATGCATTTGGCCTAAAGGATGAGAGGCCAAGAAGACCTTTGTTAGCCACCTTGAGTCCCCACAGGAAGAAAGGCAGGGCATAAATAAGAACATAGAACATAAGAACATAAGAAGAGCCATGCTGAATCGGGCCTCAGCCCATCTAGTCCAGCATTCTGTGTCACACAGTGGCCCACTAGTTGTACACAGGGATCTCTAGCAGAAAGGAGGGCAAAACCCTCACCTGCTCCCGACCCCCCACAACCAGTACCGGGGAAAATCCTGCCTGCCTCCATCAACACAGAGGTGGCACTTGGATGTCCATTTCAGTAGCTACTGATTCCCTTGGTATCCATGAATCTGTCTAATCCTGCCTTGAAGCTGTCCAGGCTGACCGCTGTCACAACCTCCTCTGGAAGTGAGTTCCATAAGAGGTTGTGACAGCGGTCAGCCTGGACCTTTAATTATAAAGTTAATAATAATAAACTGGGCGGTGTTTTGGAGAACAGGGCATAGTTAACCCACTATTGTGCTTGAGATTACATGGGGGCAGCTGTGCTGAAAGACAGCAATCGGCTTAAGGCCACTCAATGAACATGAGGTCCAAGCGAGGATTTGGGCCTATGCCCCTCTTTATACACTACACAACACACTTGTTTAATTTAGTGTGAATCATTTTCAAGTAAACACAGAATTGTTTAGTGGCATTTCAATTTGCATTATAATTTAGACATTTGCGTGGCGTCCCAAGAATAATAATTGGAATAACTCATTCTAATGAGCAAGCCTCTAGAATTCTAATGAGCAATTCGTTAGAGCAAGTACATGAGCAAGTCATTCCGGCAGCAGTTTTTAAAAGAGGAAATTGAAGCCAAATTGGAAAGCAAGTATCGCTTTCTTCCATATTAGTAATTTATTTGCACAAATGATCAGATATAAAGTATCACTGAGGTAGACTTGAGTCTATCTTAGTCTAGATCTAATTATAAATTGCTTACACTAGGCCCAAAACTGCAAAGGGAATGTATTTGGAGATCTACCCTCCCACTCACCAGCCCTGGGCATCCGTTTCTAACACAGACAGAGTGGAACTCAGTAAGCCATTTCACCAACGTTGAAGAAACATTATATTTATATACTTCCTTTTAAAATAAAAAGAATCCACAGGAAACATTTCCATTCCCCTTATCTTAATTCTCTTCTCAAAACTATGAATCGCTTGTCTACCTTGGAGCTGCTGCTCACCAGCACAGGGCACATGGTGGTGGTCTGGGTGGATGGGCCCCGGTCCATGTGCCAGGCTAGGCATGCTGGTGGTGTTATGAAGGACAATCATGAGTGCTGGTGCAACACACTTTGTTACAGACATTTTGCTAGTGGGCACTGGTATGTGTTATGTGCACCATCTGATTGTTGTATGCTTAACTGTGGTCACTGGCTTATTTCAGAAGTGTTGATTTCCAGTGTCTGAGTGGTTAGCAACTTCTGATTTGGGTGGCCATGGCCACATGTTACTCAAACATATTCAGAAGCTAGATGATTGGCACATTTTTTGCCAATGAACAAGTGCGGTGAGATTGGTAGGGCTCTACCAGTTTGGGCCATGTTGAGAAGAAGAAGTGTAGTCCTTCATGAAAATGAGGGACGGTTCTGTGCCTCAATGCAGGGATTGAGAGTATATTGGCCCTTCCTTAGGGGAAATGCTTCTCTTATTGTTATGACTGACATCGCCAGAGGCCCACAAGCATATATTTGCTGCCTCAAACCAAGAAATGTGCCTGCTTAGAGGTGCAAAGATTGTTTCTTTCCATTGGCTCTGCAGTTGGGTTTCAAATGCCAAGCATTCATGCTACAGCTGGGGACAGAGACTGGAGATGTCCACAGCTTTAACTATGTAAAATCAAGTGCAGCTACTGCTTCAGGAAGCTGTCATGCCTGCTCTGCCCTGTTCCACAAACCTCAAAGGGCCGAGGAGTAAGGTTTTTAAGCCTGTGTGGTGCTTTTGATGCTGTCTGCTGCACATGCCAAGGAACATTCTCAAACATTCACGTGCAGCATTTCTCTCCCCAATAACATCTTTTCTTCATAACAACTATGTAGCAAAGGACTAGAAGGAATATGCATAGCATGTCCAGGAGCAGCCAGGACCCCCTCCCCCAAGGGCAAATCTTGGTTGTATGTGTTGGCTCTTTTCGCTTCTGTGAAAGAAGCAACAGACACAATTGCACTATTTACATTCTGAGCCTGGACATCAGAAGAAGGCTGCTGTTAAGTCTCACGTGGGGCCCACCATCTCCTCCATGCAGCCTCAGCTGCCTTAAGGTGTCTGCAGCATGGAATGTTTTTGGCGGAAGGCTTCAAAGAAAGAGAGCACCCCCCTCTTGCGCGTGGGGCCCCCACTGCCGTTCTTCTGCAGAGAGTGCCCCGAGACAGGAAATGGGCACATGGTGGAGTCCACTGACACTGTCCGTTTCATTTTCAGGATGGAGCGTGAGCCAATTTTTGGTTTGATCCGTGATGTTGACGCCACTAAGCACTTCTGATACTGAACCTATCAAAGAAACAATAAGCAAGCCCTGTTAAAATTTCAATGTACAGACAGTCACATTTAAAGAAACCTGTCAGTTGTTGTGTTTATTAGTTATTAGAAGGGCGTATGCTTCAAATGGCTGCAAGCCAGTAAGTTGAAGGTGAACCCGGCGAAGACGGAGATCTTGTGGCTGGGCCGCCCGGAGGGGGTAGAGACCCAGTTGCCGACATTTGACGGTGTGGTCCTTTGTCCGCAACCGTCTGTAAAGAGCCTAGGGGTCCGGCTGGACTCCCAGCTATCTATGGAGGCGCAGATTGCCTGCGCCTGCAAGATAGCCTTTTACCATCTGCGTCAGGCAAGACATCTGGCTCCTTACCTCTCCCGCTGCGACCTGGCCACGGTGATCCAAACCACGGTCATCTTGAGGCTCGATTACTGTAATGCGCTGTACATTTGCCTACCCTTGTCGGCGATCCGGAAACTCAAGCTGGTGCAGAACGCTGCAGCACGCCTGCTCTCAGGAGCATCAAGATCTGCCCACGTGACTCCACGTGTTAGTTTTAACTTTCAAGGCCTTATATGGTTTGGGGCCACTGTACCTGAGGGAGCGGCTTACCCCTTATGTGCCCAGGAGATCACTGCGCTCAGAGGGGCTCAATCTTCTGGACATGCCGGGCATTAGGGTTTACAGACTTGCTAGCACGCGGCAGAGGGCGTTTGCCGTAGCAGCGCCAACTTTGTGGAACACCCTCCCCGAAGAGATACGAGCTACCCGGGACTTAATGCCGTTCCGCAGAGCTGTAAAGACCTGGCTCTTTAGACAGGCATTTGGCCCATAACCAATGCCGCATTATTCACCATTCTGCTGTGCCGCTGCCAGCATACTTCTATTGCTACTGTAGTTCCGTTGTTTACATGTTTTTAACCGGGGGGTTTTAACTGTTTTATTGTATTTTATGTGTTTTTACCTGTATTAACCTTGTGAACCGCTCTGAGCGCCAGAGAGAGCGGTATATCAAATTGAACCAATAAATAAATAAATAAATAAATAAATAAAAAAATAAAATAGCTCCTTCCCTCAATGAAGCCAAGGTTCCCAGATAACAGACAGGAAATCTAAGATTGACGATCTATATCTGGTCAAGGACAACCGAACCAGAAATTGATTTGTTGAAAACCACAGTGTCATTGTCTCTTGGTTTATCCTGATGTAAACCTTTTCTGTATGTAGCCATGTCAAGACTGGGAAAATTTGTTTAACCACATACTGTACACAAACACAGCCCTGTTACTAGTTGCAGTACATGGATGATAATTTGTTTATCAGACACTTTGAAATTACTGGGAACTTTCACTGTTAAATGGGAAATGAAACTGGTACCACTCTGGAATTCAAAAGCATGTGTCTCTGAGATCTCTGACTACAGAATATTATTTATTCTGTATCAGAAGAAGAACAGGTCTGAGATAGGCAGAAGATAAAGCAGCTTGTAAAATCCTACAGGGAACTCTGGCAGGGCCTTTTGGTACTACTTACCATGCATGCAGCTTGAACCGCTTCTGAGATGATGCCAGCGTCTGGCTCACACCAAAATGCTGTGCACTGGAAACACTGCTGCCCCATATCAGTGATGAGGGCAAATGTGTGGGCATCTTTCCCAATTCCAATAAAAGTAACATAGCGGACTTGGCATTGCCAAATGCAAGTATCCTCTTCTTCCTCCTCCTCCTCTCCCTCCTTCTCCTTCGCCGACTCCTCAAATAAAACAATAAACTAATCTGATTAGATTAAAGATGTACCCAGACCAGCACTCCTCTTGCACTTCACTTCAGTCCTAAGTGTTAATCATTATATGTTGCCACCAAAATATAATTTTATTTTCCATAGTTTTAAAGAGAAATGTTTGTTCTCCAAACCCATCTCAAACTATTGAGCCTTTCCACATTCCAATAAATGTAGTGGCCAAAGGAGTTGGAGACATCCTGAGGTAGGATCAAAAAATGTCTCCCAGACTTGTGAAGTAGCTACTTGTCACTTCTGCTAAAATCAGAATAAACAGAGCAAGGGAGAGCATTCAATTTGGTTCACATAGGGAAAGGCAGGGTTAGGAGCGAAGAAGAGATGATTTGGGAAGAAAGAAAAAGGGGGTTAGAGTGTTTATGGCCTTTCTAAAACCCAAAGGGAAAGCCCTCTCTTTCTTTGACTCTCCAGATGTCTTGCTAATTATTGGCAGTGAAAGGGAGACTCATTCATCAACGTCTGGAGGCCCTGAGGTTCCCACCCTTCAGTTAAGTAATCTTTGAAGCATTCCTAGGCCAGTGTATGCATAATGTGTGCATACGTGTGTTTTTCCCCCCTCTTGGTCTTCATGTTATCTCCCTTCCCTTTATGGTGATGCATGGAAAGATGTATATTTCATGAAGGTAGTCCTAAAGTCTCCCTCTGCCATTGTATAGAAGGTTGTGCTTTGACGAAAAGAGACCTCCCAGTCCACAACGTAAGTGGGCACAATTTGCAGCTTCTGTTCCTCATCCCATGCTCTCCTAAACATTCTAAATCCATTAATTTCAAAGCACTCTGGAATTAAAGAATCCATTAATTTTATGGGAGAATTGAGCAACTGTTAATCTCTCCCACTGAAATCGTTGGGACTTAGAAGCTTTTACTTCTAGTTGCATCATGCAAATCCATGGCACAGAACGAATACTAAGGCTGCATTCTCATTTTAGCTATATTGATTCAGTAACCAACTGGACGGTCCACAATTTATCAAATTAAAAGGAGATGTTATGAGTCAACAGTATTTAGAGCAGCCGATAATGGTGAAATACTTTTAAACTATGGCAAGGAATGTTTGGACATGCATATAAGCCCAGCAGAATAAGATCAGACCCATGAATATCTCTTTTTTCTCTTAACCAGAAAAAATATGCTTTTCTCCAACATCACTGGATTCACAGTCTGCACAGATCTAAGATCTCTGACTACAGAATGCCAATGCAAGGTAAGGAGTCTCACCTCTGCTTGGTCTGCTTGCATCACTGAGTCTGAAATACTGATGACTGATGGAGTCCACTGCTCACGCTCATGGCTGCTTATCAGGTCTTCAATCGCATTGTTTAGTACGTCCATCCCTGAAGTTGTGAGACAAGAAAACAACACGGCAAGTCACTACCGAGCCAGAGAAGTGGTTCTCAAGAACAAGGTTTTGGACTGTAGAAGGAAGCAAGTTTGACAAAGACCAAATCCAGGAACAAGCGGTTAAGTGGGGGAATGAGATGTCATGCAAAAACTGGTAAAAAAGTGGCAAGAGGTAGCATTAGGAATTTTCAAGCAAACACCAGCCATATTCAGAGCAATATCTATCCCACCCATGTCAAAAGACAATGCTGAGATGCTTCAAACATGCTTGCATTTCTAGAGTTTCTAATTCCTTGCATGAAATTGTATTTTAAAAAATTCTCTTTCTAATACAATAACAATGGATCACCTGCTGAAATTCATAAGAAGTAAGCATTAAAGGGTCAACCCCCTATTTATACAGGATTCGGGGACATGGGATCTCTCTTTATAATTAAAAAATGCAATAAGCCCCTGGATTGCAAATTCTTTTGAGGAGGCACTGGGCAAAGAAGCTTTATCTATGGATTTTTTTTACTTAAATATACTTTCTATACTTCAAGCTGATTTCCCAACTAGAGATTGAGGGAAGATACGAGGGCGGGCCAACAAGTCCATGACTTTTTGAATGAAACACAGGTTTTTGTATTAAAAAATCATTTTATTTTTCAATGCAGTCTCCTTTGAGCTCTATACACTTTGTCCAACGTTTCTTCAATTTTTTTATCCCTTCCAAAAATAAGATTTGTCGAGGTCATCAAAATAGGTATTTGTTTGTGAGATGATTTCATTGTTGGAGTCAAATTTCCTTCCGCCAAGCCATTTCTTCAGGTTTGGAAACAAGAAATAGTCGCTTGGGGCTAAATCCGGAGAATAGGGCAGATGAGGGAGCAATTCGTATCCCAATTCATGGATTGTTGCCATGGCAACTGCACATGTGTGCACCTTTGCATTGTCCTGGTGCAAAAAAACTTTTTTCTTGGCCAAATGCGGTCGTTTCCCCCCCCAATCCTCATTAAATCGACCGAATAAGTTGGCATAATATTTGCCATTTATTGTTTTACTCAATGTGGATTCTACTGCGTGCATCCCAAAAAACGGTCGCCATGACTTTATTGGCTGACAAACCCACCTTGGCCTTCTTTGGCTCCGATTCACCCCGAGAAACCCACTGTTTTGCCTGCTGTTTGGTCTCTGGTGTGTTGTGGTGGATCCACATTTCATCCACGGTTACAAAATGGCACAAAAACTCGTCCATATTGCGGTTGAACAACACCAAACATTCCTGCGAAATTGTCACACGATTGCATTTGTGGTCGATTGTGAGCAAACGCGTCACCCATCTTATTTATTTATTTATTTATTTATTCATTCAGCTTAATAGACCGCTCTCTCCAGAGCTCAGAGCGGTTTACAGCAAAAAAAAAATCAGATAAAACACATAAAACATTAGAAAACCAGGTTAAAACCCCAAGTTAAAACCCCACTCCCACAATAAAACTACAACAAAACAACAGTAATGCAAGTGGCGGTGATGCGGCAGAGTGGCAGGTTATGGCGGGCACCGGTCAGAGGCCTAATGCCTGCCTAAACAGCCAGGTCTTAACGGATCTGCGAAATGGCATCAAGTCACGTAGGGCTCGCGTCTCCTCAGGCAGGGAGTTCCATAGAGTCGGCGCGACCACTGCAAACGCCCTCTGCCGCGTACTAGATAGCCTGTAGGTCTTTATGCCAGGCACCTCCAGCATCTTGAGCCCCTCTGAACGCAGTGATCTTCTGGGCACATATGGGGTAAGCCGCTCCCTCAGGTACACTGGCCCCAAACCATATAAGGCCTTGAAAGTTAAAACTAACACCTTGAAGGAGACCCGGAATTCAATTGGAAGCCAGTGCAGCTCGCGCAAGAGTGGAGTTACATGAGCAGATCTTGTGGCTCCTAAGAGCAGGCGTGCTGCTGCGTTCTGCACCAGCTTGAGTTTCCGGATCGCCGACAAGGGTAGGCCAATGTACAGCGCATTACAGTAGTCGAGCCTCGAGATGACCGTGGCTTGGATCACCGTGGCCAGGTCGCAACAGGAGAGATAGGGAGTCAGACGTTTTGCCTGTCGGAGGTGGTAAAAAGCTGTCTTGCGGAAAGCTTTTTCATACCCAAGTGATCATTTAAAATTGAAACCACTGAGCCATGTGAGATGCCTATGGCTTCCACAATCTCTCGCACTTTCAGTCTCCGATCGGCCAACACCATATCGTGAATCTTTTCAATTGTTTCGGGTGTAGAGACCTCAACTGGGCGTCCAGAACGTTCGGCATCTTCCGTGCCTATATGTCCACAACGAAATTCAGTAAACCACTTTTTAACCATTGAAATTGATGGTGCAGAGTCCCCATAATATTTATCAAGCTTAGCCTTGGTTTGAGTGATGGTTTCTTTCCGCAAAAAAATCATGCTTAATGAGCACACAAAATTCACTTTTTTCCATTTTCTCCTCAAATCACACAATAGTCTGCTATCAATCGCTGTCAAACACAAACTAAATGACACAGCTTGTTCAAATTTTGAAAGGAGTCAACTGACAGGTGCCTGTTGACAGGAGCAGTGTTGCTGAAAAGTTAAGAGGCGATAAATTCAAAATGTCACGGACTTATTGACCCGCCCTCGTATAGGCCCCTTCCACACAGCTGAATAAAATCCCACATTTTCTGCTTTGAACTGGAATGAATGGCAGATAACCCAATTCAAAGCAGATAATGTGGGATTTTCTGCCTTGATATTCTGGGTTACCGTATATGGCTGTGTGGAAGGTTCCTGAGCTTTCCCTCAGTCTTGGCTTGCTTTCAGTTCAACAGCACCGTCACTAACTATGAGAAATAAGGCTCATAGTTCTTTGACAAAACTAACAAGGGTGATTCATTAGAAAAAGTGGGCCCAGAGAGAACAAGGCTCTCCTGCAAGGATCCCAAAAGAAGCCACTCCCTTTGCTCAGAGAATATGCACAGAATCTCAGAAGCATCCAAACCAGCCAACACAGCTACTAACCTCCTCTACTAAGCGCAGAGCAGCCCATCATACACAAATACAGGTTGCAGAATACAACAAGAGCTACCTACCCATGGGTTTGGTCACTGGTAAGCTGCCAATATACAAAGCTTCATATTTCTGGACAGATTCTCTCGCGGCATCCAGAATGTCAACTGCCAGGAGCAAAGGACAGTGAGCACAGCCTCTCCATGCTACTGCACAGCCAATAAATCCCAGGGCGTTAAGGAAGAGAAGGTTCTGAAACAGGGCAGCTGGAAGGAGCCAGTCACTTTCCAGCCTGATTCAAGGCAAATCTCACTGAGTTAAGGCTAAAGATCCCCACATCACCACATTTTTCATCAGGAAAAAAAACCCTATGAGCTGAGATACATATGTTCTGTAGAAGCTACCAAACTTAGCACTAAAGGCCATATTGATCGGGAGTACAAGCAAGATCGTGCCAGTTCTTTCCCCTATGTTTGAAAATGAGCACAGTGTGGTTGTGAAACCGCCTTTCCCAGATGGCCAAAAACATGGAAACTTCTGCCTGGCAGTGAGTGCTAATGTGTTTTTCTGGTGGAGAAACTGGTAGCATGCCTCTGTCAGGGTTCCCACCCACCTCCCGAATGACTGTGAAAATGAGCTTTCATGATTGTCACTGGTATCCATTTTGAATGGAGAGAGTGGCATCGCACAACATTTATTAAAATCCACAGTGTGGATCATAAAAACAGAAGGAAAGAGCTCAACTGATTGAATGAGAGGCTCAGCCATGAATGTAGTCTTGCGAGGGAAGCCCTCACCCCAAGGGAATTGCTCTGCATATTTTCTGTTCAAAACAGCAGGAGGCAGTAAATCTGCCATAAATCGTAATAAATCTAGCTTTTTGCTTTTTAAAAACTCAATACATGGTTTATTTATGAAGATACAAGGGAGATGCTTTATGTCAGAACTCAGGATCAGTTTCCTGAGGAAAGGATAAGAGAAAATGCATGGGAAGAGGTTGGACTAGATGGCCCGTGTGGTCTCTTCCAACTCTGTTATTCTATGATTCTGTGCTTGCACTGGAACGGGATTTGGGAAATATAAAATGGCTACCTTGAGGAGATAAGGCTTCCGGAGTTAGAGGTTCAAGGGTAACAGATCTACTGAGGTTGTTACTTGCCACTGCCCGCTCAGACATGATCTGCAAGATAGAAAAAAGGCATGACAAGTTTGGAAGCAAATATCTGAAGTCGAGTTGGTGAGAAATTTCAAGAAAGAACCTCTTTCAATACATTAGCCCAGGAGATGACCAATTAATGAGGAAGGGTGTACAGATAATATCCTAATCCCCAACAGTATAGTAAAAAATAAGCCTTCAAAAGAAAGCCCCCTTGCTTTAATAAATGTAGCCTGGTCCTAGATCGGTTTATGCAAAAATGCTACCTGATTGATGTACTAACCGAATAAGCATGCATAGGACTGCAACTTTCTTTGTATCTTTGACCCAATACAACAATGACTACAAATCTAGTTCTCATAAGATCTATGAAGTAAAAAAGTCTGATGAGTTCATGGTATACAGCAGTGTTTCCCAAAGTGGGTGGTACCACCCCCTGGTGGGCGGTGGGGCAATCTAGGGGGGCGCTGGAAGGCTCAGGAGAATTTGGGGGTGCTGAACCCCTGTAAAGGGGCGGTGGGGGGGGGGGTGGCGTGAGCCAGGCGACAGGCTACCATCCATCTGTGTGTGTGTGTGTGTGTGTGTGTATCTCTCTCTTCTTCCCTCCTCCTGCTCCCTCCTCCTCCTCTCGCCAAGCAAGGGATAATAATAATAATAATAATACCTTTGGGGTTCCTTTCCAACTGGTTGAGTCTTATAACAATAATAATAATGTCCTTCAACATATTTAGTGGAACATGGATTGAGTGCGGTAACCAATTTAATAACAAAAAAAGAAACCGATTGCAAAATAGTCAATCGCGATGATTTGAGATTCCTGCTGCCGAAAATAGAGCCGAGGATTAATAGATTGGGAGCAGCATACGAGGTTCCTCCTTCTCATTAAGATGATTTCAAATGTTTTAACTTTTTTTGTATTACCTTTCTATTCTAAGTTTAATAAATAGTTTCATAATTTCAAACTTCAATGTTTCTAATTTACAACTTTATTATATTTTACAAAAAAAGGTAGAAATGTTAATACATCTTTCTGTTTAATTGCCATTAAAAAATTTAAAAATTAATTTCTAGGAGGGCGGTGAGTAATTTTTTTTCTGGAAAGGGGGTGGTAGGCCAAAAATGTTTGGGAACCACTGGTATACAGGAACAATTTCCAGCTACCAGAAACCATGGACAAAACTGCACTGGCTCTCTTCTTACAAAATGGCACCGAGGACCTCTGGGGCTGCACTACAGGGTCTAGACACCCTCCTACCCTCAGGTGTGCATGCACATAAAGGGACTGTGCCACAAGTCAGGAGGGGTACCTTAGAGCACATTTCATGCAGGGCTTTGGCAATGGCCTTGGCAGGCACATTGCAGTGGAAGACATGGCACTTCAGCACACAGGTGTCCTTGTCACTGGCAACGAAAGCAAAATCCCTGCAAGGAGAAGAGAGCCCAGTGAGCAAGGGCAGGGCTCCAATTGCTTGTCCTTGCTGCAGAAGGAAAGGGGAGGCCTTACCTGTCCCTTGGTCAAGCAAAGCATGTGGGGAAAGAAGAAAGGTGGGTTAATGCGGAGTCCCCAAACAAGCAACCCCACCAAGAGTCTGGGGAGAGTCATAATGTCTTCTAATAAGAGCAGCTGGAGTTCTTGTAGGAAGGATGTAGAGGAGCCCCAAGGGAACAGAAAAGTCGCACTACAGATGTCCCTCTTCTCCTCTTCACTCCTGCCCAGGAGAATGACCACCACTCACCTGCCATTGTTGCAGCCCACACCCCAGACACGGATGTTGATGATGGGCTGGCAGTGGATGAGGCTGTGGTCTAAAGGGTCCACCAAGCTCATGGTGTCTTTCTTCAGGATCATGACCATGTTTTGGCCCTGTAAGGAGAGACTCAAGGACTGTGACTGAGTCTCGGTTTAGGAATGATCAAAAAACCTACACATGCCTCCCCCCAATAAGGACTACAGTATAATGGGGGGGGGGGGACTGAAATAAGGATACCCACAGTGACATGAAAGGCTACCACAGGATGCGGTACTGCCCTGTTTTTTCCCCATTCTGTGCTAAAGTCATTGCCCGACATACACCTGAAATGTATAATTACACTGAACGGACAGGATACATCCCAAATCTACAAGCATTTACTCCAGGACAGGAAAAATGGATCAGCTATGCTTCCTTGATCACTAATAATGCCAAATGTATAATTTTTCCACACTGAAGAAGTACATAGCTTGACAATCCATCAACAGAATCATCAACATCTTTGTTCATCAGACATAAACTGGTTACATATTTTTGATTTTATACAAAATGCTTTCCGACACATAGGACAGACCTATACTGGATGCTACATTTAACTGTATACAAAGTTAGCTTATTTTCGACATACCATAAATAGAAAAATGAACAAAAAGGATGACAGCACCTTTGGCTTGGACTTGTCTCATGATGTCACTAATTTCTTAATACTCTGATGGTAAGAGATCATTAGAAGATTTTCCTTTTACAAAATGAAGTCATTTAACAGATTATTTGTGTTTGTGAAAGAGATGCTTTCCAGTAACAGGGAAGGAATGGCATCATATGATAAGTCTAAGGCAAAAGACACTGTTCTCCTACTCTAATTGTGATCTGCCTGCCTAATGTGATAAACTTCTATATCTTCTTCCCTGGTGCTCAGATACCTTTGACGCTCACCTCACCCCATCGATCAGCGGGGTCCCAATTGTCACACTTGTTTTGAGAGAGTTGCTGGATGCAGTTATTCACTGCAATGCTGCTTTTGCCAGGAGCCAAGTCTTCCTCCGGGATCTCCACCCAGCCTAATGAACGCACAACAAAGCACTGGCAACAGAGATAGACAGAGTCACTAAAAAGCATATGTCAGGCTTCCTTAGTCCTTATTTTGCTACCCAGCCCCACCATTCACTTGTTTTTAGTGAATATGGAGAAAAGAAACAAACTTCCTCCATCTGATTCTCAGCCATGTCTAAAGTTGGATGATACTTCACCACCACTCTGGATATTTCTGTTTGGAATTCTACCATGTACCTGCCACTACAAAAACAACCAATTTACTATTCTTGCTTATCATTAAGACATCTATATTATATGACTATCATACACAAGCCCATATATGTCTTTCAAGGAAGGGGAGGAAGAAGGGCTTATCCACCTTCCTTCCACTTCATACAATTTTAGTTTGCATTGCATCTTTGAAGGGTGACCAAATAGTTCTACTTGCTAAATTGGTTAGCTAAATTCAGTCATGAATTTTTCAATTTTTCAATTGATTGATTGAACTCTGGTGGTAATATGTAAATATTAGGGTGGATATCTCCAGCCGTAATACTTTGATATCCATTAATTTTTCATATTAAAATTAATATTGACCCCCGGCGTCCAACGTTTCAAAATCGAAGCCGTGATCGCTATTTCCGCCCTTATTATCTCGCGATGCTTCTGAGCTGGGGGGAAGAGTGGAGGGCAAGCCCTCCACTCTTCCCTCCCTGCCCTACCAGCTGAGAGGCATCCCGGGTTATATTTAACCCCTGTTGCTTCTCAGGTGGCAAGGGAGTGTGCAGACAATGCCTCCACACTCCCCTGTCACCTGGGAAGCAAAGCGGGTTATCTTTAATCCGCCTCACCTCTCAGTTGGTGACAGGAGACTAGAGGGCAGCATCACTCTCCACTCTGCTCTCGCTCTGCTCAGCTGAGTGAGATCAGAGTGGAGGGTGGTGCTGCTTTCCAGTCCCCTCTCGCCAGCTGAGAGCTGAGACGGGTTAAAGATAACCCGCTTCAACTCTCAGATGGTGAGAGGGACTGGAGGGCAGCAGCTGGGAAAGAGGTGCAGAGGGCATCCCCTCGCCTCCTCCTTCCCAGATGAGAACTAATGCGCATCAAGGCTATCGCGCTTTAGTTCTCGGCTGGGAAGGAGGAGGCGAGGGGATGCCCTCCACACCCTTCCTTCCCTGATGAGAACGAATGCACAGGGGTTGATTCCCAGCTGGCGTAACGGAATAATAACAAATTTCATTATTAATTACGTTTCAATTTCAAAATTATTACAAAATTTTGCGGAACATTTTCTATTTTGAAACAACAGCGGCAATTCCCCCACACACGAGTTTAAAAACAATTTTTAATGGATCAACTGTGTATTTTTATCTTGTTTTATATTGCAAGTATGATGCTGAGTAATGGTGGCTTTATTGTTGCGAATAAATAAATAAATAAATAAATAAATAAATATGATAGATAATGGTTTTATTGTTGCTTTATAATATTTCGTATTAATTGTTTTTATTGAGTGTATTTATGTGGCATCATCGATGCGGTTGTAAAGCCGCCCTGAGTCTCCTTGTGGGAGAAGGGCGGGG
The DNA here is from genome assembly GCA_030556195.1 of Anolis apletophallus. Classification (NCBI taxonomy): domain Eukaryota; kingdom Metazoa; phylum Chordata; class Lepidosauria; order Squamata; family Anolidae; genus Anolis; species Anolis apletophallus. Next base: position 140,901,129 of record JARBWK010000005.1, read on the forward strand.
TAGAAATAAATAAATAAATAAAATCTTTAAATACCCGCATAGTAAGTCTTTATACAACTGGGAAGAGGAAATTAAACATGCCAGTTTGGGGTAATATTATGTGAGACAGGATCACTGAGGAGAGTATTATTTGCAGGTGAACAGCTGCCAAGGGTCAACCTAGTAAAAGATATAGATGGGGAAGCTATGTACACTTACATAAAATTAAGGTTTGCTTTAATCAATAGACTTTTTGTCTAGATAAGCATCACATCATATAGTGTTATAAGTGGTATGAGGAATGTGTCACAAAGTACAGAATGCCATTGCAACAAGTTAAAGAGGTTGTCTTCTTCCTGCTGTGCCCCTCAAGGACCCAGGGATGACCATCCGGCTGCTCTCTGCATATCAAAGTTCAGGAAAAGGAGCCTGGCACTTCAAAGGGCGGTTCCAGTTCAAAGCCCGCCAGATGCTGTTCTTATCTGATGGCGCGCGAGGCTTGACCCGTTAGGGCAACAACCGGGTCAAGCGGCGCTGACAGTTATATTACTTCATATAGGATGGCCAGAACAAAAGCACTTGGTGTGATAAACTGGTCATCCCATAAGTGCGCATTCCAGAGATAAGGAGAGCTGGGAAGATAGTTCATTCCCCCATCCCAACACCACTCGTCAGTCAGGGAGAGGAGAGGAGGCCTTTGTTTAGCTGTTCAGGCAGTGCTTCTAAAGCAGAGGTGGTTCCTACCATGATAAGAGGGCTTAAGGCAATAGCTGTCTCACTATAAAAAAAATATAGTACTCTGACTTCCATTTCCACCTGCCAGGTCTCAACTCATGCCCAAACTGTGGGGATTGCATGTGGTTTTCATCTCATTCACAGAACCTTTGGTTGTTTTGAGAGCAGCCCTGCAGCTCTTCTTTGTAATTGTCCAGCCTCCCTTAGTAAATGGACTCTGCTCCCATACTGCCTGGTGATGGATATAATTCTAAACATATGGAACCCCCTGAAATTCACGAAATAAAATATATTTGCTCTTGTGCGTAAATCTCCTTCGGATTTAATGGTTTATAGCTTAAATGCCACGAGAATAATGTTTCTCAGAATGATTTGCCTAAACAATTGGAGCGACTTACAGGGAGCGGTCAACCCCCCTGTTTAAGGAGCTCCATTGGCTGCCATTCACCTTCCGGTCCCAATTCAAGGTGCAGCTTCTTACCTACAAAGCCCTGAATGGTTTGGGACCCGCTTACCTGCGTGACCGCATTAGTGTCTATGAACCCAGGCAATCTCTTCGATCATCTGGAGAGGCCCTACTCTCGCTCCCGCCGCCTTCACAGGCGCATTTGGTGGGGACGAGAGAGAGGGCCTTCTCTGTGGTGGCCCCCCGACTCTGGAACTCGCTCCCCAAGGATATTAGACAAGCCCCCACATTGGCAGTTTTTAGGAGGAGCCTGAAAACGTGGCTGTTCCAATGTGCCTTCCCTGAATAAAGCAAATAACGCCCTGCTGTGATCAATTCCTTGCAAATGTCCTCATAAGCACTTTAATTACCTGTTGGATCATCTGCTCCACATTATCCTTTAAAACTTTTCCTGTTACATACATTCTACCTCTGTTCACATCCAGTGTTATTGATTTAAAATTTTTAATATTTCACATTTGGCCTGCCCAGAATGTTTTTAAACTGTCTGTTATTGCTTGTGTGTAAGTATATTGATTGTATTGTATTATTTGATGTTATGTTGTTTATGTGTCATTGGGCTTGGCATCATGTAAGCTGCCCTGAGTCCCCTTGGGGAGATGGTGGCGGGTATAAGGACTATAGATCTAGCAGAAACCAACGCCCTTCTGATTACAATTACAATTACTTCCCTCTCTCCTGCTGCTTCTTTCTTTGTACGTTCGAGATAATAATCATGAGACGCTGAGATTTGTATTTTATAATCTTAATTGCTAATTGTATTGTATTGATATGGTTGTTTTATTAATTGTTTCAATGTGTTTTATCTTGTGGTCATTCGTTGCCATGTGTACATCGCCTCGAGTGGCCTTCGGGCTGAGAAGGGTGGTATAAAAATATAGTAAATAAATAAATAATGTAGTTTCCTGCATGCTACCGTGGCCTATTTTGTACCTCAGGCCAAAAGTAGTTCCTTAGATATATTTTGGATTACCTGAAACCAAGATTTACCTGTATGATCTTCCTTCATACAAGATTTAAGAGTTACATTATTCTGATGTTCTGGAGTCATTAGTTGCATGCATATGTGTTTTACATCAGGGGGGCTGTGTATGTTTTTATCAGTAGACTGATCTATAGGTTTTAAAGACCTTGCCTTGCGTTACTCTCCTGGTTTTTTCTTTTTGCTCCCAGAGACCAACCCCATTTGCTGCCACTGGCATTTGCCTTAAAGTACTCTGTTTTCATGCAACGTTTTTAGCATATCAAGCATTAGCATTATAAAAAGGCAACAGTGCAAAGCCCACATCATTTACGAAAGGCTTTAGAGTCTAGATACCATTTCTGGCGAGGAAGCCTCCACACTATGTCCCTGGTCAGAGGTGCGGGATGGGTGTTGCCACTGGGTGGTGCCTGTGGGCACATGCCAGTAGTAGGTCCCTGAGGAGTCGTGGATTTTCCTCCATCCTGGAGGAAGGTCAAGATCCGCTTCCAGATTCTGGTCATTCCATAGATTATCTAGGAGAGAAAAAAGGATACCCGTTCACAGAAGAGAATGACAAAATCTTAATTCCTGTAGAGTCTCTTCTAGAATCTAACCCAAATAGCCCATTCCTTAATTCCCTCTCATCCATATCCAAGCCAGAGTTCATCTCAGGGAAGCAGTTGTTATGTAGCAGCTTTAGGAAAGTTGGCTTCTAATATATCAATTATTGCACATTTCCAAGCAACACAATGCTGGGGTGAATCAGATAGATGAACAATTCATTTGAGTGCAATCTACTCATGTCTTCTCTGAATCCAATCCCAAGCCTTCCAGATAGGAAATAATAACATTTTCAAAATAATTTATTCTGTACACTTTCCAAGGTTTTGATAGTATCAGGTGTGGACAGGCACCCCAAGAAGCGTGCTCGCCGCTGGAAGATCACCACACAGGGCAGCTCAAGCAGCCCCGGGACTCCCGGTGGCCCCGAGCAGGGACAAGTGGCAACCCTAGCGGCGGGCCATTCCCGGCGAGGACAAAGATGCACCCCTGAACACGTGGTGAGTAGTTTGCGTAATGCATGATCCGGCCCTGTACCAATCAAACCCACACATTTCAGCAGTACAAAGAATTCGAGCAATGACTTTACTAATGAGTTTTATGGGTGGGTTCCATTCACTGTCCTCGACTTTAAAACAAAAACCCTTCATATATTTCTTAATCCCCCCTTTTTTCAGTTTCTCCTCTTCCCTGTGCCATTTCTATGAGAGAAACAAGCTTCACAAAATACCCAAATATCTAAATAAATGGGTTTGTTCTGTGATATGTACATCTGAAATCCACCTGTGTCTAAGTCTATCAAAACAGGGTCTTGGTCATAAAAGTATTTTGTGGATAGATTTTCACATTTAATAAAGGCATCCAAAGGGAGAAAGAAAGATGAACACAACATCATCTTTCAGGAAATAATGCTTCTAGAACATGGCCATACAGCCCGAAAAACCTACAACAACCCAGTGATTCCAGCCATGAAAGCCTTTGACAATACATCGAACACAAAATCATCTGTATACATCAAGATGAAAATCTTTCTGTACCTGATTACTGGAGAAGGATAATCTGCTTGAGCCTCTTGTGGCACCAAGTCATTAAAAGGGATGGGAACCACCAGGCATCTTTATTTCATTGCTTAGATAGTTTGAAAAGCTTTAGTCAGAAAACTAAAACAACTCTAATCCCCATTTTCTATGTTGCTGTGTCAGTATATGGTACATATGGTATATCCTAAGGCATATAAGACATCCAGTGACTAGACCCAGCTAGAACAAATACAATGAATCAATTCTGACTGAGAAAACAGCATGCAAGTACATCTCACAGGTCCAATAGATGTACTTTGGGTAAGAGTGACAAGTGGATTTTTAGGCCATAGTGCTGGTAAATTTTTAAAAACTCTCCCATTAAATTCTCTCTCTCTCTCTCTCTCTCTCTCTCTCTCTCTCTCTCTCTATATATATATATATATATATATATATATATGGCATACACATACACAAACACAACAGTTACAATTCCCACCACCATGACGAGGATTATTTTCTTTTACATATAAATTCTTTTTGAGACAATCCTTCTAGATTTACATACTGTATAACATTTGTATTCTATTTTTATGGCCTGATCTTTAGACTTATTCATAATATATTTATTTATTTATTTATTTACATCATTTATATTCCGCCCTTCTCACCCCGCAGGGGACTCAGGGAGGATCACAAAGCACATATACAGGGCAAACATTCAATGCCATTGACATACAACATCTATAGACAGACATAGAGGCAATTTAACATTCCAGCTTCTGGCCACTAGGGGGAGCAGTCGCATTCCTTCATTCTTTTTGGATGTATTTTCTGGAACTTTATGGCCTCGTAAATCAGTTAAATTTAGCCTCCCCACAAAGTGGTACCTAAATTTCCTACTTGTTGCAACCTGGACCTAGAGGATCCCTCAGTAAACCACCACGAAGCAGCCATGATTAAATGCTTTATTGAGAATAGATAGAAAAGGAAAGAGATAAAAAATATAGTCCACTGATGCCCAGCATCCAAGTATTGTCAGTTCTAAAGAGTTCAAGATCCAATATAAAAAGAATAGGCTTGAAACCCCAACGGGCTAAAATCCGTGATAAGTCCTTGGCAAACGATGGCTTGGCTGAATACTTGAGTACCGTGGCGCGGAGGCTCTGCGACCTGGTCCTGGACTTGAGTTCCATGGAGCTTGGCAGTGAAAGCTTAGCGTTGGCACGCGAGGCCGAGCACCAACGGGAACCAAGGTTGACAACAGGTCCCCTATTGTTTTGGTCTCATCCCGACCCCGGGCACTCTTTTCAAGAATAGTTCTGGGCCTGACCTTCCCAAGCCTCCCGAAGAAGGCTTATGTCAGCTGTTAGCAGCTGCAGCTGAGCCGGGGAAGGTGAGGTTCTGCCTTCCCAGCATTCTTTGTCACCTGGCTCCATCTGGTCTTCACCGCTGGCTGACGTGGAGGCCTCTGCATTTTATTTCTCAGACCTTTGAATACCTTAATTTTGCATCTATAATTTGGCTATGGATTCCATTGGGGCATGACACTATGACAGATACAACTTCTTTACTGTCAAGGTTGACATTCAATCTTTCCATCCCAATAGCTCATCCCAACCCAGGCAGGCCTTGAACTCATGACCTTCTGGTCAATAGAGATCTTATGCAGCTGATACCCAGCCAGCTGAGCCACATTCCCGGTGCTATATTATAATTATTGACCTGGCTCCATCTTTCTTCAACTTCTTTCTTCAACAGCCCTTTCTGTTGACTTCCATGCCAGCAGTAACTATTCCCCCTTTTATAATAGTACGCTAATTAATGCCACTTACGTAATATTTTCCTCCTCATGTCTCTTACTCTTGTATTCCTTGAGGCCCCTATTGTCTCTGCCACTTGTCTCATATCTTGTTCTCTAATTTGCAACTCCATTTCCCACATACTTTCAAGTCCTGTATTATACATCCATCGGCCTCTATTAGCAGTGTATATATTTTACTGGCCTATCCGTTATTTCCTTCCATTTTTTTCTCACATCTTTTCAAAGACAGTATCTAGTGCAGGGCTGCTCACAACATCGATCGCGATCGACCAGTTGATCGCGGTCCCGGAGCTGGTAGATTGCAGCCGGATTTCAGAGGGGTGCTTCTGCCCCACATGCAGCGCATCTCCCTCGGGGCTTCCTCAGGCTGCCCCTGAGGTGACTCCCCTGCCTCCATCCTCAGTGCTGTCGCAGCATGGCCTGAGGAGGAGGGAGGGAGAAGAAGGGGGGCAGCAGAGCAAAGGAGGGGGCGGGTGCCCGGCCCACGCATGTGTATTTGGAGCGTGCGGCAGCGCGCGAAGATGAGCCACAAGGGAGCACAACAGCAAGGAGGCTTTGGCAGCCATTTCCTGCCAAAGCCATCTGCGACTGCGAGGAGTTCAACTGCTTGGCCACATTGATCAGCACTGAATGGCCTTGCAGCTGAAAGGTCTGTGTGCTTTCATTCTGCCAGTTTATATCTGTGGAATTATGTCAGGGTGGGAGAAAGAAAGAACTCTTGTCTGGATGTATTTTTGAATGTCCCATTGGCCACATTGATCAGCATTGAATGGCCTTGCAGCTGAAAGGTCTATGTGCTTTCATTCTGCCAGTTTATATCTGTGGAATGATGTCAGGGTGGGAGAAGGAACTCTTGTCTGGATGCATTTTATGAAGTGTCCCTTATTTTTGTGAAAAATCACGTAAATGTCCCTTATTTCTTCTATCAAAATATGGGTAGGTAGATCATTTTGACTTGGTTGTTTTATAAGTAGCTCGCATGCTGAAAAAGTGTGAGCACCCCTGATCTAGTGCATACCCTCTCTCCTTCTGTATGAAGGCTCCTTTCGACCCCATTCCAGAAGAGTTTCTCCCCCACAAATAACCAGCTCCATTGTTATCTCACCCCGTGTTTTAGACGTGTTTTTAGCCTTAGTATTCTATTCTGTGCATGCGGCCCACTCATTGTTTTATGTTCTGAATGATTTTATTGAAATTTTATCTTGTTTGCTGTGTTTTGATATTTTATATTTTATGTAATTCATCATGTTGTGGTTGTGTTCTGAATTTATTTATTGTGTTGTGTTGTTGGGCCTCATATAAGCCGCCCTGAGTCCCCATTGGGGAGATTGTGGCGGGGTATAAATAAATATTAGTATTATTATTTTCTCTTTTTACCATATTAATATTTTCTTTAGTATTGAGATAGATACAAATTGCTCTTTTCTGTAGCCAATTTTTCTGTCCAAGTCATTGCTTAATTCTGTTCACCCTTACCTTTCCCTCACTATCATACAATTGTTTTATTTATTTATTTATTTCACAATATTTATATGCCGCCCATCTCAACCCCGAAGGGGACTCAGAGCGGTTTACAGCAAACTGCAAATACAACAAACAACATTACTGCCATAGCACAATATCAGTACTTCATATCACATTGCACTATAACATTATATCGCAATATCATTAGTAATATTGCATGTAAAACAAATATACAATTATAATATCACAATATCATTAGTAGTATTATATTGTTTCAATGTATATACAATATATTATACCATACTCATATTATACTATATTATATCATAACTATATTATACTACAATACATTACAATTATTATATTATCATAATATAATATAACATACAGTATATTATATTATTATCATATTATCAGATTATATTATACTATTATTATAAATTTGTAGTAAAAGTGGTCCCAGAATTTATTTTATTTTTATTTGACTGAGGGGTTGAAATCTGGGGGTGTTGTTTATAACTCTTCAGGTTACGATGCAAAAAAAAAATCCTCTCCTGAATTTCTAGTTTATTCGTGAACAAAAAGTGACTTTAGGATGACCAAATTGTCCCATTGGCCAGATAAAGGTTAAGTAGATCCCATTCAGCAACTTTAATTAGAAATGTCTTACTTGCACTTTCTAACTTGAATTACTTTTTACTCAGTGCAATTCTGTATTTAACTATGAGACACTAATGAGATGTTTTACTGACGTTAATTGATTATTTATTATGCTTTTGTTTTAATTGTTTTTAACAGTTTTTATGATGTTTTTGAGCATTGAATTTTGCGTTTGTTAACCGCTTTGAGTCGCCCGAGGGCTGAGAAAAGCGGTAAAGAAATACAGTAAATAAATAAATAAATATTTATGATTTGATTGGTTAGTCACTGCTGAGATATTTCAATTCCTAGTTTCTCTTCAACTTTTCTTTTCATTTTATCATGAAACTGGAAAATGGGAAGAAATCATTATTAAGAACCCTGCCAAATACAGGGAATTATAGTGAGAATTTGGGAATTTCTAAAGTTATTGGTAAGAGAATTAGACATGGGTTTTCAATTCCAAAATATCATAGAGGCATTATACCACAAACAGGAAGCCACACTGATTATTAATGGCCAGGAAAAAGGGGAAAAAATCCAAGTAAACAGGGGAGTGCGGCAGGGGTGCCCATTGTCGCCCTTACTGTTCATCCTGGTGACAGAAACTATAGTCAAAGATATAAACCAGGACACAGAGCTAAAAGGAACCCGGGTGCTATCCCAAGAATACAAACTTAGGGTATACGCCGACGATATGGTGTGTTGTATAGAGAATCCACTACCCAGCATAGAAAAATGGCTGCACAAATTCGAACAATATGGCATTTTAGCGGGCTTCAACCTAAATAAAGATAAAACTAAATTCCTAACCAAAAATCTTGATGAGGCGGAAAAAAATCAACTCCAACTTAAAACTGGAATAAAAATTGAAAAAAAGCTTAAATACCTAGGAATAGTTCTAACGGCGAACAATATACAACTGATTCAAAATAATTACGAACCGGTATGGAAGCAGATACAAGTGAATTTAACAAAATGGAACAAACAAAACATCTCCCTGCTGGGAAGGATCGCTATTATTAAAATGTCAATATTACCGAAACTACTGTTCCTATTCCAGACGATTCCAGTAATTAGGAATGACCGCATCTTTAAGAAATGGAACACAGACTTGAGAAAATTCATTTGGAAAAATAAAAAGGCAATGATCAATCTTAAATCTCTATCGGACGAGAAAAAACGAGGAGGACTGGGTTTTCCAGATATGAAACTTTATTACGAGGCATGCAATCTAGTAGCCATTAGGGATTGGGCACTGCTACAAAATAAAAGAATGACAGCACTAGAAGGACATGATCTGCGTGCCGGATGGCATGCCTACATCTGGTACAATAGAGGGAAAATTGAAAAGAACTTTAACCACCATTATATTAGAGCGGCCCTTCTGAGAACCTGGGAGAGATATAAAGTGAGACTTTACAAACATACACCACTCTGGGTCTCACCCATGGAAGCCTTCTGTAAGAAGGAACTGGCTGGGGAAGCGTGGCTGACTTATAAACAAATACTAAAGAAAACAAATCAGAATAAGTGGGAAATTAAGTCAATAGAGGAGCTGCGTCAAATATATCCAGCCATAACATGGTTCCATTATTACCAGATAAATGACAGATATAAAATAGACTACAAAAATGGATTCATGGAAGATACTATCTGGGAACCAGCGGTGAGAAAGAAAAAGAAAAACATCAGTATCATATATAAACTTCTTTTAAGCTGGTCAACAGAAGAAGAACAAGTTAAGAACTGTCAGGTGAACTGGGCAAGAGACTTGGGACACTCGATCCTTCTTCAACAGTGGGAGGAGATATGGTGTAAAAAATTAAAATATACCAGAATAACAGATGTCACAGAGAACTCGATCAAAATGCTATACAGATGGCATCTATGCCCAACTAAAATTGCCAAGTTCGACAACAGAATTTCCAACAGCTGCTGGAAATGTAGCAAAGAGGCAGGAACATACTTCCATCAATGGTGGGGCTGCAGAAAGGTAAAGAGATATTGGAAGGAAATCCACAGAGAAGCACAGAAGATTCTGAAGGAGAAATTCGAGTTGGACCCTCAGACTTACTTATTAGGAATTACAAAAAAAGGTCTCACTGAGAATCAGGATAAAATGCTCTTCCTGCTCAGTGCTTGCGCACGTATAACCCTGGCGAAATACTGGAAGCAGAAATATATCCCCACAGCGGAGGACTGGCTAATGAAGACATTAGATATGATACAAATGGACTCCCTAATCCAAAATACGAACGGGCAAAAGAAGAAAACAGACTGGATAACTTTTAAACAATATCTACAAAACAAGGGTATCAAATTCACAGTAGAGCTAAATGAACTGTAAGAGAAATTGGGGAAATGGAGATCACTTGGATCTACTGTAGGAACAAGAAGAGGTGTAGAAGAATGGGATGCACATCGGAGCTCTTTGGGAAGTCTTTTACGGCCCCCCTTTCTTCCCCCCCCCTGCTGACCCCCACCCCAACCCGGCCCCAACCCCAACCTACCCTTTCCTCATTTCCTTTATGTGTATGTACGTAATGAAAAAGCAATAAAAATACTTTTAAAAAAAAGATACAGGCTGATGGTTTAACTGATGATTTAGAGAGGATTGTGAGCTCAACGAAGGTCTTCATTTACAAATCAGAGCTGAGAATAGATTGCGTCGTTCAGCGAGATTACGTGGGAAAGTTGTGAAGGGAATTCATGGGAAATTGAATGCTTTCATGGGTGTCTATTAGACAACAAGTTGTTTACTTTAAGGTCAGTTCAGGCAAGGCTGCATTAGAGTGAGAGGCTAAGCCTGAGGTCTCTTGTTATTGGTTCAAGTTAAGCTTTAATTTTGGAAGTTTTTGTGTTCCTGTTCCATGTCCCATTCAAGTTTTACTAGTTTTAACTTCTGGATTGTGGACTTATGCTGTATCTGTGATTTCTGATTGTTCCTGGACTTTGTCACCTCTGGAACTTTATGAGGCATTTGGATGGTTGCCTGGTTATCACCTGCTGGTTTATATATTTTCCTTTCTTATTCCTGATTTTATATGTTTTTAAAATAAACTGCTTATATTGCTGGAGTCTTGTGTGGTATGGTGGTCATGTGTGTTTCTAGGCCAGGATTACAACACAAGGCGTGGCTTTGGAGGGGTTAGGACAGGTTGGGAGTTGCCAAAAGAAAGAAAGAAAGAAAGAAAGAAAGAAAGAAAGAAAGAAAGAAAGAAAGAAAGTAAGAAAGAAAGCAAGCAAGCAAGCAAGCAAGCAAGCAAGCAAGCAAGAAAGCAAGAAAGCAAGAAAGCAAGAAAGCAAGAAAGCAAGAAAGAAAGAAAGAAAGAAAGAAAGAAAGAAAGAAAGAAAGAAAGAAAGAAAGGAGGGGCTGGTGACTATGGAGCAACAGATCTGGAAAGCTTCAATAGCAATCTGTCAATCTGTGTTGTACCTGTCAGTTCTGCAATTACATTTTATGTGAAAAATGTGCCACAGACATCCCACAAAGGTAGTCTGAAGACATGAACACAAATCAGAAAATACTGTAGTGAACAGATGGATACACTGTATTTTCCATAAAAGTGTCAGTTGGCTCAATGCTACAGAATCATGGAAGTGAGGCACCAGTATACTTTAGCAGAGAAGTCTAAAGACCTTGTAAAACTACAACTTTCATGCAGAGGCAGCCCAAAGTAATTTTAAATGGTAGGCGAAAATTATTTTGGTGCCCCCCTCCCCACAAACCAAACCTGGAGCAGGCACGGAGGCGGAATTAATAGCTGGCGCGGAGACGGAGTTTCCAGTATGTGTGGAGCCTCCACACATGCTGGAAACTCCGCCTCCGCGCCGGCTGGTAACTCCGCCTCAGCCTACTCTGCCGAGTGCGTTACTCCGCCCCTGCTTTCATGATTCCATAGCATAGAGCCATGGCAATTAGATGCTCCATAAAAAGTATGTGAATAAAGTATGGTTGTCCCATTTCAACATCCAGATTGAAACATCCAGGAAAAGTGAGATACATGACTAGTGTACATGACAATCTTCCATCTATTCATGTAATGACAATATCCTTCAGCCTCTTGATCAATCTTGACCTTTCTGTATCCTCTAAACAAATTTTAGATAGGGTTGCCATGTGCTCCATTCTCTATCTCGAAGAAGGAACCTATTTAAAGCCTTAGATAAGTAAAGGAGTCAGCAGAAGGGTATTACACAACAGAATGTTCCATCTTCATCTTAGCATCGTATACAAATGAAATCAATACCCATAAGGTAATATATAAGAGAGATAGGGAAAGCCTGCAATTCTAGTGTTGGATCTGGCAAGCACAACATGAACTAAATTCTCATGGGCAGTTCTGAACTCAAGGGCCTAGTGATATTATGTCCTGAGTTGCAACTAAGAGCTGTATCAATATCTTCATGCTCCCCTACTCCTCTCCATCGAAGAAGTCAAGCACTAAGTTCACCTATAATTAATAATTTAAAAATGCCCTCAATGATTTTCTGTATCAGCAACTTTTCTCTTCGCATTGGCACTACATCTCAGACAAATGAGGACAAAAGATACTGCAACTTTATTTGGCTGAAGAGAAAAGAGAATTCTGGAATGTAGAACTTTTGTGATTAAAATATACAGGAACAATAACAACAACAAAAAACCCCACCCTCCATCTGGTCTCACTAACTCAGAGCCAGATGTTTACATAGGAAGTGCATGTACAATTTCTCAATGTTTTTCTAACCAAAACATAGCTTTGGAAATTATGACTAGGAGGAGGAGGGAGATGGAATGGGACCCACAGCCTCCATCTTTCGGGCATTCCCCCCCACTCAGAATGGTTGAAGCACTAACTCAGCAAACCCAAGTGCTCTTGGATACTTCTGTTGTTTCTACTATTGCACTACGCCACCTTGAATGGTTGCCTAGAGGTCAAGTAATGTGTTTCTGTTTTGACACATCTCGGATTCGGTTTCTGATATATGTGGCCCTTGTACAGTCTGACCCACAAACTATATACCATATTTTCTGGCATATAAGACTACTTTTTAACCCAAGAAAATCTTCTCAAAAGTCAGGGGTCGTCTAATACGCAGGAGTCAACTTATACACCAGGAGTTGACTTATACACCGGGAGTTGTCTTATAGAGCGGGTGCCGAAACTTCCAATCCAGATTGGAGAATCTGTGGTTGCTGCATATGGTGGGTGGGGGGCTCAAAAATGGCAGTGGCGTATCCCTGCCGTATGCAGCGATTGTATGAAAGCATTAAGAGCAATGCTGTACACGCACGGTATAAGAAAATCCATTCATCTGGATTCGTGGACTTAATGTGGTCCCGATGGTGAGGTGTAGGGAGCACCTCACTGGGAAGGTGTAAGTGAAGGGCGGAGCAAGCTGCAGGCATCCGGGGCCCAGATAAACACACCTGCTTTACCTGTCTGGCCCGCCCTTGTATCCTATTACCGTACCTCCTCCTCTGCCTCTCAGATCTCGCTCCTGAAGACTGCAGTGAAGCAGTGCAGGTGTGCATGTGCGAGATCTGAGAGGCAAAGAAGGAGGTACAGTAATAGGAAAGTTACCATATCGAAATCAAGTCTGATGCTTTTTAAATTCTTATTTGGTGTGCGTTGGAAGAGGAGTAGTCTTATATGTCGAGTATATCCCAAACTCTATATTTTAACTGGAAAAGTTGGGGGTCGTCTTATACGCCCAGTCGTCTTATACCCTGGATAATATGGTACATATTCCAGTAATCATTTACAGTTGTGATTCATGCTTTTTGCCTAGGTATCATGCATTCGGGTGTACCTCAGCTCAGAGGATAAATGCAGGATTTGAAAATCATTTACTGTTTTGTCCCCCCCCCCCCTGTGTCAGAAGCGACTTGAGAAACTGCAAGTTGCTTTTGGTGGGAGAGAATTGGCCATCTACAAGGATTGTTTTACCATCCTGTGAGAGGCTTCTCTCATGTCCCCGCTTGGGGAGCTGGAGCTGACAGAGGGAGCTCATCCACGCCCTCCCCAGATTCGAACGTGCAACCTGTCGATCTTTAGTCCTGCCGGTACAAGGGTTTAACCCACTATGTCACTGGGGGTTCCATCATGTATTGTGGTTGCATATGACTCTTTACTAGCACACGTCTCTGTTCTCTGCTATTTTGGAACTAAGTTTATGTTCTCTGGCTCAGTCTATCGATTGTGTATTTATTTTTTTAAAATCATTTTAACTAGAGAGGTGTCATACCCCCAGAAAGAATGATTTATCTATTTTCACTGGATCCTGTGTCCAGGCAGGTCCTGCCAGGTCCAAAGAACAATTGGATCCTGCAGATACTGGAAGAGATATAATGGATAGCAATAGATGCCCACAAGAGAAAGAAATGGAGCCACAGTATGTGTAGGCTGCATCTAATCTTGCTGAATTGTAGTGGCAAGACTCCGGGATCCTGGCGGAAGATAAAACATTTGATAGTTAAATGCTAATAACAGAAGCGAGAACAAGTCTGCTGGGAATGCGGAAGTAGAACTTTATCTTGTGTTTAGGAAGAATGCGCTGAAACATTTATTTATTTATTTATATCATTTATATTCCGCCCTTATCACCCCGCAGGGGACTCAGGGCGGATCACAATGCACACATACTGGCAAACATTCAATGCCCTTTGACATATAAGACAGACATAGAGGCAATTTAACATTCCAGCTTCTGGCCACCAGGGGGAGCTGTCGCATTCCTTTACTCCTTTTACTCCTTTTGTATTTCCTGGATATTTTATGGCCTCGTAAATTAGTTAAATTAAGCCTCCCCACTCAAGTGGTACCTAAATTTCCTACTTGACAGATGCAACTGTCTTTCGGGTTGCAAAGGTCGACAATGAGCTACTCAATTGGTCGTGCACTCACCTCGACCCGGGGGGCCCCTCGAACTCATGACCTTCTGGTCAGTAGAGATCTTATACAGCTGACACCCAACCAGCTGCACCACATGTGAAAAAATATGTCAAAAGCACATTTTTGAACAAATCAAAATGTCATAAAAAGCTACATTTTTAGCAACAAACCTTTTGTATTGTTATCCCAATAACCCCAAAATCAATCATGATATGAATAAACATAAAACCTTGAGGTGGGGCTACCAGGGAATCCTATTAAAGCAAGCTTTACTGGAATGTATGGACAAAGAGTTCAGCTTGGAATAAGGCAGCTGGCCATGTTATTATCATTGCCAATCTGGCCATCCCTTGCCAGTCTCCCTCACTTATCATCTTCCCCACATGCACACACCCCATTTCTTAACCCTTCTAAAACATTTGAAGAATGTCTTTAATCGGAGCCCATCACATGGTGCAGGGAGAGAGACACACACACACTCCGCATGCATCATACTCTGTTACAGAAGTGTTAAGAAATGGGGTGGGGGTGGAAGAGGAGCAAAAATGTCTCCTGTGCTCAAGAATGACTACGAAATGGGAGAAAAGGGCAAAAAACATGTGGGATGGATCTGTCAGATTTGCCCGCATTGAATCGATTTGGTGACATGGGTAAATGTGTTAGGATTTGAAATAGGATGCCGTGATATGATGGGTTAACTGGAGAGAAATGTGTCAGCAGCTGATTGGCTGAGTGTGCCAGAGGCCAGGGTTCTGATTGGCTGCTGCCTCTGGCTGGCTGCTGAAGCCAACGGTTCTAACTGTCATTCTGCCTTTTATTCTCACTTTAGACAGTGAAAAGAAAGTGCTGGATGCCAACTATCTTAAGGAAAGGACTGATCATTTTATGGCATGAGGCATATTTCAAAGACTATTTTATTTGTCTGTTCCCTGCTTGAATTCAAAAAGACCGATGTATATATTGTTACCTTGTTTGAGCATTTGAACTAAAGTAAAGATACTGTTACAGTGTTCCCTTGCTACTTCACGGTTTTCAAAAAATATTAATTTAAAATATATATTGCGGTATTTTTGCTGTTTCTGTTTCCGAGGCACTTTCCCTCCTCAGTCCTCTCCCCCCCCCCCCAGCTTTGAAGGGCCTTTCCTTCCCTTCCTTTATTTTAAGTTAATAAAGACTTAAAATAGTGTGTAACTACTAAAATAATGTATAAGTATTAAAATAAATATAGCATCCCTACATCGTGGTTTTTCACTTATTGCAGGAGGTCCTGGAACGTAACCCCCGCAATCAGTGAGGGAACACTGTACTTGTTATACAGCAAGGCATACCTTGGTTTAAATACTGTGGTAAAGCTTCTACTTATTTTGCTTATCCACATTTACCAACCCTCACAAAATGGGCATTCCTGTGGGTGGTGTCATACAAAGCAGTGATGCCCCAATAGACTCTCAAAGCTCAGTTGTTTAATCCTTGCCTTGCACTGTAATTATTTTTATTTTATGTATTAATTAGAAATTGCACTACTTCGGGAGATGCCTACTTCAGCAACTTGAAGTTCCAAAAGTTGAAAACTTTTGCGATTTCGATCTTCCCTGGTTTCGGAAATCTGAAGGTTTTTTTTTTTTAAGGAGGTGGTCAGGAACTGCACTTGCTCCTGTGATAAATTTGAAAATTGATAATTTCAAAACACAGGGAAATGCCAACATGGGATGCACAATACGCTTTGTTTTCTAACACTATGGGACATAACATGATGGTAATTTGATGCTCTCTCCCTCCACGGGATGGAGTGTGGAAAAGCTATGTGGTCTCCCATGGCCCATTCCTTTCAAGATAATTAAACCGAGAGCGAGTCAATAAGTCTATGACTTTTTAAATGAAACACAGGTTTTTGGATAAAAAATCATTTTACTTTTCAACGTAGTCTCCTTTGAGCTCTATACACTTTGTCCAACATTTCTCCAAATTTTTATCCCTTCCAAAAAATTAGATTTGTCAAGGTCATCAAAATAGGTATTTGTTTGTAAGATGATTTCATTGTTGGAGTCAAATCTCTTTCCGCCAAGCCATTTCTTCAGGTTTGGAAACAAGAAATAGTCACTCGGGGCTAAATCCGGAGAATAGGGCAGATGAGGGAGCAATTTGTATCCCAATTCATGGATTGTTGCCATGGCAACTGTACATGTGTGCACCCTTGCATTGTCCTGGTGCAAAAGAACTTTTTTCTTGGCCAAATGCGGTCTTTCCCCCCCAAATCCTCATTAAATCGACCCAATAAGTTGGCATAATATTCGCCATTGATTGTTTTACCCTTTTGAAGGTAGTCAATGTGGATTATACCGCATGCATCCCAAGAAACGGTCGCCATGACTTTATTGGCTGACAAACCCACATTGGCCTTCTTTGGCGCCGATTCACCCCGAGAAACCCACTGTTTTGACTGCTGTTTGGTCTCTGGTGTGTTGTGGGGGATCCACGTTTCGTCCACCATTACGAAACGGCGCAAAAAACCCATCCATATTGTGGTTGAACAACGCCAAACACTCCTGCGAAATTGTCACACGATTGCGTTTGTGGTCGATTGTGAGCAAACGCGGCATCCATCTTGCGGAAAGCTTTCTCATACCCAAGTGGTCATTTAAAATTGAAACCACTGAGCCATGTGAGATGCCCATGACTTCCACAATCTCTCGCACCTTGCCCCCCCCCCAAATAATGCTTAATGAGCACACAAAATTCACTTTTTTCCATTTTCTCCTCAAATCACGCAGTAGTCTGCTATCAATGGCTGTCAAACACAAACTAAATGACACAGCTTGTTCAAATTTGGACAGGAGTCAACTGACAGATGCCTGTTGACAGGAGCAGTGTTGCCCTTTCAGGTCAGAGGCGGGGAATTCAAAAAATTTATTGACCTACCCTCGTACCTATTACACTTTGCATTATTTTTATTATTTATCTTTTGAACCACTCTGGAAATTTTTGCACTAAATTGTATTAACTGGGGTAAAGATAAGCCCACCATACTTTCTTATTGAAAACTGAATAGTAAAGACAAAATACAATCAGCTAGCTAATAGGTAAAAACATGATCAGCTGCCATCTTCTTTCTTTACTATCCATTATAGAAAACTTCATTACGGTCATGGGATCTCTGGGGTCGGCCATAAAATAGATGTAGCCCATGAAATATTTATTTTGCAGCCCACAGGGGCTTCCAGAGTTCTATGAGTTGTGTAAGTGCCAGGTTGTCATAGAAGCATCAATTCTGACTTATGGCGATCCTATCCTAGGGTTTTTCTTGGCAAGATGTCTTCATAGCGGATTTGTCATTGCCTTTCCCTAAGGCAGAGAGAGGACAACACCTAGGTCACCCAACGGTTTCCATAGCTACTCTTCCCAGTATTCTAGACCAGCATTCAAATCACTACATCCTGCTGGCTTTCAATAAAATGTCAGCTGGGTTCATCAATAATGAACATCATAATCTCAGATGGACAAGGATAGAGGGGGGAGTCATTTAGGAAACTGGTACACAAAAGATCTTTCGGCAGAGTAGACCACTGGGTGTCTGCATTTCTGGGAAGTGGATAAGAAGGTACCCGAGTAAGAAACAAAGCGAAATGTGCAACCTGCTGTTTCTCTGCAGGACTTCCAGGAGCAGGGCTGTAACCGAAACTGTATCTGCCCCAGTGAACACAGCTAAAAATATCCAGAGGTCAGTGTGCCCCTTCTGCTTTATTATCTTGTTGATTTCCCCCAGTATGGAGGGGACATAAGGTGAATAATCCATCACTTGCAATTCAATTACATACTGCAGGCCCTGCTGTCTCTTCCTGCCAAACTGTGTTCTGTTTAATCAGGCCTGGCCATCCTCGGGAGCAGCTCAACCAGCTGCCAGGAGCAGCCCAGCACTTGCCCCTCTAGGCACACAGGGATCCGAGCAACGAGGCTCTGACTCACCCCATTCCTAGCACACAGCTATGCCTCTCTCACACATACACATGCACACACCACTTTGGTGACTAGGCTTGGGAGTTTAGCAAGAGGTGAAAGGCTGGACATCGATGGACACCACATTCAGGCTGTGTAAAATTCACCTTCATGCTGGCAATCCCGAGAACGAGCAAAACGTCTAGAGTCAGCAGAAAAATACAGATTAGCTCCCCATTAACTAGCAGGATTGTTGACTTTCCATTCAGTTTTTCTAGACCCACATGTGGAATATCTGCCAACTCAAGATCATGCTTCATTCATCTGACAAAGAGGATACCAATCCACAAAACTTTATGCCAGGAAGCAGCGGCGCAGTGGGTTAAAGAGCTGAGCTGCTGAACTTGCTGACCGAAAGGTCTCAGGTTCAAATCCGGGGAGCGGCGTGAACTCCTGCTGTTAGCTTCTGCCAACCTAGCCACTGATTCTCAAAGTGGGCGGTACCACCCCCTGGTGGGTGGTGAGGTGATCCAAGGGGGTGGTGGGAGGCTCAGGGGAATTTGGGGGGCGGTGAACCCCTTTAAGGGGGCAGTGAACGATTGGCCATTTAGGAGGGGTTCTGAGGACCTGCCCCTTCGCTTTGACCCCCACATGCAGTGCAGTGCAAAGGCTGCAGTGCAAAGGCGGAGCCTCCCTGTCACTGCAGAAGAAAGCACGGCCTTCCCCAACAGAGGCAATTCATTCCAAACCCCTCCAGTATTTTCTGTTGGTCATGGAAGTTCTGTGTGCCAAGTTTGGCTCAATTCCATTGTTGGTGGAATTCAAAATGCTCTTTGATTGTAGGTAAACCATTAATCCCAGTATCTACGACTCCCAAATGAGAAGGGTTATTTTCTCAAAACTCCACCAGTGTTCAAATTTGGGCATATTGAATAGTCGTGCCAAGTTTGGTCCAGAGCCATAGTTGTTTGGGTTCTCAGTTCTCTCCGTATGTACAGTAGGTGAACTACATCTCCCCTAAATCACTGCCAATTCCTCCCAAACCCCTCCAGTAAAAAAAATAAAAATCAAAAAATCCCATCATCCATTGTCCATACTCCTCCAAACATATTGTTTTGTGATTAATCACTATGCTTTAATTATGTTCAAATTGTAACAATGAAAATACATCCTGCATATTAGATATTTGCATTAAAATTCGTAAGAGTAGCAACATTATTTATTTATTTATTTATTTATTTATTTATTTATTTATTGCGATTTTTGCGCCGCCGACTCCCGGGGGCTCGCGGCGGCTTACATACTACTGGCTCAGCGCCAGGAAACAGTACAAAGGCATAGAGTACAATTAATAGAACTAAAACAGTAATACAATTAAAACAATTAAAACAGATTAAAAGTGGCAGATTAAAACAACAGCTTAACATAGCAGCGATATATGAAGTAGCAACGAAAATATGGTTGGGGATCACCACAACATGAGAAACCTTATTTACGGGTCATGGCATTAGAAAGGTTATTAATTAATACATATATCTTTCTGTTTAATTGCTTTTAATTTTTAAAAAAAATTCTAGGGGGGTGGTGAGTAAAAAAAATTCTGGAAAGGGGACGGTAGGCCAAAAAGTTTGGGAACTACTGAACCTAGCAGTTCGAAAACATGCAAATGTGAGTAGATCAATAGTTACCGTTCTGGTGGGAAGGTAACAGCACTCCATGCAGTCATGCCGGCCACATGACCTTGGAGGTGTCTATGGACAACTCTGGCTCTTTGGCTTAGAAATTGAGATGAGCACCAACCCCCAGAATCGGACACGATTGGACTTAATGTCAGGGGAAAACCTTTACTTTAATATGTTAATATTGTATTTCACCAAATCGAAGGTGCTATCAAATGTAAAGGGCGGGGGGGGGAGGATGTTCTTAGAATGCCATGCTTTTTAGAATTTCCTCGCCATGCATAATATCTTGCATTAATTTCAAATTGGCTTTGTGGTGAAATCTTTCCTGTCGGATAAAGAGGGAGTGTGAAGACAACCAGAAGTCATCTTGTATGTGTGAGTCTTTACTGTGTTCCCCCGACAAAAAGACACTGTCTTTTATTATTTATTTATTTATTTATTCCGTTTTATATTCCGCTCCTCCCTGCAGGCTCGGGGCGGATCACAGCAACATTCGATAAAACAACAAAATACAACAATATTAAAAAACCACAGGGTTACAAATTCTAAAACTCAACACATGGTCATATAAAACATTTCCAGGATTAGCCAAAAGCGAGTACGAAGAGGGCAGTCTTGCACGCTCTCCTAAAGGGAACAAGCGCTCGGATCGCACGGGTGTCGGGTGGAAGAGAATTCCACAATGTAGGGGCCGCAACAGAAAAGGCACGCTGCCTGGTTGTGGACAAGTGACAGGAGCGGATTGATGGAATTTCTAACAGGTTCTGCTCCTCTGAGCGCAGTGATCTCGGGGGAACATACGGGGTAAGGCGGTCCCTCAGGTACACAGGCCCTAGACCGTATAAGGCCTTAAAGGTCAAAACCAACACCTTGAAGGCAATTCGGTACTCAATAGGAAGCCAGTGCAGTTGCCGTAGGATGGGAGTGATGTGCTCTCTCACCGGTGCTCCCACCAGTAAGCGAGCAGCGGCATTCTGCACTAGCTTGAGTTTCCGAATTGTCGACAAAGGAAGGCCCACGTAGAGGGCGTTACAGTAGTCCAGCCTCGAGATGACCGTCGCTTGGATCACCGTGGCCAGGTCTTCCCTGGACAGGTAGGGTGCCAGTCGCCTAGCCTGTCGAAGATGGAAAAATGATACTTTGCTGACCATGGAGACCTGAGTAGCAGACTGCTTGCTGAAGATTTCCCCCTATCTCCCTATCTCCTGGTGTTTGTGTGGAGTGAGAGAGACCCTCAGTCTGAGGAGCAGCAGCTTTATTGGTGTTTCTGGTGAGTGAGAGAGGCCCACAGATTGTTGCTGGTCAGTCTGGGGAGCAGCAGCTTTACTGGTGTTTGTGGGGCGGGGGAAAGACCCACAGACTTGATGGTTGGAGCTGGGGGAGAGACCCACAGTGCTGAGTAAAAAGGCAGCCACAGCTTTACTTCTTCCCCCTGAAGACACACAATACCTAAAGCAGAGTGTGCTGCTCCTCACTTCACTGAGGAGACTTCTACTTCCATTTTCTATGTCTCCCTCTATGCCTCAGCTTGCTGCGAAGAGGCACGAACGGAGGGCAAAAGAGAGAACCGTGCCAAGAGGAAGGCGCATTAGGCCAACCCTGACCGTGACCACCTTCCACCTGGAAACCAATGTCCTCACTGCAGAAAAAGATGTGAATCAAGAGTAGGGCTCCACAGCCACCTACGGATCCACCGCCAAGACACCACATCTAGAAGACAATCATCATCGAGCCATGAGGGATCGCCTAAGTAAAGTCAGTAAAGTATTTCTTTATTTAAAAGTTTTCTATCCCGATCTTCTCTACCTCCATAGAGGGACTCAGACCGGCTAAGAGATATAAGAAGACCCGATATGGATATACAACTAAAGAAGATGAACAGAAAGAAAGAAAGAAGGGACAATTTAAAAAATAAAGAAAACTGTATCAGATAAATAAGAATAAAACCAGTGATTAAGAAAGATGGAAGTCAACAAGACCCCCCCCCCTTTTTTTTCTATCTTCTCTCACTACCCTTGCCTAGTATTTTCCTCCCAGGATCCCTGATCAATCCATTACCCACAACACTTTCTACTCTTACCCCTTCTCTAACCCTCTTCCCTCCCTCGACCCTTAATCTTTCCTAGCCCAAAAACCTTTTTCTATCTTTTATTCATATGTAACCAAAACTTTTAATAAAAATTATTATAAAAAAAAAGACCGGCTAACACAAGATTCAATGCCAAATATAATTTAAAACATCATTAAAAACAATAAAAGATTAAAATACAAGTAAATTACAATACATATAAACCAGTTCGCTAAGATAAAAACATGTCCAAATTCGGTGCGCCTATATAGTCGATAACTTTAGTCTATTATTGGTCTCAGCCATTATTCCGGGAATGCTTCTTTCCAGATCCAGGATTTCACTAGCTTCCTGAAGGTCAAGAGTGAGGGGGTAGATCTAATCTCAGTTGGGAGGGAGTTCAACAGCCGAGGGGCCACCACAGAAAAGGCCCTGTCTCTCGTCCCCACCAAGCGTGAGGTGGGACCGAGAGCAGGGCCCCTCCAGAAGATCTTAACAACCTCGATGGTTCATAGGGGAGAATACGTTCAGACAGGTAAACTGCATGGCCATGCCTATCACTATGTCTTATTTTCGGGGAAACATGGTGTTTGTTAGGGTTAGGGTTAGGGTTAAATCTACGGGCCCACTGTGGAGGCAGCAGGAGCAGGAAGCAGCTTTTAGTTCAGCCAGACATAAACCGCCATCTGGCTGAAGCTAAGGACAAAATGATGAAGACCTGGCAAAACCACTAGGGCTAGGGGGTCTCTCCTCCTCCTCCTTTCTCAGAGGTGAAATTGTTTTTTAAAAAAATCCTCCAAACTGGCCAATGTAATGTGCTCTTGAACCTGAGGTGCTCCCCATCTTTGAATCACCTTAAATGGGAGAAAATATGACTTTGAGCCAATGAAATACAGTATTAAAGCTTAAAGCTCTTCAGTCTGTGGTGCTTGTTGCAACAGAATCGCATCCCTTTCTCTAGAGGTTGTTACAAAAATCCTAGAAAAGGAATGGAGCAGGCAGGAGTTCCTAAAGAAAAAAGTTCTGATTTTCTTTTCTTTTTTTTCAAATAAAATCTATTCTCCAGACGCAAACTTCCTGGGTGTTTATCAGTAAGCTGCCATCTCAATTTAGCCAAATCTGAGCTTTAGTTTTACTCTGAAACCCCCAGATATATATCTCAATCCACTCGGCCATCTGCTCCCATTTTGTGAGAAGCTGCCACTGTGCACAAGTTGACAACACATTTTTCAAAGGAAAATTATGTATTTTGCATTCCGAAACTACCTAACCTCTCTTTTGCTAAAAAGTCCCTTTTTGCAATCTAGATTCAAGGAGTGGGAAATAAGACCAACAGCATGGAAGAGTGGGGAGAAGGCCCCAACCACTGGTGTAGCACTTAGCTGATTCAATATCAGACTTTAAAAAATTCTCTTCTGGAGACAAGGGCGGTTTAGCCTGACCACAAGGGAACAATGAGCAACCTCCAACTGAAGGATGCAATGTCTCACCCATACATGACACCCAGAAAATTCTCCAGGAGTTTGCAGGGTATATGTGGTCCGTTTGAGTTTCCTGACCCTCAGCAACCACCTGTTCATACTGAATTCTGAAACTGGCTTTCCTTGCTACTATCCTAATACAACACATGCCATGCCACCCCTTTCCGAGGAGCAGTGGTGGCAAAATGGGTTAAGCTCTTGTGCTGGCTGAACTGCTGACTTGAAGGTCAGTGGTTTGAATCTGTGAAATGGGGTGAGCTCCTGTCTGTCAGCTCCAGCTTCCCATGTGGGGACATGAGGGAAGCCTCCCCAGAGCATTGTCCCTGCAGATGGCCAATTCTCTCACATCAGAAGGAACTCGGAGTTTCTCAAGTCACTTCTGACACAATAAAAAAAAACCTTTCTGAAAATAAAATATTTAGGCGTAATAATAATAATAATCTTTATTTATACCCCGCCACCATCTCCTCAATGGGGACTCGGGGCGGCTTACATGAGGCCAAGCCCAACAACACAATAATAAGGTAAAATCAGACAAAAAGCAATATAAACAATTACATAAAACATAAGCTATACAATACTACAACCAATAAAAATTACAATAAAATAAACCATTCATGACACAATACAATAAGCGGGCTGCATGTACAGATTAAAATAGAAAAGATAAAATAGATAAAAACGGGGTAGGATAGTAGTGGTGCAAATTATTTGTAAGGGGGAAAGCTCTTCCAGATTGGGTCAAGCAGAGGGACCTTCATGTCAAGGTGTACACTCAGAGCAGATATTGAGGGTAGATGGTGGCATGGTTATATAGTTAATCACCAAAAGCACTGCGGAAGAGCCAGGCCTTAAAATTCTTCTTAAAGCTTTCTAAATCACCTGAGGCTGATGAACAACGCCCCTCCACCATGCCCGGCGCCTCTTGCTGGGCTGCGGGACGGAGAAAGCCGGCCCACACTTTGTTGCTGTGGCCAGCGATGGGGATTCCCCTCGAGACCCCCCAGCCTCCCATCTTTTGATGGTTTAGTGGGTCTAACCTAGGCCCCGGACCATCACTGCTACGCCCCGTCCCTGACTCCTGTTCCCCTTCCCCCACCCCTTGGTTGTTGTATTGTCCTGTCTGTTTTTACTGCTTGTGTTTGTTGCCTCTTGGCCTTGTAAGCCGCTGCGAGCCTCACGGAGTTCAGCGGCATAAAAGTCCAAAGTAATAAATAAATAAATAAATAAAGTGGGGGCTCACCAGGCAGTGTAGCTGTGTTGGCAGTACAGCAAAATAAAACAAAATACACAACAGAGAGAGGATACTCCCTTCTTGACCAAGTGGGAACTGAGACAAAGGACATTGCAATTGAGTTAGAAATTTACTGTCCTTTTTATCTGACCATACATAACCTAAAAGTGGGAAGTGGCCTCTATACTGCACCGAGCTCCCGCCAAACCAATTGAAATACAAGATGGTATGAATATGACAGTTATTTTCTCCTTTTTGTGTTTTTTCTCCTGTATGACTTCCAATTTTTTTTGCTGGTTGAAGAAGTTAGTGGCTGAGTTATAACTTCCATCAGTCCTACCCAACGTAGACAATAGAAAGAAATGTTGGAAGCTGCCCCCAAGAAGGTATTTATTTATTTATTTATTTATTTATTTTATTTATTTTATTTATTATTTATTCCCTCTTGTATTCCGCCCTTCCCTGCAGGCTCGGGGCGGATAACATCATAAAAACTCGGCTGACATGTAGCAACCATGTCGCCGTACAATAAAACAACATAAAATACAACATTAAAACAACATTGGTCCCGAATAAAGTTATGTCATGCCATAGCATTCCCTGAACCCGGGTGCTGGTTAGAAGAAGAGTACATTCGGCTTATTCGCCTAGCCGAAGGCCAGTCTGAATAGGGCGGTCTTACAGGCCCTGCGGAACGAAAGAAGCTCCGTGGCGGCTCGAACCTCATCTGGGAGAGAGTTCCAGAGAACCGGCGCCGCCACAGAAAAGGCCCTTTGCCTGGTCACAGACAGATGGCAGGTGCGGACCGATGGAATCAGGAGCAAATTGGACTCCTCTGAGCGTAAATTTATTTATTTATTGTTTCGATTTATTAGTCGCCTCTTCCGGAGGGCTCGGGGCGACTTACATACATGTAAAACCATAAAAACACGATAAAAACAACGGACCATGTCCACATATTAAAATTTAAACATTTAAAACAAGCAGCAGCAGATATACATTAGAATAACTCGTAGACCTGCACTGTAGACCATGGCCAAGAGATATCTATGGACTGAAGGCTTGGGCAAACAAGAGGGTTTTACAAGCCCTGCAAAAGGCTAGCAGACTCGAATTGAGGATGGAAGGGTGTTCCACAAGACCGGCACAGCAGCACTGAAAGCCCTCCTCCATGTTGCAGACAGATGAATGGAATGACAGCTAGGTATCACCAAAAGGTTCTGGAACTTGGATCGCAGTGGTTGAGGGGGATTGTATTGGGAGAGGCGGTCCCTTAGGTATGGAGAATTGCATTTTGCCCATACCTGTAAGGACACATGAAGATCCTAGTATTGAAAAATACCGGCATATCTCTGGCATACTTCACTAACGAAGATTCTTAGGAAGGACTCATCCCACGCTTTTTACAAGCACTTTGATGACTAAAAAAGTTGGATGTGTCCTTCGAGCCTGTGCAATGGATTTTTCTGGTGGAGCGCAGCATGCACAGAACTGGCCTCACCTTTTAAACCAAAGGTTCATCTGCCTGGGCCTAGTAAGCTTAGAACGGTGGCAGTGAGGTCCTCAGGTCATAGGTTTGATTAGAGTTTCCTTCTCTTCGATGGTTGGCCTTACAGGGTTAAACGAGCACCATCTGCCCGGGTTTGAATTTATTTATTTATTTATTTATTTATTGGATTTGTACACCGCCACTCCCAGAGGCTCGGGGCGGTTTACAGCATAAAAGTTCAATACAATGGATAAAACAGTAAAAACAGCAAAATTCAATAAAACACAGTAAAAAAAAAAAAACATTGACAGAATTCACAAGTAATCGAACGCCAGCCTGAATAGGTGTGTCTTGCAAGCTCTGTGAAATACATTCAAATCTCGCAGAGCTCATGTCTGCGCAGAACAATGGTTTCGAACTACAAGAAAGGAGATTCCATCTGAACATTAGGAAGAATTTCCTGACTGTGACAGCTGTTCAATAGTGGAACTCTCTGCCCCGGAGTGTGGTGGAGGCTCCTTCTTTGAAGGCTGGATGGCCATCTGTTGGGGGTGCTTTGAATGCAATTTTCCTGCTTCTTGGCAGGGGTTGGACTGGATGGCCCATGGATCTATTCCAACTCTATGATTCTATGGTGTAAAGCAGTGGTTCCCAACCTGTGGGTCTCCAGGTGTTTTGGCCCAGCCAGTTTACCAGCTGTTAGGATTTCTGGGAGTTGAAGGCCAAAACATCTGGTGATGCACAAGTTGAGAACCACTGGTATAAAGATTTACAGGTTAACCCCAATACTTCCTCCACCCAAGGTATCACAGTTTTGCATAACAGGTTGTGAGTGAACCAGATGATAAAAATCACAGGAAATGAAGAATACTAATTATGTATGCATGCCATTATACAAGTCAGGTCCAGACTATTTGAAGGTTGCCGCTGCTCTAAGCATGTTCAATCAGGTCTTCAGGAGTGAGGTTTTTTCTCTGACCCATTACCTTCTCATTTTGTGAGGAAAAGGGAAGCAACCTTCTCTATGGTTGCTCTCACACTTTGGAAGTCTCTCCCTAAGAAGACTAGAATGGTTTCCTCCTTGCTCTCCTTCCACTGGCAAGTGAAAACTTTGTATCACCATCAGGTGTTTAGGTCTAAAGTGTGACAATCTTTTAATGGTGAGCCATCTTGATGTTTTTGTGGTCTATAATTGTAAGCTTAAATGTTTTAATTGCTTAGATGGTTTAATAGTTTTTAATAGTACATACATTTTACTGGTTTTTGTATGTTTTAATATGTTTTGTATGTTTTTGTATGTTTTAAATAGTACACACATTTTACTGGTTTTTGTATGTTTTAATTTGGTTGTTGTTGTTGTGCACCTTCAAGTTTCCAACTTACGACAGCCATAAAGCGAACCTGCAACGGTTTTAATAATTTCCTAGCTGTTCCCTGCCACATGTTGCGGTGGCCCTGTTTGGTGATCTGGAAAATAAAGTAATGAGAAAGTGTTGGTTTCTAATATATGTAATTTCTTTATGCTTGTGGGTAAACAGTATTTCTTGTAGTTCCTTTTTCAGTATTGATGTAGAGATTGTCTGGTTTGCCTACTCTGGAACATGCAACATATAATTGTCCTTCTTTAGGAATCCTTTTAAAATCTATATTATCATATCTGTCATATACATGTGTGTGTGTGTGTGTGAGAGAGAGAGAGAATTATATATATATATATATATATATATATATATATATATATATATATATGGCTGGATCGCTCTTTGTCAGGAGGGCTTTATGTTTTCTTGCCCTGGTGAAAGGAGTTGGCCTGGATGGCCTTAAGGCAGCATTTCTCAACCTGGGGGGATGTCAGAAGGGTTGCCAAAGACCACCAGAAAACACAGTGTTTTCTGTTGGTCATGGAGGTTCGGTGTGGAAGGTTTGACCAAATTCTATCATTGGTGGGGTTTAGAATGCTCTTTGATTGTAGGTGAACTATAAATCCTAGTAACTACAACTTCCAAATGTCAAGGTTTATTTGCCCCAAACTCCATCTGTGTTCATATTTGGGCATATGGAGTATTTGTGACAAGTTTGGTCCAGATCCTTCATGGTTTGAGTCCACAGTGCTCTCTGGAGCTAGGTGAACTACAACTCTAAAACTCAAGGTCAATGCCCACCAAACCCTTCTAGTGTTTTCTGTTGGTCATGGGAGTCCTGTGTGCCAAGTTTGCTTCAATTCCATCCTTGGTGGAGTTCAGAATGCTCTTTAATTGTAGGTGAACTATAAATCCCAGCAACTACAACTCCCAAATGACAAAATCAATGTTTTTGGAGTGAGTCCCCCTTCGGGGGTTGAGAAGGGCGGGGTAGAAATTATGTAAATAAATAAATAAATGGTCACTCCTTGAGTTAGTAGGTATCTTGTGGCCAAATTTGGGGGCAATTAGTCCAGTGGTTTTTGAGTTATGTTGTCACTCAAAACAAACAGAGCATTGATAGATAGATAGATGATAGATAGATAGATAGATAGATAGATAGATAGATAGATAGATAGATAAGTAATGTTGGATCCAATCATATTAGGGGAGAAAAAAGACTATAAATGAATAAAATAATCATGGAATAATAATATTAGGATCTAGCAGTTGCTGGGAACATTAGTTGTCAAATGTCAAGTGGGTAACAGGTTAGGCACTGTGTCACTTTCCTGTCTGGGCAAATTCAAATAGGAAAAAATTGTCATGAGATATTTTATGTGTCTCTTGTGTCACATATTGTTGATAATAAGGAATAGGATGACTTCTTGTAAAACCTTGGCAAAATGGGTGAATTTCATGCACCAGAACTCCCAGTGTTGCTTTCCTACTAAAACCCCCACAGCTGAAATACGTCATTAAATTGCAGAGAAGAGGGAAAAATGTGTTAACCTTCCTTCTCCCAACCTCCGCAAACCAATAAACTATTATACTTGTGCCAACTCTGAGAATTTAATCAAGGAAATGCAGCTTTCACAGATGGGATTAATCTGGCTAGAAGAGGCTCCAGCAAAGTGAGGATGTATGCCATATCCAGACTTCAGCGCATTCCTCCCAAGTGCTTGGACTAGGAGGGAGTGTATTAGGAGGAAAGGTATTCATAACTCTTCCACATTTTTACTTGCAAAAAAACCAAATAAATTTTTCATTTTTTACTATAGAAAAAAGAATGAAAGGGTACAAAATCTGGGATGTAATACGGAAGTCTTTAATATATTCTCTTTAAGGTTTTGACTGTGCTTTTCCTTCATGGCAGGGGGTTGGACTAGATGGCCCATGTGGTCTCTTCCAACTTTATTAATTCTATTATTTTAATAAGATACTACAATATTCATAAATACTGGAAATTTGGAGCAATTTTTGATCACAAGGATCAAAAGGTGGTGCGAAGGCGGTGGGAGCAAGTGTAGGGCCTCTCCAGATGATATCAGAGATCGCTTGGGTTCATAGATAGAAATGCAGTCACACAGGTAGGCGGGTCCTAAACTGTTCAGGGCTTTGTAGGTAAGAACCTGCACCTTGAATTGGGACCAGAAGATGAACAGCAGCCAATGGAGCTCCTTAAACAGAGGAGTTGACCGCTCCCTGTAAGTTGCTCCGTTGGACCAATTGAAACTTCCGGGACTTCTTCAAGGGCAGCCCCACATAGAGTGCATTACAGTAATCCAATCTGTAAAATCTGTTAAACCCTTGTGCTGACAGTACTGCTGACCAAAAGGTAGGTGATTCGAATCTGGGAAGCAGGGTGAGCTCCTGTCTGTCAGCTCCAGCTTCCCATGAGAGAAGCCTCCCACAGGATTGAAAAACATCCGGGCATCCCCTGGGCAACGTCCTTGAAGATGGCCAATTCTCACACCAGAAGCACTTGCAGTTTCTCAAGTTACTCCTGACACACACACACAATCACAAACAACTGTATGCTAACTAAAATTAGAAAACTGGGCCTTCTCATTTGCAGCATTATGGTTATGGAAGTTAGCCTTCCTTTTAGCATCAAGCCAAGATATGTTTATTGGCCCTCCTTTTCCAGTTTAATTTACACCTCATTTTAGCTGCTGCATTGCTCTGCTGGATTTTTTCATTCTGTGAAGACACATCAGTTTCACTGTGTACACGTTTATTACGTTTTACTGTTCTTCACCATTAATTGACCTGGGCAGGGTAGAGGGCACATTTTCAAGATAGATAAACTAAGTATAATCAAATATGATGTCTCTGTGATTTATCCAATTTCTTGTAAACTCAGTGGGAGCTTCACTGGCTGAAAAGCAAGGCAAAATTCTTTTTTTTTAAAAAAATGAAATAAATGCACACAGAGAGGGAGACACTGGACTGTTTTGCAAGTAGGTAAAAGGAGCCTGTGGACCCACAGCAAACAGTCTGACAGATTTTCCTCCTCCTCAAACAAAGCACTAGGAAATCAATATCAGTAGATCTCACATCCCATTATATTGAGACCTCAGCTTCACAGGAATAGAAGAATTGTGGCAAGATTTCACATTCATTGCCATTAAAATAATCTCTTGACGGCCATCTAAAAGAACTGGAAGGGGGAACCATACTGGGGTTATGGATCTGACCTATCGAGATTCTCAGTGGCAACAAAGAGACTTGGAAAGAAATGTAAAGGACGTAAAGTGTAAAGAATACACCCTTGATTGGGTTGTTGTAAGTTTTTTGGGCCGTATGGCCATGTTCTAGAAGCATTATTTCCTGATGTTTTGCCTGTATCTATGGCAGGCATCCTCAGAGGTTGACCTCACAACCTCTGAGGATGCCTGCCATAGATGCAGGCGAAATGTCAGGGGAGAATGCTTCTAGAACATGGCCATACATCTTGAAAAACCTACGACAACCTAGTGATTCCGGCCGTGAAAGCCTACGACAATACACCTGTGATTGCTAGGTACTAGCCCTGTTTGTTCAAGGGAAATAATGGTTCAAAACTCACTGTGGATGTAGGGAATGCTGGTGGTTCAAATTTAAATGACTTCCAAAGTTTTCTGAAAAAATTGCGGAAATTTTACGAATGTTTTGAATTTTTTTTGGAAACACCCAGTTTGAATGCGGAGGTCCTTCCCTCCACGTCAGAACTGGGGTGAGAGCCGCACATGGAAGGGAAGGCCAGGGAAGTGAAACCCGCCGATTCCTTTCCGAAAATGGCGGCGGTGGCTTCGAAATGGCAAATTCGAAATGGTTGCTTACATCGCCTCGAAATCGCTTCAAAAGCGGATTTAACCTGAATTCATTCTGATTTTATGAGCATTCCGATGAACCTACCCAGGCCTACTAGGTACTATATAGATTACTATATAGATCAGGCATGGGCAAATTTCAGCCCTCCAGGTGTTTTGGACTTCAACTCCCACAATTCCTAACAGCCTACCGTGCCTGACATAGATCAAGGCTTCTTAAACCTTTCTCACATGAGCTCTCTTTCTGCCTGAGAAATTTTCAAGTGACAAAGATATATAGGTATATAAAATAGGTATAAAAATCAAACATTTACTGAAAATAAGCCAGCATTTGCTAGGCTTGCTCAACAGGCTGATTTTATTTATTTATTTTATTTATTTATTTATTATTCGGGCTTCTATGCCACCGACTCCCTGAGGCTCGCGGCGGCTTACAGGAGCCGAAGGGCACAGTAAAATACAGGCAATAAGCAGTTAAAAACAATTAAAAACAACAGCAGTACAGTAATTAATAAAATTAATAATTTTGCTTTTTATGAAGTACAGCTGAAGCCTCTTTTGTTGAGTCCGCTGTAAACGCTGCATGATCGGAAATCTGTTTGACTGTGGTCCAATTTTTCATGACTCCAACATTGGGGACCCCATTTGGGGCCGGGACCCACAGTTCAAGAAGCAGTGACATAGATGATCAAGTGACATTGTGTCCGATCTGAACAAGTTACAATTTCTCATACAAATAAAATGCTTTCCCGGTTATAAGGAACACAGGTATTTGTCAGAATCACTGTACAACTCTCCTTGAGACTAGATATATGCTATGCATGCAATGCCTAAACACAAATATGGGTGCCGCCTGAGCACACATGCTCCAAAAGGATGATGTTTTATCAAGCGCTACCAACCATGAAGGGATCAGTCAGTGCAACAAACTCCATCCCCTGGGTGATCATCAGTGGCCACCTGAATACATGAAAATGGGTGTTTAAATCAAGGTCCTCAGCACGTCTACAAGGAAACAACAGGCAGGTGGTGCTTTTGCGGGGGTGCTTTTCCTGAAAGCGTACAAGGCTCTCAAGATGCCAGCTATGCAAACTTAGATGTTTAATCTACTCCAAAAATATTTGGGGGGGGGGGGGGTTGAAATGTTTCCTGAAATCAATTGGCTGTTGCTCGATGAAAAGACTTGTCTGTGCCTTTGAGTCTACATCTATATAAATAAAAATGTAATGTTCATTTGTGGGATTAACATAACTCAAAAACCACTGGATGAATTGACATCAAATTTGGACACAATACACCTATCAGGCCAACAAGTGACCATCACTCATAAAAATACTGAAAAATACAGCAGAAGGGATTTTAAAAGCCAAAAAAAGCAAAAATATGCTACAGCGCATGCACAATAACTACTCCCCTGGCAAACAAAGCACAGAAAAGCATAGACACACGCTCTTCTGGACTACAGCTCCCAGCATCCCCTAGACCAGGCCCTTTAGGAGAGCAGGAGGACCCAAATGCACTGCTTCCGAGCTGCAAGCTTTCTTCTCCTTGGATTTCTTTGAGAGCATCCCAATCCCTGCATATTTCCAATTTGCTATTCCTGGATTGCAACTCCCAGCAAACCTCCAAATAGATAGATTAGATAGAGATAGATTGGTAGGTAGATTGATCAGGAAGACTGCTGGGAGATGAAGTCCATGAATAGGTAGAGAAGGAAGAAAGGGGAGAAAGTGGAAGGGAAAGAAAAATTGGGGGGATGGAAGGGAAGAAGAAGAGAAGGGAGGAAGGAGGAAGGGAAGGAAGGGGAGAAAGAAAGAAAAAAGGAAGGAAGGAGGAAGGGAAGGAAGGGGAGAAAGAAAGAAAAAAGGAAGGAAGGAGGAAGGGAAGGAAGGAGAGAAAGAAAGAAAAAAGGGAAGGAAGGAGGAAGGGAAGGAAGGGGATAAAGAAAAAGGAAGGAGGGAGGGAAGGAAGGAAAAAAAGAAAAAAGGGAAGGAAGGAGAAAGGGAAGGAAGGGGAGAAAGAAAGAAAAAAGGGAAGGAAGGAAGGAGGAAGGGAAGGAAGGGGATAAAGAAAAAGGAAGGAGGGAGGGAAGGAAGGGAAGAAAAAAAGAAAAAAGGGAAGGAAGGAGAAAGGGAAGGAAGGGGAGAAAGAAAGAAAAAAGAGAAGGAAGGAAGAAGGGAAGGAAGCGAAGGAAAGAAGAAAAGGGGAAGGAAGGAAGGGAGGAAGGAGGAAGGGAAGGAAGGGAAGGAAGGAAGGAGGAAGGGGAGAAAGAAAGAAAAAAGGGAAGGGAGGAAGGAAGGAGGAAGGGAAGGAAGGAGGGAGGGGAAAAGGGAAGCAAGCAAGGAAGGAAGGAGGAAGGGAAGGAAGGAGGGAGAAAGGGAAAAGAAAAAGGGAAGGAAGGGGGAAAAAGAAAAAGGAGGGAAGGAAGGGGAGAAAGAAAGAAAAAAGAGAAGGAAGGAAGAAGGGAAGGAAGCGAAGGAAAGAAGAAAAGGGGAAGGAAGGGAGGGAGGAAGGAAGGGAAGGAAGGAAGGAAGGAGGAAGGGGAGAAAGAAAGAAAAAAGGGAAGGGAGGAAGGAAGGAGGAAGGGAAGGAAGGGGAGAAAGAAAGAAAAAATGGAAGGAAGGAAGGAAGGAGGAAGGGAAGGAAGGGGATAAAAAAAGAAGGAAGGAGGGAGGGAAGGAAGGGAAGAAAAAAAGAAAAAAGGGAAGGAAGGAGAAAGGGAAGGAAGGGGAGAAAGAAAGAAAAAAGAGAAGGAAGGAAGAAGGGAAGGAAGCGAAGGAAAGAAGAAAAAGGGAAGGGAGGAAGGAAGGAAGGAGAAAGGGAAGGAAGGGGAGAAAGAAAGAAAAAAGGGGAGGAAGGAAAGGAAGGGGAGAAAGAGAAGAGAGAGGAGGAGGGAAGGTTGGCCACAGCAACGTGTGGCAGGCACAGCTAGTCATAATATATGTTAATATCAAAGTTGAAAGCTCTCCCGCGCGTGGCTTTGGCGGCAACAGACTCTAGGGATGTGTGTGTGTGCGTCTGCGCCTTCAAGTCCCCCTTGACTTATGGCAACTTCATTAATTCCACTGGGAAAAGGAATAGCCAGGTACGGGTTTCTTCGTCCCTTCCTCTGCCTGAAATGCAGCAATTGGCATTGGCTGGTGTTCTCCCATCCTAACACTGGCCAGAACCCACCCTGCTTAGCCCCCAAATTCATTGGGGACCTTTAGGGACCTTTAGGGGAATGGGTGCGCTGCTATTGTATAATAACCGGAGCCAACTTTGTGCAGAGAATAGCGGGTCTCTCCCTTCAGCACCCTGGACAGCGGCCTGGCCCTGGTCAGCGCGCTCTCTCTCTCCCCCCCCCTCTATGGCTGCGGGTTTGTTTACAAGGCGGGAAGGCGCTCACAGTCCTAGGCATTGCTCACATTGAAAACTCACTCCTCTCCAATTGCGGGAGGGGGGGGGGGGGTCTTGTCAAAGAAGGACACCCAAACATCCCTTCAGGCTGAGCCGCTGGGACACCCCACCCCCACTTCTTCCTCCCCCCCCCCCCCAATCTGTACCCCATCCTCACCGTCGCAGTTGACCAGGATGATGGCCAGCATGTAGTCCTTGCCCAGCATGGCTCCGCTCGGTTAGGAGGCGAGCCACCCAGAGTGGCAGCAGGGAAGGAGAAGGGGCGGAGCCAGGAGGGAAGGAGGAGGCGGGGCCAGGACACTGACGTCAGATGACCAGGGCCGCCTCCCCCCAAGTCCAGTGGGCCCTGCTGGATACCCTTCCAGATCAAGGGAAGCCCCTCTATTCTGCTTTAGTCAGACTTCAACTGGAATAACACTGTGTCCAGTTCTGGGCACCACAATTCAAGAGGGATATTGACCAGCTGGAAGCTGTCCAGAGAAGGGTGATCAAAATGGTCAAAGATCTGTAGTTCATGAATCCCTATTTATTTATCATGTCAGAAGCGCACAATAATAATAATAATCTTTTTTTATACCCTGCCACCATCTCCCCGATGGGGACTCGGGGCGACTTACATGAGGCCAGGCCCAAACAACAAATTACAATAAAATAAAATAAAAACATCAACAATAACACAATAAAAATACATACATATAGATAAAAAATAATATGCAAATAAATATCTAAAATCACAAATGACAGGCGGGCCACATGCACAATGTAAAATGTTTAAAAATCTCAGGGTGAGATAACAGAAGTAGATTCTTTGCAAGGGAGAGCACATAAAACACGGGTTATAGGAGGCTTATATATATGCATATAAGGGGGGAGTGGATCACTATTTATCATGTCAGAAGTGAACCGAGGGTACAATTGTAATACATTTTAAAACACAATTATTATTTTTTAAAACTAAATGTCTTTTGACCAGAATCTGGCCACTTGGAGTGCCTCTCCGGTGTTGCTGTAAGAAGATCCTCCATTGTTCATGTGGCAGGGCTCAGACTGCATTGTAATAGGTGGCCTGTGGTGTGCTCTTCTGTCGTGGACTCCACTTTGTGGCCCCATTTCTTAAGGTTGGCTCTGCATCTTGTGGTGCTAGAATGCAGTATGTCCAATGCTTTCCAAGCCCAGGAGGGAGTCTCTCATTTGGTATCAGCCGTGGGTTGACATTCCAAGTTTTAGCCTGCCACTTTTGGGCTCTCACTTGCTGAGGTGTTCCTGCAAGTATCTCTGTAGATCTTAGAAAACAATTTCTTGATTTAAGGCTTTGGCATGCTGGCTGATATCTGAACAGGAGATGGGCCAGAGATGTCACTGCCTTAGTCCTTTCATTGTTGGCTGCTACTTCCCAGCGGATGTCAGGTGGTGCAATACTGGCTAAACAGTGTAATTTCTCAAGTGATGTGGGGCGTAGACATCCTGTGATAATGCGTCATGTCTCATTAAGAGCCATATCCACTGTTTTAACGTGGTGAGATGTGTTCCATACTGGGAATGTGTATTCAGCAGCAGAGTAAGGGCAGATGTCTTCACTGTGTCTGGTTGTGATTCCCAGGTTGTGCCAGTCAACTTGCGTATGATATTATTTCTAGCGCCCACTTTTTTCTTGATACTTGAGCAGTGCTTAAAGGAGTAGCTTAATGAGATGGGCAGGTTTAGCCTCTAGAAGAGAAGGTTGGGAAGAGACATGATGGCCATGTTTAAATAATTGAAAAGCATCTCATATTTATTTATTTATTTATGACATTTATATACTGCCCTTCTCTCCTCGAAGGGGACTCTGAGTGGCTTACAAGTCATATGAACATACAACCTACTACATTACTAGCATGGTACTAATACATCATTAATAATATTAGTATTATATAATATTATATTGTACCATAAAGAGCAGGCTTGTTTTCTGTGGTCCTAGATTCTAGGACTCAGAGCAATGGATTCAAATTACAGGAAAGGAGATTCCACCTGAACATTAGAAAGAACTTATTGACTGTATGAACTGTTCAACAGTGGAACTCACTGCCTCGGAATTTAGTGGAAACTCCTTCTTTAGAGGCTTTTAAACAAAGGCTGGATGGCCATCTGTTAAAGGTGATTTGATTGTGTTTTTCCTGTGTGGTGGGGGTTGGACTAGATGGCCCATGGGGTCTCTTCTAACTCTTATTATTCTACTAGCTGTACCCGGCACGCGTTGCTGTGCCCTATTTAGGAGATGCGAGAAAGTCTGAGTATGTAAGGGTTGGAATTGTTGTTAGTGAATTGGGTGTTTTATGTTTATGACTCAGCTCTTTGCCTGCAGTCCTTCGGGTTTGACTTGTACCATGGCCAGGACGGATCAGCTTGGGGAGGGCTTGTCCTGTCAGGGGATCTCTATCTTCACAGGTGCGTCCAGTGTCTGTTGGGGGACTGTTAAAAATCCTTTCCGTATCCTTTTGAGCCACCTTTCTCAAGATCTTCATGCCTAGCTTACTTTCTGCTCCTCTCTTTTTCAAGATGTCCTGCTCTGTGTCTTTTGCACCCATTGGTCGATGTCCGATGAGGCTTTCCTCATGGACAGGCCATCTGAGGGAGCTCTTCCAGCGCTGGGCATCAGAAGGTACTTGGTGATGACCTCCATCCCTTGGAGCCAGCATATAGAGGGGCTGGAGCACCCTCCTTGGCAAACCCCATTGTTGCTGGATGGTCCTCTTATTAATGTGGAATTCCAAGCCACTGGAGATCTTTTGGGAAAGGAAGAAGAGCTCCCCTTGAATGGTGTTGATCTCCATCATGGTCTTCTGATTTGAAAGTGTTGGAGGAGGCTCTGGCACTCATCTGACAGTTTGTTATGGGTCGGAATGTTCATGTTGGCTGGCCAGTACAGCAGTTATGCAAATCCGCCCTTATTGGCAGCCAATCATGTTGTCAGAATGTAGAGGCTGGGGGAGTCTTTGGCAGCCTCGGAGGATGCTGGGAAATGTAGCGTTTTTTTACTCGTTGTTTTGGGGGCCTTTTAGGTTTGGGGGGGAAAGTTTCTTTGCTACAAATGTACCTTGCTTGAGGCCTATTTCTGTTGGCAAGTTTTGTGTTTCTGCATTGTAAGGTTTCTCTGTTTGAGGCAGTCTTCACATGACGACTGTTCCTTTATATATATAGATGATTCAGAGTGCTCTGAGTTGAGCTTGGGGCCCAGAGACAAGAACACTTCATCTCTCCACAGGCTGCTATCTCTCTGTGTGTGGGTGAAGTCAAAGCACCTGTGCCCCTGATAACAGATCTTCCACCGACTGTGCTGTGACTCTGTCACCAGGCCATAGAAGGCCAGTCCAATGCCTTCTGATAAGTCCCCAGGCAAAGCGGGGCACTGGGCCTTGCCTACACAACCACTCTCAGGAATCATAATGTCAATTATTAATAAAATCTGTATGTATAAATGTCAAATTGTATATGTTTGATCCACAAAGACTCACATGATTTGGTGAATCTGGACCAAATGGCGCACATAACCATCATGATTCAAATAAAAATAGCTGTGGGGTTTGGCTGTGCTGACAAAGGATAGTTGAGTTTGTAGTTCAGCTACTTCTGGAGGGTCGCATGAATCCCACCAAAATACTGGCAGGGTCATCGGGGAATTGATAGAGGTATGGAACCCTATATAGTTCCGGCCCAGTTTACCTGTCCAAACGTATTCTCCCCTACAAACCATCAAGGCAGTTAAGATCTTCTGGAGGGGCCAACTCTCGGTCCCACCACATTTGCAATCGCAGCTGGTGGGGACAAGAGACAGGGCCTTTTCTGTGGTGGCCCCTCAGCTTTGGAACTCCCTCCCAAATGAGATCAGATCTGCCCCCTCACTCCTGACCTTCAGGAATCTATTGAAATCCTGGGTCTGGATTTCCCAGAATAATGGCTGAGTTTAATAATAGACTAAGTCATTGATTATGTATGCGGACCGAAATTGGACATGTTTTTATCTTGGTGATCTGGTTTATGTGTATTTGTATGTATTTTAATCTACTTGTAATTTAATCTTTTATTGTTTTTATGATGTTTTAACTTGTAATTTGGCATTGAATCCTTGCTGTTAAACGGCCTAGTCCCTCTGCGGAGGTTGAGAAGATCAGTATATAAAAGTTTTAAATAAATAAATAAATAAATAATGGTGGGAATTGTAGTCCACCCTTATCTGGAGAGCCATGGAGATCCCACCAGCAATAGATCTGGAGCAAACTTTGCACATGTCCCCATCATGACCAATTTAAAATAGTTGAGGGGTTTGCTGTGGGACCGTACTATAGTTTTGGGTGGGAAATGAATAAATACACATGATACATATCTTATTTTTAGTTCGAAAGAACACAGAAGAACAATATAATGTTTAAAATGAAGAACATTTTAATCAACATAAAATTAACAGTATTTCAATGGGAAGTGTGGGCCTGCTTTTGGCTGGCAGTCAAGTTAATTAGGATTGCTGTTGTTGTGTGCTTTCAAGTAGTTTCAGACTTAGAGTAGCCCTAAGTCTTAAGTTTCTGGTCGGTGCATAGATTCACATGGGCTTGTGGGGCCCTTGGGCCACTGCCTAATGTGCCCATGCATGACGATGCCACTGCGCCAGCCCAGTCCCGAGGAAGTTTCCTGGAGCAAGTCTCACTCAATCTGACAAGACTCACCAATAAGGAAACTCACATAAGACCAAGGAATATGACCACATCACAATCATGCCCGACATGGTTATTAGGTGCCCTTAAATGAATTTCAGGTATCTACACTGTAGAATTAACACAGTTCAACACCATTTTAACTGCCATGGCTCGATGATATGGAATCCAGGAGATTGTGGTTTTACTAGGCCCTTAGCCTTCTTTGGCATAAAGTGCCAGTGCCTCTCCGAACGATTCCCTGGATTCCATAGCACTGAGCCACAGCAGTTAAAGTGGTACCAAACTACATTAATTCTACAGCAGGGGTGCTCACACTTTTTCAGCATGCGAGCTACTTATAAAACAACCAAGTCAAAAATACACATAAACCTACCCACTACGCAGAGAGCCATAAAAGCAAAATATTTGGAAATTTATTTCAATGAGAGCCATATAATATATTTTAAGACTGAATTCAACTAAATGTGAGTATAATAACCCCCTGAATTTATTCATAATAATAATGATGATAATATTCATTCAGCCTCTGCTACTACTACTACTAATAATAATAATAGTAACAACAACAAGAATAGGTTCCTAGAGTAGAAGGAGACCTCCAAGGGCCATCCAGTCCAACCTCCTTCTGCCATAAGGGAAAACACACTCAAAGCATTCCTCACAGATGGCCATTCAGCCTCTCATAATAATAATAACAACAATGGGTTCCTAGAATAGGAGGAGACCTCCAAGGGCCATCCAGTCCAACCTCCTTCTGCACCTGGGCGGCGTCGGGAGCGTCGGGAGCCTGTGGGGCGGGACTGAGCCTTCCTCCCGCCCTGCCTGCGATCTACCAGGATGCCCTACGCGATCTACCAATAGTGTAGATCAGTGTTTTTCAGCCTTTTTTGAGCCACGGCACATTTTTTACATTTACAAAATCCTGGGGCACACCACCAAACAAAATGACACAAAATGACACTCTAACACAGTAATACATATAGTTAATATGTTTTTAAATGTATTTAAACACTCAGTGTGAAACCTGGGCCTGTTTCGATGAACACAACATAGATATCCTTGCAGGAATGGCAGAAAGACACAAACACAGAACTCCCATAACCAAGAGAAAATACTATAAGAGTTTGGTGGGTATTGACCTTGAGTTTGGAGTTGTATTTCACCTATATCCAGAGTGCACTGTGGACTCAAACAATGTTGGATCAGGACCAAACTTGGCATGAATACTCAATATGCCCAAATGTGAACACAGATGGAGTTTAGGGACAATAGACTTTGACATTTGGGAGTTACAGTTTCTGGGATTTATAGTTAACACACAATCAAAGAGCATCCTGAACTCTTGCAACAATGGAATTGAACCAAACTTGGCATACTGAACTCTCATTACCAACAGAAAGTACTGAAAGGGTTTGCTTGGAAATTGACCTTGAGTTTGGAAGTTGTAGTTCACCTACACCCAGAGAGCACTGTGGACTCAAACAATGTTATGTTATGTTGTTGTTTGTTTTCTATCCAGAATCACAATGTTGGAAGGAGACTCGCCACTCTAAGGTCCCTAAAATAGGCATGATAAAACTTCGGCCCTCTGGGTGCTTTGGACTTCAACTCCCACCATTCCTCACAGCCTGAGGTCTTTTCCTGCTTAAATGGCTGAGGCGGGAAAGGGAAAAGAGCCTGAAGCTGCTAGGAATGGTGGGAGTTGGAGTCCAAAACACCTGGAAGGTCCAAGTTTGCCCATGCCAGCTTTCGACAGAAACCTCTTCCTCCCGCTTCCCCTTCGCGCCCTTTCTTCCCCCTCCTGCTGAACACTTACTTTTTCTTCTACACTGCCACTTCTGCTGCCATTTTGATCCGAGGGGGCAGTGTGAGAGTGTTCAGGAGGGGAGGGGGAGGGAGGAAGACGTGACCCGTGCGGGCGCTACTGCGCAGACTCGCCCCAGAGCAAAGCGAGGCTGGGAAGAAGGGAGCCCGAGTGGAGAAGAAAATGTGTTCAGCAGGAGGGGGAAGAAAGGTTCCAGTTTCCCACGGCACACTTGATGATCGCTCATGGCACATTGGTTGGGAAACACTGGTGTAGATGAACCCAATCTAAGCAATGGGGGAGGTGGTTCACTAAATACAGTACAAGGTAATGAGGAGCAACAAACTCAAAATGAATAGTGCTGTTGTATTAAACAATGAATGGCAATATGCAGGTATATCACATAACATACATGTATACAACTAGCAGATCATAGTATAACATAGATATATTAACAGTCATCAGTGGGAACCTTTCCCCTAAAGCGTACTCACGCTTTATGAGCCCACAATGGGAATGTCTCTGCACATGAAAATATAAAGCCCTCATGCAAGTCTCTTTCCCAGATATTGGGGGACAATTGTCCAATTAAAAGTGTGCCCATGGAGGGGAGGAGAAATATGAAGGGTAGATCCATGCAGGGGATTCCAGGGTCGACGATAAGGGGTATCCAAGCGCCGTATCGTTTCGCCTTGGGCGGCTTCTTCCGGACCCAGGACTCGATTGCAACACAAAGTCGCAGCTGGAGGATTTGGAAACCATGATATCATGACATAACAGTAAGTACATGGCCCCATAGTGAACCCACCAGGAAAAGAAGGCAATACATACCAATTTTTCAAATTATTCAAGTATAAATGGCTATATGCCAGTGGTCAGATCATGGACCCAAACCAGGAGTGAAAGGAAAAGATTTATAGGTGGAACTAACTCAGATAAACAATCATCAGGAACAGCTGCTCATGTGGCCATCACTCTTTGCTTAAAGTAATAGCTCATTTATTGTTAATTTGTCATTGAGCCCGGGGG
Source organism: Anolis apletophallus (assembly GCA_030556195.1). Classification (NCBI taxonomy): domain Eukaryota; kingdom Metazoa; phylum Chordata; class Lepidosauria; order Squamata; family Anolidae; genus Anolis; species Anolis apletophallus. The sequence continues at coordinate 140,943,687 of JARBWK010000005.1, forward strand.
ATTCGCATTTTAATCGGATTATCCAGTCCCTTTCGAGCTGCAGCAACCGCTTTTTCACATCTATGTGCGGTTTTGGAAAAACCCGGTCTAGAACAGTAACTGAGAAAGCTTCAAAATGATGCTGCATGGTATTGAAGTGAGAGTATAGAATGGAAGTATCATTATGATTTTTAAATCTCGATTTATGTTCAATAATTCTCACGCGGAGTTCTCTGCTTGTTTGCCCAACATAAAGGTGGCCACAATCCTTGCACGTAATGCAATAAATGACATTTTACTCCACAGGAGGAACTAACCCTTATCTTATATTTTCGGTTATTGTATTGAAGCAGAACCGGGAGTTCTAGAACTCCAAGTACCAAGTAAACCTTACCAACGCTGCCCGAACGTGCGGATACTAGGATGAGGGAGAACGCGTGACAACTGTGAAGTAGGATGAAAAACAAAAAGGTTTATTTTATCTCACCAGCTGGTGGGTATTTGCCAGCAGAACGCAGCTGCAGGTAGGGGCAAAGGACCTCGATACATTTCATACAAAGGCATTTATACTCGTAATGGATTCCATTCAGTTAAACCCACCCCTTCTTCATGGTTAAAACAATCATAATTGGCTGGTGATTACTGTTGTTACATGGCATTTCATCAATCCAATAAACATCATTTAAATCATTTACATCATTTCTCTGTCATTACTAAAAATGAGAACAATAGCCTTCTGTAAACATTCTTTCTCACAGTGCAAGCTATCAATATGGAGCCTCTCTCTGTTCTTGACTTTGCAACTTTAGTTCCGGGCTTCCTGCCAGCAGAGAAGGTAGGACTTTTGCCATGCGCAATGGTGTTCTCCCATTAGCACTAAGAATTCCATTAACTTTCATAGCTCAAACTGCACTGTATTCCCACTCATCTAGCATACATAGTATAACTTGGCACAGAGTGGATTAAAATGCATTTAATCAAGGTGTTAGTCTTCCATAACATGTGCCTGATTGATTCCAGACACCAAAACCCTCTTTTTCAGAGTTGACGCGCAAGTAGCATCACTCTCTGACTGTACTTTTTGCTCGGAAAAGTACCAAACCTGCTTCAGTATGGGCTCCAAATGGATTCCTGTTGGTTGATATGTTTGCAAATGGAGCAATGATGGCACGGATTAGTAATGTTTCGAATGGTGGGGGCATTTTCCTCGAGGGGCTTTATGCGATGATCAGATTTAATTAATAGGTTTTTTAAGTTGGAAGTGTGTTTGTAGGCCACTAATGGGGGAAGCTGGAGGCCGGGTATGCTTTGAATTAGTGGCCAAAATTTGGTTACTGTGGATTTAATGCGGTTTGCATGGGGAGTGAACGTTAATGGCCAAATGAGGCGTTCGACATCGGGGCGCACTCTTTTTTTGAACAATTCAGCCCGTGGTACTTTGGATACCCTATTTACAGCATTCTCTAGGACCTTGCCAGGATATCTTCGTTCTTTGAGATTATCTGCAGGCAAGCTCAAGGTCCGTAATTATATTAAACCTACGAGCAAAAATGCCTTGTTACACTATGGATCCCACCACACCCCGGCCCTTAGGAACAACCTACCCTTTGCGCAGTTGTTAAGGCTCAAAAGGAATTCGTCAGATAACGCTGACTTTGAGGAATCCTCCAGAAGACTGATTAATAATCTCAAAGAACGAAGATATCCTGGCAAGGTCCTAGAGGTATGTATTGCCTTCTTTTCCTGGTGGGTTCACTATGGGGCCATGTACTTACTGTTATGTCATGATATCATGGTTTCCAAATCCTCCAGCCGCGACTTTGTGTTGCAATCGAGTCCTGGGTCCGGAAGAAGTCGCCCAAGGCTAAACGATACGGCGCTTGGATACCCCTTATCGTTGACCCTGGAATCCCCTCTGCATGGATCTACCCTTCATATTTCTCCGCCCCTCCTTGGGCACTCTTTGATTTGGACATTTGTCCCCCCATTTGTGGGAAAGAGACTTGCCTGTGGGCTTTATATTTTCATGTGCAGAGACATTCCCATTGTGGGCTCATAAAGCGTGAGTACGCTTAGGGGAAAGGTTCCCCACTGATGACTGTTAATATATCTATGTTATACTATGATCTGCTAGTTGTATACATGTATGTTATGTGATATACCTGCATATTGCCATTCATTGTTTAATACAACAGCACTATTCATTTTGAGTTTGTTGCTCCTCATTACCTTGTACTGTAGATGAACCCAATCTCACCTGTCCCTTGTTTTCTCTTATACAACTTATCCCATTATGCCTTCCTTTCTCTTTCCAACCTTCACCCTTTCTTTCCCTTCCTTTCATTATCTTTCCTTCTTTTCTTTCCCTCATAGCTTTCCCTCTTTCCTTTATCTTCCTTCTCTCCTTTTTTATCCCCTTCTTCCCACTTTCCTTTCCTTCTTTCCCTTGCTTTGTTCCCTTCTTCTCACACACATCACCTTTCTTTCTCAATGACATCACAGAGGGCAACCTCACCTAGGAAGCCATTCCAATGACATCACAAAGGGCCACTGTCACCTAGCCACAACCTCTGTGGCACAAACAGACAGACAGACATTGACACACATGATATCAGAGGTGACACCCCCCTCCCCCCAGGACTCTGTAAAAGATAGTTCAAAACCAAATAAGTCATAGTTCTACCAAGAATGCCAGGCTGGAATGATCCCATAATCCCCTATCTCTCCCCCATGTGGGAACCTAAGTCTCTTCCCATGGCCCCACATGGCAATGCCTCTGTAACCCACACTTATGAACTTTCTTGAACTTTTATGAACTTTTGCCTACTTTTGAAGGACTTTCAGAAACTTTTTGGGAACTTTTCCCTTTCAAAACCCATGGACTCTGGTGGGTGGGATGGGTTGGCATGAGATGATATGGTTCCTATTTCCCCTATATGAATGTATTCCCTATATGTTTCCCCTTCCATGTGTTTCTATATAAAAATATGAAATGCCACCTTTTTGTGACCCCAACATACCAAGGCTCAGTGAATCTCTCATTTCCTTGGCTAGTAAATCCCTAAATAAAGACGGACTTAACAAGGACATTTGCATGGACAATAACAATGGACATGTTCTTTCAAACCTCAGAGTAAGTCCATTTGAAGAGTATGTCCCTTGGGCATGTGCCTTCAGATGTCAGAGCATGGCCATCTAAAGGACGTGCGCCATGGGGTTTCTTATCATTCCTCACAAAGGGGACATCCTGCCTTTGGGAGGATTTGGATATCCCATCTGCCTCATTCATTGTTTACATTCTCTTGTCCGAAACCAAAGATCATCAATGGATCCCATATCCAGGATCAAGGATTATCAGACTCTGGCATCCACGCCAGACAAAAATGTTTATTTCCTTCACTTGGGACAATACAAAAGCTAGTTTGGGGACCTTTGGGGTAATCACCGGCGCTTGGACAAACATTTAATCACTTAATCCACTCATCATTTTCTCCCGGTCCATTGGACCGCCTCCTCCTCTCTCATTAGACAAGAGCCCGAAGCAGTGCTGGCTTCCTGATTGATTGAGGCGCGGCAAAGCCAGCTGATGACTCCAACCAATCAGCGCAAAGCCGGCAAAGGGGTGGGAAGTTTGAACTTTGACAGCTCTGTTTTTCTATTAAAATGTAATGTTTTGCATTGTACGGTATGTCAGCTTTTGGGGAAATGATTGCAGCTTGATATCCGCTCCAGCTGGAACGAAATAAACAACTCGGTGACATTTCTTCAACTTGGTGAGATCTTTATTTGGGGAAATTCAGGGAAAATTGGATTGGTTGCTTCCTATCTTGCCAGGGCTACATCGGATCCTCTTTGTTAGTTTTTTTATATAATTTTTATTGCATAAATTTTCTTATATACATTAATTAAAAATACAGACTATCTAATGAGATGGGTCTGGAAAGTTATGGGATAGTTAGGGATGGGAAAAAATATATTGGGTTTTGTTTGGATAGCCTTAGGGAAAAATTGGGAAAGGTGGGGGTTTGTGACTTCCAAATAATCTTTTCTGGGTTTACAAACACTAGTCTTTTTTTTCTTCTTAATTCTTTCAATACTGCATATCGCTTTTCCTAACTTAGTCCTCTTTAAAATTACTTGTACATGTGTTTCCGTAGAAATCTTGTACTGGATTAATTTTTCTCTCTTTATATGTTTCCATAAATTCTTCATATAGTCTGTATTTTTCATGGGTCTTCCATACAATACTTTTAGGGCAAAAGTTAATTTGTCCATTTCTTTTATCTCTTCCATTTTATTTAACCATTCTTCTACTGTTGCCACCTCTTTTAATTTTTTTTTTTTTTGCGTGGACCATCCTTGCTGCCTTAGTTAAATATGTGAATAAAATATCTTGATTTTGATTATTCCCAGTAAAAAATATTCCGGTTTCATGCTAATTTTTATTTTTAATATTTTTCACATATTTCTTGTATTTTTCTCCAATATAAATTGATTCTTGTGCAAGACCACCATGAATGGTAAAATGGTCTCATCGGATCCTCTTTGGTGGGTCTGACTGATCTCTGCCATCACGGCAAGACCCCCAAATTCTTGCTTGATATCAAATAATCCAGATTATGAAATCACATAATCCATGTTATCTGCTTTAAAGTGGATTACTAAGACTCTAAACGATCTAGTCCGTGAGCTGCTTTTTGCTGACGATGCTGCCCTTGTCACCCATTCAGAAGCAGCCCTTCAGCGCCTAACATCCTGCTTTGCAACAGCTGCAGAGCGGTTTGGGCTGGAAGTCAGCCTGAAGAAAACAGAAGTTCTCTACCAAACCGCACCACAGGAAGAACACCATCATCCCCACGTCAGCATAGGCAAATCTGTGCTTAAGTCCGTTCAGCAGTTCACCTACCTGGGAAGCATCATCTCTTCAGACACCAAGATTGATAAAGAGATAGATCACAGATTAGAAAAGGCATATAGTGCATTTGGAAGGCTTCACAAGAGTCTGGAGCAACAAGCACCTGAGGTAAAGCACCAAAATCAGTGTGTACAGAGCTATCGTACTGTCTATTCTCCTATATGGGTCTGAAACATGGGTCACCTATCGCCAACACCTACGACTCATCAAACGCTTTCAGCAGCGTTGTCTTCGCACAATCCTAAATATACAGTGTACCGACTATGTGACGAATGTCACTGTCCTTGAGCAAGCAGGGATCACCAGCATTGAGGCCACGCTGTTGAAAACACAGCTGCGCTGGGCAGGGCACATCTCTAGGATGGGGGACCACCGCCTCCCAATGATACTACTCTACGGTGAACTTGCTACGGGTCAGCGCAAGAGAGGCGCCCCAAAGAAGAGATATAAAGGCTCCCTGAAACAACATCTCAGGCTCGGCCAGATTGATCACCAACAATGGTCCACCCTGGCCTCACATCGGGAGGCATGGAGACGCACTGTCCACGATTATGCAGCCTCTTTCGAGAAGACACGCCGAATGGGTCTCGACAACGCAGAAAGAACCGCAAGCTGGAAACAACATCACCCAAGGAGACTTTCTGCTGTGCTTTCTGCAACCGGACTTGCCTATCTCAGATTGGCCTTTTTAGTCATCAACGCGCTTGTTAAAAGCGTGGGGCGAGTCCTTCCCAAGAATCTTCGTTCGCGAAGTAATGCAGAGATGCCGAGAGAGAGAGAGGATTGCATGAGTCTACACTGCCACATAAACCAGTTCATATAAGCAAATGATCTGGATTCCATATGGCAGTGTTGAAGGGGCCCTGAGTGTCCTGAGTGTATTTATGCTTTCCTGGGAGAGAGTGAGAAAAAAATGAGAAGGGAAAGGTGTCCTGGGCTGCGAGCTGTTGCTGGGCTTCATAGACTCCTGGGTTTACATCAAGCAGCAGATGCGGCCTGCTGGTGCCCCCCCGCAGAGTAATGGCATCTTCTTGCGTCATTGAAACGAAGGAGCCGCTCTGGAGACACGGAGAGAGCATGCGCAGAACTCCTGGCCTGAATTCCCGCGACAAAGATGGCGGCAGCTGCGTCACTCGGGGCCAGGCCTTTCTATACAGCCCTCCTTCATCCCCGAATATCAAGGCAGGGATTCCTTAGATTCCGTAGGTTGAACCCAAACAGAGACAAATATAGGGTGACTTTCATCCTTATGGGGGCCCATTTGAATATATGTCAGTCCTAAAATGCTAAAGTGGTGCCTGAGGTGAAGTGAGGCAACGCTCGGTTTCCCGCCTTCCCTTTCTCCTTCTCCCAAGTTTGAGCCTTCGAGGTTTGCGGACTCCAACTCCCAGAAGCCCCGGCCAGCTTAGCCAGCTGCGAAGAATTCTGGGAGTTGAAGTCCAAAAGGCTTTAGTCTTGGATGACAGCGCTTAGGCCCCGCCCCCTATTGCTCTCATTGGCTGTTTCCACTTGAAGGGACGGAGGAGGGGAGAAGAGGCTGAAGTAACTAGACGCTGGACCCGTTTGCGCATGACAGCGCTTCCAGGCCCCGCCCCCATTGCTCTCATTGGCTGTTTCCACTTGAAGAGGCGGAGGAGGAGAGAAGAGGCTGAAGTAACTAGACGCTGGACCCGTTTGCGCATGACAGCGCTGCCAGCACCCAGGCCCCGCCCCCATTGCTCTCATTGGCTGTTTCCACTTGAAGAGGCGGAGGAGGGGAGAAGAGGCTGAAGTAAGTAGAGGCTGGACCCGTTTGCGCATGACAGCGCTGCCAGCGCCTAGGCCCCGCCCCCCATTGCTCTCATTGGCTGTTTCCACTTCAAGAGACGGAGGAGGGGAGAAGAGGCTGAAGCAAGTAGACGCTGGACCCGTTTGCGCATGACAGCGCTGCCAGCGCCTAGGCCCCGCCCCCCATTGCTCTCATTGGCTGTTTCCACTTGAAGAGACGGAGGAGGGGAGAAGAGGCTGAAGTAAGTAGACGCTGGACCCGTTTGCGCATGACAGCGCTGCCAGCGCCTAGGCCCCGCCCCAGCGCCTAGGCCCCGCCCCCATTGCTCTCATTGGCTGTTTCCACTTGAAGAGACGGAGGAGGGGAGAAGAGGCTGAAGTAACTAGACGCTGGACCCGTTTGCGCATGACAGCGCTGCCAGCGCCTAGGCCCCGCCCCCAGCGCCTAGGCCCCGCCCCCATTGCTCTCATTGGCTGTTTCCACTTGAAGAGGCGGAGGAGGAGAGAAGAGGCTGAAGTAAGTAGAGGCTGGACCCGTTTGCGCATGACAGCGCTGCCAGCGCCTAGGCCCCGCCCCCTATTGCTCTCATTGGCTGTTTCCACTTCAAGAGACGGAGGGGGGGGGAGAAGAGGCTGAAGTAACTAGACGCTGGACCCGTTTGCGCATGTCTGTAGGGTTTGACTCGATGGCTGAGCTCAGGGCGCGCATGCGCAAAGGGCGGCGGGGTAGTTTTGGGCAAGGAAGATGGCGGACGATAAGGTAGGAGGCGGGTGGAGGTGGCCGTTGGTGAAGGTGCCCCTCTGAGGAGGAGGACTCCAGCCCCGCTTGCTTCTCTTCTAGGGGTCAGAAAAGAGAGGGGCATTCAGCCCAAGAGAAGGGGGGCTTTGGGAGGGCAGGAGGCGAGGCAGGAGTGAACCAGTGTTTAGAGCAGGCCTGGGCAAACTTGGGCCCTCCAGGTGTTTTGGACTTCAACTCCCACAATTCCTCACAGCCTCAAGCCCCTTCCTTTGGAGGAATTGTGAGGAATTGAGGAATGGTGGGAGTTGAAGTCCAAAACACCTGGAGGGCCCAAGTTTGCCCAGGCCTGCTTTAGAGTTCCTGAGCTCAGAATACAGTCTCTTGAGGGGCAAGTGGGAAGGACTAGGCCCAAATCTCTTGTTCCCTGGCTGCTCTTCTGCCAGAGCTTTCCAACCAACCATTTTATGTCGGCGACACACTTTTTGACCTGCATCATTTTGCGACACAATCATTCGGTTTTACTACTGGAGAGCGCGGATGAGCTCCCTCTGTCAGCTCCAGCTCCTCCTGCAGCGGGGACATGAGAGAAGCCTTCCACAAGGATGATAAAACATTCAGGCGTCAGAGGGAGCGGACCCAGAAAAATCAATATTTCGCTCCATTTGCCCGACCCTTTCTCTCTCCTACCGACCCTTCCAGTCCTACAGGGTATGGAAATAGGCTAAAATAGGCTGGCCGGACTGATGACCAAAAGGTGGGCGGTTCGCATCCAATGAGTGGGGTGAGCTCCCACCTGTCAGCTCCACCTTCCCATGTGGGGGCATTGAGAGAAGTCTCCCACAGGATGGCAACATGAGAGACAAAGCCTCCCACAGGACGGTAACACATCCAGGCGCCCCCCCCCCTGGGCAACGTCCTTGCAGACGGCCAATTCTCTCACACCAGAAAGGACTTGCACTTTCTCAAGTCGCTCCTGACATGACAAAACACAAAAAAAACCCTAGCAAACCACCTCTTATAAGAACAAGCACTTACATACACTGTAATAAACAAAATTTACGGAGATGCACAATGTATTTCAATTAAACTTTTCCTTTATATTTTTAACACTATATGATGTATTCACTTATGTCACATAGACTCAGAGATTTCTCCATACGTTCCCACGACACACCTGCATGCTGCAGCTGACACACTAACATGCTATGAAAGCTTTTTTTATTTTCTAAAATATTTGTACATAGTTCATCAGAGGTCTCCAAGACTCGTTAAACTGTTTAGATGAGTTATGTCTTAATAATGTTTGTGTGTCCATTTCTGCTATTTCTAGCAGTTTGAATAGCCATTCTTCCTTCGGAAAGCATTTTCAAAGGGCCCTTCAACACAGCCATATAACCCAGAACAGTGCTGTCCAACATCTACCGGACCGGGGGCCTGATGTTTGGTCACTGATGACCTGGGGGGCTGCTCGGCCCCGGCCATGCCCACGCCCCGCCCCCGGCAGCAGCTGAAGGCATCACCCAGGGAGGCGATCCAGGCGAAACTCTCCCGCAAGCCGGGTTCTCGCTTCCCCCGCAAGCCATCCAAGCTTGCAGGAGGGGTTTCGCCCGGATCTTGCCTCCCTTGGTCAGAGGGAGGCGTGAGCCGGGCGACAGCTCTTTCTCAGGCCTGGATGGCTCGTGGGGGAAGCGAGAACCAGGTGCTCGCTTCCCCCACGAGCCATCCAAGCCTGCGAGAGAGCTGTCACCCAGATCTCGCCTCCCTCTGGTCATGGGGGAAAGGAGAGGGAGGGAGGAAGGCGTCCTGGCAGGGAGAAGGCAGCGGATTGCAGCCTCTTCCCTGCCAGGCCCCTCCGTCCTTCCTTCCTTTCCTCCCAGCGGCGCCGCTCCCAAACGGGAGGCGCAGGGAGAAGGCAGGGATGCCTCCCTGCCAGGCTCCTCCCCTCCTCCCAAGGCACCCTGGGAGGCAGCTGAAGGCGGGGATGCGCCGTGGCTTCTCCCTCCCTTCCAAGGCACCCTGGCAGCAGCTAAAGGCGCATCCCATGGGGCATACCTTCTCCCTTCCAAGGCATCGGCGCGGCGAGAGAGGGACAAGGCGGCGGTACAGGGAGGAGGGGCCAGCTCTCTTCCTCCTGCCTGTATCGCCTCCGTCTCTCTCAGCGGCGCCGCTGCAAACTGCCTCGCAACGGCGCCGCCGAGAGAGGGAGAAGGGGCGATACAGGCAGGAGGAAGAGAACTGTCTCCTCCTCCCTGCCTGTATCGCCCCCTCTGTTCCTCTCTCGGCGGCGCCGATGCGATGCAGTTTGCATTAGCGCCGCCGAGAGAGAGAGAAGGGGGTGGTGTAGGGAGGAGGAAGAGAGCTGGCTCCTCCTCCCTGTACCGCCCCTTTCTCCCTCTCTCGGCGGTGCCAATGCAAACTGCATCGCATCGGCGGCGCCGAGAGAGAGAGGGACGGGGGCGATACAGGCAGGGAGGAGGAGCCAGCTCTCTTCCTCCTCCCTGTCCCGCCTCCTCCCTCTGGCCGCCATTTTTTTCAAAAATGTGAAATTTTGGAAAAAAATCTTGGCGGGGTAGCGGGGGCCGTGTCCAACAGGCTGGGGGGCCCGATCTGGCCCGCGGGCTGGGTGTTGGACAGCCCTGGCCCAGAATATCAAGGCAGAAAATCTTATGATTTCTGCTTTGAACTGTGCTATCTGAGTCCACACTGTCATATATATTGAATATTAATAGTGTGGGGAATGGGATTTTAATTGGGGTTTTAATTGGGGTTTTACTGTTTTTTACTGTGCTTCATGTTTGTTGCTATGTTTTATTGCTTTTAACTCTGTAAACCGCTCTGGGCTCCAGAGACAGCGGTATATTAAGTGGAACTAATAAATAATATTAATAATGTGTTAATATATTAATATATTATTTTATAATAATAGTATGATTACGGTATGGGGTGTTGTATATGCATTTGGTATTGGTGGTGTTGTAATGTAACAGTATAATATTGCCAATGATAATGTGATATAATAATTATATCGTGATATTATAATTTGTATATTTGTATTACATATGTTGTAGTGCAATATGATGTGTAGTGCTGATGTTGTGCTATGACAGTAATGTAATTTGTTGTTCTTTCAGTTTGCTGTAAGCCATTCCGGCAATATTGTTATATTTATATTGTAAGCCATTCTGGCAGTATTGTTATTTGCTGTAAGCCACTCTTGAGAAGGGCGGCATATAAAAATAGTAAATAAATAAATATATTCCAATAGAAAGCAGAAAATGTGGGCTTTTATTCTGCTGTGTGGAAGCAGCCAATGGCCAAGAGGAGTAGGCATTTTTTTCTGCATTATGCAGGCTGGGCACAAGGGGTGTGCAAAACGTTGTTTTTAATTTAATTTTTCAGATCAATTTCGTTAGATTTGCACTTATGAAGCGATATTAACAAACACAAGAAGAATCAACTATTTATTAATTTGGATTATGTGGATACATCGCTATTGAGTTCTGTTCTGAGAGGCCAAAAAACAGTACCTTAATGCAAATCAGGTTAAAAAAAAGATTTTCTGTGTTTTATAGTAGATACCTATGCATTTTAAGTGCAAGGAATAGAAAGGACTGAGAAATATTTTAACCATGCAAAAAACTGACCTATGACTTTCGTAAGAGTTATGTAAGTCTTGTAAATGGCCCCAGGTCTCAGTCATGGGCAGCACTTCTCCTTCAAAAGAGCTGGATTTGGTTCTCCCAAAGAGTCCCAATGATGGTGAGGCTGGAGTGGAGGAAGAAGCGCCGATATTTCCCCAAAAGGAGCAGCGAGGGGGGTCGAGGAGGGAGAGGGGGGATACCTGGATGGTTGGCCGGGCAAGGAAGAAACCCCTTTACACATAGGTGGCCCAGAGAGTGACGCAGAGATCACACGCACATTGAGGCTTTAACCCGGGAAGTGAGCAGAATTCTGGGGAAAGTAGTTTAGGGCAGGGCCTTTTGAATCCTCTGGTGCTGCTGACCTGGAGGCCATATAGCACCTGCATTTTAAAAGTAACTTCTTCAACTTGGAGAGGGGAAACCCAAGCGCTTTAATGCGGGAAGCGAGCAGAATTCTGGGAGATGAAGTTTAGGGCTGGGCCTTTTGAATTCTCTGCCAAAGGAATTGGCTTCCCAAACTTCACTTCCCAGAATTCTGCTTAATGCTTTGTGCTGCCTCTTCCTCCTCCGTGTTCATTCTCTAAAGGGATTTTGAGATAAAAAAGGATTGTTCAGAGTTGAATCAACCTTGTGAGATAAGCAAAGTTGAGAAGAAGTACCTCCCAAGTATACCTAGCAGGTTTCCTATTATTATTGTTATTGTTGTTAAGTATTATTAAATGACTGGATGTGCATCTGTTGGGTTGGTTTGACTGTGCTTTTCCTGCCTGCCTAAAGGGGGTTGAACACCTCCCCCCCCCCCGCAGAAGCACAATTACTTACTAATGGTTAAGTAATGTTTTTGATAAAAAGCTCATTTCCTTAACAAAAAGTAACAAAGTATTAGTAACTTCATTATAGTTATGATACAGACCCCTAATGATATTTTAGAAATACTTTAGAAAAGATATCTAATTATGTATGCAAATAGAGATTCCAAAATGAGAAAGAATTCAAAATACTTCTGTTCCCAAGCATTTCTGATATGGGATATTCAACCTGTAATCCTATTTCAAGAAGCTGCCCCACTTGGGTCTCTTTTGTCCTTTAGACAGAACTCCAGTTTCATTGAGTGTTTGGATACTTTTTCCACGTTTGTATGGCTGGATCTACGCAGTTCCAAACTGAATTATATGGCGGTGTAGACCCAGCCTGAAACATGTCTCTTAAGCATAATATTTTTTTAGCTCTTACAATTATAATTTTTAGGATGTTACACATTTTATGTCTGGAAACTGCTTTTTTGCAATACTTATAAGGTGGTAAAGTAGGATAGAAAAGGGCTAAATAAAAAGTAAAAAAATATATACCTAAACTGTCTGAAGGACTTGCCTCTGCTTGTATAGCTCTGAGTTATGGGAACAATTACCAGGCTTTGCAGGAAGGTGAAACAAATATTCCAAATATTTAGTTTTGTAACAGCCCAAAACTGTATGTTAGTTTCTTTCCAGATTATATTATAATATCTGTCATTTTTTTAATTTACTGGAATTGAGCAGCCACAGGCCTCACTATTACTATGGCTGGTACTGATTATTGCACCTTACCCATTCCCCCCATGTCCTGTTTTTGCACTAGTCTCAATCCGGCCCCTTTAATTTACCTAGGCCCATTTTTTACATTCTTGCCATAACAGTAATTTTTGCATGAAGAATTGGGTGGTGTTGGTTTTTAATATATTTGTGTTGTTTTGTACAGTATATGCTTATGTTTTGCATAGTCTCTATGTTGGTGTTTTGCTATTTGGAAACTGCCCTGATTCCCCTAGGGCAGTGTTTCCCAACCTTTTTTGATCTGCGGCACACTTTTAACATTAAAAAAATCCGGGGGCACACCACCAACCAAAATGACACAAAATGACACTCTAACACAGTAAAGAACAGCTGGGGGATGGTGGCCTGCTGGGAGCAGTTGCTGGGAGTGCCGAAGCCAGGGGAGGGGGAGGAGCCAGGCCGTGCCAAGGCCCCGGCCCCCTCCCCCCTGGCTTCAGTTCTCCCACAGCTTTGCCAGCCTTGAGGGGGCAGTGCCAAGCCAGCATTGTGCTGGCTCTGCCACTGCTGGCTTGGCACTGCCCCCTCAAGGCTGGCAAAGCTGTGTGAGCGCTGAAGCCGGGGGAGGCATGCCCTGCCCTCTCCCCCGGCTTCAGCTCTCCCACAGAGGAGGAGCATGAGCGGTGGATGGGCTTCAGTGGGCAGGGCTCCCCCTCTGCGCAGCTTCAGCGAGCGAGGGGCGAGAGTCATGGTGGGAGTCATGGCGGATTGGAGGCTGGCTGGGGAAACGGCCGAAGGAGGCGGCGCCCCGGCCGCTTCTTCTTTTTCTTCGCCGCCACCCGGCCCTTCCTCCTCCTCCCCCAAGCAGCAGGAGTTCGGCAGGAGGAGAGGGGAAGGAAGGGGGGCAGAGAGCTTTTCTCGCGGCACACCTGATGATCGCTCACGGCACACTAGTGTGCCACGGCACACTGGTTGAGAAACACTGCCCTAGGGGAGATAGAGCAGTATATAAAGTTTTATTATTATTATTATTATTATTATTACTTGCTGATGACCTTGACAGTGACTGATTAAATGATTAGGAAATATGCCCATTGTAACATAGTTACATATTTTACCCACAATTGAGTAAAAGCAAACGTTTGAGTGCAAGCGTCTATACTCTTAAAATTTGTCTTGTGTCAAGCTTCATAAAAAAATTAACTAAACTCCACAATTTTATTTTTAAAATTGAAGTTCACTTTTCAGCTCAAGCTTGCAGAAGAAATCCCATTGAAGACTAAATGTCAAGTGCAAATAGGGACTAATGGATTCAATTTCCCATGCATGAAGTGTATCCTGGTAAACTGCGTTATAAGAGTGTATGCAATTTGTTTATGATAAGCTCTTGCAGTCAAAAATACACAAAGTGACACACTGGCTTATGATATTAGGCACGCAATTAGAAGTACCCTTCTTTTGGTCTTTGTTTTCTAAAACAACCATACTAAAATACAGGCAATATGGAATAATGTTGTGTTTGTTTCCAATATATATAGGACTCTGTACCGAAGTTGAAAGATCTTGCTTTTTTGAAAGATCAGTTGGAAAATTTGAAACAAAGAGTAGAGAATGAAGTGCAGGCTGGTGTCGGACAGGTAAAAGTGGAACTGCTTAATTATATATTGTAACTTTCTATCCCAAAGGCAATAAAGTTTGAAATGTACATCCTAGTAACTTGCTAGAGAGAGAAAATACTGTGTTTTATTTATAATTCACCATTTAGAAATATAGGAAATGTCTATCCCCCTGATTTTGAATTGATCATAACCATGTTATAATAAATAGTGAACAACAGAATCTTGTCCTAGTTTGATTTTTTTTTGTTCTGTTTAGATATCATTGGCCTATTATTTGTTTCCATCTGCAGGAAGGTTCGTTGCTGGCATCTCCATTTCTCAAAGGGTTCCTTGCTGGGTATGTTGTAGCCAAACTCCGATCATCAGCAGTTCTGGGATTTTTCGTGGGAACTTGTACTGGAGTGTACGCCGCTCAAACCTATGCAGTCCCTAATGTGGAAAAGACTATCAAAGACTACTTCAACTCGTTTAGGAAAGGACCAGACTAAAAGTGGACTCCCCATTCAGTGATACACTCCAGGGAATCCTGCTTCTCATCTTAGAATTTGTCAACTATTTCAAGTCTATATAGGTCTTAAATGTTCTGCTCCCCGTTCATATTTGCTAGGAAAGTGGATCTAACGGATGAGTATGACATTTCAGCAGGTCTGATTGCAATTATTCTCAGTTCATTATATCATGAAAACTATGGTTCCTTTTTCAGCCATGCTGGGACTTGGATACTTTAAAAATATTTGCTTGAACAGCTATATTTCCGTTTCTTTGATATATTCATCATTCTAATGGTATTAAGGGCAGTGGTTAGGTCATTATGCTTTTGTGCTTAAGACTGGAACCTATCAAATACCCCTGCTTTGACTTGTTCACATTTGAAATATCCTTTTCCCTTCAATCATGCATCAATATTTAAATGACATGTGCATCTCAACATCAGTTACTATTTTACTGATTTAACTCATTAAACATGTCATAAACTTGTTTCTATGAAGATGATGTTAAAAGGTCAACATTTGTATTTTCTTCTCTAAAGGGTTATAGATTGGCTTTCTACTTATCTCTCCTCATCACAGCAATGTTGTTGGACAGAGGTTATTGTACTGTTGGTCGCTCGGTGAGCCTTGCTGGTGCTCACTTACCTGAGAAGGTCCTGTGGGGCCTGATGCTGATTCTGTCTGTTGTGATATATGGTTCCCATGCTCCACTCTTGACTCTCTGTAAAGAAAATGGTCGGATCCCATTCAGTGCCTCCTCTGTGGTAGTTTTGATTGAGTTAACAAAGCTAGCACTTTCCTTAGTGTTTTTGCTCATCTGGGACTGGAAACAACTAAGGATCTCCATATCATGGTATCATGCTGCACCTTTTGCTCTCTCAGCGTTGCTGTATGCAGCCAACAACAACTTAGTGGTTCATCTGCAGCTGTTTATGGATCCTAGTACGTTTCAAGTACTAAGCAACTTGAAAATTGGAAGCACTGCTCTTCTTTTCAGCTTTTTCTTGCACCAAAGACTGACTCTACGCAAGTGGCTAGCCCTTGGCCTACTGACAACTGCTGGAGCATTCTACACATATGGAGGCCTGCAGGACCTAGAGCGCTTGCCTTCCTCTGACACACAGCTGCACATTACTCCCATTGGCCTGCTGCTGATCTTGCTGTATTGCCTGATTTCAGGCCTCTCTGCGGTCTACACTGAAGTTGTTCTGAAGACCCAAGACCTTCCTCTTAACCTTCAAAATTTGTTCCTTTATATTTTTGGTGTTTTGCTTAATGTGATTATCCACCTGGCAAGCAGCTCAGTAGCTGGGTTTCTAGAAGGTTTTTCAATTTGGATACTGCTAGTTATCATAAGCCAAGCCTTGAATGGTTTGATAATGTCTGTGGTCATGAAGCATAGTACTAACATCACTCGACTTTTTGTAATCTCCTGTTCCATTATGGTTAATGCTTTGCTCTCGGTCCTCCTTTTCAACCTCCATTTCACTGCCTTTTTTTTCCTTTCTGTACTATTGATTGGCTTGGCTGTTTACTTGTACTATGGGGTCAAATAACTTTGTTGTTTATGTCTTGTAGAAGCCACCCTCAGCCCAAGATATTGGAAAAGTATAATGGGTGAAAGTATTGTGAATCTTTCGAAAATCACATCACAATTACTTGGGAATAACTTATGCCTTTATTTGTGCACCATGTGATTGCACCACCGCCATCACATCCCCTTCCAGTTGCTGCCTACACTGAACATTTGACAGTGTAGCAGCACAGTGGGGAAGGGTGGACCATTGGAGATAAACACTTGCATTCTGCATTTCTGATATGATCTATTTATATATTTATATCTTGTTTCACCCCATACAATGAACATAGTACTTTTTTTGCTGTTGAGTATTTTGCACAATCTGTTACAATAATAACAGAATGGCAGAGTCCTATTTGACAGCCTCCCACTTCCTTGCAATATGCTGCCTACCTAATGATGAGTCTCCAAAAGAGAGTGCTTTCTCAATGGACTTCCATAGAATCGTTATTTTCCAAGCTTTCATCTCTGTTTATGTGTAACTTTCTTAACCACACAGTTTTTATTTGGAAAGAGGGCTATCTGAACAGGATTACCTGTTATTGATTCTCTGTCAGGCAGATCATGGCTTTTGTCATTCTCTTTCCCACAGAGCTTCCAGTCTAGTTATCTGATAAATGTCAAAATTGATAAAGTGCCTTTTATAGATTGTCTTCTGGCTTTTCTATACTGTTTGTTCCTGAAATAAGCCATGGTTCCCAGACACTAAATGACAAGAGCTGAACATCTTTTTTAAAAATCCTTCAAAAATTGTAGCCAGATTTTCCTAAGGATTTGTTCTTTCCTTCTGAAAAACTTTGCTTAATATGACTCTCTTTTCCCTTTCATCTTGCATCTGAATTTGAAATTTTTCCTGAATAAGCAGTGCATCATATCCTGTTTGCTTCTTTTTTTTAGCTTATGCATGCAGTGAAATTTTGTTTTTATCCAAATTGATTTTTGGAGATACTATGTAAGGCCTCATCATTGACCAAGCAACCCTGACTCATCTTCCTTTACTGTTATTAAACTGTACAGACAGATTCCGACATGGGTAGCATTTCTGTTGTCACCCAACCAAGATTTCCCATTTGCATTGCCACTTTCCCTAGAGCAAATACAGGCAATTAATGAAGTAGACATGTTCTGCTTCGTTACTTCTTCAACTGAAAATTTGAAACGAGTTGATTGAGGTCATGAGTTGTCAGAGATTTCTGGATATTTTCATGACACACCATTTAAGAAATGTGCTAAGTAGCACAACCGAGCACATCCCTTAGGCATGACCTTGTCATAAAAAAGGCACCATCAAACTGGAAATCAAAGAGATTAAAGTCATCTGGATAATCAGGCCATAAATAGAATGAGGATTTCATATCTTGTTTTGCCAGGAGTTCAGCTACCCCAAGGAATCTTTTTCATTCAAAACTAACAATATGCATCCGTGAACCTATGGTCATGGAAGCCTTGCATTAGTCAATAAAATTCTCTACTTGCTAGAGACCACTTTAAGCTTTTTCCCAACATATATCCAGGGATTTTTTTTTCTTTCACCAGCCTCCACTTTTCTTATTTCCATTTTGGCTGCCAAATATATATCTCTGCATTTATAATATTTTGGGGTGGTAGATCTGTTCTATTTTTCTTTTGTTTGCCTATACATGCCCAGTAAGCGATTCTGGAAGCAGCCCATATTTAGGTTGGCACGCAAGGCAACAGTGGGGTTCGCTGGAGAAGATTCCCACCTTTTTAAAGGTCAAACTTTGTTTATTGCATTGTTTACTACAATCACATTGCTAGAACCCAATGATGAAAGCCTGTGTTTCTCCAGCAATCTTTTACCATCCTTTTACCAAGAAACACCTTGATAGACAGGAGAGAGAGGAGACAAGGGTCCCACAGGCATTAAAGTATCTTCGTAAAAAGTAGCTTCACTATCAGAGTGTTTATTTACTAAACTGTTCCTGTAATGAACTGATTAGAAATGTTCTTGCTGTCAATTGCCTTGTCTGCAGCACTGTCAATTTCAGACAAGTTTAACAAAATAAGACTAATCACTCAACCAATTATACTCCAGTACCCATGTTGGGAAAAACAGAAAGGAAGAGAACTGATGAGTAGTCGCTCTGAATTAGAGTTGTGGATATACAGGGTTCCTGGATACCTTAGCATTCAGGTGGGGGGTCACTGTGTTGCACCATTTTAACACTGAAGAACCAGTGATAGCATTCTTTGGCATCAAACAAGTCTGATATGGGGGTGTTCTGTTTATTTTAAAACACACATTTTGGGAAGTGTCGTAGAGTTCTGTTTACATTGTTATCTTGCCCACCCTTTTCTACATTTTAACACTTTGAAGAAAACCAGTTGATGGAATATTCTGAAGGTCAAAATAATGACAAGTCATTCATATAATTAAAATGGGTTTAAAAAAGACACAGAAATAATTTCCTAGTCTAATAATAGAAGCTAAGACTCTGAAAATCCATTATGAAATATCTGGATTAGCAAATTTATGAATATATCAATACAATGAATCTGCCATAGTATTGGAATAATATTAAAGGTGACGGCAGCTGAAATGTCTCATTTGAAATGTGCTGCATGAGAGTTCTATGTGTGTCATGGATTACTGAAAAGACAAATGAGTGGCTTCAATAGCAAATTACACCTAAACTCCGAAGATCACTAAAAGACCACTACATTGAAGGTGTCATGCTGTGAACTTATATAAGATAACGGTGTGAAATGAAAGTTAGTAGGAAAAGTGGAACACAGCATTATAGGTTGATTGCTTTGATTAAGAAAGCCATAACCATGAGTTTACATAACCATGAATAGAACCTTTAATTACCGGGGCTCTAGAAAGTATAATTCGTAGGGTCTCCACAATTTGGTGGTTAGCAAATAACAAATCCTCATCCTGGCACTGGGAGACACTAATGCACACTCTGGTGCTGTGGAATATACGCAACTAGCTAATCTACTTTAGGCAAGACAGAACCTTGCGTTACCATAAAGAGACATTTATCTGTAAGGGCCACTATTTTATTTATTATATTTATGTCCCACTTTATCTCCTCTGAAGAGGACTCAAAGCGGCCTAATATTAAAAGCATTAGCATAACCATTTAAACTAGACAAATATACCTGACTTCCTTAATAAGCCAGGATGGACAAGACTCCTATTTCACAGCACATATCCAATGATGTGAAGTATGGGCCAAGTTATACTATCTAGACTTTTGTATCAATTGCAGTATCCACATCACAGCAGATCTGAGTACTTTGTCTTCGAAGTGTCATACACATTTATATTTATTTAAAACTTTTGTATCCCGATCTCACCTCCGTAGAGGGACTCAGATCAGCTCACACCTAAGATTCAATGCTACAATAATAATTAAAAACATCCAACAACAATAAAATATTAAAATGCATGTGAATAAAATACATAAAAGCCAAATCGGCGACTATTTATTTAAAACTTTTGTACCCCGACCTCACCTCGATCGAGGGACTCAGACCGGCATAACAGCAAACTTTCAATGCCATAAATTTAAAAACTACAACAACATATTAAAATACATAAAAACTCAACATAAAACCACATCGCCATTAAAACAATTCCACTCAATCTGTAAACGTGGTCATACATTCAGACAATAGCCAATCTCATCCTATTCTGGGAAGGCTTGGTTCCACATCCAGGTCTTCACCAGCCTCCTAAAGGACAACAGAGAGCGCGCAGATCTAGCATCACTTGGTAGAGAGTTCCACAGCCAAGGGGTGACTACAGAGAAGGCCCTGTCTCTCGTCCCCACCAGCCGCGCTTGCGAAGCCAGTGGGACCAAGAGCAGGGCCTCTCTGGAGGATCTTAATGTTCTTGATGGTTCATAGGGGAGGATCTGTTTGGACAGGTAAACTGGGTCAGAACCGTATAGGGTTTTGTAGGTTAAAACCAGCACTTTGAATTGTGCTCGGAAGCTAATTGGCAGCCAGTGGAGCTGGCGCAGTAAGGGAGTTGTATGCTCCCTGTGCCCCGCTCCTGTCAGTAACCTGGCTGCCAAGTGTTGGACTAATTGCAGCTTCCGAGCAGTCTTCAGAGGCAACCCCACGTAGAGATCGTTGCAGTAGTCTATTCGGGATGTAACCAGACTAAACACAAGTTCATTCAGTCTATAAATGTGGTCATTCATTATGGTCTATAATCGGTCTCAGACTTCTTCTGTGAATGCTTCATTCCAAAGCCAGGTTTTTGCTATCCTCCTGAAGGACAAGAGGGAGGGGGCAGATCTGATCTCACTGAGGAGAGAGTTCCATAGCCGAGAGGCCACCACGGAGAAGACCCTGTCTCTCGTTCTCACCAGATGCGCTTGCAAAGGTGGCGGGACCGAGAGCAGGGCCTCCCCGGAGGATCTTTGCATCCTTTCTGGTTCATAGGGGAGAATCCGTTCGGACAGGTCCGTAAAAAATATACATTCTTCACAGAAGGTTGTTGAGAGGTCTCCATGGTAAGTCTGGACCTAGAAGGCTGTTGACCACTGAAGACTGATCATCTAGTATCTGGATGACTGTATGGATTAAGTGTTGCAGAGAACATTTTTCTCCCATGGTGGTTGCAGAATAGGCCTTCTGAAGGGCTTTAGTCAGAGTTGCTGTGAGTTTGTCATCAATGCTCTAGTCTGCCTCACTTGTTTCATCATTGCCAGCCCAGTAAAGCAGAGGGTCAGCTTGGTCAACTTCATGGAAATGTTTTACTTTCTCAAATCTACTCTGGAAACATAATTTTTATTGCTTTTTTCTATTACATTTCAGTACAATTGTGAAGGAGAAGCTAGGCAAGTCAGTCATGCCTCAGGGAAGGACGTGACTCAGGCTGTGGGCAAAAGCAATGTAGCAAAAAACAAGGATATTATGATTTGATAGAGAAGGCTTGGATTTGACAGACAGAGTAGAGCTGTAATAGAAATCAGGGAGAGGGAAGAGCTGAGTATAGTTTTAGGAAGCTGTGATTAACTGAATTCAAGGGTTAATATATTATGTGTCTCTTAATAAACATCCACTTGTTTAGGTTTTTTACCACCATCTTCCTCTGTATTAAATGTGGTGGAGGCTGGTCATGCTAACCACAGGGAAACCACTATAACAACACCGCCACATATAGGGTTTTTCCTAGAGGCTCAAGTACACAGTCGAGGAAAGGGTTAAATGAGGAGAAAGGACATAGTGAGTGGCAGTATTCCAAGGGTTGGAACTGCAGGATCAGCCTGGAAAGGGGATCTGCCATGACAGACCTGTGACCATAATTATTTTCTGCTTATGTAGAATTGAAATAGCTGCAGAGGAAAAAATGGTTGTTTCTGATCGTGTATGAGCAAGAATTTAGTTGCTAAACTAATTCCAAAGAGCCAGTGAAAAATAAAGGTGCAGATACAAACTCTTAGGCCATGGGATGGTTCTCCCCATTGTGCTTTAGGGTTTGGAAGTGTGTCTGGGTTGCTGTGTCTTTGAAAACCAGTTGCTTCTGAGCTCGCAGTTGCTGGTTCTGAACTGAGAGGGAGATGGCATCCCGGAGAGATTCCTTGAGCAGCTTTTGATACCGCTTTTCAAGGGCATCCATCTGCTCTTCAACATGGCTCTTATATGCTTGGAATACCTATAGAAGAGATCCAAAAAAAGCTTTTACTCCCCAACAGGAAAAGTAATAAACAGACCTGGAAAAGAATTGCTGAACAGTGTCTCAAAAGAAGCACCTCCAATACAAGCTGCTTGTATATTAAACTCCTGTTCATTCTTCTTTCCCTTGAGGCAGGGGCGGTCCAAGGTAATTTTAAATGGTAAGCGAACATTATTTTGGCCCCCCCCCCCAAATCACTTGATAACAAAAGGTATAAGGTATTATTTATTTATTTATTTGCAACATTTTTCCCCGCCCTTCTCAGTGGCTAACAAGGCAGCACATCAATGTAAAGAACCCTAAAACATACATCATTAAACAATAATTGTTTAAACAAACATATACTCATCACTCAGATTAAAAATAGAGGTAAATAAAAGATTTTTTTAACAAACCAGAAGTTTACGTATCACATTATGTTCATATAGTTACATTACATAGAATTAACACAAAGTAACTTTTTAGAATGCAATTATTTATTAATCTTTGCAACAAATTTAAGTGTTTTTGTTTTTTTAAAAACACATCGAGTTATCCTTAACACACAAGAAATTGAACACTTTTCAAATCAAGGCAGATAATACACAATGCCTGCTTTGAACTGGATTATATGTGTCCACACTGTCACACATTCCAGCTCAAAGCATTGTTTTGGATTTGATATGGCAGTATATAGAGGGGGACTAAAAGCCCCTTTCACACAGCCATATAACCCAGAATACCAAGGCAGATAATACACAATGCCTGCTTTGAACTGGATTATATGTGTCCACACTGTCACACATTCCAGCTCAAAGCATTGTTTTGGATTTGATATGGCAGTATATAGAGGGGGACTAAAGCCCCTTCCACTCAGCCATATAACCCAGAATACCAAGGCAGATAATACACAATGCCTGCTTTGAACTGGATTATATGTGTCCACACTGTCACACATTCCAGCTCAAAGCATTGTTTGGGATTTGATATAGCAGTATATAGAGGGGACAGTATATACCAAGGCAGATAATACACAATGCCTGCTTTGAACTGGACTAAAAGCTCCCAGTTTCTAAAAGCCCCTTCCACAGCCATATAACCCAGAATACCAAGGCAGATAATACACAATGCCTGCTTTGAACTGGATTATATGTGTCCACACTGTCACACATTCCAGCTCAAAGCATTGTTTTGGATTTGATATGGCAGTATATAGAGGGGGACTAAAAGCCCCTTCACACAGCCATATAACCCAGAATACCAAGGCAGATAATACCCAATGCCTGCTTTGAACTGGATTATATATGTCCACACTGTCACACATTCCAGCTCAAAGCATTGTTTTGGATTTGATATGGCAGTATATAGAGGGGACTAAAAGCCCTTTCACACAGCCATATAACCCAGACTACCAAGGCAGATAAGACACAATGCCTGCTTTGAACTGGATTATATGTGTCCACACTGTCACACATTCCAGCTCAAAGCATTGTTTGGGATTTGATATAGCAGTATATAGAGGGGACTAAAAGCCCCTTTCACACCAGCCATATAACCCAGAATACCAAGGCAGATAATACACAATGCCTGCTTTGAACTGGATTATATGTGTCCACACTGTCACACATTCCAGCTCAAAGCATTGTTTTGGATTTGATATGGCAGTATATAGAGGGGACTAAAAGCCCCTTCCACTCAGCCATATAACCCAGAATACCAAGGCAGATAATACACAATGCCTGCTTTGAACTGGATTATATGTGTCCACTGTCACATATTCCAGCTCAAAGCATTGTTTGGGATTTGATATGGCAGTATATAGAGGGGACTAAAAGCCCCTTTCACACAGCCATATAACCCAGAATACCAAGGCAGATAATACACAATGCCTGCTTTGAACTGGATTATATGTGTCCACACTGTCACACATTCCAGCTCAAAGCATTGTTTTGGATTTGATATGGCAGTATATAGAGGGGACTAAAAGCCCCTTTCACACAGCCATATAACCCAGAATACCAAGGCAGATAATACACAATGCCTGCTTTGAACTGGATTATATGTGTCCACACTGTCACACATTCCAGCTCAAAGCATTGTTTTGGATTTGATATGGCAGTATATAGAGGGGGACTAAAAGCCCCTTTCACACAGCCATATAACCCAGAATACCAAGGCAGATAATACACAATGCCTGCTTTGAACTGGATTATATGTGTCCACACTGTCACACATTCCAGCTCAAAGCATTGTTTTGGATTTGATATGGCAGTATATAGAGGGGGACTAAAAGCCCCTTCCACTCAGCCATATAACCCAGAATACCAAGGCAGATAATACACAATGCCTGCTTTGAACTGGATTATATGTGTCCACACTCACATATTCCAGCTCAAAGCATTGTTTGGGATTTGATATAGCAGTATATAGAGGGGACTAAAAGCCCCTTTCACACAGCCATCTAACCCAGAATACCAAGGCAGATAATACACAATGCCTGCTTTGAACTGGATTATATGTGCCCACACTGTCACACATTCCAGCTCAAAGCATTGTTTTGGATTTGATATGGCAGTATATAGAGGGGACTTTTAGCGACGTTCACACAGCCATATAACCCAGAATACCAAGGCAGATAATACACAATGCCTGCTTTGAACTGGATTATATGTGTCCACACTGTCACTCATTCTAGCTCAAAGCATTGTTTGGGATTGTTTTGCCTATGGTACAGCCTCTTTCCCTTTGTATAATCCACCATTAAGAAGAAAGGTGCCACAGAAGTATGATACATATTCATATTTATCAAAAGCATAGACAATATAAAAAGGAGCCAGCACTAATATTAATTATATTATGTTACAAATTATAATATATAAATACATATTATATTTTATAAAGATTATACTATATGGTATTAATATAAATTGGTATTAAATAACCCCTCTCTCTCTCACACACACACACACAACTATTAAATAGGGATAAATAATACTGAATATATATATTACTTAATACCTTATTATTTTTGGCATAACTATCCTAATAAGGGTCTGGTCCTATGACTCTCCACTGTGACAAAGGCACCCTTGAAGCAAACCAATTTAAATGCGAATAGAAAAGCCAAACAGCAACCTTGAATGAGGCTTGGATTTCAAACGCCTCTTTAGTGGGAGAAGTCTGCACTTTTGGCAAGGCTTTCGCCCCCGAAATAAGGAGAGCAAACATGAATAAACAACTGCTTGTATTTTGAACGCCCCAGCACTGGGAATAATTCGGACTTTTGCCAGAGCTTCTGTTTCCAGCAAAAGAAGCCAGGGAGGAGGAACTGCCACCTGAAGGAAGGGGGGTGAAAACACACCCTCAACACTCAAAGGTATTATAAAACTTTTATTTCCTTCCTTTCTCCACCTTCACCCTTTCCTTCTCTCCTCCCCTTTCCCTACCTCTTCTTTCCTTCCTTCCTTCCTCTCCCTTTCTTTCTCTCTCTCGGAGGAGGAGGCGCTGCCGCTGGCGGCGAGGAAGAGGGCCGGTCAGGGAGGAGGCGGCAACGGCCATGCGGTGCTGCTCCTTCTTCTTCCTCCTCCTCGCCGCTCAGCTCAGGGGGCGGGGCGGAAGCTGAGCCGGGGGCGGGGCTTTGAAAGGAGTGTTTGCCCCGTGCCTCTGCCCTGCCTCCTGACTGGAGAGAGAGAGATGGGAGGAAGGCAGGCAAGAGGAAGGCGAAGGGCCCGAGGATGCGTCGGTGGCGGGAGGGGTGGGCCGGGGCCTCCCGATGCGCCCAGCAGGCGGGAGAATTCGCCCCTTCCAAGATGGCGCTCTACGCGGGGGCGTAGGTCGCTTATATGGAAGGACCGCCTCTGCCTTGAGGCTGGCATACTCTTTCCCTCCCCACTCAGTTATTGCTGCTTTACCTCAAAAAATGGCCAGCGAATTTACATTTATCACTGGAAACATGTGAGATACTCTATTTTTACAGGATTTGGTGAGGCAGAAGGATGCTTGGTCATCTTTGGACCTCGCAGAATATTTCTGTCTTCGTCACATTAGGAAGGATGTGCGGTTGAAGCATCCTACTGCAAAATGGCCATGCTGTCATGGGTTTTCACCATCCCACCTTATTACTAATCTGTATAGTTAATGAAAAGAACAGGAAGAAACCCTCTGCCTTCCTTTAGTGTTCTTTACTAGGACATGTGTGAAGCCCTCTTGTTGCCCAACTCAACTGAATCCCCCTGAATGAAACTGTCCAAAGGACGAGAGCTGCCAAATAGCTCTCTTCCTTTAGTGTAGAGATGCACAGCCTTTGTGACCCTGACGGCTGCATAAGATACTGACCTCAGGACTACAGTACACATGGTAACGCACCCAGGAACAAATTCCCCTCGCTTCCTGTTGTCTTACCCCTGTTTGTAACTATGAGTCATTTGTAAGTGGGATGTTTGTAACTTGGGGACTACCTGTACTTGTAAGTTCACGAAGGATATTAGCAAGCTGAAACATGTTCGAAGACATTAAGCAGGGTGATAAAATGTCTAGAAACCAAGCCCTATGAGGAATGTTTTAAGAAGCTGGCTATGTTTAGTTTTAGAACAGAAGGTTGAGAGGTCACGTTACAAGAAAAAATAGAAGGAATTTGTAATGTTAATGGTTTGAAAGGAGACTAGAATGACTCAGAGAGCAGAGAACTGCCCTATATCACAAAATGATAAGGGGTGGAAATATCAAATGCTTGGAATTCTAACTCTTGCTGTTCGTTATACCTGTTTCATCCTCTTTTGTGAGCTCTGAAGCAAAGGGGACAGGAGGAGAATATGTTTTAAATCGCAGCCCAACAGCTTGTTGCAACCCAATTAAAAAAAAAAATCTAAGCATGTTACATACATTGAAAAAGGGGGACATAGTTACTTTTAAAAATTGAAAAATCACAGAAATGAAAAAAAAGAGCCTTAAAATAGTTAACTAATTTCTTTAAAAAGAAAACCCAGTTTCCCTCTCATGGGCAAGTTGGTTCAGTTTACACATCTCAGGCTGTCAGGGTGAATCTTCGAAGGATGAAGCCTTTCTTCAGGCAATCACTTTGAATTACAACACTGCTGACCTGTAAGAAGTGCTGTTTCTGAATTTTTGCTTCATGTTGATATTCCTGGGACAGCTCCTCCAGATCTTCTCCTGCTTCTTCCAGATCTTTTTGCAATGCCTCCATGTCCAAAGTTAGAAAAGGCTTTTCTTTCTGCCAGAGAAGAGCTCCATGCTGGAGTGGTGGAATCTGGAATTCAAGAGAAGAATAGACCTTTCAGACATGTTGGTATACCATTAGACCAGAGATGTGCAAAAGTTGTTTTCATGGTCCCTAAGTTTCCTGATCCATCATTTTCCCCAAAGGTGAACTGCCCCCTTACAAACCTCCAAGAATACCAGTTCACCTTTTTAAATAGCTCTTACGTTCTCTCTCTTACAAAATCCCACACGATTTAACACAGAAAAAAAATCTATTTTTTAAATCCGGAATATTTCCTGTTAGAGGTTTTATAATTTTTGACAACCTCTGTGAACCATAATGGACCAGTACACTGCAGTCTCTATCCCTTTGAAAGAATAAAAAACGGCATGCTTTTGTCTTTAGTTTGATCTTGTTTTTCTTATGCTATTTCATTTCTAAGACAGCTGATAACACTGATCTGTCAATGAAATCAGTGAGAAACCAAGTAGCTTCTCACTTTCTCTTGGCCTTCCAGCTCCTTTTCCACACTAGAAAGCTCCTTCTGGATCAGAATTTGGTGTTGTTTTTGAAGATGCTGCTTCTTGATTTTGGCTAGAGAAAGCCTTGTCTTAATACCTTGGTTCTGTTCACCAGCCCAGCTCTGACAGAAAGAAAGCAGAGATGGACAGTTCAAGTTTAAAGTATTCAAGCACACGGTTTTGTGTGTTTTTGCTTCCTCTGGACAATAGAAACAATGGTTATACATGGGGAATATTTGTCATTGAAAGGTGGGTACTTTTCTTTTCCTGCCAGGGCTCTCTCCTATGGAGTAAACAATTACCTGATATGCAGCGTTTTGCAAATGAAGCATTTCTTGCTATAGAGATGTTTACCAAAACATTATAACTGGTCCAAAATTCCCTTCAGAAAATAGATGGCAACCATATTCTAAAGAAGAGGTGTAGTCCTCCAAATGTTTTTGGACTACAACTTCTGTGAAATTTCACCACTGTCAGTGCTGGGATAAAGCTGATGAGACTGAGAAGCAAAAACATCTGGAGGGTCATGAATGATTTGGAGATTTTCTGAATGAAATATCAACACTATATCCTAAGTCAATGGTTCTCAACCTGTGGGTCCCCAGGTGTTTTGGCCTACAACTCCCAGAAATCCCAGCCAGTTTACCAGCTGTTAGGATTTCAGGGAGTTGAAAGCCAAAACATCTGGGGACCCACAGGTTGAGAACCACTGTCCTAAATGAAGCTTCAAAACATCAGGCTTTCCAAGTAGAAATGGTCCCATACAGGATCAGGTCTTTAGAGTGATAGTGATAGTCTTCTATAGTGTGTTGTTTATCTTGTGTAGCTTCTTTTTAGTCAGATACTTAGACAAACTGGATATTTGGGGTTTGACCACCTTCCACAGAGAAATGTGTCAAATTAGCAGCAGAAAAGGATGGAAGACTTTTCAGACACTGTTTCTTGCTGTACAAAACATGTAGAGATAAAAAATATGCTATCCTACCTCGGTTTTAAAATTAGAATGTATTTTCTCTAACAATATCTCCTTACCAATGTCTCCCTTCCAGATGCATTGATAATATTTTATATGATCATATATAATCATATTTTATATGATTTATCTGTAAAAAAATTAAGGCTCACAGCGTCGATCGTGATCGACCAGTCGATTGTGGTCCCCGAGCTGGTAGATCGCATCCGGATTTCTGTGGGGCGCTTCTGCCCCGCCCTCGGGGCTTCCTCATGCTGCCCCTGAGGCGACTCCCCTGCCTCCATCCTCAGTGCCGTCTCAGCGTGGCCTGAGGAGGAGGGAGGGGGAAGAAGGAGGGCAGCAGAGTAAAGGAGGGGGCGGGCGTTTATATCTGTGGAATTATGTCAGGGTAGGAAAAGGAACTCTTGTCTGGATGCATTTTTTAAAGTCCCATTGGCCACATTGATCAGCATTGCAGCTGAATGGTCTGTGTGCTTTCATTCTGCCTGTTTATATCTGTGGAATGATGTCAGGGTGGGAGAAGGAACTCTTGTCTGGATGCATTTTATGAAGTGTACCTTATTTTTGTGAAAAATCACATAAATGTCCCTTATTTCTTCTATCAAAATATGGGTAGGTAGATCATTGTGACTTGGTTGTTTTATAAGTAGCGTGCATGCTGAAAAAGTGTGAGCACCCCTGTACTAGATCAAGTACAGTAAAAATAACAATCTCATGCATATTGCTTTGGTGCTTTGTGCAGAAGAGTACCTGTCTAATATTGTACGGAATGTCGGAGTTATCATATTTGCATTTATTGAATTGTTTTTTAGAATCTTCTAAAATCCTTAACAGTGAGTAGTAGCCAATTCTTGTACTAGATATGTTTTCAGGCCTGTTTAGGGTTGCCATTTTTTATATAAGAAATAAGGGACATTTACGGGATTTTTCACAAAAATAAGGGACACTTAAAAAGTGCACTGTCTAAACATTAAAATAAAATAAATTTTATAAGACAGTACATCTTCATGATTATTATGTCAGTAGTTAATGGTATAGTATAGTATGGGATACACAGTATTGTATAGTATTGGGATGCACAGCTAGGCCTATATTAAGAGTAACTCTCAAGCAACCAGAAACTATCTTTATCCAACATGATCCAACATTCCCCTTGGGTAACGGTTAATTAGTCTACTGTACTTTGAAAAAGTCCTGTATCGCCTCTTCCTTCCAACGGGGACGCAGGTTGCCCTGCGAGTTGGAATCCCCGGGCAGGCATTGCCGTGGAAACCGCAGTGCGCAGCTTCCTCTGGTCAACCCCGCCCAGTCCTGTCCTGCTAGTCAAAAATAAGGGACAGGGCCTGAAAATAAGGGACACAAATTTTAGGGCCAAAATAAGGGATGTCCCTTAGAATAAGGGACATATGGGAACCCTAGGCCTGTTATCTCTTTCTCTTGTTGTGGATCATTTTGTCTCTGCTGGCTCCTTGGCTGCTTCCCAAATTTCCCCCCATCATCTATCTCAGATGAGATTTGGACCTGACAAAATACATTCAAACGAGTTAAACAACAACATGGGATGTGATTTCTGCTCTCTCCCTTCAACATGCTGTGGGTTGTTTCAGAAGTGCCTCACCTCACTAGAGTGATGTGCTAGCCCTGAGTAGAACATTTGTTTTATCATTGCTACGACTTATGTTTTTATTGTATGTTTTTACTTTTTGTGTGATCCGCCCCGAGCCTGCAGGGAGGAGCGGAATATAAAACCGAATAATAAATAAATAAATAAATAACATAGTCATGCATTGGAAAGAGAGAGCAAAGGTAATTCCCACACATACGTTGTTGGTTATTTCAGACTGACCTAAAATAATCCACAGGTGAAGTTTTTTTTTTCCAAATGAAAAGGGTGGGGGTGCTTCAACAGCCTGAGATAAAGGGTGAGTCAACAGGACTGTATTGTTTTTCCATCTCTTTGGGTTCCGTGTTACTAGGATGTGTTGCAATGTGAAAAATGGATAGGGCTATTTTTGTTTATTGGTTCCACTGTATCAGACATTAGGGGTGAAAAACTGAGATCTGGTACTTACCTTGGCTATGAAGGAAGTGTCTCTCTCCTTGATTTCGTTGGCCCATTTCTTCTTTTTCTCCCAGCTTTGACTCTTCAGAACCTTGAAAACAATGCAGCACAATCTGATAACCTCAAGGTAGGCTGCTACACATTGGACCTTACCATCAAGATGCCCCTTGTCTTATCCCTAAGCAATTCCCCAACTGTTGACAAGAAAACACATGGAAATAATCACTCTCTATGTAGCTTCCATGTACCCCTGTTCTCCATGACCTTCTAACATCCAATGCCCCTCAGTGAACAATCACTTTATTCTGTTTAGTAGCTGGCACGGCATAGAATCATAAGAGCTGGAAGATGCCATAAGGGCCACCCAGTCCAACCTCCAATGTTGGGAAAGCACACATGAAACTCTCGGAGGCTCCTGGTTGGCTTCTGTGAAGAGAAGGACTAGTCCGTTTCAATGTTGTTAGGTATTATTTGTGTAGCCTGATTGAACTGTGTGAATGGCAATGTTTCGCATCTATAGGAAATATTTAGATCATTATCTACTTATGCCAAGTATATTATTATTTTATTTTTATACCCCGCCTCCATCTCCCCGAAGGGAGTTGGGGTGGCTTACATTGGGGCCAAGCCCAAATAACAGAGATAAAACATAGTACATTAGAGTGCATCACAACAATTTAAAACAACATAAAACAACATTATACAAAATATAAAACAAGCATCAAAACCAACAGTAATAACATAATTCAAGCCTCAATATGGGTGAGTGGCCTGGTGCACAACAGATCGGAAGATAGGGCCAATGAGTAAAGTGAACAGGGCATGTAGCAGCGTTAAGGATAAGAGCAATATAAAAAAGGTCAACTCTAACCTTTTTAATATGGGGTTACGTGGCCCTCTGTTGAAGATAGTCAACCACTCAAGGAGCGTTTCCAGAGGGATTGAAAGAAGCGATGGTAAGTCCGCTACTGAAAAAGCCAGAATTAGATAGCTTGGCTCCCTCCAGTTACCACCCAGTCTCGAATTTACCGTGTCTGGGCAAGGTGATTGAGAGGGCAGTAGCGGACCAGCTGCAGCAGTTCCTAAAAGACACAGCTGGATTAGATCCCTACCAGTCCGGCTTCCGGATTGGGCATGGGACCAAGACTGTGTTGGTCGCCATCACGGACCAGCTCCGCTGCCAATTGGATCAAGGGGGATCAGCGCTGCTTGTGTTATTGGACCTCACGGCAGCTTTTGATAGGGTAGACCACACATTGTTGACCCACCGCTTAGCCATGACAGGGGTTAGGGGGACCGCTCTTAAATGGGTGTCCTCTTTTCTCCGAGACCGGGGACAGCGAGTGGAGAGGGGAGATATGGTTTCCGAGAGGCTCCCTCTAAGTTGTGGGGTCCCTCAGGGAGCCATTCTCTCCCCTTTATTATTTAACATCTACATGCGGCCACTTGCCAAATTGTTGCGGAGTGTTGTTCTGGAGTGTCATCCATGTGCTGATGGCCGGCCAGACTCGGTACCCGATTGTTTCCAGCTATGCCTTGAAGCCGTGACTGGTTGGCTACGGGCCAGTCGGTTGAGAGTGAATCCATCGAAGATGGAGATCCTCTGGCTGGGTCGTCCGGGCGGGGTTGGGCTCTGGCTGCCTACCCTGGATGGCGAAGCATTACGCCCGCCATCCTTAGTAAAGAGTCTGAGGGTCCAGTTGGACCCACTGCTGACAATGGAGGCCCAGGTCTCTACTGTCAGCAGGTCTGCTTTTTTCCATCTGCGGCAGGCTAGGCAGCTGGCGCCCTATCTCTCCAGGAACGACTTGGCCATGGTGATCCAAGCTACGGTCATCTCGAGGCTAGACTACTGTAACACCCTTTACATTGGTCTTCCCTTGTTGGTCATCCGAAAGCTTAAACTGGTGCAGAACGCAGCAGCGAGACTCCTGACTGGAGTGCCGGCCAGGCCTCATATTACACCAACTCTGCAACAACTGCACTGGTTGCCAATTGAGCACTGGATTATCTTCAAGGTGTTGGTTCTGACCTTTAAGGCCTTGCATGGTCTGGGGCCAGTGTACTTAAGGGACGTCTATTCCCATATGTTCCTCAGAGATCTCTTAGATCTGAAGACCATAACCTCCTGCAGATCCCTTCCCTTTGAACAATCCACCTGTCGTCTACAAGACAGAGGGCCTTTTCGGCTGCAGCTCCAAGCCTGTGGAATGCCCTCCCGCCAGAAGTTCGTGCACATAGAGAATTACTGGCTTTCTGCAAAGCCTGTAAAACTACCCTCTTTAGACAGGCATTTAGCCTCTAACCTCTGGGCTATGACCACCCTTACCCAATTGTTTGGTATTTTATGCTGATGTTTTATTGTTACTATTACTATATAGTTCGATATGCTGTAAACCGTTCTGAGCCATTGTGGATAGGACGGTATACAAGTCGAAATAAATAAATAAATAAATAAAATAATTTTGGCTAAAATGGTAGTAAAGTGCATAGTCAAATTTTTGGGTCCTAACCAGGGACAATTGTCAAGGGAAATGTTTAATCAAATGCACAGCGGAACATCCATGTCTTTAGATCGTTTACAATACATGTTAATTGGAGCAAGAATGTTATATGTGCAAAACTGGAAAAAGACTGAAACACCAGCAGCAGAAGAATGGATTATAAAAAAATAAATGGCAGAAATGGATAAATTGGCAATGATTGGGGGAATCAAAACAACTACAGAAAGGCCTGGAAACCATTTGGAACTGTTATTAAAAAGAAAAAAAATCACACAAATATGGTTTGAGAGTAATTTTACATTACAAATATCTAAAAACAAAATTCAGCTAGAGGGTTTTAGTCTAGTGTTGTTATCGTGGAAGATATTTGTCATACATGCTCAAAGTAGTAATGTCTCCTACCCAGGAAATACTTGCAGGATTCTAGATTTCATTGGCCACAGTCTTTCATAAATTGAAAATGTTATACTTCAAATTTATTTTGGTTGCCTGAAAATTCTGGCATATTAATTGCACGGCTATATTACCTGTAGCTCCTTTATCACCTTTTCCAGCTGAATGATCATGCTGTCCTGATCCGTCTGATTGCTGAGGAAGAGCCGGGCTCTCAGCTCTCCTATTGCTGCTCTTCTTTTCTGGGCCTCTTGACTGGGATCCCAGTGGATTGGTGCAACTCTCTTTCTTACGGTCCTCACTTGTTCTGTCAGTGAGATGGCAGACAGTATCTCTTTTCCGGGAGCATCTAAAAAGAACGCAGCACTCTTTCCTAAGATTCAAGCTTGTCCTTCTGTATTGTATAATCTCTAAGTTTCTTAACCCATGAAGTAGTCTATAAGGTTTTTGTATCTATCTTCTTGTTCTCATAGGAATATATCATTTGTATTTCTCCTTATAAAATAATGGCCTTTCGCAAAAAACTTAAAACCTGGCTGTGGGATCAAACATTTGAGCAGTAGATATAGCAACTGGGACAGAAATGTTTTAAGTGACTGGCAATGGACTGACCTTAGACTATAATTTTGAACTGGTGGACTGTTTTAAATTTATTGATTGATTGATTTATTTACATAATTTATATTCTGCCCTTCTCACCCCGCAGGGGACTCAGGGCGGATCACAATGCACATATACAGGCAAACATTCAATGCCATTTGACATACAGCATATATAGACAGACATAGAGGCAATTTAACATTCCGGCTTCTGGCCACCAGGGGGAGCTGTCACTTCATTCTTTTTCTGTGTATTTCCTGGAGATTTTATGGCCTTGTAAATCAGTTAAATTTAGCCTCCTCTCTCAAGTGGTACCTAAATTTCCTACTTGACAGATGCAACTGTCTTTCGGGTTGCAAAAGTCAACAACAACCTACACAATTGGTCGGGAGCTCACCCCAACCCAGGCAGGCCTCGAACTCATGACCTTCTGGTCAGTAAAGATCTTACGCAGCTGACAGTCAGCCAGCTGCGCCACATTCCCGGTTTGTAATGTTTATAACTGTTTTAAATGTAACTGTATTTTAATGTATTTGTTTGGTATCTAATGGTTGCCTATTGTAAGCCACCCTGAACTCCCCTTCGGGGGCGAGAAAGATGGGGTATAAATGCACAAAATAAATAAATGTTTCCAGCTGCATGTCACAACAGGATTAGTGAACATTGTGCATAGTGAACATCCAGTCTTACAACAACAGTATTACTTAACTGCACTTAATAGACTATATTTCTTCAATCGTATGATGCCATTGATTGTAAGACACACTCTAATTTCAGTAGCACCATCACCAACAAAAAACCGTAAGATATTCCTGTGATTCTAAGATGCACCCCATTATTAGAGAGGTTTATATAGGAAAAATTATGTCATCGAATTGAAGAAATCCAGTATTATGTGAAAGTTTGTTACCAGTATTTGTTGTACTATAAACTGTGTACAACAGAGGGTGCAGAAAACCTTTCCAGGATAAGTGGTGGTGGTGATGATGGTTGACAATTTTTTTAGCTTGTTTTATTGCTAGTATTTTCAAATTGCCTAATATTTAGAAATGAAAAAAGCTCAAGATGTTAAATGGTAGGAAAAGTCAATACGACCTCAGCACCGGGAAGTGGCGCAGCTGGCTAAGTGTCAGCTGCATAAGATCTCTCTGACCAGTAGGTCATGAGTTTGAGGCCTGCCCGGGTCGAGGTGGGTACTCAACCTTAAGTGTAGCCTGCTGTTGACCTTTGCAGCCCGAAAGACGGTTCATTTGTCAAGTAGGAGATAAAGGTACCACATTAAGTGGGGAGGCAAATTTTGACTGATTTATGAGGCCATAAAGAACTTCAGAAATCGCTGAGGATTGCGGAAGAACAACAAGGGACGCCGGAAAACGCTGAGAGAGATGAGGAGTGCGTCCGCTCCCCCTGGTGGCCAGAAGTTTGCCTCTGTTCGTCTATGTTCATCTATATATGTCTAAATATGTCTATATATGTTGTCTATATATGTTGAACTGCAGGGATTGTCTGCAAGTATGTCTACTGTAATCCACTCTGAGTCCCCTTCGTAGTGTGAAGAGCGGAATATAAATAAAGTAAATTAAAAAAAATAAAAAACTCTATATGCTCAAGTCTTAAAACTCTGAATCCTTTTACATTCAACCATGTTTTTGGTTTAAAAAGTTGCTTTTTTTTCCTGAGAGATTTCTCAAATTTGCCAACAGTTATATGGAAAACATGCTGATCTCCAAGCTGAGAATGTGCCTGGTATAGGCAACTGATAATTTGTTTCAGCTGATTTTGTAAAAATTTATTCATATTTACAAGTTGCTTCATATTCAGTGAGAGAACTCGAGGTTCCAAAAATTCAAATGCAAGGAAGAGTGCATGTGAGATTGATTTTCCCGCCCCTGTTCTCAGGATACCCCAAAATCAAGCTGCCACTTCAAGGCAGAGATACCCTTTGCCCTTATCAGGATCAAGACAGCGATGCACACAATAACCAACCTGGCAGGGTCAGGCATAACAGCAAAAATGTAAGAGTATTATCTTCCAACAGTTGCTTCAGGATCCAGGATAGAAATCCTGCTTCTGGGGGAAGGGACACAGCAGATGAAGCCCAAGAAAAAGGGGGAAAGCTGGACAGGGAAAAAGCAGCAAGGAATAAGTCATTAGGAAACCACATGTGATATGAAACACATGAAAGGTATAACATTAATTAGGCTGAGTCATCAACAGAGAACAAGTGTCTTTGCCCAAACTTCAGAAAAAATGACTTTTTGGACAGCAGTACCCAACTATCATAGCAAAAAAACATTTAGGAGATAGAATCCAAAAATTCACTTTTCCAATCTCTGTTCAGAACTCCATACTCACAGATCAGTGGAAGGCTGCTCATTTCCTCCAAGGAACTCACAGATCCGGATGGTAGCACGCTGAAGCTCCTGACCCTCTGTCGATTTTGTCTCAATGGTGATGGTAAAGAGGATGCTACATCTTAGCAAGAGAAGTAAGCAGTTAAGTCTGGGCACTCTATTGCCATGTCAAAGTTGCCTGCTAATATCTAATTCTTGTATTGTACATATTAAGTAAATCAGCTCTTCCACTTTGCAATTTGGCTTTGCTTTTTGACTCTATCACGATAATAGCACTGGGAATGTGGCGCAGCTGGCTAAGTGTCAGCTGCATAAGATCTCTCTGACCAGTAGGTCATGAGTTCGAGGCCTGCCCGGGTCGAGGTGGGTGCTCTACCTTTAAGTGTAGCCTGCTGCCAACCTTTGCAGCCCGAAAGACAGTTGTCAAGTAAAAGATAAAGGTACCACATTAAGTGGGGAGGCAAATTTTGACTGAATTATGAGGCCATTAAAGAACTCCAGGAACGCTGAGGAATGCAAAAGGAACAACAAGGGATGCTGAGAACGCTGAGAGATGAGGAGTGTGTCCGCTCCCCCTGGTGGCCAGAGTTTGCCTCTGTTTGTCTATATGTTGCATATTGTAGTAACAGCAGGAATTGTCTGCTAAGTATGTGTACCTGTAATCCGCTCTGAGTCCCCTTTGGGGTGAGAAGAGCGGAATATAAATAAAATGTATTATTAGTGTATTATTATAATTTCTGTTACAGTCTTCATATCTGTCTCCACAGTGTAATGAAATGGCAATAATATGAGAAAGGGTAATATGTAACAGCACATTTTCACAGAAGGGAGTTTTACGTATCACCACTGTTTCTGTTGTAACATCAGATCCAAAAAATGCATGGCCCCAAACATGTGGGGGAAGCAGCATCTGTGCCTCTCTGTTTTAGGCCGTCTTTTATCTCCGTCTTTCCCTCCCCCCTTCTTGCCGCTGACCCTAGCTTGGCTTCTGGTCAGGCGGGGAAAAGTTTCAGCCCGCCGTCCACATGGGCCCCGCCTCCCCGGTCCTCCATGCAGGGCCCGCCACGCAGCTGCCCCCCCCAGCCAAGGAGTTGCCGGAAAGCGGCCCTGGGCTGCGGAAAATGCCGCGTGGCGGGCCCAGCCTGCCCCGGTCCTCCCCGCCTCCCTTGCTGCGGGTACCGGGGCAGGCCGGACCCATCATGCGGCGTTTTCTGCGGCCCAGGACTGCTTTCCGGCAACTCTTTGGGTGGGGCCTGCGTCCCGGCATCCGGCCCCTCCCTGTCCAAGGAGTTAATGGAAAGTGGCCCTGGGCCGCAGAAAATGCCGTGTGACAGATCCGGCCTGCCTCAGTCCTCCCCACCTCCCTTGCTGCGGGTTTTGGGCCCAGAAGTGCCCGACATGCAGCATATTCCGCAGCCCAGGACTGCTTTCCGTCAACTCCTTGGCTGGGGAGGGGCCGCATGTCGGGCCTGCTGCGCCTGGGAGCCATAAAGAATTGCCAAAAGAGCCATATATGGCTCGCCAGCCATAGGTTCACGACTCCTGTCGTAATGGATGTCCCATCTTCATCCCTGGTGGCTGAACTGGGTGTTTTTGCACTGCACATTAAAAGGTGAAAGCAACTGAAAAAAATATTTGTGCAGTAAGAAAAGGGGCTAGACAGCCATTCTCCCTTCTTAGCCAAGACTGGCTTACCATGAGATAACTCCTTTTAGGACACACGTGTGATAATGTCCTTAATGTAAAATTCATTTTTCGCTCCTGGGTGCTTCAAAGAGCATTCTTTTTGTGTTGTTTTTTTTCCTTTTAGTGAGCAAAATGAAAAGAAACTCAAAATGACTGGTCACCAGTTTTGGTTCATTTTCATATCTGGGGGGCTTTTTAAGGTCTGTTACTGCCTAGGGAGGGTTCTAGAGGGAGAAAAAATGCCTGTTGAACTTTTGGAATTTCCTACCTGGCATTAGTCTTGAACTGGGACTTGTATGATTAAGATTTTAGGCCTATGATTCAATATGCCTATTCTACTTGGAATTGGTAATTGCATATATACACTCGAATCCAATGAACATTCAACTGTCTGGATGATCTTGGACCAGTCACTTTTTTCCAGCCTGATCTGTGTCATAGTGTTGTATTGAGGAAAAGATCCACATACACACCATTGAGCTCTGGAGGAAAGACAGAGTATAAACAGAACAAATAATACAATTCTTGGCAGGCCTTGTGCTGAATCAGCACTTCGGCAGTTTTTAAGACTCCTTCCCACAAATGAAGGCTGTCTGAAGGGAAGTCCACTTACTGCCTAGTTCCCCTTTTATTACTGTATGAGCAGGAAACCTTGAACAAGTCTCAGAAGTCAGATATATTCCCAGATCCAAAGTTCCCAGCGAAAGAAAGAATTTTTCCTACTGTAAGCTACAAGAGAAATTGCAATGGACTTCTCATGCATTGAGGAACGTAGGTCTCCTGTTTTGTATGTGCATCCTGTCATGCTCCATTCACACTGGCCAAAAAATCCTAGGTATGTAGGCAGGAGAAAGATAATCTCACTTTGATGTTAACTTTGCTACAGAGAAAGGCCAGAATCCCGAGCAGTGGCATCTTGGTTGTGGCTTTACACTGGGGCGTCAACTAATTAAAACTAATTCAAATAGGTGTGAAAAAGTTTACCAGCTGTTAGGATTTCAGGGAGTTGAAAGCCAAAACATCTGGGGACCCACAGGTTGAGAACCACTGCCCTGAACGGTTCGGGACCCGCCTACTTCGTGACTGGATCTCCCTCCATGAACCAGCTCGAACCCTCTGCTCTTCAGGGGATGCCCTCCTGTCACCCCTGCCAGTCTCACAGACTCATCTGGTGGGCACAAGGAGAGGGCCTTCTCCTCTGTGGCCCCCCAAATCTGGAATTCCTTGGCCAGAGTGATTAGGAAAGCCCCCACTCTGGCGACCTTCAAAAAACATCTGAAAACCTGGCTTTTCCACTGTGCCTTCGGAGAGTAGTTATTTAATTTCTACCATTGCTCTCCTCAATGCCCCTGTTCTTGGAGTCCACCCCTGCTCCCCCATAAAGGATATTTTTCCCCATAAAGGATGCTATTCCACTTATATCACCCTGAGTTTTTAACATTTTATATGTGTGCCTGCGGCCCACCCTGTCTTTGTGATTTTAGATATATCTATCTATCATCTATCTATCTATCTATCTATCATCTATCTATCTATCTATCTATCTATCTATAATGTATGTGTATTTTTATTGTGTTTATTGCTGATGTTTTTATTGTATTTTATTGTAATTTGTTGTTTGGGCTTGGCCTCATGTGTGCCGTCCCGAGTCCCCATTGGGGAGATGGGGGCGGGGTACAAATAAAGATTATTATTATTATTATTCTGAAACTGCAATATAGATGGGGCCAAGGTCTCCAATATGTCTCAACCATGTGACTGGACACCATCCCATGTCAAGCTGGCTGCATGTGTTCAGTTCAAACTGGTATGTTCCATGTCAGTGTGGTACTGAACCCCTAGTTATTTCCCTTGCCTTCCTGTAGCGCTTACGTGGTGTTGTCTGACTTTTGAAAAGATTGCTCCAAACAACTGTGGTACATTGAAACTCCGCAGCGATAGAAGTGAGTGGCAGCTTGTGAATCAGTCACAACAATTTCAGTTGCCTCTTTCACAACCCTAAAGAGAGAAGCAGAGATTATTGACAGTGCTGATATATTTAGCTGAAATATAAACATAAAGTGGGTTGGCCGGAAAGGCTGCCTTTTTAACACCTAGTCCTGTTCACATATTTTGTTAACACATTTCTCTTTCCAGGTCTTTAGTCTTGGAAAGGCAGAACTTGTTGGTCTGGATGCTTTAATATCTCTAATTCAGATGAACGAATAATTTTCATAGCACATTGGTTGTGAAGTCTTTTTAGTTCTTCATGTCTATTCAAGGATATATTAATCTTTCCATAAGATCTGTAGTCTAAACTATCTTGTATGTGCAAACCAAGCATTAAAATATTTTCTAAACCATTAAAATCCTATTTCTCTAGCTTACATGGTTATTATCAGTACCAGCTTGTTGTGTCAGCTCCACTGGCTGCTGGTCCATCTCCGAGCCCAATTCAAAGTGCTGGTTTTAACCTATAAAGCTTAAACGGTTCTGGTCCAGCTTACTTGTCCAAACGCATCCACCCCTACATCCCGCCTTGAAATCTAAGATCATCCGGGGAGGCCCTGCTCTCGCTTCCGTCAACAGCTCAAATGCGCCTGGTGGGGACGAGGGACAGGGCCTTCTCGGAAGTGGCTCCCCTCCTATGGAACAGATTTCCAACTGAATTAAGGTCGGTCCCCTCCCGTCTGGCTTTCCGAAAGAAATTAAAGGCATGGTTCTGGGACCAGGCTTTGGGCAATAGATGTAAGCAGCACTTTAAAGCTGATATGATTGACAAGACTGGTTTTATTGTTCAATCTTTGTATGGTTTTAACTATGTATTGTTTTATTATGTGATGTTTTAATATGTGATTTTATTATTGTAATTTTTGTAATAGCCTCTAATGGGGCTCAATGTAATGCCGTCCTGAGTCTCCCTTCGGGGGTTGAGAAGTAACAAGATAAAAATGTGGGAGGGAAAGAAAGAAAGAAAGAAATAGAAACATACTGGTATGGAAAGAGTTGTCTTCACGCCTTATCTCCAATAGCATTATGGTAGCATTATGGTACCACTGGTGATTATTGTTCCCACAATCAGTCTTCTGCACTACTTTACTTGATCTTGCATTCCTACCCATGTCCATCCTACTTAGCATGTGTATGTTATTTGATTATACAATTTCACAGACATGCAGTTTTGATGCATCTTGGAAATAAAGGGTAGTGTCATAATTGCAACTCACCCAATGATGGTAAAATAAAATTGAAAAAGAAAAGAGATACTGGGTAAAAGAAATGTTGTTGCTGTATACCATGATACCCTAATACCATAAGTAGAGTGACTTAACTCTGTTTCGTAACAGGGAGGAATAGGGCCCACACCCATGACACCATTCTCAGGGGACCATTCTCTCCCCTCTATTATTTAACATCTACATGCGTACACTGGCCCGATTGGTGCGTAGCTTTGGTCTGGAGTGTTATCAGTACGCTGATGACACCCAGCTTGTGCTGAGAATGGAGGGGGGGGGGCAGACCGGACACCGTACCTGATCATCTCCAT
The DNA here is from genome assembly GCA_030556195.1 of Anolis apletophallus. NCBI lineage: Eukaryota > Metazoa > Chordata > Lepidosauria > Squamata > Anolidae > Anolis > Anolis apletophallus. The sequence goes on from JARBWK010000005.1 coordinate 140,985,421, forward strand.
CTGTGTCTGGAAGCTGCGACTGGATGGCTTCGGGCTAGCCAGTTGAAGGTGAATCCATCGAAGACGGAGATACTTTGGCTGGGGTGCCCGGTGGGAGGGGGGTACCGGCTGCCTACCCTGGATGGTGAAGCACTTTGCCCATCGTCCTTGGTAAAGAGCCTAGGGGTCCAGTTGGACCCGCTGCTGACTACGGAGGCCCAGGTCTCTATGGTCAGCAGATCCGCATTTTTCCATCTGCGACAGGCTAGGCAGCTGGCGCCCTACCTCTCAGAGAGCAAATTGGCCACTGTGATCCAGGCAACGGTCATCTCAAGACTGGACTACTGTAACGTCCTCTACTTGGGCCTTCCTCTGTCCGTGATCCAGAAGCTTAAACTGGTACAGAATGCTGCAGCTCGCTTGCTCGCCGGGGCTCCGTCTCGATGCCACATAACTCCCATCCTGAAGAGCTGCATTGGCTTCCAGTGGAGTACCGGATCACGTTCAAAGTGTTGGTGTCAGCACTCACTCTCAGTGCTAGGAATCAACTCACAGAGGCATCTGGATTTTGACCAAAGCTTTACTAAAAGGATGTGTGGAACGTTTAAAGCCGAAGATGGCTGCACAGTGAAGCACAACCCTTTTATAGCAATTACATTCATAGCCCCGTCAATCAAACTCAGGGTTGACCCCCCTTAGGTTTTGGTGCCAAAGTAGTAACGGCCAAGTTCCCAGACCTGCACCTGGCCTTAATCAGTTGGCACGGATCCCAAGGACGGAGCCCTGTTAGCTCCGGGCTTGCAGCCCGTGACAGTTGGTATTAACCTTTAAGACCCTATATGGTCTGGGGCCTGTGTACTTGAGGGACCGTCTCTCCCCGTATGTTCCCCAGAGATCACTACGGTCTAAAGATCACAACCTACTAGAAGTTTCTTCCATCAGAACCTATCACCTGTCTTCAACCTGACAGAGAGCCTTCTCTGTAGCAACCCCCAAACTCTGGACTGCTTTACCAGACGATGTCCAGGCCCTTAGGGAGCCCTCGGCATTCTGAAGAGCCTGTAAAACAATTTTATTTCGACAGGCCTTCAATACCTAATGCCTCAAGAAACACATGCCACAGTAGTATGCTGTTAACTGGCAATAGGGGGCAACTGCTCTGTTGTTTTATTGTTTTATTGCTTACTGTTTAAATTGCTGTTTTCACTGTTTTATTGTCTTATTGCTTGCTGTTTAAATTGCTGTTTTTATTGTTTTATTACATGCTGTTATGTTGTGAACCGCCCCGAGCATGAATAAACAAACCAACAAACAAAACCACAAACAATACTTGAACAGCAGTGATATTGGAGCCATTAATGGTTTTCCCTTTCAGTGAAACAATACATTCCAGTAATGATGGAAACGCAGTGCAACAGTAGAAGAGACACATCCTCGTGTGATAAGTCCCAGCCAAAGAGACTATCCCCTTGCTGCAATTGCGATTTACCACCCTTGTGTGATAAAACCCCTAGATCCCAGATTATCTGGCATTCATTGTGCTACTATTTCCTTTGGTTGTCTTCAAACACATAGAAATATTAGAACCCGGTGCTTACAGTCCCAGTGGAGGAAGATCCATCACCTGCAGGGCTTGGTTTTCTGGATAAAGAAGGTCTTTGGCCTGTCCATCGGAATGAATCTAGAAGGAGGTAGATGCAAAATAATGGGAGATTTGAAGGCTGAAAAATAACAGTTACGATTGTATGGGGATAATTTGAATCATATAGGCAGAGAATGAGAACAAAGTGGTTATGGACCATATAGCATGCAGATACTTGGGATGGTGATCCTATGGGTCATAGCAGTAACATTTTAAGGCCCAGACGATCTTCGTGACCATATCTCCTCCTATAAACTGGCGCAGGCTCTAAGATTTGCTGGGGAGGCCCTCTTCTCGGTCCTGCCTCTGTCTTTAGTGTGGTTGATGGGGATGAGGAAGAGGGCCTTCTCGGTGGTGGTCCCCCCAGCTCTGGAACGCCCTCCCCAGGGAACTTAGACAAGCCCCTACAATACAACACTTTAGGAAAAAGTTTAAAACTTGGTTTTTCCAGCAGGCATTTGATAACGTTTAAATAGTAATCAGAACAGAAATCACGTAGCACTTTATATCTCCATTCTGTGCATTCAGCTGGGCTACTATATTGATTACATGGATCTTTTAACTGATTCTATTTTAATAGAGGTTCTTTTATCCAATTTATATACCTGGTTTATGTAATGTTATTGTTTCCATGTTGATGTATTTTATTTTATGTATTTTATGTATGGCATCTCCCTATGGGAGATGGTGGCGGGGTATAAATAAAGTCTAATTCTATTATTATTATTATTATTATTATTATTATAAAAGTACTGGATACATGGATCTCATGTCATCCTGTTCCAAGCACAGTTGCTTACCTGAACAAAGCTGATGGTTTTGAAAAACTGAGCATTATTTGGGGGAGAACTGGATTCTTGGAACACAGATTCTATTACCTAAGGACAGATAGGAGAAACAGAAATATCGGTATATGACAAACCAAGGTGTACTTGCTGAGTGTAGTTCTGCACTTTTGCTTTTCTATGAAATGGTTGTCCTTCAGTTTATTATTAACAAGCATACAGAGAATGATAAGCTGCCAATACTGGCAGTCTAGTATTTTTGAACTCATCTACTAGTTGTCTTGGTGCAATGAAATGGAAGTTTTTCCATATGTTGATTGGCAAAACGCCATGCATGTCCTTGCACATGATATTTGGACAGTGAGCTTAAGTTAATATACTTGACTATGTCCTTCTTGGCCATGCTGTCAATAATTTTGTACATTTAAGCCACTAGATGGGATGGCTGTGATCAGTATAAAGAGAATGGCGCAGAGATTATTTTCCACTGCGTTGTGTTTGATATCCGTCTCATCAAACTCCAAAGTGAATTGTTGTGTTCATAGTTACTTTGGCCAACGATTTGAACCATTGGCTTTCAGTGGCAAGGTTCCTGAATGAAGTCTGTAAACTGAACGTGTAGCAAATGTAAAGTTTCATTTTCTATAATTTATACTGTATTTTATACTGTTTTGTTATATATGCCAGTAAAGGCGTATTGGATTGGTTACTTTGGTCAGTTCTAACCCACTATCTAATGGGTCAGTCTGGCTGCCAACTATCTTGTTACGGAGTTTGTTAACACAACCTGCAGATGGGGCTGCACTTGAATCCTTATCACCTCGGATGCATCTGTTAAAATTTGCACTCTGCTAACATAGCTCTCAGGACTTCAGGGTTTATCACTGCCACCGCAATGAAGAGCTAGGGTAGGACTTTGCAAAAGATTGTTGACATATTTCAGAATCAGTAACAATGTTGTCACTCAGGTCTGCATTGGCCAAGGAAGTACAAGGGTGGGTCAATTGCACCGGGAATGTGGCACAGCTGGTTGTCAGCTGCATAAGATCTCTCTGACCAGTAGGTCATGAGTTTGAGGCCTGCTCGGGGCGAGGTGGGTGCTCAGCCTTAAGTGTAGCCTGCTGTCGACCTTTGCAGCCCGAATGACAGTTGTATCTGTCAAGTAGGAGATAAAGGTACCACATCAAGTGGGGAGGCAAATTTTGACTGAATCATGAGGCCATTAAAGAACTCCAGGAATGCTGGGGAATGCGGAAGGAACAACAAGGGACGCTGGGAACGCTGAGAGATGAAGAGTGCGTCAGCTCCCCCTGGTGGCCAGAGTTTGCCTCTGTTTGTCTATAGGTGCGTATGTGAAAAACGGCAAGAATTGTCTGCTAAGTATGTGTACTTGTAATCTGCTCTGAGTCCCCTTCGGGGTGAGAAAAGTGGAATATAAATAAAAGTAAATAAATAAATAAATAAATAAAATAAGTCTGTGACTTTTTAAATGAAACACAGGTTTTTGAATAAAAAATCATTTTAGTTCTCAACGTACTCTCCTTTGAGCTCTATACACTTTGTCCAACGTTTCTCCAATTTTTTTATCCCTTCCAAAAAATAAGATTTGTTGAGGTCATCAAAATAGGTATTTGTTTGTGAGATGATTTCATTGTTGGAGTCAAATCTCTTTCCGCCGAGCCATTCCTTCAGGTTTGGAAACAAGAAATAGTCACTCGGGGCTAAATCCGGAGAATAGGGTGGATGAGGGAGCAATTCGTATCCCAATTCATGGATTGTTGCCATGGTAGCTGCACATGTGTGCACCCTTGCATTGTCCTTGTGCAAAATAACTTTTTTCTTGGCCAAATGTGGTCATGTTTTTTTCAAATCCTCATTAAATCGACCCAATAAGTTGGCATAATATTTGCCATTGATTGTTTTACCCCTTTGAAGGTAGTCAATGTGGATTATACCACATGCATCCCAAAAAACGGTCGCCATGGCTTTATTGGCTGACAAACCCACCTTGGCCTTCTTTGGCGCAGATTCACCCCGAGAAACCCACTGTTTTGAGTGCTGTTTGGTCTCTAGTGTGTTGTGGTCGATCCACATTTCGTCCACGGTTACGAAACAGCGCAAAAACTCATCCATATTGTGGTTGAACAACGCCAAACACTCCTGCGAAATTGTCCCACGATTGCCTTTGTGGTCGATTGTGAGCAAACGCGGCACCCATCTTGCGGAAAGCCAACACCATATTGTGCATTTTTTCAATTGTTTCGGGTGTAGAGACCTCAACTGGGCATCCAGAACGTTCGGCATCTTCCGTGCTTGTATGTCCACAACAAAATTCAGTAAACCACCTTTTTACCATTTAAATTGATGGTGCAGAGTCCCCATAGTATTTATTTATTTATTTATTTATTTATTGCTTCGACTTATTAGTCGCCCTATCCCACAGGCTCAGGGCGACTTACATATATAAGTCATAAAACAGAACAAAACAGAACATGGTTAAAATTGCTACTACCAGTGCGCAGCATGGTTTAGGCACAGCCTAACACACATATATCTCTAAACACCGAACGCCTGAGCAAAGAGGAAGGTTTTGCAGGCCCTGCGGAATGTTAGTAGATCGGCCTGCGCTCGGACTGTGGGGGGAAGAGCATTCCACAGTACCGGCGCCACGGCACTGAATGCCCTCCTCCGCGTTGATCCTAGGTGGATGGATCGTTGACTAGGCACCACCAGGAGGTTTTGGGACTCGGATCGCAGTGGTCGTGGTGGACTGTAATGGGAGAGGCGGTCCCTTAGATACACTGGCCCCAGACCATTCAAGGCCTTAAAGGTCAAGACCAGCACCTTGAAGGTGATCCGGTGCTCTATCGGAAGCCAGTGCAGTTCACGCAGCACAGGCGTGATGTGGCAGCGTGATGGAGAACCTGCCACCAGCCGTGCTGCCGCGTTCTGCACCAGCTTGAGCTTCCGGATCACTGCCAAAGGAAGGCCAATGTAGAGGGCATTACAGTAGTCTAGCCTTGAGATGACCGTGGCTTGGACCACTGTGGCTAGGTCGTGACGGGACAGGTAGGGAGCCAGTCTCCTCGCCTGTCGGAGATGGTGAAAAGCCACACCGCTGACGATGGAAATATGCTTCTCCATCGACAGCTCGGAGTCAAGCGTGACTCCCAGGCTCTTTACCGATGAAGACGGGCGAAGTATCGCCCCGCCCAGGGTCGGAAGGCGGATCCCCCGTACCCGGACGACCCAGCCACAGGATCTCCGTCTTGTCCGGATTCACCTTCAACCTACTGGCTCGCAGCCATCCAGTGACGGCCTCGAGGCAACGATGGAAATTATCGGTACGGAGTCCGGCTGGCCCTCCACCCCAGAATGAGCTGGGTGTCATCCGCATACGGGTGACACTCCAGCCCGAAGCTGCGGGCCAACCGGGCAAGTGGTCGGACATAGATGTTAAATAATAACGGGGAGAGAATTGCCCCCTGAGGCACCCCACAGTGAAGTGGGGTGCCCCCGGAGACAACCTCACCCCTTCTCACTCGCTGGGACCGGTTCCGGAGGAAGGAGGACAGCCAGCTAAGGGCTGACCCCTCACCCCGGCCAGTCGGTGGGTCAAAAGATCATAATCGACAGTATCGAACGCTGCCGTGAGGTCCAATAACACGAGCAGCGCCGATCCACCTTGATCTAGTTGGCGACGCAGCTTGTCTGTGATAGCGACCAGCACAGTCTCCGTCCCATGCCCGAACGGAAGCCGGACTGGAAGGGTCGAACCAAGTTGCATCATCTAGGTAGGACTGCAACTGCTCCATTGCTGCCCTTTCAACCACCTTGCCCAGGAACGACAAATTCAATACTGGGCGGTAGTTGGAAGGGACCGACGGATCTAAGTTCGGCTTCTTCAGCAATGGAGTGACCACTGCCTCTTTCAATCCCCTGGAAAAACTCCTTGCTCAAGGGAGCTGTTAACTAATTTCAACAGGGGTCACGTAACCCCTCCAGGCAAGCTTTCACCAGCCAGGAGGGGCACGGATCGAGGGAGCAAGTGGTCGGTCTAGTTGCAGTGACTATCCTATCAACAGCTTCTGCATCCAGTGGTCGAAACCGGTCGAAGGTGGGCCCGGCAAGAGGCCACGGAGTCTCAAGTTCGCTAACTGTATCAAGAGTAGGAGGAAGGTCCCGGCGGAGGGCCGAAATCTTATCAAGCTTAGCCTTGGTTTGAGTGATGGTTTTTTTCCGCAAAAAATAATGCTTAATGAGCACACAAAATTCACTTTTTTCCATTTTCTCCTCAAATCACGCGGTAGTCTGCTATCAAGGGCTGTCAAGCACAAATTAAATGACGCAGTTTGTTCAAATTTTGACAGGAGTCAACTAACAGAGCCGTGTTGCCCTTTCAGTTAAGAGGCGGGAAATTCAAAAAGTCACAGACTTATTGATCCGCCCTCGTAGATCATATATGGAATAAACAATGACTGTTATTTGATACTGTTATATAAATTCTCCTCTTACCTTCTGGACTAAGGATTGGATTTGTGCCTGAACTCCACAGTGATGGGTATCATATACCAGCAAGGATACGCTGTAGCCAAGAGACACCATGGCCATCAGAGGTTGCAATTGTTCCAGGAAAAGCTTGTCCTAGGGAGGAGAACAAAGGTGCTACCTTGAATTAACAGCTCCTGGAGCTGGTCCAGCACCAACATCTGGCACAGTCAGTCAAAACAAATGCTGGCCCTGTCGTGTTTAAAAAATAGATTGACACGTTCTGTCGACCAGCTCCATAAACTACTAGGCAAGGCAGCCACAGCCATCACCTTCCTTCCCTGTCTCCATGCATCTGGACCTGTACTTATTCAACTTCTATGTACATGCCTTCGTACACATTTCAGATTTGAAAATCTTGAAAAAGGAATTTGAATGGAAATATTATCCCGCAAACTAATTTTGGAAATAATTAGAATCTTTCAATACATGCCACATTTGAGTGAAACTGTTGGCACATCTATCTTTGTCACTTGGAGAACAAACTTAAAATAGGGTACAAGGATCATTCCCTAAACCAAGAAATGACTCAGATTTTCAAAATCTCCCTCTGTGCTACTGAGGGTCAACCCATTATTATAGTCACTGGTTGTATCTTAGATTTTTTTAAAGGATGACTACAAGCAGCGACAGCTGGGCAGCAAGGAAGTGAACCAAAGCTGAGCTTTAATCTGAATTTTAAAGGCGTTATCCAATCAGTTGAATCTATTTTTAGAACAGGGATGGGTACTCTGGGAAGTTCCTTCACAGTAAAAAGGTCAGCTACGGCTGATACAAGAAGAAGAGCTGGAAGATAAAAGCCCGTGAAATGGTGTAGGATTCATTTGTGTGCTTTGCATAATTGTAGGATTGAGAGTTGCGCAATTAACCAAACCAGGAGGATATTCAGAACAGACCAAAGGAAATGATTCTTCCCAGAATGTGTAATTAATCGGTTGCTATATAAGAGTTGTGATGAGCTAACTGATTTCAGTGGCTTTCTAGACAAATTGGTAGAGGAGATGTCTATTAATGGCTACTTAACACAGTGGCTACATGGAGTTTTTTATTCAGATGCAGTGTGCCACCAGATACAAGCTGTTGGGTAACAAGTGCACTAAAGCCTCCTGGATATACATGGTATCTCTGGCATTACTTCGCGAACGAAGATTCTTAGGAACGATTCATCCCACGCTTTTTAAAAGCACGTTGATGACTAGGAAGTTGGATGTGTCCTTCGAGCCTGTGCAATGGATTTTTCTGGTGGAGCGCAGTGTGCACAGAACTGGCTTCACCCTTTAAACCAAAGGTTCGTCTGCCAGGGCCTAGAAAGCTTGGGCAATGGCAGCGAGGTCCTCAGGTCGTAGGTTTGGTTTGAGTTTCCTTCTCTTAGATGGTTGACCTTACAGGGTTAGACGAGCACCATCTGCCCGGGTTTGAAATTAGAGTTTTCCTTCTCTTAGGATGGTTGCCAAAGGGCTAGAGAGCCCATCCTGCCCATTGACTCTCTTTATCAGTCCCTTCGGTTTTGACCTTTCTGGCATGGGAGGCCCTACCGGTGATTATTATGCCACCGCCAGCATAGCTCACAACTTCATTAGGGTATGCAAGCCTCTCCCCCACAACAAAGGGGTGCCAATGGAGAGGATATACATAGTAGATCACTGTGAAAAGTGGAACTCAAGACTAGTTGAACCATTGATCTGTCCCGGCAGGTCTCTCTTTAACTGTCATTCCCATTCACACTGCCATAGCAGTTCATGGGATTCTTGGTTTCCGCTCTCTGGTCCAGATTTCATCATATAAATGTCACATCCCTCCCACTTTTTATCAGAAAAAACTGAGGTGACTATTACACAAGGAAATACAGTATTTAGCTCTTACTTATTACACATCTCCCCTATTTAATAGAAGTTATTTTAAAAAGACACATCCAGTAGTATGGTATTGCTACTGTTCAATCTGAAGACTATTTTTCACTTATCTCCCTTCTTATTGAACAGGCTGGCTGATATGTATTTATGTTGTAAAATAGGACAATTCAAAGATTGCGGAAACCCCACTCACAATCTTTTCAGTTATATCCTTTCAATTTCAAGAGGCCTGTGTTCTTTCAACGAAGCCTTAAATGTATGTAAGTTATGCTCTTCTGACACCCTTTCCACAGTAAATGGCAAGTTAACCCTGGACACTAGGCCTGGGCAATCATGGTTCTAAATGGTTCTAAAGTACTTACAAAACCAAAGTTCTGGTGGTGAAAACTAGGTGGCGCTGGTGCTTTGCTTCTAAAGTGTTGCTAAAGTTCTGGTGGTGAACATTTCAGAACTCTAACAAAACTTTCAAAATTTCATTATAAATGGCAGCTCCTAATTGGTTCTGTCTTAAACATCGCCATAATGAAATAATAATGAAGTTTTGAAAGTTTTGTTAGAGTTCTGAAATATTCACCACCAGAACTTTAGCAACATTGTAGACGCAAAGCACCAGCGCCACCTAGTTTTCACCACCAGAACTTTCCTTTTGTAAGTACTTTAGAACCATTTAGAACCATGATTGCTCAGGCCTACTGGACACTCAAGCTATATTCCTGCTGTTCCTGGAGCCAATAGGTTCTTTGTTTTTAATCATATATACTTCTAATCAGGCAACTGCTTTCATTCTTGCAAGTAAAGTGATCAGGTCACAAATTAAATAGCTCAGGGGAAATCAGTATTCCCAGCAGGGACATGTTGCACAAATTGGCACATCCTGACTTACCAATTTTGCCGTGATGTCCCCAGTGCAATGCCCATTACAATAGTCATGTATGTGTGTTTTATGACTGGCCACATATACCATGGCAGCCATTTTTTAAAAGGGCAAATGGTGCTTTGTCAGAAAATTCTGTCTGTATTCCCTGTTTTAAAAAAGTTTAGTATTAACCTTTACATATCATCTGCAGTAGAGGATAGCATCCTGAATATCGTGTACCTGACCAGTGTCCAAAGTGTAGACTCCATTGATGGTGAAGCAACCTTCCTGGAAAGAGAGCCACAGTACACATATTAGCACTTAGACCTTCTGGGCAACATTCCTTCCAGCATCTTTCACGTTGTCCTTCAGTTATCCATCTTTCTTTCTTGGCCATATTTTGAAGGAATTGTGTGAAGCTACTTCAGTGGGAAAATAGTGAGATACAATTCTTAAACATAGTACTATTGAACTGCTACATTGTAGATTTTCCTTTATTATTAATTTTCTCCATTTTGCTTCCCACATTTCCTATCCTAAATGTCTGAGGCTACAGTACATTTTATCTTGATTGGAAACACATGGGGCATACAATTGTTTTCCTTAAAGCTTTGCGAAACCCTGTTTGGAAATTACTCCCATCACACCTTTCTCCTTCTCTGATTTCTTTATGTTTTAGATGTTTGAATTGTCATCACATGGCAAATCCCATTGTCCCTCCCCGTTTTCTTTTTTTTTTTAAACCCTCTATTTTGTAATCATGGAAGTTTACTTTACAGCCTGAAAAACTCACAACATATATAGAGGGCTTATTCTTATGTTGCAGAATTGAGAACAGGAGTGAGAGGGGAAATGAAGCCTTTCTCTGCTAGCCTCTTGATAGGCAAAACAAAAGCCTGATAGGTAGGTAAGACTTCAAAGGGACTTTTACGAGAAGGGAGATAACACAGAAAGAGGGGACAATGTTGAAAAAGGGACCTCAGTATCAAGTGCGGGGTTTTTCTCCTGAATGTTTTGAATATCTTTGAATGTTTGCTATAGCTTCTCAGTCTCAAAATGGTAATTGCAGAAGAAAAGAATCAGTACTTCCCATCTCAATTTCTTCCTCCATAGTGACATCATTGTTATGTTTACAAATAAGTGAGGGGGAATTCCAATAACATATTAAATTGGGTATTTTTACATGTTTCTATGTGGGGAATTGAAGAGTAAGTCGCTTGCCAACCAGGTTAGGAATCATCATGAAAACCCACACTTTAGAAACAGCAAGATACCTCCACCCCACATTTGAAGCTAGCATTGTGTGAAGTTGCAGTTTCTTAAGTATGTAGAAACAGATTTTATTGTGTGTGATGATGTCCATAACTAACGAAGTAAATGTGCTGAACCTTACGTCTAGAAGTAACATGGAAACAATAGGAACAGACTCTTCCACCTTGACACAGAAGAGCAGTTCAATATAGTTCAGCCAACGTTTTATCCAAAACCAATAATATTTTTCTGTGAAATGAAATAAGCAAGCCAGATAAGACTTGCAAAACTAAAGAAAATGATTTGAATCTTCTAAGACCCCATGCAAGCTTCCTCCAAAATATTTCAATGACGGATGTATTTTTTATCAGCCTGCTTTTTTAATATGTCTTCTATTTTGGTAACCAAATATCTGCTTTTCTTTTTTCCTCTGTGTAATGAACGCTGGATTTTCTTGAAAAGACCTCTGTAAGGACGACGCACAAACAGCAGCTTGATCCTACAAGTTTATTCCAGGTATCATTGCCTATGAAGCCAGATCTGGCTTTCCCCGGCCCCAACACAGTTTATATACAGTCTCCGCCTCCACCATCTGTCCATCATCCCAAAGACCCAACCCCCTAGCATGCAATGCTTAACAGAGGTTGCATCAGATCCAAATGATTCAGCAATCCCAGTAGTCCATTGGGGCATGACCCCAGGGGTCACAGAGTTGATGTCATGAGCCCAATCGTCCAATGGCTGCTCAGTCATCTCCCCCTGAGTCAGCATAACACAAGGCAGTGCTTCCCATGTTGGTGTGGTGTGGCCCATAGCTCAAGGCTCTCTCTGCACTGCTCCAGCCTTCAAGGTCGCACCTGGCCGGGATTACCAGTATTGGAAGGGTCTAAGATTAGAGCACACTTTGCTCTAATTGACAGAACCTTACAAAATACCCTCTCTCCTCCCCCCTGAGAGAAAGAGGATTGGAACATACCACTTAACTTATCATCTAGATCCTATTCTAACACCAAACACAAAAATCAAGACCTTACTCCACAATCTACCCACTAGAACAAAGCCTTGCTGTCCATATCTTAAATAAACCCGGAACTCCCCCACACTCAGATAACCAGGCACATCTCTACCAAACGCTCAGCTTGTTCAAGTTTAAATCCTACCCCTCACTTACTAAAACCTAAAACACCCCCATCCCTTTACTACCATAGCAAAAGGGATCACAGAACCACACTTCCCATGCAACTACTTATTATTACAAATCCCCACAGTCCAATGCACAGGAATAAATCAACTGCGCACCTACTACCACACAATCAACACTCCAAGTCCCATAACTCTCAAAATCCTCCACTGCCCAAAGCAGGAGGCCTCAGGGACAAAATTACACCACCATCTCTTTCACACACAATCAGGATTCTACTGCTCATAACTCCCAATAACCACTAACTGCCACCAGAATGCAGGCAGGAACATCTGCATCCAAACCTTCTTTCACAAAACCAAAACCTCTAATATACCACATCCTCACCTGCGACACAGGACCCATTCACCTGTGCTTCAAGTACACAACAGAAACCCACTACCCTTACTGCTCCGGCAGCAACACTATCCTACTACCAAGATGGCGCCGGTGCAAGAGCAGCTTGCAGGAGCGCTCTGCGGCCGCCTATCTATATCTGCTCCTAAATCACCCGAGGTGACCCCAAACGCAGGAGAAACATCATCCTCGGCGGGAGTTGACCCCCGGACCCGATTAGGGGCCGGTGTGGGTCCTCCATACAACGAGATATGCGAAGACGATGACGAAGCCTTCTACAAATACTGTCTGACCCTGGAGGCCGAGCTGAAGGAGCGGAGGACGGGGACGATTTTACCCCCGTCGCCTCCGCCCTGGACCCGGCCCGGCCCCGACAGGAGCGGGACCCCCTGAGGGGCACACACTCCCCTGCCGCTGAGAGGGTGAGACTGGCGTCCCTGTGTCAACTATGGAGGGAATTTGGTATATTGGAGGCTGGCTTCAGGGAATTTGGAGAACACTTACAATGTGCCCTCGCTGGCGCCCCAGAGGGCACCACCGTGGTGGATGGCTCTCCCCCTCCCCCTGCTCTGAGTGAGGAGTGGGTCGTAGGGGCGGAAGAGGAGGCCTCCAGTCGAGCCTCGAGCCCTGGGGCCCCCCTGGATTACCTTTGGGACCATTCCTGGGACGTCCAGCTGGAGCAGACAGGGGACCGCCAGACGACCATCCCGAGTGACGTTCCATCGTGGCTCGGTGAGGGACGGACGGACGGGGGCTGGCGAACCGGGAGAGGCGCCGGGGACACGGGCATCCTGCCCTTGGTCGCCGTGCCGGAGGGCAGCAGGGCTCTGTCCGATGCAGCTGCCGGCTCCTGGAGATGAGTCCTCCTTTAGCATTGATCGGGTGCTGGAACACTGGACGCTCCCCCGACCGAGACGCGCCTCCCTGTCGCCAACAGCCAGGAGGGAGCTGGAGGAGCTGTGGAGGGGAGGCAAGATGGCGGGCGGCCTTGGGGACGCTCAAGGAGGCCATGCCTCGCCCCCCCCCCCCCACAGCAGCCAGCCGGAGAGGACACAAGGCGCAGGCGCACCCGTAATCAGCGCCGGCGCCGGAAGAGAAGCCTTGGAGCGACCGCCCACTCAGCTGACGTCACATCCGCCGGCATGGACGATCGGGTGATTGACGAGCCTGAGAGGGCACAGGAGGCGCAGGAGGAGGCGTCGGCAGCTGCACCGGCCCCCCACCCTTCGGAGGGAGGCGAGATGCGGCTTGGAGGCCGCCGGAAGCGCCGCCGCCGCCGCCGCCGCCGCAGGCCCCGCCCATCCTCAGCGCCCACTTCCGGGGCAGAGGTGACTGCCGACCAGGAAGGCGAAGGCGCAGAACAACAGCGCCACCTAGGCGTCGGAGGTCTACCCTCTCCAGGGCCTCTCCCTGGGAAGGAGTTGATCACCGAGTGGGAGGGTGAAGAAGAGCAGCAGCGCCATCTAGGTGCTGGAGGCCCACTGACATCATGGCCAGCATTGACACTGGCCCCCACCCTCCAACCGAGGACCCAGTTCCTGGGCCTAGGCTCCTTGGGTGAACTAAAGGCCCCAGTGGTAGGTGGCCAAGAACCCACAAACTCTGACAATCAGGCCAGATGCCCAGGAACCCCCGATGGGTAGGAGGACCCACCTGGAACTGAGACCAGCCCCAGACACAGACTGTCCTTAGGACAACCCTCTTTAGAGCAGCCCTCCGAATTGAGGAGGAAATCAGCAGACAACCTAGCCTCCCTTCCTCCGACGGCCCGAGCCAAGGCGGAAGGTAGAAGACACAAGTCAAGGACCTTCTGGGGAGCGGGGTTTAACAACCGGAGTTGCAAGGATGCGACCACCCCCGCAGTCCCACCTTTTCAGCCGTCCGGACCTCCTGGCCCCGGACTGAAGGGCACAACAGCACCCCCTTTCAGAGGGGAGTGGGAGGCCGGACACTTAGGTCATGTATCGGAAAGAGGAGTGCAGGGGCGGGCAATATGCGTGATCTCGGGTAGGGGTAATCGGGACGGTAGCCGTAGGCCTTATGAGAGAGGGCGGAGGAGCCGAAGAGAGGCTCGCCCGCCCTCTGACCTTCGAGCTATCCCCAGGCACGCAGTTGGGGAGCCCAAAAGTACCTCTCCTCCAACTCTGATACTGGCCAATACCAGGTCCGTGCGCAACAAGTCCGGGACCATCAGGGACCTCCTCCTAGAGAGAGAGAGGCCGACATAGCCTGTCTCACAGAGACCTGGCTACAGGAGGGCGACAATGTCATCGTGCACGAGTTAACACCACCTGGGTTTGCGGCCAGTTGTCAGATGAGGACAGAGGGGCGGGGGGGGGAGGGGTGGCCATACTCAGTCGTGACAAGTTTAATTCCAGGACAATTCCGACGGCGAACATCCCCGGAATGGAGTGTGTGGGCCTGGTGTGGGATCTTGGTGAGAGTGTGGCCTTCCTGCTGGTGTACCGTGCACCCAACGCACCGGCAGGAAGTCTACCTAAGCTGCTGGAGGTGGTTGCGGAGTGGGCATTGAGGTTCCCTAAGCTTATTGTCTTGGGGGATTTCAATGTCCACGCCGACACCACCTCCCCGTCAACAGCAGCCATGGACCTAGTGTCCACCATGGAGGCACTAGGACTCTCACCGTGTAGGACTGGCCCCACGCACCAAGCCGGGCATACATTAGATCTGATCTTCGCGGCCGGAATACAGGTGACCCTAGCCTCCGTTACGGAGGTTCCATGGTCGGATCACAGTGTCTTGAAGTCCGCCTGAACGTGGCCCCTCCCGGTAAGGGTGCCGAACCTATTTTGGTTCGCCCGAAGAGACTTATGGAACCCATTCGGTTCCTGAATGCTCTAAGGGATTGGGAACTCCCCAGCGACTCGGTCGATGGGCTGGTGGAATCTTGGAATACCAATCTCGCCACTGCCCTAGACGAGATCGCCCCCAGGCGCTCTCTCATTCCCCGTAGTAATCGCTCGCCTTGGTACACCGAGGAGCTGCGGGCGATGAAACGGAGGAGGAGACAGCTAGAGGACGTGTGGCGGAGTCTCCGTGACGAAGCCTCGAAATCGGCTTATAAGCAGTTCAAGAAGGCTTATGAGCGTGCTATCAAAGAGGCAAAAAGTTTACTACGCCTCTTTGATAGAGTCAGCTAGTTCACGCCCAGCTCAACTTTTTAGAACAATTCGGTCCCTGACAACAATCCCAACTGTCCCAAACGATAGGGGTTTGGCTCCAACAGCTGAGGCTTTCCAGAACTTCTTTACTGACAAGATTTCGAGTCTCCGCCGGGACATTCCAGCCACGGTTGATACAGTGAGCGAGCTCGAGACCCCGCCGCCACTCGGCGGGCCCACCTTCACCCGTTTCCAACTGCTGGACGCAGCAGCTGTCGATAAGTTACTGTCTGCGGCTAGGCCAACTACTTGCTCCCTCGACCCGTGCCCTTCCTGGCTTATTAGATCTTGCCGGGAAGGGCTACGTGGCCCCCTGGGCACGATCATAAATAGCTCCCTTGAGCAAGGAGTCTTCCCGGGGGGATTGAAAGAGGCTTTGGTAAGACCGCTGCTGAAGAAGCCGAATTTAGACCCTTCGGCTCCCTCCAATTACAGGCCGGTGTCCAACCTGCCCTTCTTGGGCAAAGTAATTGAGAGGGCAGCAGCGGATCAGCTGCAGCAGTTCTTAGATGACACAGCTGGACTTGATCCCTACCAGTCCGTCTTCCGTATTGGGCATGGGACGGAGACCGTGCTTGTCGCCATTACAGACCAACTTCGCCGCCAGCTGGACCAGGGCGGGTCTGCCCTGCTTGTCTTGTTAGACCTGACAGCAGCGTTTGATACGGTTGATCATGCATTGTTGACCCACCGTCTAGCCGGCGCCGGAGTCGGGGGGACCGCACTTCAATGGGTGGCCTCCTTCCTCCGGGGCCGGGGACAACGTGTGGAGGGGGGGGGGGGGTCTCCGGGAGGGCCCCACTTAACTGTGGGGTCCCCCAGGGGGCTATCCTCTCCCCCCTTGTTATTCAACGTCTATATGCGCCCCCTGGCCCAGCTGGCCCGCGACTTTGGTCTGGAGTGTTATCAGTATGCGGATGACACCCAGCTTCTGCTGAGAATGGACGGCAGGCCGGATACCGTACCCGATTGTTTCCACCGATGCCTGGAAGCCGTGACTGGTTGGCTGCGTGCCAGCCGGCTGAAGGTGAACCCGTCGAAGACGGAGATCCTGTGGCCTGGTCGCCCTGGGCTGGGTGGGTGCCGGTTGCCTACCCTGGATGGCGAGCAGCTTAGCCCGTCATCATCGGTTAAGAGCTTGGGTGTTCAGCTGGACTCCCTGCTGACCATGGAGGCCCAGGTCTCCGCGGTCTGCAGGGGGTCCTTCTATCACCTGCGTCAGGCTAGGCGACTGGCACCCTACCTGTCCGGGAACGACCTGGCGACGGTAATCCAAGCGACGGTCATCTCGAGACTGGACTACTGTAACGCCCTCTACGTTGGCCTTCCCTTGTCGACACTCCGGAAACTCAAGCTAGTGCAGAATGCCGCGGCACGCCTGCTGACGGGTTCGTCAGTGAGGGACCACATCACGCCTATTCTCCGGCAACTGCACTGGCTTCCTATCGAGTACCGAATTGTCTTCAAGGTATTGGTATTGACCTTCAAGGCACTTCACGGCCTAGGGCCTGCGTACCTGAGGGACCGCCTTACCCCGTACTTGCCCCCGAGATCACTGCGGTCAGACGAACAGAATTTGTTGACCATACCATCAGTCCGCTCCTGCCACCTATCCGCAACCCGGCAGAGCTTTCTCAGCGGCAGCTCCAGCGCTGTGGAACTCTCTGCCTGATAGAGTCCGAACCATCTCGAATTAATCCCGTTCAGAAAGGCATGTAAGACCGCTCTTTTTGAGCTAGCATTTACTTAAGCCTGATTGGATGACATGTTGTATACCCTTGTATACTGTTGTATATCTCCTGTACCTCGCGATACGTTGAACTCGTGTTTTTAACTGTCTTTTGTTTTAATTGTAGGGCAGCATGCCGAGACTTGGCCTGCCCAGGTGTATTTTATTGTCACCCGCCCCGAGCCTGTAGGGAGGAGCGGAATATAAAATCGAAGAATAAATAAATAAATAAATAAATAAAATCAACACAACAACCCAGGAACAAATCAACTGGGCAGTCTCGCCAACCCCTCTTCTCAAGGAAGGCACCACAAACTCTTTATAACTTATCCATATGCTACAATCAAAGTTAAAACACTAATAACACCACAACTTCTAATCTAACTCTAAAACCTATCCTCTAAACTGAATATTCCAATACCAAAACGCAGGCACGGCCATCTGCGCATAACCAACCCCTATACCTAATAGCTACTATAACTCGAAATAACCCTCCTCCTGGCCAATTCAACAGGAGGCAATACTCTCATCAAATCAACTCCAAAACCTATCCTCCACCAACACAACCTTCCTGCCACAATTAACCTCATTGAAGATCCCAACAAAGGCTGTATACAACCTACTAAATATCGGGAACATACCTCTAATACAAACATAAAATATACATACATAATACCTTCCCATTTAACATTTCTAAGACATGTGAGCATTACATAAACATCACCAGCATCCCTAACTCAACACAACAATCCCTCCAAAAATAAATGAGACATAAGCATTTAAATGCATTCTATAAAATACATTAGGCACATTACTTTATCTAATACACAAAATCCCAGTGTCATATAATCCCAGTTCTGCACCATCAATTCCTGTCTGATCTAAGCCTAGTATCTTGTTCATGTTACATCTGCTTTCCAGAACACTTTCTCTCCCCAAAAGACCACAATTAGGCAACATATAAACATTCCTTTCACCATGCCACCTCCCAAAGTTACCTCAATCATAACCAACAGGCTAGAATGCAATTCAACTTTTAGAAGTTTCAAGTTCAGTACATTGCAAAGTTCATCAAGAGGTTTCTTCCATAGTTCAAGCACCAAACCCAAGTTCAGCACATTGCCAAGTTCATCAAAGGGTTTCTTCCATAGTTCAGGCACCAAACCCAATTTCAGCACATTGCCAAGTTCATCAAAGGGTTTCTTCCATAGTTCAGGCACCAAAATCTTCTCTGGAACAACACCTTCAAACACCTTATTCCATCCTCCTCCCGAGTGACCAAATAACCCTAAGGTTTTACTCAGAACAGGATCAGCCATCCGGGATCTCTCCAACTGCTCGCTCACCTTTTCCACAGCTGACCCGCCCTGGAAATCTCCGCTAGCAACTCCACAGCTCCACTTCTCCCGGCTACCTCTGGCTCCTCCTGAAGAATATCTGCTACTTGACACTCGACTGGCATTTCCACTGAAGAAGCCACCTTCCATAGCTCTTCCTCCTCAGCCAACGCCAAAAACAGCAACACTCTCCTCCGAAGCCTTGGATCCCGGCAACTCCTTTTCCTTCAAAGCATAATCAGCCTCCTCCACTTCAGCATGTTGCTTTGCTAACACAGCCGGCCCATCACTTGCATTCCAGCTCACCTTCCTCCGGGACCTCCAGCTCACAAAGAGTCTCGCCACACTCCAGAGGTTGGCTTGCTTCTAGGAGGAATCACCTTGGCCAGGCTCCATAGTAATAGGAACAGGCTTCACTTCCCTTCTCTTCAACACCTCCGGGCCACTTTTCAAACTTCTCCAGCCAAGAAGCCTTCCCACACTTTCTCCTTTCTTGGTAGTTTCACTTTCCAGGCTGGGCAGCACTCCAATCTTATCTTCGGCAGCTTGATCATCTCTGTAACTTTGCCAGACTGATCTTCCTCCACCACTTCAGAGAACAGCTTTCTGCACAAAGAACCTGGCCTCTTTCTGCTGCACTCCCACCTTCCAAGCCCAGAAAGAGTAACGTTGCAGACCATGCAATCGCATTCCAACACTTTGCAGGAAGGGTTCCTCCTTTTCTTCCACAACAAGAAGCCCCTTGCCCACACGCTGGCTCCAACATTCCTTTCATCGTGCGAAAGGACTCTCTTCTCCTTTCTTCCTCTCCGATAATGCAGCCTCTGAAGTTAAAAGCAGTCTCGCTTTCCCCCTTACTGCCGACGGGACTTCAAAGGACAGGCAGTCCTCTGCAGTTTCTCCTACAGGAGGCTTGACTTCCATCTCCACATGGCACTCTTCAGTATTTTCGGCCGTCCACACAAATGTCTCTGGTAAAACAGCTTCATACCTTTTCCCTGCCTCAGGCTGGACTTCTTCTTCGGCATCATCAAAGCGTCCACCCTCTTCGTCTGTGAGATCCATCCATTCCTGGAGCCTACCCACTCTCTCCAGTAACACTCCATCTCCTTCTCCAGTTCACTCACATCGTGATGCCCACAACGAAGAGCTTTCTGCAACACTTGCAGCCTCCAACAAACTTGCTGCCATTCCCAGACCGCCTCATCTCTGGTCCCTATGGGAAACTGAGCTCTCTCCTGCCCAGTCTCTTCAGCCTTCCAAACTGGCCCTTCTCTTGGCACAGTCACCTTGGCTAACTCAGGTTCTGGGGTCTCTTTCCCCTTTCTGCCAGGTCCACCTGACCATCCCTGGCACGCACCAGAAGAGCACTCCTGTGCTCCACCGCCTGGCAAGCGCTCCTGCGCTCCTCCGGTTCTCTGGGCGCATCTTCCTCCCTCCTTCTCCCAAGAAGGGGCGCCCCACGATTCCTCCATCACCCAATGAGGGAACAAGCCTTGCAGGATCCTTCTAGCCTGCTGCTGCTCCACCTCACTTGGGGCCCACGAATCGTCCTCATCCGAGTCACTGTCCCAGAACTCCTCAGGACTCACCCATTCCACCTCCATCATGGGTCTGGACTTTGCGGATGGCATCTCACTGATAAGCCCTCGATGGATTTCTCCATGACAGGCTTTTGAGCAGATCTGGCTTTTCTGTAATGAACGCTGGATTTTCTTGAAAAGACCTCTGTAAGGACGACGCACAAACAGCAGCTTGATCCTACAAGTTTATTCCAGGTATCATTGCCTATGAAGCCAGATCTGGCTTTCCCCCCCCAACACAGTTTATATACAGTCTCCGCCTCCACCATCTGTCCATCATCCCAAAGACCCAACCCCTAGCATGCAATGCTTAACAGAGGTTGCATCAGATCCAAATGATTCAGCAATCCCAGTAGTCCATTGGGGCATGACCCCAGGGTCACAGAGTTGATGTCATGAGCCCAATCGTCCAATGGCTGCTCAGTCATCTCCCCTGAGTCAGCATAACACAAGGCAGTGCTTCCCATGTTGGGTGGTGTGGCCCATAGCTCAAGGCTCTCTCTCTGCACTGCTCCAGCCTTCAAGGTCGCACCTGGCCGGGATTACCAGTATTGAAGGGTCTAAGATTAGAGCACACTTTGCTCTAATTGACAGAACCTTTACAAAATACCCTCTCTCCTCCCCCCTGAGAGAAAGAGGATTGGAACATACCACTTAACTTATCATCTAAATCCTATTCTAACACCAAACACAAAAATCAAGACCTTACTCCACAATCTACCCACTAGAACAAAGCCTTGCTGTCCATATCTTAAATAAACCCGGAACTCCCCCACACTCAGATAACCAGGCACATCTCTACCAAACGCTCAGCTTGTTCAAGTTTAAATCCTACCCCTCACTTACTAAAACCTAAAACACCCCCATCCCTTTACTACCATAGCAAAAGGGATCACAGAACCACACTTCCCATGCAACTACTTATTATTACAAATCCCCACAGTCCAATGCACAGGAATAAATCAACTGCGCACCTACTACCACACAATCAACACTCCAAGTCCCATAACTCTCAAAATCCTCCACTGCCCAAAGCAGGAGGCCTCAGGGACAAAATTACACCACCATCTCTTTCACACACAATCAGGATTCTACTGCTCATAACTCCCAATAACCACTAACTGCCACCAGAATGCAGGCAGGAACATCTGCATCCAAACCTTCTTTCACAAAACCAAAACCTCTAATATACCACATCCTCACCTGCGACACAGGACCCATTCAACTGTGCTTCGCAAGTACACAACAGAAACCCACTACCCTTACTGCTCCGGCAGCAACACTATCCTACTACCCTGGCAGAAGGCACTTGGGAAACTACAACTCTCCCCACTGCACAAGCAGGAGGTCACATTATAATCCAAATTACAACTTTCCGCACAATAAACACTAAATGAATGAACATCCACACTTCTCCCAAACTATCCTTTGACCTAACTCCTCTTGGCACCCAGCCACGAGGCCTAGGACCACCATGAATCACTACTACAAACAAACTTTAACTATTCAACCAGCCACACAGGATCACTCAACTGTGTCAAGTACTCTATTAACAGAAATCTCATACCCTTGCTACCTTATCAAGAGGCACATATCAATCAGGAGAGGGCAAGATGGCGCCGGTGCAAGAGCAGCTTGCAGGAGCGCTCTGCGGCCGCCTATCTATATCTGCCCCTAAATCACCCGAGGTGATTCCAAACGCAGGAGAAACGCCATCCTCGGCGGGAGTTGACCCGGACCCGATTAGGGCCGGTGGGTCCTCCATACAACGAGATATGCGAAGACGATGACGAAGCCTTCTACAAATACTGCCTGACCCTGGAGGCCGAGCTGAAGGAGCGGAGGACGGGGGACGATTTTACCTCGCCGCCTCCGCCCTGACCCGCCCCGGCCCCGACAGGAGCGGGACCCCCCGAGGGGCACACACTCCCCTGCTGCGGAAAGGCTGAGACTGGCGTCCCCTGTGTCAACTATGGAGGGAATTTGGTATATATTGGAGGCTGGCTTCAGGGAATTTGGAGAACACTTACAATGTGCCCTCGAAGGCGCGTTTGGTGAGGACGAGAGAGAGTGCCTTCTCTGTGGTGGCCCCCCGACTCTGGAACTCGCTCCCCAAGGATATTAGACAAGCCCCCACATTGGCAGTTTTTAGGAGGAGCCTGAAAACGTGGCTGTTCCAATGTGCCTTCCCTGAATAAAGCAAATAACGCCCCGCTGTATTCAATTCTTTGCAAAATGTCCTCATAAGCACTTTAATGACCTGTTGGGTCATCTGCCCCACATTATCCTTAAAAACCTTCCTGTGACATACATTCTACCTCTGTTCGCATCCAGTGTTATTTATTTTAAAAATTTTATATTTCACATTTGGCCCTGTTACACTTCAGACACGGAGCACCCTCCTAGTCACACACACAACAGACAGTCTCTGAATAATAGGCATTTATTGAAACAAATATAGTGTCCAACAAAAGGGTTAAAAGGAGATCAATAGTAGAATATATCCAAAGTAAAATATCATCCCAAAATCCAAAGGCAAAGGCAAAATGCTTGATGAAAATCCCATGAGTAATACAAGGCAGCTATGGAGCAAAATGTGCAAAAAGACCTAGGCAAAATAAGGAGCTTGGAGACAAGACAAGATCTGGCATGGTATTCTAAACGAAGCTTGGAAAGACAGTTTCTCTAGCCATCTAATATAAAGACAAATCAGTTTCGGTTTGCAAACCAACTGCTACGACGCAGGCTGGCAGCCTGCCTAGATTGCCGAATGCTATCTCGACGGTTAAATATAAGCTCATTAAAATTCCCAGGTATCCCGTTATCAACATCAAGACCTTCAGAGCCCTGAACACAAGAATTCTCATCTACTGAGGCCCTGGGAAGAGAATTGTTCCCAGGAAAGCAAGCCTCATCTGAAAGGTCACTTTGCATCTCAGAATTCTCACTAAGTATCCCATCAGCATTTGCAGGAACAATTCCATCATCAGCATTTTCAGGAACATCCCCATCATCCCTAGCATGCACATGAGCACCAGGCTGAAACACCACAGGCCCGCCCAGAATGGTTTTAAACTGTCGGTTATTGCTTGTGTGTAAGTATATTGATTGTATTGTTTTATTATTTATTTATTTATTTTATTTTATTATTCGGGCTTCTATGCCGCCGACTCCCTGAGGCTCGCGGCGGCTTACAGGAGCCGAAGGGCACAGTAAAATACAGGCAATAGGGTAGTTAAAACAATTAAAAACAACAGCAGTACAGTAATTAATAACACAGTTAACACAATGAACAGCACATCATCGTCAGAAGAACGAATAGATGGCGGGGCATGGGCAGGACTTACTCACCAAAGGCCTGCTTAAACAGGTATGTTTTTACAGGCCCGTCTAAACGGGAGCAAGTCCTTCATAGCCCGAGTTCCGAGGGCGTCTCCACAGCGTAGGTGCTATGACAGAGAACGCCCTCGCGGGTAGCAGTCAGCCTTGCGAGTTTAGCTGAAGGTATCTCCAGGAGATTGGAGTCCTCAGACCGAAGTGATCTCGGAGGGCAATATGGGGTGAGACGGTCCCTCAAATACGCTGGCCCCAGGCCGTGTAAGGCCTTAAAGGGGAGGACCAACACTTTGAAGATGATCCGGTGCTCAATTGGCAGCCAGTGTTTATTATTTGCTGTTATGTTGTTGTTATGTGTTATTGGGCTTGGCCTCATGTAAGCCGCCCCGAGTCCCCTTGGGGAGATGGTGGCGGGGTATAAATAAAGTTAATAAATAAATAAAATAAAATAATTACCTGCAGCTCTTTCTCAGCCTTATTGATGAAGATTAAACAGTTAGAATCTTCATTCACCACCACAAAGCTTTCTTGCTTCAAGGAGCCTGGGAGGAACATCAGACAGACATATTAGAAAATCAAGCACTCTCTGTTCCCTCTCTCCCTAAAACTAATATATTTTGGAATTTTCTAATAGCTGCATTTTGATCCTTTTAAAATTATTATTCTGGAACATGTTTCAACTTACATCATATTAGGATGGGATCCCCCCGAGTTAACAGTTCGTCCTACTTGGATAAAATATCCCCCTGAACTGAACTGAAATATCACTTTTACATCCATTCATGGTTGTACATCAGTGTTTTATTATCCTCTGATCTCTTTCTGTAACGAAAGCATACATTCCTTTATTCCTTAAACCAGGATTCCTGGGCAGTGTGAGCCTGTTTTTATTTATTTATTTTTATTTATTTCTTCAATTTTATATTCCGCTCCTCCCTACAGGCTCGGGGCGGATAACAATAAAATACACATGGGCAGCATGTCGCAGACATGCAGTCCGACAGTAAAACATAAAACAGGTTAAAAACATGGTTTGACATGTCACGAGGTGCAAGGAATATACAGAAGTATACGACATACTATCCGTCGGGGTTTAGTTGAACGCTAGTTCAAAAAGGGCGGTCTTGCAGGCCTTTCTGAATGGGGCCAGTTCCGAGATGGCTCGGGCACTGTCCGGCAAAGAGTTCCACAGCACTGGAGCTGCCGCTGAGAAAGCTCTCTGGCGAGTCGCGGATAGATGGCAGGAGCGGACAGATGGTATGGTCAGCAGATTCTGTTCATCTGACCGCAGTGATCTCGGGGGCAAAATTTTTGGCTGATAGTCAAGTTAATTAGGATGGTACTTGTGTGCCTTCAAGTTGTTTCAGACTTAGGGTGACCCTAAGTCTACAGTTCAGGGCAGGGCCAGGTAAATTACCTTGAAGGACTGCATCTGGCCCGCAGGCCTTAGTATGGGGACCCCTACCTTAAATGCTGTCATCGTCTCCTCCTCCTCCCATTTTGGACTGCCCAGAGCCGGCCCAAACTTTCTGGCTGGAGCAAGAATAAATTCACCCTCCCTTCTCCAATTTCCCTGCTAGTGTTACAATGCCCGTCCTCAGGATGGGACATTGCAGAGAAGATGACCTGATGCCAGAAGAAACAAATGGCTGCAGGAAACACCATAATCATTTGTTTCCTCTGGAGGCAAAGTCTTTGGCTTCCTGCTATAGTTCCTGTAAGGTACCCTGAATGTAATTTCAGCATTGATTTAAAATTATGGGGGAACGAGGTGGGGGTGGGGCTTATTGTAGGAGAGCACCACCATGATTGTATCATTGTGTCATGGCAATGATGTAAAGTCATGTATGGTGACTGATGTTTGTAACGTAAAATATATGGGAGGAAAGAACTGCAACAGATTGCAATATTTTAAAGCGGTCGGAGTTGATGCCATAAGGCAGGGGTCAGGAAACTTTTTGACTCAGAGAGCCATAAAAGCAAAATATTTGGAAATTTATTTCAGTGAGATCCATATAATATATTTTAAGATTTAATTCAACTAAATGTGAGTATATACGTACATACTATGAGAAAAGGATTCCCCCGGCAGAATGACTGGACACTTCAGACCTGGCTCTGCAAAAGTCATGCTCAGGAGTCTGGGAAGGAAGAGAAGATGGATGGAAGGGGGAAAGAAAGCAAGAAAGAAAGAGGAAATAAAGGAGGGACGGGGAGAGGAAGAAAGAAAAAGAAGAAGAACGAACTATGGAAAAGGAAGAAAAGTAGGAAGCAAAAAAAGGAAGCAGGAGAGAGACAAGGAGGGGAAAATAATGAAGGGAAAAGAAGAAAAGAAAAAAGGGGAGAGAGAGGGAAGTGAAAAGAAAAGAAGGAGAAGGAAAGAAAGACTTGGGGAAAAAGAATAAAAGGGGAAGGAAGGAAGAGGGAGGGAAAATGGAGGAAACAAGGAAGGGGAGAGAGGGAGGGAAAAGGAAGGGGAGAAGGAAAGGGTGAAGGAGAAAGGAAGGAAGGAAGGAAGGAAGGAAGGAAGAAGAGAATGGAGGAAAGAAGGAAGGGGAGAGGGGGAGGGAAAAGGAAGGAGAGAAGGAAAGAATGGAAGAGGAAGGAATGAACGAATAGGGAGAGAGGGAGGAAAAAGAATGAAAGAAAAAGAGAGGGGAAAAGAAAGAAAAAGGAAGAAAGGAAGAGAAAGGAAGGGGGAGGAGGGCCAAGGCAGAACTTGGTGTCGTTGTCGGCGAGGCAGTCCCTCCGGAAGGCATTGAAGAGGCAGTGGCTCTTGAGCTGCCCGATGATGAGGGCGATGATGAGGGCATCCCCCAGGGGCAGCGAGGCCGGGTCTGCGGCGCCCTGGCCAGGCCCGCCTCTGCCGCCTCCCCCGAGGCCCATGGCGGAGGACAAAGTGGAAGACGAGGACGAGGCAGCGCCGTCAGGCTCCACCATCCCCGACGAAGAAGACGCAGGGCCCCGAGAGCAGCGGGGGATGAGGAAGAGGCGGCGATGGTGGCACGGAAGCGGCAGTCGAGTGCATTTGCGTCACTACTCCCCACTGCATGCTGGGAAACCAAGGCCCGGGCTGCTCTGGAGAGCCAGATGCAATCATGAAAAAAGCCACATCGGGCTCCCGAGCCATAGGTTCCCTACCCCTGCCATAAGGAAAAACGGTGGCTTGTGAAGGGAAAATATACTTGATGTGAATTATTATTTAAACAGCACAAAGATCCGAGCATAAGCAACCCTTTCAATCCAACATTTCGCCTATTCACACAGGTCATCTTTCATTGCTCGGGTTCTTGGAATATGGGGTGTGTAGAAGCCTACAGCCAGATCCATTTTACCTGGAGTAGACTAAATAACCAAAATCATTCAATCAAAAGTATGTTTTGTGTCTGCCCTTTTCTCCATAAGAAAACCAACCCAGCATTTTGTCCACATTGACAGCCATCTGTAAATGGACTCCCAACTTCTGGATGAGATACCTGCTATCTGTCGGATTCCCACAGCAGCTTGGACATGTACATCCTTTCCAGGCTAAAAAAAAAAGCACATTAGAGATTGTAAAGAAGCTTCGGTTCTTGCGAAATCAAGAAGAGTTAACACTTCAGGAAAGATTTAAAGGAAGCAATAGCAAGCAGCCATGCAGATGGTTCAAAGCCCTGGCAGATATTAATATAAACCGAGAACCCAAAGAGCAGGTGAGCAAGATAGGGGCAGGTGCTTACAGACAGCAGCTGCTTTCTCTGTAAAACTCTGCTTTAATCCATCTGTTTGATTCTATAGATGAAACCCACCTGTTCAGCATCCATGATGGCAACCGTATGCTCTCATTTGCCCACTCCTTTCGTTTGTGGACTGTGCAAAGCAGATAATGTTACCAGAGTGATAGGATTACTGTTAAATGTTTAATTCTGATGTCTGGCGAACAAAGTTCCCAAGAGCTATCCTTGGAGCATTACAAATGCAGGACTCAGGACAACTGGCAGTTTAAAGAGCAGGCAAAGTACTAGGACAGGGCGGGAGAGAGAATTGGATTGTTCTTCCAGCAATGCTGAGTCCTCAGCTCCATGTTCTGGTGAGTGAAAGAGTGTCTCATCCACTTTTTCACAGGCAGAACACTCACATTTTGTGTGGAGTCATCTAAGCAGAGGTGTGTTCACACAATTACAGTCCTTTATTCTGTTTTAAATGTATGGCTGCATCATATAAAACAGGGGTCTCTAAACAAAGGCCCGTGGCCAGATGTGTCCCTCTGTGACAGCGCAGTAAGCGCCACTTCTATGTAAAACTTTAAGTTGCAAAGGTTTGCATTGTTAGAGTGTTAACAGCCTGCATATTTTGCAAGGGTTTAAGTTCCTAAAGTCCTTTTTTGCACTTTTATATTGTGTTTCTGCAATCCTGTTTAGGTATTGTTCTCTGTAAAGCCATGAAACTAAGATCTGATTACATAGATGCAATTGGAATAAATTGTGTTGGAGATGAGGACCTGTGAATTGTTACCACCTCCCTTAGAATCCCTCCTGCTGGGCAAAACAGGGGTTTAATTGATGTAATGGTCTAGAATTCTCCTCAGATTGTTTTAGAATCATTGCAATGTGTCTGTGTTCTGTGTGTATTTGATATGGCTTCTGGCTAATCAATAAAATTGTTGTTGTTGTTGTTTAGGTATTGGTTGCATTGATTGGTCCCTAATACCTGTCAATCATTTTTAACAGAGTGCAATTGAGTTTGTTCAGCCCCTTTTCCCAGGGACTTGGAAATCTAGCCATTTCTTTACAGAGTTTTCCTGGATCCATCCAGAAGACGACGTGAGCCAAGGTTTGCCAGGCCAGCCCTTGGTCAAGCCATCTTCTAACACAAGACAGATTTTCCTTGGGACTCATGCAGTAAGCCCAGTATATCAGAAGTTTGGGTAGCACTGAGGAGCCCCAAGCGCCTTCAACCAAGTTAGTTGGCACCCAGAGGAAGATTGGTGCCTTCAATATATGCCATCTAACTGGGGCTAAGAGTGTCCTTATCTCGAGGCCACAAAGAAAGAGAGGACTTGGTGAGCCATCCGGCTGAAGCTTCCAGGACCCAAGCAACTAAGAGACTGTAAAGTATCTTTCCTTGTATCCCTTTGGAGAACCAAGTTTAGTGCCTGATTAAGATAACTCATTTTTTGTATAATAAAGCCTGTTTGAATTATCTATAGCAGGGGTGCTCATTACGGTGATCGGGAGCACCTAGGTGATCTTTGGCCTTCTTCCAGGTGATCTTTGGGCCTCACTAGCCAGATGGCGCACTCCTGCCATGCGCGCACACGTGCGCTCCCGCCGTCGCCTCTTGCCAAAATGAGGTTTTAGTGGGCGGGCCCTGGTTCTCGTCTTGCCATGCACGGTGTGGTGACATGAGAGCGCATTGGGTTGCTGGAGGGGGGGGGGGAGCAAGGCGAAGGCACGCGCACGGATAGGATGCGAGGCTGTGGGAGGGATGGAGGGAATGTGTGTGTGTGTGAGAGAGAGAGACAAGGAGAGAAGAAAGAAATCCGGAGAACTTTTTGGATCCTTTTGGCAGGCAGGCGCTGGAAGAAGAGAGGGAGAGAGAGAAAGAGAAAAGAGGCGAAGGAGGCCAGGCAAAGTGGGGCAAAGCCAAGCAAGTCCCCGCCGCAAACCCTGCTGCTGCCCTCGGGACTCCCATTCCAAGCCGAGACCTGGGCAAGCGAGCTGTGTGGGGCTGCTTTCTTTCCTTGGTTGGGGGCGAGGAGGGAGGGCTCCGCCGTGTTCCTGGGGCTGAACCCGAGGAGGAGGGGGCTGCGGGGATGGAAACTCCACTTGCTGCTGCTGCTTGTGCCCTCGCCGCCTTTCTCCGCCTTGCCCTCCCTCGCCCTCGAAGGATGCCCACGGCAGAGAGAGAGAGAGAGAGAGAGAGAGAGAGAGAGAGAGAGAGAGAGAGAGGGTGGCTCTTCAGAGCCGGCTAGGAAGAGCCACCCTCTCTCTCTCTCTATCTCCCGTGGGCATGGACTGCCACCAGTGGGAGGGGTCCTCCTTCCTGCCAGCCGTCCACTTGGGCGTCCTTTCTGAGTGACACCCTCAAAAGGAAGGAAAGAAGGAAGGGTGCCCCCCCCACTGCATCTCTCACTTGGGGGAAGCACCTCTTCCCGGGTGTGCCCGGCGGCGAGTTTGTGGGCAGGCAAGAAAGAAGCCCCGCGCGGATGGAAGGCTGCAGTAGGAGTGTGCGTGCGCATGTGCGCGCGCACGTTCACATGCACAACAGGTGATCTTTTCAACTTGATTGTTCATATAGTAGCTCGCATGATGAAAAAGTGTGGGCACCCCTGATCTATAGTGTCCAGCTTGGTCCTTGGGAGCCCCAGTGTAGAGACCACGTCCTTGCCCTTCCCTGGGTGTTTATAGACTGGGTGCGACGGCACACCCTCCAAAGTCATTTACCTGCCTCCTGCCCTAAACTTTAGACTTATGGTGTCCCTAAGTCTGAAATGATTTGAAAGCACACAACAACAACAACAACAACAACAACAACAACAACAACAACAACATTCCTAATTAACTTGACTATCTCATCAACCAAAAGCAGGCCCACACTTCCCATTGAAATACTGGTAAGTTTATGTTACGTAACACTTCTTTATTTAAATGTTGTATTACTCTTTCGTGTTTCTCTGCACTATGAATCAGATATGTTCAGTGTACATAGGAATTCATTCATTTCAAATTATAGTACAGCCACCCAACAGTCTGAAGGACCGTGATTTGGCCCTCGGAAGTTTGAGGACCCCTGCTATGGGGTGTCAGAGAGTTGTAGTTTTTTTAATTCTGTGGGGTGCTTTAGAAAATTCCAAGTACTAAATGAAACAACAAATTTCAAAACCAATGGTTGAGGCCATGACAGTTAAAGTGGCATGTACTGTTTAGTTGTATTTTGTCTTTCACTGTTGATCTGGTCAGTGGACTAATCAATAAGCTTTGCTTGCCGTCTAACTATCATAACTGAGAGTGTGATTGTATACCTGTTCTGATTCCTGTTGGTTTGGAAGATTGAGCAATTGGCACAAACTTTTCCGTTCATAAACTGACAAATGTAATTTGCTGAATGTACATTTCCCCCTTCACATACACTTCACTCTGTAGTTTGGTCTTTGACAGCTCATTATTCCCCAGCCTTAGGCAGCCCTTTCCAGAACCATATGTGCCTCTCCTATTTTTATTTCATTTTAAAAATTGTGTTCTATGCGGCAATATTACATAATCAATATATCTTCTAGCTGGGGAGCTGCAGGATGCTAGGCTTCTCTTTTTGTTACCAGTTCTGAGAAATATTGTAATGTTAGAGTCTGTCACAATACTGGCACAATACAAAGTTAGGTGTAACCTAGGAGGGGAAAAGTGTGGCCCAGCCCTGGGTCTAAAATAACTACCTCGAAGTCATTTGGAGCAGTGTTTTTCAACCTTTTTTGAGCCGCGGCACATTTTTTACATTTACAAAATCCTGGGGCACACCACCAACCAAAATGACACAAAATGACACTCTTAACACAGTAATACATATAGTTAATATGTTTTTAAATGTATTTATACACTCAGTGTGAAACCTGGGCCTGTTTCGATGAACAGAACATAGATATCCTGGCAGGAATGGCAGAAAGACACACGAAAGTCTTGCTTAACAGCTGGGAGTTATAGTTCACCCGTAATCAAAGAGCATTCTGAACTCCACCAATGATGGAATGGAATCAAACTTCCCACACAGAACTACCATAACCAAGAGAAAATACATTGACCTTGAGTTTTGGAGTTGTAGTTCACCTATATCTAGAGAGCACTGTGGAGGGGAGGGGGGAAGACGTGGGGCGAGTCTGTGCAGTAGCGCCTGCAAGGGTCACGTCTTCTTCCCTCCCCAGAAGTGGCAGCATGAGCAAAGCGAGGCAAAGCAAGCAGAGCGAGGCTGGGAAGAAGGGAGCCCGAGTGGAGAAGAAAAAGTGTTCGGCAGGAGGGGGAAGAAAGGGTATTGGAGGTTCCAATTTCCCACGGCACACCTGATGATCACTCACGGCATACTAATGTGCCCCGGCACACTGGTTGGGAAACACTGATTTGGAGGGTGCAAAAGATTATCTTTTTAAAAAATAGAAATATAGTCCAGAAATGTTTTTACTTTTCAAGGCGAATTTTGAAAAGTTTTATTTGGCTGGTATAAATGTTGCTAAAAGTGGTAGTTGAGAAGGTAAATAGCAGAGAAAATTGTCCTCCTACCCCAACTTGCAATGGAGAAAAGCTTGGGGGGAACAAAAAAGAAAAAGTTTTTAAAAAATGAGAACATATTTCTAACTAGAGAAATACGTTCTCATTTAGTTGACTTCCTCTTTTTAAAATTTAAACTGGGAAGCCCTTGCCCTTGAGCGCTCTAACTGGATGTCAGCTGTGACCAACAGTGCTGTGGAATTCGAAGAGGCACTAATGGAGGGCGAAAGGGAGAAACATGTCAAGAGGAGGGCACATCACCTGGAAACCAATGCCCTGATTGTGGAAGAACATGTGGAACAAGAATAGGGCTCCACAGTCACCCACGTATCCACCACCAAGACACTATAATTGGAAGGCCATCATAAGAGAAATAAAGAAGAAGGGTGAGGAAACAAGCCGACCATTTGGCAAAGCACTGCTCTGCTGCTGTTGTTGCTACAGATAGCTGTGTTCTCCTCTCTCTGCTTATATTTCTGGCTTTGTGGCCGCAGCTTAGAGTACTGGTACAAGATTTTTAACTGTTTTAATTGTTTTAATTGTACTGCCTGTTTTTAACTGTGTTACATTTTTTGTACTTTATGCTTTTATGTTGTACCTGGCACTGAGCCTTAGTATGTGAGTCGCCGCGAGCCCTCGGGAGTCGGCGACGCAGAAATCGCAATAAATAAATAAATAAATAAATAAGATGGCGGCACTGAGCGGGTGCATGAACGCCGAGCTCCACAGGAGATCTCTGATCCCCTGCCAAAAAGCTGCTGCATACGAGTTGCCAGCTACCCCATACCAGGGTCTGAGACTGCAGGGGTTTGTGGTGAATCCCCAAGTGACAATAGCGAGCCCTTCTCTTGTCCTGGAGACCCTCCAAATCGAGGTCGAGACCCTTTTGGAGGCCGCTAGAGAGCTGGCCCTGAGGGCCAGTACACCTGCGAGCACTGCGGGTGCCATGGACACAGGGAAGGCCTTTGAGCCTTTGGAGGCACCGGAGTTCTGCGCATTTTGGCCCCCTGATTTTTGGACTGACATGGAAGAAGTGGAGGTCTCCATTCCCCGCACCACCCAGGAAGAAGCAGGAGATTACATCCCCAGCACCATCCGGGATGAGGTGCCCGGTCTCACTCACCTCCTCCGCGACTTCAGCCGGCTCGTTGAACAGCTGGCCACCCGGCTAGAGGAGGTGAGAGAGCTGGGGAAGACGCTGGCGTCCCTCTGCTGTGGGGATGGCCCCTGCCGCCATGACTTCCACTCTGGGGACGGAGAGGCCCCGGCCGCCGGAATACGGAGCCCGCCGCACCCTGACTCGCTGGGGGAAGCGACTGCTGCCGAGCCTCTGGGATCGCGACATCCAGACCCGATCCCAGGCCCGGGATCGCTGCACCCAGCGGGGCGAGCGGCGGAGACGCGAGCGGAGGCCCAAGAGAACGGCGCGTGGGGGATCCTGACCTCGGAGAGGCCGCTGTTGCCTGTTGGGGGAGATCGCCCGCTTCTAGCAGGAGAGAGGGTTCCACTGGGGGGGGGGGTTACCGTGGATGGAGTGGCGGGGGAGCTGCGGGGGGGGGGCAGGGAGGACTCTGGAGCACTGTGCCCCCCGGTCCTGACGGGAGGGACATGGGCTGCCGGCACCAACATGGCGCCGAGCCCGGGTTGCTCGGCGTCTCTAGCCCCGCCTTCCCCATCCCTGTCCACCCCGAAGATCTTGTCCACGCCCCCTTTGACTGACGGGTTGGGGCAGCCGCTGCTGCCGGGACCCCCGACGGAGGTGCTGGATGTCTCTGGGGTTCTGGCGAGGGTCCCCGGGGAGCGGCCCCAGAGACTAGCCTGTCGACTGCCAGCGGCCCCCAAAGTTGCGACTAGGCCACAATCTGTCCCGCCACCCTCTAGTGGACGGAGGAAGAATTACAGACCAGGTCAGGGAGAGGCAAGATTAGGGGTGGCTAATCCAGGGAGTGGCCCAAGGAGGAAGCGCCCGCCTTTGGGGGACCCTAACCCCAGAGGCGTCTTGCAGCGGAAGCCACATGGTCATCAGAGGAAGCAGCGCCGGATGCCAAGGAACAGCAGATCCCCTCCCCTTGACCCTACCATGGACCAGCAGTTTGGGTCGCCCCCCTATCGAGGCTGCCGACCCCCTGGACCCACCACATCTTCTGCCAACTGGCTGAGAGAGAGGAGGCCCACCTCACTCGAGCCCAGGTTCTGGAAATCATTCCGATCCAGAACTTTTTGGAGCTCGAGTATCAGCGCGCGAGCTCTATCGGACATGTCCGAAGCCGGAGAAAGACATTCCTTTAGCAGGTCTGATTCCCCCTGTCAGACCTTTGGACAGAGGAAGCCAGGCCACCCGACTCACTGGTGGCCAGTTATGAGAGATCTCCTTCCTTCTTTCGATGGCAAGGTGGTGCCTGCTTAGGTCCATCCGGGCACCCTATTGCCACGTTCCTATTTTCTATCTTTGTCCTTCTCCCTTCTTTCTTTCTTTGATGTTGTAGAGTCTGTTTGTTGTTTACTGTTTTGTTATGCCAGACTTGTGAACCGCTCTGAGCCCTCGGGGAGTGGCGGTGATAGAAGTTTGAATTTAATAATAATAATAATAATAATAATACTTGGGCAACGAGGGATTGCATCATAATTAATACAATCACAATCGGTAATTGCTCCGACGCTTTGGTATGCCCTTCCGGCAGACACGCGCGCCATCCATGACCTGCTTTCCTTCAGGCGGGCGTGTAAGACCCACTTGTTCCAGCTCGCCTTTCAAGTGTAGGTCCATGCACCTTGCCCCCCTGTCGGAATCCCCATCATGGGCTGTTTGTTTTAATCTGTTGTATCCTACTGTGACATTTTATTGATATTTTATTGACATTTTATGATGTTTTATGCTGTGTTTTTTATTCTGATGTTGTTCTGCTATGTTTCTTCTCATGTTGTGAGCCGCCCCGAGCCCACCGGGAGTGGCGGCATAGAAACCGAGCTAAATAAATAAATAAATAAATAAATAAATAAATAAATAAAATGACTCTGAAATTCTACAGTGAAAACTGTCAGAGCTGGAGGTTCTAAGCCTTGGGGAAGGCTCAGGAACTCCCAGTCTGCCTTAACAGTCCGCCTTAACAGGGGAGAAGCCTGGCGGGCCAGAACTGGGGAAATCCCAGGGATGATGCAATCTCCTGGGTACAGTGCTGAGTCAGGACGGATGTGACGCGGCCCCTTCTGGACATTGGACATTGACTTGCATGGGTCTGACTCAGCAGGGATATGATGCAATATCCATTGGACAGTAGGACTGCTGAGTCAGAAGGGTATGATGCAACCTTTACCGGACATTGCAGGTGATGGGTGGAGGGGGCTTTGTATATAAGGGGGGTTTGGGCGACAAGCCAATGCTTTGGCTTTACAGCTGTTGTACCGTCAATAAATCTCGTTGGATCGGACTGCAGACTAAGCGTGATCTTTACAGAATCTTGAAACGGCCTCACAGAAAACAAGCTGAGATGGCAGGGAACTAAGAAAAATTAGTTCCACTCATTCTTTTTGAACCCAGACCTGGAGGATGCATTCATGTCTTGAATGTAGTTGATAGTGCCAGAACATGGCTTGGAAAATTATTTCTAAAAGTATTTGTTCCCACCTGTGAAAGGTCAGTGGTCAAAGGTATTCTCAGTATCTTCTTCTCAGTGACATTCTTTACAGAAAGTATAGCTATGTGAGTTTTAGCACTTGAAACGGTTTCCAAAATAGCAGCGTTGTATCTGTCTTTGGCACTAAAAATAACACGTGCTTTTATGTCAGATATTTTATTGCATGAGCTTTCACAAAATACAGATAAGACAAAATATGATGAAAGGTGCTTAGAGTGGTGTCGACAAAGCAATATTCTTTTTCTTTTAAAAACAATCCTCTTATTTTCTAGCAGAAAACCCACCAGCAGTGATAGTTTAAACCAGTGGTTCCCAAACTTTTCTGGCCTACCGCTCCCTTTCCAGAAAAAAAAAATTACTCACCGCCCCCCTAGAATTTTTTAAAAAATGTAATAGCAATTAAGCAGAAAGATATATGTATCAATGCAGTGGTTCTCAACCTTTCTAATGCCGTGAGCCCTAAATAAGGTTCCTCATGTTGTGGTGACCCCTAACCATATTTTCATTGCTACTTCATAAATAATTTTGCTTCTCTTATAAATTTTAATGCAAATATCTAATATGCAGGATGTATTTTCATTGTTACAAATTGAACATAATTAAATATAGTGATTAATCACAAAAACAATATGTTTGGGGGAGTATGGCCAACGGATGATAGGATTTGCAGTACCTTCGACCAATTCAGCTCTGACTTCCACAGCCGAGACCCCATGAATGACAGACCTGGACCAAATTTGGCAAAATACTCAATATACCCAAAGTTGAACACTGATGGAGTTGTGGGGGATTGATTTTGTCATTTGGGAGTTGTAGCTGCTGGGATTTATAGTTCACCTATAATCAAAGAGCATTTTGAACTCCCAACAGCAATGACATTGAACTAAACTTGAGCAATAGAGAATACTGGACCTTGGAAATTGGAAGCGGCTTGTATTTTCCTTCGTGCCACGGCCATCTCCCAGGAGGTGCCTGCAAATACTGCAGCGACTCAGGGGGCGTTTGCAGATGCAGAGGCTTTCCTTCTCCTCTGGACCAACTGGCAGGCACATACTCGCAAGTGCGCGACTGTCTCAGCCTGCCAGTTGGAATCTCTGGGCAGGCATTGCCTGGAAACCGCAGCGCCCCCTTTCCTCTCCTCAACTCTGCCCATGGTGCAGTCCCTTATCGCCCCTTCCTTCTAAGGGACCAGTTGAATTGGAAGGGGTGATACAGGACTGCGCTGCGGGCAAAGTTGAGGAGAGGAAGGGGGTGCGCGCTGTGGTTTCCAGGCAGCGCCTGCACAGGGTTTCCAACTGGCAGGTGCACACTCACGTGTTTGCGAGTTGGAATCCTGTCACCGCCCCCTTACAGGGCTTCAGTGCCCCCCAATTTCTCCTGATCCTCCAACTGCCCCCTTGGATCGCCTCACCACCCACTAGAGGGTGGTACCACTCACTTTGGGAACCATGGGTTTAAACCATATCATCACAGAATGTTCTTCAACAAAGAAACAGCCCAAAGATTCACCCCCCCAAACTATTTTTCTTTGCTGCCAGATTTACAGCGTAATAAATCAGCTTCTATATTTTGGCAGTGAGATTAAACCAAGGACCAGGTGAAGGCATGTCAGCAGGATGACTATTGAGCCCTGCCTGACCACGGATGCCTTGTTGCACTGCAGCAGTGAGGGAGGCACCTCATTGAAGAGGTAGTCCTGATAGTCTGGAGGAGACCCGCATATGTAATCCTGAGGCCAATCAGGCAGGAAAGCCTTGCGGGTGGCCAGGTCCTGGATCTCTCTGATAGTCTGTTTGCAGGAACAGTTGTAGGGATTGAGTCCAGCTCTTAAGCTCTTCAGGTGTTTCCAATGCACGAGGTCATCAGCAAGGAGTTGTGAGAGCTGGTTATGATCTATACTGAGGACCTTCAAACCTGGAAGGTTCTTGATTGAGAGGATGGTCTGCAGCCTGTTGTTGGACAAGTAGAGCTCTTTCAGCCCAGGGGTGGAGAGGTCTAAGATAAAAATGCGATTGTTGCTCAGATCTAATACTTCAATATTAGGTGGTAAAGCTCTGTCCATGTGCTCTAATCCTGTGCTGGACAAGTTGAAGACACGTAGTGACTGTGACCACAAACAGGAAGAGAAAGATGGTCCAGGCAGGAAGCCATTCTGACTGAGGTCCAAGTGGGTAAGCCGGTCGAGGTGAGCAAGAGTCTGGCACACTGTCTCGTAAGAGCTCAGGTTGTTCCCATGCAATTTTAGCACCTGGAGTTGTGAGAAAGCACCTTTGCAGAATGATGTCTCCAGAGCCTGGTCCTGCAAATGGTTTCCTGAAAGATCTAAAAAGTGCAGCGCTTTCAACATTGTGCCAATTTTGCAAGGTATACATGTGACTTGTGACTCTGTTACTGTCAGGTTTTCTAAGGTCTCCAGCCAATTTTGCAGGCGGGATATGTCAAGTCTGTCATCCAAGGGATCTGCTGTCACTTTGTGGAAGCGCAGGGAAGAAACTTGTAGGTTAAACCCATCTATGCCAAGCTGGTCAGCAGATCTAAGGAAAGTACAGTTTACAAACTGCAGTTCGGATACCAGAGGTAAGTAGTCAAGAAACTGCATGGCTGTTGGTAAGACAACCTCTGGCACAATGAGGTCTGTAAAGATCAACTTGCTTACTTGCACTTCTCTCAAGTAGTGATATAAAAGTTCTGGCCTTGTCTGGATTACTGCAAAGATTGCAAATTGTTCCAGATTTCCTCCTCGGAGCTCATATGTAGTGGCTGGGAGACAATTGGAAATGGTGTAGAATTCTGTTTTCACAAGCAATGGACACACACACCGCTGTTGGGACTCTTCCAAGTAACAGTTGCCTTTGGCTTTGGGGAGATTGAAACCAAAGAGAAGAAAAAGCACAAAGGTCTGAGTTGGATGCATGCTACAAAAGTCTGGAAAACAAGAGAAATTTGTTTTAAGAAAAGAATATTTTAATCCTCTTAACTAAAGCAACAACTGCAAAAATTTAAAAATAAAGGAAGACAAATTAAGTACAAATTCCCTAAGTAAAAAGCCATGGCATGAATAAACCCAGCATGATATATAAGCTGAAAGATAAAGGACAGGATAAGGATTTACACTGGAATACAGAGAGAGCAGGATCTAATAATTAATTCCTGTCACCTCTGTGAATTTAAGAACACTATTGTTAAGTTCTTTTTTTTCCAACTCCCCCCAAAGCTCCATCTAACAGTTGGAAGGGAGATGGGTAGCAATCTATTTGCTGCCTCTGACTCAGAAAGCAGATCTTCCCTGCCGCTGACATTACAGAAATACCTGCTTTCTTAGGTTTTGGGTAAGTATTGATACATTCACAGACCAAAATGTATCACCATTGTATGTATCAAGCACATGTTTGCAATTTTTTGTTACAAATTATGAGCAGGGTTTTATGTTTTAATCAAATAGAGCACGGCTGTCCAACTTCTACCGGCCCAAGGGCCGGAAATCAGGTCACTGATGACATTGGGGGCCCAGCGGGGGCGGGGCCTCAGCGGGGGGCGGTCACGGGTAGGAGCGACGAGGCCCCAGAGGGCTCTTCTCCCCCAGAGGGCGGGCGTCCCTTCCTGCTTTTCTCCGTGACCGGTCACGGAGAGAAGCAGGAAGGAACAAGCAGAGCCCGGGGATTGGCACATCTCTTCCTGCTTTCCTCCATGACTGGTCACAGAGAGAAGCAGGAAGGGACGAGCAGAGCCCGGGAATTGGCGTGTTTCTTCCTGCTTTTCTCCATGACTGGTCACGGAGAGAAGCAGGAAGGGACGGGGAGCAGAGCCCGGGGATCGGCACGTCTCTTCCTGCTTTTCTCCATGACTGGTCACGGAGAGAAGCAGGAAGGGACGCCCCGCCCTCCGGGGAGCAGAGCCCGGGGATCGGCGCATCTCTTCCTGCTTTTCTCCATGACTGGTCACGGAGAGAAGCAGGAAGGGACGCCCCGCAGCGATCCCGGGGCTTGGCGCCTCCCTTCCTGCTTTTCTCCATGACTTGTCACAGAGAGAAGCAGGAAGGATGCCCGCCCTCCGGGAGCAGAGCCCGGGGATCGGCACGTCTCTTCCTGCTTTTCTCCGTGACTGGTCACGGAGAAAAGCAGGAAGGGACGCCCCGCCCTCCGGGGAGCAGAGCCCGGGGATCGGCACGTCTCTTCCTGCTTTTCTCCGTGACTGGTCACGGAGAGAAGCAGGAAGGGATGCCCCGCCCTCCGGGGAGCAGAGCCCGGGATCGGTGCCTCTCTTCCTGCTTTTCTCCATGACTGGTCACGGAGAGAAGCAGGAAGGGACGCCCCACCCTCCGGGGAGCAGAGCCCGGGGAGCGGCGCATCTCTTCCTGCTTTTCTCCATGACTTGTCATGGAGAGAAGCAGGAAGGGACGCAGCGATCCCGGGCTTGGCGCCTCCCTTCCTGCTTTTCTCCATGACTTGTCACAGAGAGAAGCAGGAAGGACGCCCGCCCTCCGGGAGCAGAGCCCGGGATCGGCGTGTCTCTTCCTGCTTTTCTCCATGACTGGTCACGGAGAGAAGCAGGAAGGGACGCCCCGCCCTCCGGGGGGCAAGAGCCCGGGGATCGGCGCATCTCTTCCTGCTTTTCTCCATGACTGGTCACGGAGAGAAGCAGGAAGGGACGCCCCGCCCTCCGGGGAGCAGAGCCCGGGATCGGCGCGGCTCTTCCTGCTTTTTCTGTGACTGGTCACAGAGAGAAGCAGCAAGGGACAAGCAGATCCGGGGATCGGCACGTCTCTTCCTGCTTTTCTCTGTGACCGGTCATGCAGAGAAACAGGAAGGGACGCCCCGATCCCCGGGCTCTGCTCCCCGGAGGGCAGGGCATCCTTTCCTCTGCCTACACCACTTCCTCCTCGCCGCCGGCGCCATGCCTGAAAAGGGGTGGGCAGCGCAGCCCCCGGAGATTGATTTTTAACAGCTTAGTTCTTGCGGGCCGCATCCAAGGGCGCCTGGTGGGCCGCCTGTTGGACAGATCCAAAATAGAGCAAAGAAAAGGAAATTGGAGTGAATTGCAAGCTAAATCAACTATGCACCAGATCTGGAGAATTAGGAGTTCCCTTATCTGAAGTAGAGACAAGCTAAATTAAAGTCTACTTGTCTATAAAGAGAATCACACTTCTAGACACATCAGTGTCATGGGCACAGGATATGGGATGCTATTACTGCAGTGGTTCCCAACCTTTTTTTGACCAGGGACCACTCTGACCAGGAATCACTTGACCAGGGACCACTTTGACCCAGGACCACTTTCCAACATTAGTACCAAAAGGGTTATGAATCAGTTTTTGGTCAAATTTAGATTTAGTTTGGTTATTTGGGGTGCTGAATCAAAAAATTGCATTGGATGGACCACATCAGCTCTAGTTTCTGATACAGAACATATGCCATCCAGTAGCCACTTTCTGCTCACCCACAGAAAACCATATTTAATAATCTAGAGCCGCAGACCTTATTTTACATCTTGTGGCCCACAGGTTGGGAACCACTGTATTAGGGTAAAATGGAGATAAGAGCTAATTGGAGAGAATAGGGCAATTGAAGCAAAGGTTCAAGGAGAAGAAGGGATCAGGGCAGGATCGGATCTTACGTTATGCAAAGTAAGCACCTGCAGGGGGCGCCATATATTCAGGGGCGCATCGGCCGCCAAACGCCCCTTCTCCGTCTCCGCCCCTGTGGAAGGCGGCCTGCCTGTGCCACATGAAATGCAGCGTGAGCAGGCCAGAGTTACACGCAGAGGCTCCACGAGGCCGGAGACCGCATGTGTGGAGTCTCCACCCCCGGCCGCCAAACCCTCCTCAGTTTCTGGCATCGTGGAGGGGGCGCATGCATGACGAGGGCATGCACGGAACTAGCTGGCTCTGCGCATGCACACACGGTGCACATGCGCACCCTCCACAAGGCTGGAGAGTGAGGGGGCACCAAAATAATGTTTGCTTACCATTTTGAATTACCTTCGTCCGGCCCTGGATCAGGGGGACAGAGAGAAAGAGCCAAAGTGACAGCGGAAGCAAAGGAGCAGAATGAATGGAGCAATGAGTAGTTGGATGCATGTGGAAGAGTGGTGTGACTGGAGTGTGTGCAAAAGAATCAGGTGGATGTTTAGTGTAAAAAAGGAGAATGAAAGGATAGTAGCTACAACTCCACCCTGGCGTGATTCATTGCAGGGTGAGATTTCAGGATTCTTATCTTGATTCTGAAGTGCCATCTTCCATGCATAGTACCAGGCCCCATTCAGGTAGCTTCTCTCTAAGAAAGTTGTAAGGTTCTGTCAATTAGAGCAGAGTGTGCTCTAATCTTAGACCCTTCCAATACTGGTAATCCCGACCAGGTGCGACCTTGAAGGCTTGAGCAGTGCTGAGAGAGAGCCTTGAGCTATGGACCACACCACACCAACATGGGAAGCACTGCCTTGTGTTATGCTGACTCAGGAGAGGCGACTGAGCAGTCATTGGACAATTGGACTCATGACACTAACTCTGTGACCCCTGGGGTCATGCCCCAATGGACTACTGGGATTGCTGTATCATTTGGGTCTGATGCAACCTCTGTTTAGCATTGCATGCTAGGGGGGTTGGGTCTTTGGGATGATGGACAGATGGTGGAGGCGGAGGCTGTATATAAACTATGTTGGGGGCGGGGTGAAGCCAGATCTGGCTTCACAGGCAATGATACCTGGAATAAATCTTTTAGGATCAAGTTGCTGTTTGTGCGTCGTCCTTACAGAGGTCTATTCAAGAAAATCCAGCGTTCATTACAAAAGTAAGGACATGTATGCTCTTGCAAATTCACAGTAAGAGTTCATATGCTTCCCAATATGCTTCCAGACAGAAGCGTTGTGTACTTGCTTTTCTGTCTCTCCCTCCTCGTGGATAATTTTTGTAGTGGTCAGAAACAGGCATAAACAGCAGTAGGAAAATGAGAATATTACCTAGAAAGGGATCTTGTAGCACCTTTGAGATTAAATGAAATAAGCTGGTAGCATAATTTTTTGTAAATTTAGGTCTACTTCATCAGATGTAGAATTATCAGTGGAGGGCAACATTATCTATACTTTGTAGTCCAGATAATGTGTGGCTAAGGAAAGACAATTTCACAGGGCGATGACACTTTCCTTTGGTTTTCATCAAGGAGTGCAGTGAAGAGACACAGTTCTGTCCCTCCTCCTTAAGCAACCTGATACAACACAAAAGTGCTTCCAGACTAAGCTTTTATCACAAAGTCACCTGCCTCATTCACAGATGTAACATTACACAGAGACATAAAGCAACTTTCCACTTGTGACTCATAGAATATGAAATATTTGCAGTCTTAGAATGTGGGAGTTTTATCATTTGCAGCATTTTCCTGTCATAACTATCTCTTGAGATAGCAATTGTTTCCATACATTGATGTAGAAATGAAAAGGCTTTGAAGAGTGCACAAAGAATTGAATAATAGTATCATGGCAAAGTCGGTAAAATCCCAGCCACATATTGCAGATTAAAAGTGATGCAAATTTGCTATGCCAAATGTACGCTGCACTGCCATGCAGACTTTTATGAATATACTATTACTGAACACAGTGGGGAACTGGATCCTGTGACAAAGGGCACAGAATGCCACTTCACTTGTGCTGGGTAGCTGTCTGATGCAAGGCAGGAAAACAAATGAAATTCAGGGACACTTACCACCAAATGCTCTGGATTTGACACAAACAGGGCTTGATTCCTTCTGTTTCCAAGACAGTCTGTTACAGGTGGTAGAGTTTATTC
This sequence comes from Anolis apletophallus, assembly GCA_030556195.1. Lineage (NCBI taxonomy): Eukaryota > Metazoa > Chordata > Lepidosauria > Squamata > Anolidae > Anolis > Anolis apletophallus. The sequence goes on from JARBWK010000005.1 coordinate 141,028,685, forward strand.
TTTTCACATGCCATCCATAATCTCCCGGTAGAGTCCCTTCTTTCTGGGGGAAAAGCAGAATAGCAGATGCTACTTTTCTTATTTTTCCAGCTCTTTTAATTCTGCTTATAGTTATTTTAATCAGATCAGAAATTCTGTCCCTTTTTACTTCTTCTTTCATTACCCCTTTAGGGAGTTTCCCAGTTGAAGGATATGAATGAAACAATGTTATGTAAGAATGGGTTGCAATTTCTCCCTTTGAATAACAAAGAAACTTCTTTATTTTGGTGTTCTCTTCCTCTTCTTGGAATGTGAAACATTGTGCTCAGCACAAATGACTTTTCCAGGCACAGGCTGGAGGCAATGATTTGTGTCACAATAACCACATAGCCACAACATTTCCCCCCCGACCCCCATGCTAATTTTATCTAGCCTGCAACTGCTGTCTAAAAGTCCGATTAGCTTTTAGGTACAATTGGGAATGTGTTGACATTATAGTCACTGCTGTGCAGAAAAAACAGACACATGTGAATTCCTGTCTTCAGGCTGGCTTTTAATTAGCACAGAAATTACAGGTCCAGTGTCCTTCACAAAGTTAATCAGAAAGTGAAATATAAAGTATTACATTCTGGGAAATCCCCAATTGCCATAGAAATAGAAAATAATTGCATTACCAGAGAGTGAACTATTTAATACAAATACACTTCCTGGAATGGAACAATGCTTTAATGTATCCAAACTCCAGCAAAATGAGGGAGTCCTCCCCCCACTCCCCAATAAAGTATGAACGCTCTATCCATAATTAGGACCATATTATTAGATACACACACATAAAAGAAAACACCATTCCTCATGAAGAAAAGACGTCTGTGTGCATTCAGAGCCACTCCTTTCATGCACAAACACTTATAAATGAAAGATAATTTAAAGTAGCTATTGTGATGGCACATTGACCACCACCTGCATGGAAAATTTTGAGTTCTTAAAGGTTTACATTGTTAAAGTATGTTTTTTTCAGCCTGTACAGTTTGCAAGAGGTTCAGTTGCATTGATTGGTCCTTAGCACTTGTCAATCATCATTAGTAGAACCCAGTGGAGTTTGTTCCGCCCCCTTTTCTGGGGATCTGGGGAGCAAGCTACTGTACTTTTACATTCCAGAGATTACCAGGACCCCTCCTGAAAGGACGTGTTTAGAAGGTTTGCCAGACCAGGCCCTTGGTCAAGCCATCTTTCAATACTAGTCTGATATCCTCGGAATTCAAGCAGAAGGCTCAGCATATCGGAAGGCTGAGTAACTCTGAAGAGTTTCAAGTGCCTCCAAACCAGTCACCTGGCCTCCAGAGGAAGGCTTCGTGACTTCAAGTTCTGCCATCTGACTGGGGCTGCGAGTGTTCCTACCTCAAAGCCATTGGAAGAGAAAAGATTGAGAGAGCTTTTCAGCTACAGCTTCTTGGACCAATACAGCAAGGGAACTTTAAAGTAAGAACTTTTCTATCTTGTTTTGGAAACATTATCAGTTGTTATTTTGGGTAAATTAAGCAAAGTGCCTGATTTAAGTTAACTCATGTAATTGATAATAAAGTGTTTGAGTTAACTAAAGTGTCCAGTTTGGTCCTTGGAGCCCTGAGCCTTTAAAGCAGTGTTTTTTCAACCTGGGGGTCGGGACCCCCAGGGGGGTCGCGAGAGGGTTTCAGAGGGGTCACCAAAGGCCATCAGAAAACATATATTTCCGATGGTCTGAGGAAGGCCTTTGGCAGAGAAGGTTGAAGATCTCTCCACTAGTCCTTCTCTTTCTTTTTGGAAACAGACTGCAAATTCTCCCACCGAAAGCTCTCCTTTGCTGTGATTGGCAGACCTCCCAGCCACGGGGGGGAGGCTGTTTCTGATACTCCAAGCAGAGAGGGGAGAGCAGGCGTGCTTGGCGCATGGCAGCATGATGCGCATGCATGGGTGAGGGAGTGAGAGGTGGGATGGAGGCTCATGCCAGCTAGTCCCTTCAAGGCATGAGGGTTCTGTATAGGAAGTGCCTGAGAGGTGGGATGGAGGCTCATGCCAGCTAGTCCCTTCAAGGCATGAGGGTTCTGTATAGGAAGCTTGACCCAATTCTATCATTGGTGGGGTGCAAGGGGCTCTTTGATTGTAGGTGAACTATGAATTCCAGCAACTACAACTCCCAAATGTCAAGATCTATTTTCCCCAAACTCCACCAGTGTTCTCATTTGGGTATATTGAGGATTCGTGTCAAGTGTGGTCCAGATCCATCCTTGTTGAGTCTATAGTGCTCTCTGGATGTAGGTGAACTACAACTCCCAAACTGAAGGTCAATGCCCACCAAACCCTTCCAGTATTTGCTGTTGGTCATGGGAATTTTGAGTACGAAGTTTGTTTAAATTCCATTGTTGGTGAGTTCAGAATGCTCTTTGATTGTAGGTGAACTATAAATCCCAGCAACTACAACTTCCAAATGACAAAATCAACCCCCCACACACACACACACAAATACAGTTATGAAGTAGCAATGAAAATAATGTTATGGTTAGGGGTCACCACAACATGAGGAACTGTATTAAGGGGTCGCAGCATTAGGAAGGTTGAGAAACACTGCTTTAAAGGGAGGCAAAAAAGCAATCCCCCAGGATAGTAGACCATGTCCTTGTTCTTTCACAAGGCATTGATAGCCCGGGAGCGACGGCACAACTATCAAATTACCTGGGCACCTGAATGTCCAAATGTCTTTGCAAAATTGGGTCAAAAAGGTCAAAATTGGCCACTTTTTTCATCCTGAGAATAGACATGCCAATTCTGCAAGCCGTCACTGAAATTCAATAGTGTCCTGAAGCAGCGCCCCACTTTCGTCTGCATTTCCCTTTAAGATAAAAATGGAGTGTACATTCTATTTTCAAGCACAATTGTGCTTCCTGAAGTTTCCAGAAGTGCCATTGTGCTTGAAATGTATGTATGGCCCGAGTGTCTTGCTCTTAAAGAGCAATTCCTCTTCATTCCCCTTTCCTCTTATTTTTGGTAGGTAGTGAAGTGACAAATCTGGGCAGCCTGGCTGCTGTCTGTTTTTGAAACAAGACCTCTCTCCTTGAATTCCTTACAATTTTCCTGGATACGCAACCAAGATTTGAGATCTTTATATATTTTGTGCCCATTTGAACTACAGATCAGTTCCTTAGAAAGCCTGCTTGATCTCTGGAGATCTCAAGATAATATGTTAAGGTCTTTAATGGCAATAGCCACAAGTCCAGGGGCCAAATTTCACTCCTGAACTTGCTGGGGACTGCAGCCCCCGCTCACTGAATTGGCTGCAGCACCATGGCAAAATTCAGTAACACAAAATCCAACAGTACTTGTTCTTTCAATGAATGTGAGACATGTCTTTACAAATACAGGGACAACACAGGTTGTCTAATCGGTCCACAGTGGCAATTAAGTGGTGAGGAGGAATACCAAAGGTATTTGGAGGTTTTAGACTGGAATAGAGAAAAGCTCTCAAAAGAACATACAGTAGAATCAAAGAGTTGGAAGACGCCACAAGGGCCATCAAGTCCAACTTCCCACTGGGGGCATAATAAAAGCAATTCCAACAGATGGGCACACAGTCCCCTGGGCACACAGAAGACTGGGCAAGTTAGAAGGCACTGAACAGACTGTGCTCTGGCACCATGAGATGCAGAGCCAATCTTCAGAAATGGGGCTACAAAGTGGAGTCCGCAACATATGAATGTGGAGGAGAGCGAACCACAGACCACTTACTACAATACAGCCTGAGCCCTGGCACAGGCACAATACAATGGAGGACCTTCTTATGGCATCACCAGAGGCACTCCAAGTGGCCAACTTCTGGTCAAAGGATATTTAGTATAATGCCAAATTTTTAACATTGTGTTTTTAAATACTTTATAACTATACCCTCAACTTGCTTCTGACACAATAAATAAATAACAGATGGCCACCCACTCTCTATTTAAAATCTCCAGAGAAGTAGATTCCACTACACTCAGGGGCAGAATACTGTAAGCTCCCATGTTGGAAAAAATGAATTGATTGATAAATGAATGAACATGTACTGTGACTTGGGGACAGGATTTTACTGTCCCATCTTATGAAGCAAAATGTCTTTGGCTACCCTTGCATACAACCTGGTACTGTGTGATGTTTGTGTGTCTGCTCTAAAAGTAGTTTTATTAGATTTGGGAGGAGAAAAGAGTTTTATTAGATTTGACTATTGCATATTTTTCGAGACTAAATGAGAAGTGATTAGTCTTGCTTCTAAAATTTGTACATTTGTAACTTGTTCCTGAAAAATGAAGGGCATACAAAACTATGACTACTAAATGCACTATCTACCTACCTACCTATCTTTGGACACTGCCTCTCTCCCAGTACAGGACATAAGGTGGCACAGAACAAATTTTAACAAAGTACAAAACAAATCTATTTGATACAAAGGTTTAAAAACACAATTGTATCAAAAGGCTAAGTTAAAGAAAACATTAAAGCATAGCAAAAGGATAAAAATGTAACTGATATAAAGCTTTACACAATGTATTCTCTTTTCTAGTATACTAGATAGTTTGCAGTTAACTTCCACATACAAAGCAAACACAGTGTTTGCATTCCTATCTTACGGTCATATATCAACATCAGACAGGATGAATGTAACTCAAATAGTGATTATGTAAATCTGTTCCCACCTTCTTATGTTTGCGTAATAGATGCATCTATCCAAACAAAGCAATGCCCTTTCCCAGCATTGACAGCATGTTATTGTTTTCACAATAAAGGAGAAAATGTACATTTTTTATGTATGTCTCAACATAACACAAATATAAACTGTTGTTTTTTCACCTCCACTGTGATGATGTCATGGATATCCCCTCTCGCTTCTGCCTGTCTTCTGGTGTTAATTACCGTAGATGACTTCTAGTTGTTTTGAAAAAGAGATTGCAGCCATTACTGCAAACCACAGTGGATTGTTGACTCCTTCTTTTGCTTCTTAAAAGAGCTACATGCACAATGGGCCATTACAAACAGCAGACTTCACAATGAATACATGCCCGACCAGCAGAGATCCAACATCTTAACTGGCAGAGTATAACTCTCCGCTGCACAGGGCTGCACTGGAGTGCTTTCTGGGCCTGGGAAAGGCAACAAAACTTTGGATGTGAGTACCACAGAATTATCACTCTTGGCAAGGTACATTGATGTTGAAGCTGCAGGAAGGAGAGAAGATTTTACAGGCTTTGTGAAGATAAGTGATATGACAAATGAAGGACTTGCAGGTATTATTTTGAAAATACTGGAAAAATTGAGCTGAACTTGCAATACACATCGGCCGGCAATGAGTTCCAGAGTGTTGGAGCCGCGATCGAAAAAGCTCGGCGACGAGTTGCGGTCAGGCAAATTGTCTTTGGACTGGGGACAACCAGGAGGTTATGTTCTTCAGAACGCAGAGATCTGGTGGGATGATACGGGATGAGGCGGTCCCTCATATGCAGGATGTATGATCATTCACTGGACCAAATTTAGAACAAATACCCAATACGCTTAAATTTGAATAATGGTGGGGTTGGGGGAGGATTGATTTTGTCATTTGGGAGTTGTACTTGCTAGGATTTATAGTTAACCTACAATCAAAGAACATTCTGAACCCCACCAACAATGGAATTGAACCAATCTTGGCACACAGAACTCCCAACCAACAGAAAATGCTGGAAGGGTTTGGTGGGCATTGACCTTGAGTTTTGGAGTTGTAGTTCACTTGTAGTTGTAGTGTGGCAGGAGGGATTGTTCTTTCCCTATCCCACCTTGCTACCAATATTTATTATACAGCGGATCACAGCCAAACAAACTGGGCAATGTATGATGACAAGGAAAGTAATTAGGAGGTATATGTAGCGTAGCTGTGGCTGAGCAAATTATTTATTATTTGTTTATGTATGTTTGAGCAAGGGAGGCTGGTGTGAGGCTTGACTTTTAAAAATATTTTTCCCGAGGCACTTTAAAATGGGTATACCAATACCATAAACTGAATCGAGCTTGCGTGGAGGGGTTACGAGGCCCTCTGTTGAATATAGTCAACTGCTCCCTTGAGCAAGGAGCTTTTCCAGAGGAGTTAAAGAGGCGGTGGTTAGTCCATTGCTGAAGAAGCCCGGGTTAGATCGCGGCTCCCTCCATTACCGCCCAGTGTCCAATTTACCGTACCTGGGCAAGGTAATTGAGAGGGCAGCAATGGACCAGCTGCAGACATTCCTGGATGATGCAACCTGGCTAGACCCTTCCAGTCCGGCTTCCGTTCAGGCCATGGGACAGAGACCGTCCTGGTCTCCATCACAGACCTACTCCGTTGCCACTTGGACCGAGGCGGATCGGCGCTGCTCGTGTTATTGGACCTCACGGCAGCGTTTGATACTGTCGATTACCAACTTTGACACACCGCCTGGCGGTGGCGGGGTGAGTGGGGACAGCCCTCAACTGGCTGTCCTCCTTCCTCCAAAACCGCCTGCAGCGAGTGAAGTGGGGAGGGGTGGCCTCCGAGGGCTCCCCTTACATTGGGGGGTCCCTCAGGGGCCATTCTCTCCCGCTGTTATTTAACATCTACATGCGACCACTCGCCCAATTGTAGTAGAGTTTTGGGCTGGAATGTCACCAGTACGCTGATGACACCCAGCTCATTCTGAGGATGGACCCCGGGGTGGAATCTGTACCCGATAATTTCCATCTCTGCCTAGAAGCCGTAACTGGATGGCTGCGAGCCAGTAAGTTGAAGGTGAACCCGGCGAAGACGGAGATCTTGTGGCTGGGCCGCCCGGAGGGGGTAGAGACCCAGTTGCCGACGTTTGATGGTGTGGCACTTCGCCCACAGCCCCTAGTTAAGAGCCTTGGGGTCCAGCTAGACACCCAACTGTCGATGGAAGCGCAGATTGCCTGCGCTTGCAAGACAGCGTTCTACCATCTGCGGCAGGCGAAACGTCTGGCTCCTTACCTCTCCCGCTGCGACCTGGCCACGGTGATCCAAGCCACGGTCATCTCGAGGCTTGATTACTGTAATGCGCTGTACATTGGCCTACCCTTGTCGGCGATCCAGAAACTTAAGCTGGTGCAGAACGCAGCAGCTCGCCTGCTGTCGGGAGCCCCAAGATCTGCGCATGTGACCTCACTCCTGCGTGCACTGCACTGGCTTCCCATCGAATTCCGGGTCTCCTTCAAGGTGTTAGTTTTAACTTTCAAGGCCTTACATGGTTTGGGGCCAGTGTACTTGAGGGAGCGTCTTACCCCATACAAACCCAGAAGATCACTGTGCTCAGAGGGGCTTAATCTACTAGAGGTCCCTAGTATTAAGATCTGTAGGCTGTCGAGCACCCGGCAGAGAGCATTTACAGTGGCCGCTCCGACCCTCTGGAATTCTCTGCCGGAGGAGATACGAGCACTACGGGGTTTGTTGGCCTTCCGCAAGTCTGTGAAGACTTGGCTATATAGGCAGGCATTTGGTCCCAACTGATGCCTCCTTAGTTGCCAGCTGCCAACATACCGTCCTGCCATGTATTGCCTCTGCGTATTATTGCTTGCCGGGATCATTTGTGGGGAGGCGGTTTTTGGGTATCGTCTTTTATCTGTTTAGTGATGTTTTATTGATTTTATGCTGTAAACCGCTCTGGGCTCCAGAGAGAGCGGTCTACCAAATCGAATTTATAAATAAAATAAATAAAATAAATCCTTTCATCTAGGTCTTCAGCCGTCCTCATGAGGTAAATCTTCTCTTCAATAACTGGACAAAAAAGTCTCTTTTACACTTTCAGGTAATATAGATAAAGTACATGAAGATAAAATAAGAATAAAAGAAATAGACTTTTAAAGGCTATACTTGATAGGGACTGGGCGAGAACTATAGGGAGTGAAGGGTTACAAAGATAGTAGAAACAACAATGTTGAATTGCATACATAAGCATAATCTTCAGGCTGGTAAGGAACCTCTTCCACCGGTTCAGCCAACTTACAGTAGCCGGAGCACAGACATATTCACAGCTGACCACACTGTGGGAACTCAATCTTACGAACTTTCGCCCGCGGCTTTTTTCCTCTCCTCCGTCTTCACGCCACATTGGCGTGCTCCAAGGGAAACACCCAGAGGGAACCGTGAGTGCGTACACCATTTGTGGACATACCATGAGGTGACGCTTTTCTCTATGTTGATTATGTGGAGGGATGTTTTCCATAGAATAGGATTTCAATACACTATGGAATTCTCTTCTCTCATTGCTCAACCCCCAGTGATTGTACTTTGCTATAGTTTGTGATCATATTTATCTCCCATGCTAGCACTTGATAATGTGATATACAGGTCCTTCTCAAAAAATTAGCATATAGTGCTAAAGTTCATTATTTTCCATAATGTAATGATAAAAATTAAACTTTCATATATTTTCGATTCATTGCACACCAACTGAAATATTTCAGGTCTTTTTTTGTTTTAATACTGATGATTTTGGCATACATATCTCAAAGAATTAGCATATTCCATCCGACCAAATATGCGAATTTTTTGAGACAGTATTTTTGGGTTTTCAGGAGCTGTATGCCAAAATCATCAGTCCAAAGCAAAACAAGACCTGAAATATTTCAGTTGGTGTGCAATATATGAAAGTTTAATTTGTATCATTACATTATGGAAAACAATGAACTTTAGCACTATATGCTAATTTTTTGAGAAGGACCTGTATGTTTTTCCACCAGTCTCTTTACCATGTATGTACTGTATATAGACACAAATACAGATTAATATTATACTGTATGTTGATTACAGAGGGTCTTTGTGCTAGCACTGCATTATATGATTGACGCTTCCTTACCAGCCTGAAGATTATGCTTATGTATGCAATTCAACATTGATGTTTCTACTATCTTTGTAACCCTTCACTCCCTATAGTTCTCACCCAGCCCCCTCTTGTTTGTTTGTTTGTTGTACAGAGTAGCTAGCTCTTTTTGCCTTGTTGTTCTCCAGTACATACACACACATACTTCCTTCTTCCTCCTCCTCCATCCTGCAACCCCTTTCGGCTCCTCCCGTTTCCTCTCGCCTCCCCGCAAGCGGCCGGGAATTGTAGTTTCAGGCTGCCTCCTCTTGATTGAGAGGCGCGCGCGTGGCCCCTTTGGGCGGGACTCCATTTCCCAAGAGCCCTCACTCCCAGGGGAGGGAGGAAAAGGAAGAGAAGGGGCCTGCCGGTCTTCATGGCGCCGCCGGTGAGCGGCCTGAGGGAGCTGCTGGTGCGGGGAGATGCGGGCCCGCATGGAGCTGCTGATCATGTAGACACAGAGCCAGGTCCACCTGGACCGCGGGACTGCCTTCACCGTTGACCGCTGGGAGAGGAAGGAAGGTGACCCTCTGCCAAGCACACAAATCACAGCCACACCGGGGCCGAGTGGTGGGTGGGTTGTCTCTGGAGGGTTTTTGAGCCGGACGGGCATCTGTCGGGAGGGCGTGGATTGTGCCTCCTTGCAGAATGGCCCAAGTAGATGATATTGATTGATTTGATTGATTGATTGATTTTATTATTTCTGAGTCGCCCTCCACGTCAGTGCTCCGGGCGACTTACACATAAAGCGCATAAAACAGTTCAATAGTTAAAAGCTAAAAGAATAGGAATTTAATTAAAATAGTTCCAGTAACTCAGGCCAAGTCTGGAGGGTGTCCTTAGCCGTAAGCCTTTCGGAAGAGCCAGGTCTTCAATGCGGTCAGGAACTGGGGCATGTCCAGGATAGCTCTCTGCTCCACCGGCATCAAGTTCCAGAGAACAGGGGCCGCAATGGAGAAGGCTCTCCGTCTTGTGATGTCGAGGCGGGCCTCACTCACACCTGGAATGCGGAGAAGGTCCCTGTTCACTGAACGCGGCGACCTTAAATGAACTGGTTCGAACAAGCGGTCTTTTAAGTAAGCTGGGCCGGCGCCATGGAGGGCCTTAAAGGTAAGCGACAAGATCTTGTGGATGGCTCTGAGCTCGACTGGCAGCCAGTGCAGGCGCTGTAGAGATGGCGCGATGTGGCATCTCAGCGGTGTCCTGGTGAGGAGTCTGGCGGCTGCATTCTGCACTAGCTGGATTTTACGAGTGGTTGACTGTGGCAACCCCACGTACAAGGCATTACAGTAGTCCAGCCGCGATGTCACTGTGGCATGGACCACCGTAGCCAGCGCATCCGATGGAAGGTAAGGTGCCAGTTGACGTGCCTGGCGCAGGTGGAAGAAAGCTCCCTTACTTGTCGCAGCAACCTGGGCCTCCAGCGAGAGTCTCGAGTCTAGTATCACACCGAGACTCTTCACCGACGGGGCCGGGATCAGCGGCTCTCCCTCGAAGAGCGGCAGCGGAATGGGTGCCTCTGGGCGTCCCGGCCATAGAATCTCAGTCTTTGATGGATTGATCTTGAGTTTGTATGAGCGGAGCCATCTGGTCACTGCCTCTAGTCCTTGTCTAAAGTTCTCAGGCACCGATGTTACACCTGGCTCAAGCTTGCCTGAATGCATGCGAAATATTGCCTGAATGCATGCGAAAGGAGGCTTCTGTTAGACCCCAGTCTAAAGATCAGTCAACCGTGTGATGCCGCCGCTGAAGAAGCCAAGGCTGCATCAAAAGGAGTGTAGTTAGGGTTGCCTAACGTTTGATTTTATGAAGTGTCCCTTATGCTTGCGAAAAATACCGAATTTTGAGGTAAATGTCCCTTATTTCTGATTTCAAAAAGTGGCAACCCTAGTCAAGGAGCAAGTCTGGACTAAATGTAGTGTGGAGCTTGTATGTGACCTCCCCTCCCAGAGGTTCCCGGCGTCTCTTGGCCGAAGCCCCCATTTCAATAAATGGCTGACACAAGGACACCTTGAAGGATCTTGTTTGAAATGTGCTGCTGTGGGCCACATTTCTGAGGAAGGAACTGGCAGAGCTCTGTGGGTTGCTTGCATAAGGGGGAAAAAACACCCCATGGAATGCTGGCCATGGTTGTGCTTTATTTGGTAGGGAAGGCCTTGAAAAACTACAGCTTCCAGGGTTGCATAGCATTGAGTCAAGGCAGCTAAAGGGGTGTCAAAAGGGCATGGATTGTTTACAAGGTAAACAAAGGCTGAGGCAAAGGGTTGCTAGGATACCAAAGACGTCAGAGGAAGGGAGGGGAGCGAGGCGGCTCAGTCGGCCTCCTCCCCTTTTCTCTTTGGCAGAAGCCGATCTTGCCTGCTCAGTGCGCCTGCGCAGAAGAAGGCAGCGGCGTCGTACGAAAGGAACCATAGACTCACGCGAGGGAAGAGTCACCTCACTTCCGGTCTCTCCCCGGAAAACCATGTTTAGATTGTATTCACGGAGTTTTAGCGCAACCATAACGAAACAAAAGGTAGTATGGAAGAGGGGAACTTCGAATGGAGCCTGAGCATTACAGCTGCCAGGCTGGCTGAGGGGCCGAGGGGACCTTTGCTTCCGGTTTTTGCTCCCCCCACGTGCTCTTTGTGTTCGTTCCTTGTCTCCCACCATCCCTCCACCTTGGCCGGGGTGGGGTGCGTCTGCACGGTGGAATTGGTGCAGGTTGACAGCGCTTCCAAGCGCCACGGGCGTTGTGAGCGAGGCCCCTGCACCATGGGGCAGAGAAGGCCCTGGCAGTGCTTCCTCAGGTGTTTTGGCCTTCAACCCCCAGGAACCCTAACAGCTGGTAAGCTGGCTGGATGTCTGGGAGATGTCGGCCAAAACCCCCCCGGGGGCCTAAAGGTTGAGAGCCACTGCTCGTCCTCCTCTTCTTGGCTTTTTGATTCAGGAAGGACGCCTCCCACGCTTTCTACAAGCGCGTTGATGTCTAAAAAGGCCAATCTGAGATAGGCAAGTCCGGTTGCAGAAAGCACAGCAGAAAGTCTCCTTGGGTGATGTTGTTTCCACGTTGCAGTTGTTTCTGCGTTGTCGTTTCTCTTTGAGGCCCATTCACCGTGTCTTCTCAAAAGAGGCCGCAGCATTGTGGATCGTGTGTCTCCACGCCTCCCGATGTGAGGCCAGGGTGGACCATTGTTGGTGATCAATCTGCCTGAGCCTGAGATGTTGTTTCAGGGAGTCCTTATATCTCTTTTTTGGGGCACCTCTCTTGCGCTGATCCGTGGCACGTTCACCATAGAGTAGTATCTTTGGGAGGTGGTGGTCCTCCATCCTAGAGACGTGCCCTGTCCAGCGCAGCTGTGTTTTCAACAGCGTGGGCTCAATGCTGGTGATCCCTGCTTGCTCAAGGACAGTGACATTCGTCACATAGTCGGTACACTGTATATTTAGGATTGTGCGAAGACAGCGCTGATGAAAGCGTTCGAGGAGTGGCAGGTGTTGGCGATAGGTGACCCATGTTTCAGACCCATAAAGGAGAATAGACAGTACGATAGCTCTGTACACACTGATTTTTGTGCTTTGCCTCAGGTGCTTGTTGCTCCAGACTCTTTTGTAAAGCCTTCCAAATGCACTATATGCCTTTGCTAATCTGTGATCTATCTCTTTATCAATCTTGGCGTCTGAAGAGATGCTTCCCAGGTAGGTGAACTGCTGAACGGACTTAAGCACAGATTTGCCTATGCCGACGTGGGGATGATGGTGTTCTTCCTGTGGTGCGGGCTGGTAGAGAACTTCCGTTTTCTTCAGGCTGACTTCCAGCCCAAACCGCTCTGCAGCTGTTGCAAAGCAGGATGTGAGGCGTTGCAGGGCTGCTTCTGAATGGGCAGCAAGGGCAGCATCATTGGCAAAAAGCAACTCACGAACTAGATAGTTTAGAGTCTTAGTGCAAGCCCTCAGATGGCTTAAGTTGAACAAGCTGCCATCAGTACGATAGCGTGTATATATATGCCGTCTTCTTCGAGATCTGCCGTAGCCCTTTGGAGCATCATGCTGGAGAAGATTGTAAATAGGGTTGGTGCAAGAACACAACCTTGTTTCACTCAATTAGTTATTAGATAGGACTCTGAAAGAGCATCGCCATATCTGACTAAAGGCTTTGTAAAACCACAACTCACCAAATCCCCAAGCCTTGAGCCATGGCACTGGCAGTATAAAATAGTTTGAACTGTGTTTTCTACAGTCCAGCAAGATCCCTTCTATGAATCTACACGATCCCTTTGATCTTCTGGAGACGCCCTTCTCTCACCCCTGTCGTAAGCACGACTTGTGGGGAGAAGGAAAGGGCCTTCTCTGTGTTGGCCCCTCGGCTCTGGAACTGTCTCCCCGGAGAAATTAGGCCCACCCTGGCAGTCTACACGAAGAGCCTAAAAACTTGGCTGTTCCAGTGTGTCTTCAGTGAATGAACAACAATCCCTGACCTTGACCAAACCCTGCATAAAATGCCCTCGGATGCATTTCATTTTATCCTCCAGTGCAATTAAACCCCAATTGTTTCATCCCATCAGATCCTCCTTCAAGATACACTACATTGCTCATCTCACCCAGTGTTTTAAATCTTTTAAATTTTGCAACTGGTCCTGCCCACTGTGTTCAAGTATTGTAATTTTAATTGCATTGTGTGTTTACTTGGTATTGTTTTATGTATATATTTTTTCATTATATTTTTATTGCTGTATTTTTATGTTGTATATTTGCATTGTTGTAATTGTTGGGTTTGGCCTCATGTAAGCTGCCCCAAGTCCCCTTGGGGAGATGGTGATACGGTATAAATAAAGTATTGTTATTATTATCCCTCCATCTTTGCAAGACGCCAAATCTTTTTCTGAAATTTAAGTTATGAATCTGCCTATCAGGATGAGGTAGATCGGCTGCTTTTGTGGTGCAGGGACAATAATCTGGTTCTTAACATCAACAAGACCAAGGAATGAATTGTGGACTATAAGAAGAACAGACCAGAAATCCAGCCCTTGGTCGTAAATGGGGACCAAGGGGAGCAGGTCGCCAGTGTCACTGTGATCTGACCTGGGGCATCCATACGGCAGCATTGGTGAGGAGGGCCCAGCAGAGACTGTACTACCCGAGACTCCTAAGTAACCATGTTATGTTTATTTTGAATTGTTTTAGTCTAGTATATAATACAGGAATGACTTGAGAAACTGCAAGTTGCTTCTGGTGTGAGAGAATTGGCTGTCTGCAAGGACGTTGTTCAGGGAATGCCCGAATGTTTTACCATCCTTGTGGGAGACTTCTCTCATGTCCCCACATGGAGAGCTGGAGCTGACAAAGGGAGCTGAGCTGAACCTGCTCTCCCCAGATTCGGTCAGCGGTCCTGCCGGCACAAGGGTTTAATTCCTTGTGCCACCGGGGGTCCACATTTTTTGTTGTGATCTGCCATGCTTCTCCATGGTAGGGTGATAGGGTGGGATAGAAATAAAGTTTTACTTACCTACTAACTGCCAACTGAATTAAAAATTGGTGACTTTCTGCTGCTGTGCTGTCGAGAATGTCCTAGCTTACTGCATCTGCACATGGTTTGGTAACTGCACAATGGCAGATAGGAAAGCGCTCCAAAGGGTCACCACTTGTGCACAGCAAATCATTGTTTGCCTTCTCCCCTCTTTGGAAGAACTCTATAATTCCCGCTGCCTAAAGAAAACTCATTCTTGGGGATCCATGTCACCCAGCATATGCTTATTTTATTATTTTTATTATTTTTATTATCATTATCATTATTGCCATTTGGCAGATGATAAAGGGTGACAAAGGCAAGGACAAGCAGACTGAGAGAATGCATTTATGCTAGAGCTGTAACTGCTGAACTCTTTAAGTTTCATATTCATATGGCATTGGGAGCTGTGCAGTTGTGGTTAGAGTAGAGGGATGGGTGTGTTGTTTTGTGGTGGGTGTGGAGAGGCATGCAATAGCACAATGACAAATACAGCTATTCTAATGCTAAAAGAAAGGCAAAGAAAAGCTGCTGCTGCTTCCTTTTCAAGCTCTGGAATACAGGGGGATATAAGAGTAAAGAAAAAGGATGTTGGTGGCCCCTCAATCTTTTATTTGAAGGACATATGTGATCATTGCACTTTGTGGGTGGGAAGAGATACTGATTTACTGGGCCAAGTGATGTTGAATTGGTGGTACATCTTGTCACACTCACTCCATTTTTCTGTCTCCCCAGAACTACTGAAAGGCAGAACTTCCTTCTTGCTGAGACTGATGACTCAAGAGACTTGCAGGTTCTAGGAGCTGTATTATATGAAAAGAGAGGCTTAGCACCAATCCCATGTAGACCTATTGGAGATGACAATTCTGGCTGCTTGGCTGCCCACAGAAGTGGTTCTGCCCCATTTAGAAAAGTTTACGTTTTGCTTTCACTGTGTGAACTCTATCGGGGCGACACAGCCTTGGTGCATTAGCAATGCATTCTCTTGGGTCACTCCCAGATTCTGGAGCAGCAAAAACTGTCACCTCCCCTGCAATAGGGAACTGGAGGAGAAGTCGTTACCGAACGCACGGCTACAATGTTGAGGAGCTGCGGGCCTGGAGGAGGGAGCGTGAATCAGGTTTGTATGAAGTTTCCCTCCGTGGAGTTGCATTTAGAACACTTCAGTCAGCTGTGAGAAAACAAGCTTCAGAAGGAATGGATTGAGGCAAAAGAAAGGGAGGACAGCTGACCCAAATAGGATTGCCAAATTACTGCCTATTATCCA
Source organism: Anolis apletophallus (assembly GCA_030556195.1). Classification (NCBI taxonomy): domain Eukaryota; kingdom Metazoa; phylum Chordata; class Lepidosauria; order Squamata; family Anolidae; genus Anolis; species Anolis apletophallus. Next base: position 141,044,274 of record JARBWK010000005.1, read on the forward strand.
CCCTTTCCTCTCTCAACTTCCAACAAAAACACATTTGCAGCAGAAAATGTCCTTTTAACGTGCTACTTAAAAATCAGAAATCCAAACTAGAGCATGGAGTCCGGTGAAGAGCCACACAGGGACATAACAAAGTCCTCTTTTGGCCCTACATTTGTCTGTTTTATATTTATTTACATCATTTATGTTTATTTACATCATTTATATTCCGCCCTTCTCAACCCTCAGGGGACTTGGGCGGATCACAATGCACACATCCAGGCAAACATTCAATGCCATTTGACATACAACATATACAGGCAGACATAGAGACAATTTAACATTCCAGCTTTTCTGGCCACCAGGAGGAGCTGTCGCATTTCTTAACGCCTTTTGTGTGTATTTCCTGGAGATTTTTATGGCCTTGTAAATCAGTTAAATTAAGCCTTCCCACTCCAGTGATACCTAAATTTCCTACTTGACAGATGCAACTGTCTTTCGGGTTGCAAAGGTCGACAACGAGCTACACAATTGGTTGAGCGCTCACCCCGACCCAGGCAGACCTTGAACTCATGACCTTCTGGATAGTAGAGATCTTATGCAGCTGACACCACATTCCCAAATAATTTCAAGATCATGATAGCAGAGCAAACTATACAAATACCTATGAGGCAGGAAAGTGTCTATGGAACCTGGGCCTCTCCCTCTTCAAAAAAGCTATTTCCCATTTGTGCATTATCCTGGAAAAAATGGAAAAAGATCAAGATTTTTAACACCTGTTTTGCAGGATCTGCACTGGCTGCCAATTGAGCACCGGATCACCTTCAAAGTGTTGGTCCTCACCTTTAAGGCCTTACATGGCCTGGGGCCAGCGTATTTGAGGGACCGTCTCACCCCATATTGCCCTCCGAGATCACTTCGGTCTGAGGACTCCAATCTCCTGGAGATACCTTCAGCTAAACTCGCAAGGCTGACTGCTACCCGCCAGAGGGCGTTCTCTGTCATAGCACCTACGCTGTGGAACGCCCTCCCGGCCGGAACTCGGGCTATGAAGGACTTGCTCCCGTTTAGACGGGCCTGTAAAACATACCTGTTTAAGCAGGCCTTTGGTGAGTAAGTCCTGCCCATGCCCCGCCATCTATTCGTTCTTCTGAGGATGATGTGCTGTTCATTGTTTTAACTGTGTTATTAATTACTGTACTGCTGTTGTTTTTAATTGTTTTTAACTGCTTATTGCCTGTATTTTACTGTGCCCTTCGGCTCCTGTAAGCCGCCGCGAGCCTCAGGGAGTCGGCGGCATAGAAGCCCGAATAATAAATAAATAAAATAAATAAAAGGGGAGAGGGAATAGTTAGGGTTGCCACAGCCCATATGATCATACAATTACCATCCTGTACTTTCATGAAGAATTATTAAGAAGTCTCAGATGCACACATGCAATCTCAAGTTCCATCAGATATAAAGGAATCAAATATTCATGTAGACTGCAGAATTAATGTAATTTGACCTCATTTTAGCTGCCATGGTTCAATGCTATGGAATGATGGGAACTGTAATTTGACAAGATCTTTAGTATTTTCTGCCAAAGTGCTGGTGGCACAACAAACTTCAGCTCACAAGTTTCCAGAACATTGAGCCATAGCAGTTAAGATGGGGTCAAACTATGTACATTAAGCCTACAGTGTAGATCAGGCATGGGCAAACTCCAGCCCTCTAGGAGTTTTGGACTTCAACTCCCGCAGTCACTAACAGCCTACCAACTGTTAGGAATTGTGGGAGTTGGTCCAAAACACACAGAGGACCTGAGTTTGGCCATGCCTGGTGTAGATGCGTCCTTTATCTTTAAAAAAAATAAATCTTTTGTTGGCGATAGTTACTTTTTTTCCAATCATTCAGGAGAGGGAAGTCTGACTTGGCCACGGTGGTCTGCGCTCTGGTTACATCCCAAATAGACTACTGCAACGCTCTCTACGTGGGGTTGCCTCTGAAGACTGCCCGGAAGCTGCAACTAGTCCAACGCTCAGCAGCCAGGCTATTTACGAGAGCGGGGTACAGAGATCACACAATGCCCTTGCTACACCAGCTGCCAATTAGCTTCCGAGCACAATTCAAAGTGCTGGTCTTAACCTATAAATCCCTATACGGTTCCGGCCCAGTTTACCTGTCTGAACGTGTTCTTCCCTATGAACCATCAAGGACGCTAAGATCTTCCGGAGACGCCCTGCACTCGGTCCCGCCATCTTCGCAAGCATGTTTGGTGGGAACGAGAGACAGGGCCTTTCTCTGTGGTGGCCCCTCGGCTATGGAACTCCCGAACGAGATCAGATCTGCCCCCTCCCTCCTGTCCTTTAAGAGGCTAGTGAAATCCTGGTTTTGGAAGGAAGCATTCCCAGAATAAGGACCGAGACTGTTTTTAGACAAAAGTTAATGACCACATACATGGACTAAGTTGAATTTGATTTTATCTGGCGAGTTGGCTTTAATGTATTTTATCTATATGTATTTTACCTTGTATTGTGTATGATGTTTTAATTTGTATCAATCGCATTGAATTCTTGCTGTAAGGCCAGTCTGAGTCCCTCTTCAGAGGTGAGAAGTTTTAAATAAATAATAAATATAAATAAATAATAAATAAATGGCTACCAGCTGGAGTGGTGGAGAAATGCACTGCAGCTTCAGTTGCATGGATTCCATGTGCCTGCTTGTTTAGTGAGGCCCAGAACCTCTCTGGATAATAATTTTAAAGCCCCTAAACTACAAATCGCAGAATTCTGCAGGAGGCAGCCACAGGATTTAAAGTGGGATGCACACTATACCTACTTGTTAAAGCAGTGGCTCTCAACCTGTGGGTCCCCAGGTGTTTCGGCCTATAACTCCCAGGCATCCCAGCCAGTTTACCAGGTGTTAGAATTTCTGGGAGTTGAAGGCCAAAATATCAGGGGACCCACAGGTTGAGAACCGCTGCTTTGCAAAGTAGTATGATTACAAGTTCACTAGAAAGCCATTCAGCTCCACGACACTGCTGAAATTAACCGCAGCGAAGGATACAATACTGTTTTGAATATCATTCGATATGGGAAGTGGTAAAGAAAAATTGTTTTATATATATAGTTATTAAATACTGTGCTCTGTTGTATTAAGTTTGTTTGTTAAAAGAAACAACCTTAACAGATGCTGTTAAATGAATATTCTTTTATCCATGTCAAACGAGATTTCATTGTAGCTTTTTTGTTAATTGTATTTCATTGTTCTGAATAGGCTGTGCAATGTTGAGCATGTGTAAGGAACTGTAGCCTTGCAATATGGCATCAAGTGAAGGGGCAGAAGGGCTTTGACACTAAAAGTAGGAGGTGACTTTTTTAGTTTTCACTGAAATGGGGTGGTGAGCTCTGAAGTGCTTACATTATTTATTTCAATAAAAAATGCTGCAATGCATGTATTTTAATTCAAGAAGGTGGTTTTTTTTCCTTCAGAAAACCTAGTGCTACTCTAAACATGTCCACAATTTAAAAATATTTATTATATCATAAATCTCTGATGGGTTTGTGACTTGCGTAAATCAGGAAGACTATTTGCTCACAACATATTGTGCAAATAATCCAGCACATTTCCTCATTAGTTGCAGTTAAATATATGTTGGCATTTCTTTATGGAAAGATGTAAAGATATGGAATGTTAAAGTTAGGATTACCCATGCCGTTGTATTTTGTATTTTCAGTTTCTGTTTATGGTTATGAAAGCTGAGTAGTGAAGAAAGCTCTTAGGAAGAAAATTAAGTCACTGGGTTGTTATAATAATAATAATAATCTTTATTTATACCCCACCACCATCTCCCCGATGGGGACTCGGGGCGGCTTACATAAAGCCAAGTCCAAACAACAAATTACAATAAAATAAGAATCAAAAACATTGTAAGTTTTTCGGGCTATATGGCTATGTTCTAGAGATATTCTGTCCTGACATTTTGCCTGCATCTATGGCAGGCATCCTTAGAGGTTGTGAGATTATTTGAATTGTGGTGCTGTATAATAGTTCTACAGATACCAGGGGTTGTAAAAACACAAATAAATGGGTCTTAGGAGGGCAACTTAAGCTTGAACTTTCTTTAGAAGACAAGATGACTATACTGAGGATGTTGTCCTTTGAACATATTATGAAAAGGCATAGCTTACTAGGAAATACAGTGTGGCTTGTTAAGTTAACAGCCAGTAGGAAAAGACAAACACCACTTTAGATAGACCAAGTCAAAGAAGCCATTGCCCTATTTCTGCAAGACCTAATCAGGGCTGTTGGTGTAGGGTGACTTAAAGGTCTCTCATTCATTGGATCGCCATAATTAGAAGTTGGCAGGTATAAATTAATTGATTTTGTTAATGAGGCTAAAGCAAATTTCATTTCTGTGACCAAGTGTTCTTCACTCTGATTACTTATAGATTATAGTATTATTTTCCTTATTTTGCCACACATTCATTAAAGTCAAACAAAGTCTTTCTCATATTTGCCTTACTTGCATAACACTTAGTCCAGTTACTCTTAGACTTATGTGCTCAAATGTTGTTGAACTACCCATCCCAGAATCCTTAACTATTGGCGCTACTGCCTGGGGCTTTCAGAAGTTAAATGCCCACAACATTTGAGAGCCAGGTTTGAGATTTACTTAGAAACGAGATGTCCTCTCTGCTCAGACATTCGTCATATTTTTCCTTGGCCATTGTGGCTTTAGATAACCCAACAGATTTGAGCATGTTCCATCGTTGCACTAAATAACCTCCCTCACTTCTCTGCCTTCCACCATACCCTGATAATAGGTGATTCTGATAGCAGAATGCGCTTTCATTACAGCTATGAGGAGTGAACGGAGGTTGCAGCAGTTGATCTGTAAGCGTCTGTTGCATGAAGACCCCTTGAATGATGAAGAGATAATTCGAACTGACGCTGAGACAGCAGCTCCTTTCACTGAGGAAGAGGTAGGGATACAATTCTACCTGTTACCACAGCACACCTATGGGTAACTGATCGATAGAGTGCAATATTGCCACATCATCATGGCAATGTGATGTGAGCATATTTAGTGGTCACAACTTTTGTGCTGAGTATATTACAGTATATATATTTTTTGTAAAAGTATTTCGTGTTTGTACATATGCATGTTCTTTTAAATAAGTAGTCATAATAGTATTTTGCAACATAAAAGGAGGAAAAGGGAGCAATAAGGAATGTTGCAGAAGTTTTGAGACTGACTGGTTTTTATTTTAGGGCCACACAGCCCTTTATCCCAGGGCCCGTCCAGACTGGACCTTTATTGCAGTATCTACCGCAACAAAGGAGGGGCTGTCCAGACAACGTTTTGGATAGTTCCAAATTAATTCACTACAAACCAGAAAGACGTTGGTTTGTAGCAAATTAATTTGATAGTGGATTTGTTCCTGACACGATCTGTCCCTAATTATTCACACTATGGTAAGCATCAGAATAAACTTCAGAAAGGTTAGGTTTGGTTTGGTGGAGAAAAGGCCTATGTCTATTGGCATCCAACAAAGACCTTTTTAAACTTTCAGTAGTATGTATTATCCAGTTATAGAAAATGTATAGTTGGTTGTCTAATACTGCTTCTTAAACGGCGGGTCCTGACTCCAAATAGGGTCCCCTTAGCTTAATATTGGAGTCCTGAAAAATTTGGCAACAGAAAGGTTTCTGAACATCACCTAGTGGCTGTTTTGGACATTTGCAATAATCTGTTGTGCAGTGTTTAAAGTGGAACTAGCCAGTTTAGCAAGCCTTGCAAATGCTGGTTTGATCTCAGTAAATGTTGAATTTTATATCTATTTTATATAACCAAGGTAACATCATAATTTCTCGGGTAGAAAGGGGTCCCAAGTGGAAAAGTTGAAAGAAGCCCTGGTCTAGTATAGCCTCTAGAGCAGGGGTCCTCAAACTTTTTAAATAGAGGGCCAGATCACAGTCCCTCAAACTGTTGGAGGGCCGGATTATAATTTGAAAAGAAGAAGAAGAATGAATTCCTATGCACACTGCACATATTTTATTTGTAGTGCAAAAAACACTTTAAAACAATACAATAATTAAAATGAAGAATTTTTAAAACAAATATAAAGTTATTAGTATTTCAATGGGAAGTGTGGTTCTGCTTTTGGATGATGAGATAGGATTGTTGTATTGAGGCTGTTTGAAATGTAATGGGAGATTTTAATATTTGATTGTGTGTTTTAGAGTTTGCCATTTGCTATGTGCTATGTGTGTATGCAGGGAGCTATGCAACATTCATTGAGTTAATGAATCAAAGAGTTACTGTGTGTTCCTAGAAAGTGTTGCAATGATGTATTCCTGTTTCCTGATTTCTGAAACCGGACGTTGTGTCACTGAACTGTTGGAATGCTGGAGGCGTATTTTGTAACTGATAACAGCAGAAGCCAGCGCCATGCTAAGTGCTGAAGTGCTGAAGAGAACAGATGGGTTTACGATGCTCTGTATATAGTTGTAAATAAAAACAGTTTAATTGTTTTATGGCTGCAATTTTCTGCAGTCCTTTGAATCACCAGGAGCAGAGTGTGCTGCAGCTCCGAGATGTTGTTGTTGTTGTTGTTGTGTGCTTTCAAGTCATTTCAGACATAGGTTGACTCTGAGCGAGGGCCGGATAAATGACCTTGGAGGGCTGCATCCGGTCCTCGGCCTTAGTTTGAGGACCCCTGCTCTAGAATGTAAGATATATGGCAAAAGAATAGATATGGGCAATTAGATTGGGGGGAGTGTGTATGTATTAGTCAGGATCACTTGAGAACTAGCTACAGATGGGGTTAAATGCCAGGTGCTCTAGAACAGTGGTTCTCAACGTGTGGGTCCCCAGGTGTTTTGGCCTAAAACTCCCAGAAATGCCAGCCAGTTTGCCAGCTGTTAGGATTTCTGGGAGTTGAAGGCCAAAACATCTGGGAACCCACATGTTGAGAACCACTGCTCTAGAATATAAATAAAGATAAGAAACATCTCCAAATTGAAAGCAAGAGTGAAAATCAGTAATTAGCCTGATTTCAGAATGAACCTCTTTAGAGGTGCACTAACTGAGGCAAGTAGGATAGATAAAACTTCTACTGTGCACCTAGTGTATAGTTAGAAATAGAGATGTCAAACACAGGTAATGGACCTCCTTGATTTCTATTTTGATCGATCATCTGTGAAACTCGGTGGGCATCATAAAATAAAAAGAAGCTGGAAAGTTAAATGCATCTTTCAGTAGGCTTCTAGTTCTGACAAAACTATTCTGATAGTGCTAACATGTTGCCCAAAATTGTTGATGGATGCTGGTAAAGCTCTGGTATACTTAAGCAACAATGAATGCTCTTAAACTGTAACAACAGATTAATCTCTGGATTCCTGTGTAGTCACAGGTGCCTCCTTAGAGAAGTGTAATTCCTCAACAAATGTGATTATATGCTGTCATGGAGAATGGGCTAAGTTTATTTTATTTATTATTATTTATATTTATTTACAACATTTATATGCCGCCCTTCTCACCCCGAAGGGGATTCAGAGCGGTTTACAAGTAAAATGTAAATACAATATATTATATTATTGCCATAGCACAATATTAATATTATATATTGCATTGTACTATAAATTATACCGTAATTTTATTAGTAATATTACATGTAATATAAAATATATAAGTTTGTTGGGAATATGATACAATGGACAGAATTCTGTACATAGAAAAACCTTTAAGATGTGTTTGTATAATAACTAAGTAGACACTATGGGGAAATTGCAGCAGGGCTTTGTCATGACAATCATTTCCATGTTTTTGCTTTCTATTCAAGGCTTGCCATTGATTCAGTATTGTTCATGGGCAGGTTTCACAGTTGCTGAAAAACATCCGGAAAGGAACTGAAGACCGGGCAGTATCTTTGCGACGTCTTCGGCAAGGACTGCGGCACAAAGAAACTCAGCAAAAATTCCTCAGGTTACCAAATTTACATTTTGTAGCCATCTCTGAGTTGTCCTGCTGACTGAATTTAGAGGATTTTCCCAATCATTTTATGAATAATCTAATGGTTTTAATAAGAACGTTTGTCTCTATATTTTGTCTGGATCAAGTAGATTCTCAGTAATATTAGGGTTGAATGAAATGTTTTGTTTCCTCCTTCAGCGATGTAGTAAATAGGAAATGTTAATGCAAAAATAAATGGTATTGCCTGTTTTTATTTGGTAGGTTGGAAGGCAGCATGCGGGTCTTGATTGGCCTCTTCACCAGCAGTCTGGCAGATCTGCAGATGGATGCAGCTCGCTGTTTACATGAACTGTCACACTCCAGTGACCCCAGTGTTGCAGGGGCATGTTTGCCAGCAACCTCCTATCTCCTGACCTACCTCTCTGGACACAGTATAGCCCTCATGGTGAGAGCCAAGCCTGTGCTCAATTGGTCATGCTTCTGTTAAGCTGGAAGTGGCTGAAACATACCTCAGTGCACATATCTGGTTCCACATAGAAAACATGGAAGTTTGAAAATGGTTTCTTTGGAGTTTTTTTTTTAATGACGTAAAATAAAATATAGTACTTCTTCTACCTTTACTGCAATTTAGGGTCTGTTGGTTTGAGGTTGGAGGCCTCAATATGTAAGCAAGTCCTTTTTCTATTGTAAGCCTGTGTGTCCCAGAATAAGCCATTCGATCTTAACTATGAGGACATCCTGTAAAGAAGATAATAATTATAATTATTTATACCCCGCCACCATCTCCCCAAGGGGACTCGGGGCAGCTTACATGAGGCCATGTCCATCAATACAAAAAACACAATATAACACAAAAGCACAACACAAAATCAAAAAATAATACAAGTTAAATACAAAACCAATATAAATAAACAACACAACAATAGGAAATTAAAAGATTATGACACTAAAGACGAACACCGTGTGCAGGGCCAGATTCAAAGATTAAACATTTTAAATTTTAAATCGCTGGGAGATAGGGCAATATAAAGTATTAGGAAGGGGATCCGGAGGATGAGGTAGGATTTAATTGCACAACCGGAAAATAAAGTACTTTTGAGGGCATATTATGCAAAGTTTGGTCGGGATCATCATAGATAAAGCTAAGAAAGTTCAGGGCAAGATAATATTGTGAACTTGATTTGCAAAGCAGGCTTTTTTTCGTGTCAGAAGCAACTTGAGAAACTGCAAGTCGCTTCTGGTCTGCAAAGCAGCCTGACAACCAAGAATAGCATGGATTCCGACTTCCAAACGTTGCTTACTGAGAACATTTGCAAATGCTTAGCATGAAGATGTTGATCATTTCAGCTATTGCAGAACCAAATTATGTAGTTCCCATACATATAATCTTCCCTGTTAAGAAGTTAAATGTTTGCTTTCTGAGATCATTATTTTCTGTTTTCGGCCGCTCCAGTGGAAATTGTTATTTCTAGAAAAGTTTGTAGTATTATGCAAAAGAATATTCAGTAATAGACAAGTGATACTAGGACTTGGAAAAGTGGGTTCAAATGACAGGAAAGGAGATTCCACCTGAAGATTTGGAAGAACTTCCTGCCATGGAGTGTGATGGAAGTTCCTTCCTTGGAAGCTTTTAAACTGAGGCTGGATGGCCATCTGTCAGGGGTAATTTGATTGTGCCCTTCCTGCATGGCAGAATGGGGTTTAACTAGATGGCCCATGCAATCTCTTCCAATTCTATTCTGTGATGGGACACACTTTATGCCAATGTATTTTAGGAATTGTGTTTGTATACGCTGGGGAATCTGGTGGTTGAAATGAAGGCTGTGAAGAAGCAACTTCTACCCCAAGGCATTATCCCAGTATTGGCATCCTGTATCCAGGTGAGTGATAAGCAGTCTTTTCAAGGCATCTTGTCTTGTCAAAGAGTACCTTTGGCTGCAAGACCTTTTCATAATGTCACTGAGCATGTTACTTAAAATTATAACTTTGCAATATACCAGGATTTCAAAGAGTCTCCTTAACTGGATATGTGTGTCAACATGATATGTCAACATTTCTGTTTAACTGTATTGTTAGAAATGTTGGTGACCTTAACAACCGTTCACACAGTATTTCAAATAGTTCTTTTAATGCTGACATTGCATGCTCAGTTTGTGTCGTTTTTGTTTATGGTCATTTCTGTCCCCTACTTGCACTTTGGACTGCATGGGAATCTTTGACTTCCAAAGTCTCCCAGCTAATATAGTCACTGGCTATGCTGGCCAAGAGCTTTCAGGAGTTGTAGTCCTAACAAGTAAATTCCAAAAGCTCTGTTTTAACTTCAAACCATTGGAGGCTGAGTACTGTTCTCTGTTTCCAGTCTCCTCATGTGGTGGTGCAGGAAGGTGTTGGCTATGTCCTGTCCCAACTCTTGCAATCCAGGGAGGCGCCCACTGAAATTATACCGTAAGTGAAGTTATTTTTCAATTTGAGGATGATGTATATCTTATTTTTTATTTATTACATACATTTCTATCCCGCCCTTCTCCCCACAAGGGGACTCAGGGCGGCCTTACATTGAAAGTTTTGTTAGAGCTCTGAAATGTTCACCACCAGAACTTTAGCAACACTGTAGAAGCAAAGCACCAGCGCCACCTAGTTTTCACCAACATAACTTTAGTTTTGTAAGTACTTTAGAACCATGATTGCACAGGCCTGCTGCCTAACAGTGAAATTCTTGGTGCACTTGAGCCAACGATAAAAGAAATGAAGAAAGTGAGCAAAAGTATACATTCTATGAGAATTTGTAGATGACAAGTGTCTTATCCGTGAAGGATGTTAAAAGACCTATGCAGGAAACTATAGCTTCTCATGTGCTACTCAAACCAGATTTTTCCTCCATAGTCCGATGATCTCTGTCCTCTTGATTTTCTTAGTAACTAAACAGATGTTTTTCTGTCTTCAGCTTGATCCTAGATTCCACCATCCCCCAAAACATGCTTCGATTGGTTTGTTCTAATCTGGAGGAAGGAATGGGAGCTGCAGTGGAATTTGCATGGGGTCTTCATTACATGATTTGCAGGTAAATTAGTTTTTATGGAGTATGGGATATGGCAAATTACTGTTTGTCCAATATGTCAGACACATGCATTTTTTTACACTTAAGGAACTAGTGGAATAGAGCTCTTTTAGAGCAAACATGTTTTCCTTCTTTCTGCAGCCAGGTGAACAATGCACTGCTGATCTCCCAAAATATTATTCCGTCCCTAGTACATCTGTTGCTAAAACTGGCTTCCATGATATCTACAACTTCTGCTGAGGGCCTCGAAGTGGTAAAGTAAATGACAAATACTTTAGATTTGCCCGGTTGTAATGCTGATTCTGTTCTGAAGCTTCTTTCCCCTCTGCTACTTTCAGTTGATCTGTCCTGTGGTTCGATGTGTTGCCAACCTTCTTGCAGAAGAGGAGGTTGAGAATGGTCAACTACTGGGAGGGGAAGAGCGCCTTTTGAGAGCCATGTTTGTCTTTATACAGTACTTCTTTCAGAAACAACTATATATCGTTCAGGAGGCGCTGTGGCTTATAAACAATCTCACAGGTATGTTGCTTGAACCATCTTCTTGGGACTCACACTGGATGAGAGCAAATGTTACAGCTGCTTATTCCTATTTTATTTTAATCATACCCACAAACAGTTAAAGAGCAGCAATCTTAATCGTGGTTAAAATAGATAGATCTTAATTACAAGGAAGTTATTAACTAGGTTATTTGTTATACACGGCAGGATTAATGTAGGACTTTTGATTGTGTGTTCCTGCATGACAGAATGGCGTTGTACTAGATGGCTCGTGAGGTCTTGTCCAACTGATTCTATATTTCTTTCCCTGATGCACCTGAAAAAAAAGAAAGCTGCCAGTTTCAGAAATTCAAGCCTAGTTCAACTACCTGCTGCTTGCATGGTGCAAGTTTCCCTTATACCTGACTCCCCTTGGCAGATCCCTCTTTAGTTCTTACTACAAGGGCGGGTCAAGAAGTCCGTGACTTTTTGAATTTCCCGCCTCTTAACTGAAAGGGCAACACTGCTCCTGTCAACAGGCATCTGTCAGTTGACACCTGTCAAAATGTGAACAAGATGCATCATTTATTTTGTGTTTGACAGTCATTGATAGCAGACTACCACGTGATTTGAGGAGAAAATGGAAAAAAGTGAATTTCGTGTGCTCGTTAAGCATTATTTTTTGCAGGAAAAAACCATCAAACCAAGGCTAAGTTTGATAAATATTATGGGGACTCTGCGCCATCCATTTCAATGGTAAAAAAGTGGTTTACTGAGTTTTATTGTGGCCGTACAAGCACGGAAGATGCCGAACGTTCTGGGCGCCCAGTTGAGGTCTCTACACCGAAACAATTGAAAAATTCACAATAAGGTGTTGGCCGATCGGAGATTGAAAGTGCGAGAGATTGTGGAAGCCACAGGCATCTCACATGGCTCAGTGGTTTCAATCTTAAATGATCACTTGGGTATGAGAAAGCTTTCTTCCTTCCGAAGAGTGTTAAGATGGGTGCAGGGAGGAGCGGAATACAAGAAGGAACAAACAAACAAACAAACAAATAAATAAGATGGGTGCCGCATTTGCTCACAATGCAAGGGTGCACACATGTGCAGTTTCCATGGCAAAAATCCATGAATTGGGATATGAATTGCTCCCTCATCCACCCTATTCTCCGGATTTAGCCCCAAGTGACTATTTCTTGTTTCCAAACCTGAAGAAATGGCTCCGCGGAAACAGATTTAACTCCAATGATGAAATCATCTCACAAATACCTATTTTGATGACCTCAACAAATCTTTTTTTTTTGGAAGGGATAAAAACATTGGAGAAACGTTGGACAAAGTGTATAGAGCTCAAAGGAGACTACGTTGAAAAATAAAATGATTTTTTTATCCAAAAACCTGTTTCATTTAAAAAGTCACTGACTTATTGACCCGCCCTCATAAAATGCAAAAAGGGTTGATTTTTAAAATTGTTTTTTCAAGCCGACAGCACCATTGCATGCTCTGCTCTGCTCAACGTGGATCTCTTTCCATCTCTGCTGCAACTCTTACATTCTCATCAGATGGTGAGCTCACTGGTAAGTAACAATGGGGATCAGGGATGGAATATCCCCCTAATTAAAACTACCTGATAGTCTCATTTTGCATAATGTAATAGGAGCAGCTGGAATGTTACTGAACGTAGCTTCTAGCTGAGAGGCAGGCGCAAGAACAAGGGATCATACAGCCTATGGCTAATAGGACAATTATTTATAGATGCCTCATAGAAATTGTGTTGTAACTTTATGTGTTTAGTGGAATTACAAAGTACACCTTTTATAGCCTAAAAAGCATTTTTGTGGTCCTGAGACTTACCGTATTTCTTCATTTGTAAGACCCACCCAAATTTCAGTACCACCACCAAAAATACATAATATACTTTTGTGAATGTAAGATGTACCCCATTTTAAAGACATTTATATGTGGGGAGTGTCTTAGAATTTAAGAAATACAGTAGTTTAAATTAAGACTTAATTTGAGTTGGGATCTTTCGATATCCAGAGTTGGTGCAGGCACAATGTAGACTGGGATCCATTACCAGACCCCTTGGGTTGTGTATTACATCAAATATTTCTGATTTTCATCTATTTCCAAAAAAATTATTTGCTGTACTTCTTAATCATAGTGAGATCAGTTCAGCTTTGGTATTCTAAATGAATTCCTCAAAAACAGGCTGAGTAAAATCTGTTCTAGCAGTCACCACTGTTTTTCACACATGCTCAGAACATCAAAATGAAGCCACAAAATTGTAGGCAGCAAATCAATGAAAGTGGTATGTAGAAAAGCAGTCATATATTGACATTTAAGAATGCAGAAGTTCATTGATGTTACTGCATGAACCAGAGGAGCAGCTCATAACTCATTCTGGATCCAAATTCACTTTCAGGTACTAACAGTGCTGTGCAATGTAGCTGCAAAGGGCGTTGCTTACTGCCAGATTTTGCACCAGAAAGCTGTGCTTCCTTCCCTCATTGGCATTCTTGCCCTTCCTGGTTCCGAAGTGATAGTCCAAGTTCTGGAACTGCTGCATCTCCTCTTCCTCCATTGGCCAGAGGTACAAATTTGCATAGTAGTACTCAATTCCCTGGACAGTCAAGATGCCGTGGTAAATGCAACACTAATTCTGATTCTTTTGGCCCAGGCTACCACTGATTTTGTACATCAGTCAGGACTACAGGCATTACAGCAGTATGAAGACGACCTACAGTTGCAAGATCAGGTGAAAGCCCTCATCCAGACCATCAGTCAGCCAGATGCTCTCCATCAGGATTGTTCCCTTGCTGATTCAGCTGAAGAACTACAGCTTACTTGTTTAAAAATTTGAAAAAGTAGCACATGCAAAATTAACTATACCGGCTTGTGACTATAGCTTTCTCCTTGGAAGAGGAATAAAAGCTAGCAAATCTACTCCTGGTGATTTGTAGGATTCTAGATCTATGAACTTTATAGTACTTTGATCTAATCTTCTAGAGAAAGTAGAAAGACTAGTAGCAGAAAGCAAGAATCAGCCTGCAAGATATCGTTGCTGCTTAAAATAAGACATTTTGGTTTCATACTGCCAGTTACATACTTTTATACAGGAAAAAAACAACACATATTTACATCTTTATTCAAATTCAAAAGCAGTTGTTACATATCATCTTTATGCTTTAGTAATCACAACGTTCTCCAGCACTTTTGCAACTTGATCCATGTTAAGGTTATTCAGTGGCACACTCCTCTCTCTGCCAAATTCTGAGGAGAAAAAAAGAAAGACTTATTTATTTATTATTTATTCATTTACATAACCTAACATAACATTTACATTTGTTAATCGCCCTCCATCCGAGATGCTCCGGGCGATTTACAGCAAGAAAATACAATACAATATGGGGGGAAAGGGGGGAGGGGAGAGGGGAGGGGAAGGGGAAGGGAGGAGGTCCAGCGGCGATACCGACTAAGGCCTCAGCCCGCCATCAAAGGGTGGCAGGCAGGGGAGGCCCAGGAGGATCGCCGGTAGTGAGGGGCGGGTTGGAAACAGCGTCCGCAGACCACCCGATGGCTGCCTACGATGCGTGTTCCAAAACACCCGCGGAGAGTCCGCTGCGGCCCTCGCATTGGCCGGATTTGGTGTGTCCACTGCTTGGAGCTCTGGCTGTCCATAGCGAGAGCTCCAGAAGGTCCTGGCTCGATAACTCTTCACAGGCCTAGCAGTCCTCGGCACCGGGTACTTCCTCATCCGGTCGATAGTAGACCTGAGGGCTCTACCCTCTCGGAGGGGAGCTGTTCCTGCCGCACGAGTTGCCCGGTGCTTCCGGCGCCGGCGCCTCCTCTTCTGGGGACCACGCTGCTTCCGGGCAGGGCCCTCGCCGAGGGCAGGGTCCTCCAAGGGCGGAACTTCCGGCCGAGGACTGCATCCGGGTCCTGCTCCCTCTCCGGAACAAGGCACATGGCGTAGGGGAGCGTCCTCAAGGCCAGCCGCCATGTTGGGCCGTTCCAACTCGAGTTGGCTCCCCCAGCTTCTCGCCATGCAATGCCGGCGGGCACGGGAGTTTCGGGGAAGAGCCAGGACAGCCGAGATGTCGAGTTCGGGCATCAGCGGGTCACACGCCGGCAGATCCCGATGGTCGACTGCCAACTCCTCCACTGGAGGTAGGCAGGCTTGCAGGCAGTTGGTTTGCAAGGTACCTTGGCCATCAGGGTCATCAGGGTCCAGTGCCTGGTCGAGGGTCGCCGGTAGTACTTCGGGAGTCATCGCCGTCCGCGGGGCAGCTTCATCGGTGATGGCAGGGCCTTTCTGGGGGTTGTAGGGCAGGCTCTCTTGAACTGGGCTCAAACTCTTAGTGGGAAAATCCCACGAGTGGTCCCAATCGAAGTCCGGAGCAGCGGCGGGCACTGGTTGGGATTCAGGCTGGAGACAGGTCAGGTTTCCGGGTCTACCATTCGGGACTGGGACCCGGGGGAGCTGGGGGAAGGACAGGCCTGTCCTCTCCAGTAGGCTCCCGAACCTTCTCCTGAACTTCTCAATATGATCCACGAGCTCATTGTATCCTTCAATGAGCTCTGGGAACGATATAGGGTCGAGCTGATCGGGGTCAGACTGGTCAGGGGATGGACCCCGAGGCATTGGAGAGCTACTCCTCGGGGGCTCCGGTGATTCCAGAGGCTGCGAGTCTCGGCCAGCTATGGTCGTTGCCTCCGCCGGGGGGGGGGGGTCCGAGCCGACATCTCCTTCCAAAGGACCGAAGGAAAAGTGCGGAGGCCGGTGTTATTGGCCGGACAAACCACCGAACCGGTTTCTTCCGTCGCTCCCGCTGGCCGTCGTAGTCCTCACCTTGTGCAGGCTTTGGGGACGGGGATCTGTCTGCCGGGCCGTAAGGCCTCAGGGACCTCCGCGCATCTCTGCAGCTTTGCCCAGCCAAATCAGACTGTGGGGGGTCTGTGGGTCGCCAAAAACCATCTCCTGGGACGGGCGATCCACCGTGGTTTCTCCCCAAGGAGATCCACGGGATCGGCAGGCCATATCCAGGGTAGTATCCGGAGAAGTAGGCAGGCTGGGCCGGAGCTCACCTAAAGGGACCTCAACAGCCGCCGCCATCTTGTCTTTACAGTATTTTACCCCACCCTTCTCAACCCCTGAGGGGGGGACTCAGAGCGGCTAACAGGCAGCAATTAAATGCCAAAAAACAGAAAATATAAAAGCATTAATACAAGTTAAAAACCGCAACAATTAAACAAACTAACAATCAATCAAAATTAAAATATTCCGTCGATAAGCGACTTAGAAAAGGGAATGATTTTACTTCTAATTGCATGCAAACAGACAGTGTCCTGGCCGCAAGAAAGCACCAGTCTGTCCATGATATGGTCTTAATTGCAAGTGAGTATGAAATAAGCACTCTTAGTAAAGGTACTACATGGGCCATTTACAAGAGTACACTCGAAGTTCCTTGGCTGTCACCAACCTCAGAAGTCGGTGTGAAGTCATAATTACAGGTGCTAAATATGTAAGAAAGATTTTAATGACCACTTCAATATCTAATGACTCTGCTTAGTCAGACCCCAACTCCAATGCCAGTGTAAGAAAAGACTTTACAAACAATATCCTGTCCCTTTTTAGGTAACGGGATTAGGTTTGGGATCTGTCTCAAGTTTTTCAGAATTATCAGTGGCACAATGGGTTAAACCCTTGTGCCGGCAGGACTGCTGACTGACAGGTCAGTGATTCAAATCCGGGGAGAGCGGGTTGAGCTCCCTTTGTCTGCTCCCCATGCGGGGACACGAGAGAAGCCTCCCACAAAAATGGTAAAACATCAAACATCCGGGCATCCCCTGGGTGACGTTCTTGCAGATGGCCAATTCTCTCACACCAGAAACGACTTGCTGTTTCCTGACACAAAAAATCTGAGTAATTCAGAATAACGATTTATTGTACTGAACAGAAGAGGAAAGTAATTTCCAGCCTTTCAGAAGCCAAGGGTGAGATACTTGCACTGCTGCCCTATTACCTGTAATAACATAGTTTACTGACGAGCCCTTCCCAACTCACCATATCTAGCCCAGAGTTTGGGCTGCACATCTGAGCATTCCCTGATCAGGATTGGGAAGTCTGGATTTGCCTTCTTTAAACTGACATAGTGCTGTTCAATGAAGTCTCTGCAACAAGAAGCCACAACACCAACATGTTTTAGAGTGGGGATCTTTCAAGTCAGCAACAGTGTAGGAATACTCTGTTAGAGTTGAGACCTTCATAGTAATTTAATAAGATGGCATCTCCAATGTAGTGACTTTCACACCTTAAATACTTTTCTGCAGATTTATGGTGTGGAAGTCACTACATTGGAGATGTTATGCTTGGGGCATCCTCTGTAGCAGTGGTTCTTGACCTGTGGGTCCCCAGATGTTTTAGCCTCCAACTCCCAGAAATCCAAACAGCTGGTAAACGGGGTGGGATTTCTGGAATTGTAGGCCAAAACACTTGGGAGCTCACAGGATGAGAACCACTGCTCTACAGTCTTCTCATATCAACTAGAGAATATACTTCAGAAGCTTTTAGTAGAAATGTTCTTGTGCATGTTTGGCCAACATGTCCATTTTCTTACTGAAGAATGCAATCTTATATACGAGGGTTGAATGAAAAGTAATGCCTCCACCTTCGTTACTTGGGTTTGGATGGGAATATTTTAATAAGTCAAACACAGAAATAATCCCTAGAATGTGCTCTTTAACAACCACTATTCACTTTTCCACATAATCACCAGACAATTGGATACATTTCTGCCAACGATGAATAAGTTTTCTGAAGCCGTCACGGGAGAAGCCGACACTCTGTTTCTGTCTCACAGTTCTCTCAGCATCTTCATCCGAAGTGTAATGATGTCTCCACAGATCTTTCATTATCGGGAAAGGATGGAAGTCAGATGGTGCTAAATCTGGACTGTATGGAGGATGCCGTACAGTGGTGAGATCCAGTCTCCTAAGTTCTGCTGTGTGCTTTCATTTCAGGCGTCCGCATCCTGGGTACCCATCATGCACAGAGTTTCCGATAGCCAAGCAAAGCAATAATGTGACCTACACAGTTTTGCCGATTATGCTTGAAATTTCTGAGTGATATGACGATCGTCCTGAATCAATCTGTCAACCTTTTGCTTGTGAAACTCGGTTGTTGCTGTCACAGGACGTTCAACTATTTGTTTGTCATGCAAGTCAAATATTCCCAACT
Organism: Anolis apletophallus; assembly: GCA_030556195.1. Classification (NCBI taxonomy): domain Eukaryota; kingdom Metazoa; phylum Chordata; class Lepidosauria; order Squamata; family Anolidae; genus Anolis; species Anolis apletophallus. The sequence goes on from JARBWK010000005.1 coordinate 141,062,985, forward strand.
CAACATCTTTAAACTTACTCGCCCAATGATGCACAGTACTCACATCAACACAGCCACCATAAACAGCTTGCATTCTCTGATGAATCTCCTTTGGGGTGACACTTTCTGCTGACAAGAATTCAGTGACTGCACGTTGCTTAAGTCACATTGAGTGACAATCTGTGCAGGGTTCTATACTTTAACAACACAACTGTTCAATGCTAAGACTTCCCACCAAAATGGGACTGTAGAGGAGAGTCTACTGAACAAGCCAGTACCTGCCGCATACCAGTACTGCCTTCTGTTGAGGAGTTACGAAGGTGGAGGCATTACTTTTCATTCAACCCTCATATATAAAAATGCTCTATTCGTTTTGAGTGAGATCATAACTCAAAAACAGCTGGACGAATTGCCGTCAAATTTGGCCACAAGGCACCTACTAATCCAAGGAGTGACCATCACTCTAAAACTGGATTTTGTCATCCGGGAGTTGTAGTTGCTGGGATTTATAGTTAACCTATAATCAAAGAGCATTCTGAACTCCACCAATGTTGGAATTGAACCAGACTTGTCACACAGGACTCCCATGACCAACAGAAAACACTAGAAGGGTTTTGTGGGCATTGGCCTTGAGCTCTGGGGGTGTTCACCTACATCCAGAGAGCACTGTGGACTCAAACAATGAAGGATCTAGACCAGGGGTGGGCAAATATTTTTTTCCAAGGGGCCACACGAGAACCAAAACATATTATGGAGGGCCGCACCTAAAGGCTGAACTGCATTCTACATAATATCAATTGAATTTCTTTAATAATAATAAAAAGGCACTACATTGCGTTTTTGATATATTAATAAGACTGATAAGAGTATATGTTATGAGCCATGAAAAAGAGAGGCTGTCATAGGAAAAATGGCATTTATTCACTAAAATTTTGCAAAACAATGGTTAACAAAATGTGAACATTCGTATCATTTGTGATTCATTTCCAGTCACATTCGCTTCAAAGCACATTTCAAACAATGTTGGATCAGGACCAAACTTGGCACAAATACTGAATATGCCCAAATGTGAACCTTGAGTTTGGAAGTTGTAGTTCACCTACATCCAGAGGGCACTGTGGACTCAACTGATGATATATCTGGACCAAACTTGGCACGAATCCTCAACATGCCCAAATGTGAACACAGCTTGACAATTGGGAATTGTAGTTGCTGGAATTCATAGTTAACCCACAATGAAAGATCATCCTGAAATCCAGCAACAATGGAATTGAACCAAACTTGGCACACCGAACTCTCGTGAGACCAACAGAAAGTACTGAAAGGGTTTGCTGGGCATTGACCTTGAGTTTGGAAGTTGTAGTTCACCTACATCCAGAGGGCACTGTGGACTCAACTAATGATATACCTGGACCAAACTTGGCACGAATCCTCAACATGCCCAAATGTGAACACTGGTGGAGTTTGGGAAAAATAGAGCTTGACAATTGGGAGTTGTAGTTACTGGGATTTATACAATCAAAGCATTCTGAACTGCACCAACGATAGAATTGGGCCAAACTTCCCACACACAACCCCCATGACCAACCAAAAATTACTGTGTTTTCTGATGGCCTTTGACAACTCTTGTGACCCCCCAGGGGTCTGAACAGCCTTGCAGCTTCAAAGCCTGACTGCTTCCTGCCTGGGGGGGGGATCCTTAGTTGGGAGGTGTGAGCTGGCCCTGATTGTTTCATGCCTGACAATGTTTGGCAAGAGGAGGGGGGTATGTATGGCAGGCCTTCCCTTGCCCCTACCTGGCGCCCTGGCTGCCCGGGGAGCGCTGGCAGAGGTGGATCCGGATCTCCTTGAGGTTGCGGCCGAGAGCGCTCCCAATGGCACGAACGGAGGAGGCGGCGGCCGCCATGTTGCCTGGCAGAACCACTGCCAGTCACGTTCTGTGGGCGTGGCCCGGCCGCCTCCTTTGGCCAATGCGCGTCCGAAAGAGGCGGGGATATGCAAAACTCCGGCGGGGGCGGGGCAGCTGACGGAGAGACTGAGCGTGCGCGCGCAGCACCTTGTTGCGGGTCACGGCTCCGCCCGCTTTGGCTGCCGCGGTGCCTTGTGGGGGAAAGGCAGGCCTAGGCCGCGGCCTTGTTGTTTTCTCTCCTCGGAGGCGCCTTCGGAAGAGACGCCAAGATGCCGGAACGCGAGAGTGAGTGCCTGCGGGCGGCGGGGCGGGAGGGCAGGCCTCCTCTCAGCGGGACTCGCCTCCCTTCGGCCACTGGGGTCGCTTACTGAGGCGGCAGTTTGGAACCGCGTTATACGGTCGTGTAGATTCAGGTTTCCCTTCACCTCCTTTGGAGAGGAAGCGGCAGGGATTCGGGGAGCTGCCTATAACAACAATGTTATGCTGATATCACATATAATGGCAGAAAGACACACTTCCCACACAGGACTCCCATAACCAAGAGAAAATACTATAAGAGTTTGCTGGGCATTGACCTTGGGTTTTGGAGTTGTAGTTCACCTATTTCCAGAGAGCACTGTGGACTCAAACAATGTTGGATCAGGACCAAACTTGGCATGAATACACAATATGCCCAAATGTGAACGCAGATGGAGTTTGGGGAAAATAGACCTTGACATTTGGGAGTTACAGTTTCTGGGATTTATAGTTCCCTTACAATCAAAGAGCATTCTGAACCCCACCAATGATAGAACTGGGCCAAACTTCCCACACAGAACCCCCAGGAGGCAAGAGGAGGTCTCTACTTGGGGAAAGGGAGGCGGGTCTTCCCAATGCATGGAGAGACCAAGTAGACAATGGGGGGGGGGTTTGTAATTTTGTGCCTTTATCTAGGTATGTTTCTTAGGGTTTTTATACTTCAACACACTAGACTCTTCCCCCTCCCCGTTCCTGGAGATTCAAATTTCCCATGGCACACCTGATGATGGCTCGCCCCGGCACACTGGTTGGGAAACACTGACTTACGGTCTTGGTGGGGTCATGGCTGTGTCGTTGCGGGTTGTTCTGCTGGGTGGGATGTTGAAGTCCTGTGGAGTTGTCGGTGTGTGGTGTTGCTGGCGTTCTGCAGAGCTTGTGGATCTACAATGTTTTTTGTCTTTCCGTCTGCTGTGTTGATGTAGAGCAGGAGTGCTCACACTTTTTCAGCATGGGAGCTACTGATTAAAAAACCAAGTCCCAAAGATCACCTGCCCAGAAATGTAAAACGTATAACTATTTTCTTATTTATTTATATTTATTATTCATTTTTATGTTCCGCTCCTTCCAGCAGGCTCGGGGCAGTTTACATAAAATGAAGTTATAAAACATCAACAATTTCAATTTAATAACAACAATATAAAACAGAGCATAAAAATACATCCAACCACCCCATTTCTCCCACACTGCCATATTACCACACATATTATCAGCCAGAAAGTAAGAAGAGAGGCTTTTGAACTGCAAGGCCATTGAATACTCAGCAAGGTAAACAAAGGGGCATGCAAAAATACATCCAACCACCCCATTTCTCCCACATTTCCATAATCCCCAACATATATTTCTCAAGGAACAAAGCAAGCAGAGAGGCTTTGGAGCTAAAATACCATTTTTAAACATTAAAAATAAAGAAAGAGACATGCCACAGAACAATCAAGCACCCACCCCAAAGTAAAAAGACCGACCTTTGAGATGCGGTAAGGAAATGACCCCAAAGCGTCCTTCTTCTTCTCCTCCGTCCTTGCTCCTATTTCCACTCTGCCAGCATGCGTGCCGCCTCCAAGAGCTCACGAGAAGTCTGAGAGGCAGAATGGGCGCTTCTGCACATGCACGCGGGGCCAGCCATGAATCGCGTCATCCAGGCCCCCGCCCCCTTTGGTCTCCTACGACTCTGAGTGGCTGGAGAAGGACGGAGGGAGGAGGAGGAATCCAAAAGAGGGTGCCCATTCTGCCTCTTGGGCTCTGGAGCTTTTGGAGGCGGTGCGCGAGCAGGGAGCGGGGAGGAGCAATGACGGAGGACTTCTTTGCAGCGTGCAGGGGCGTGTGAAGAGGACCAACAGCAAAAAAAACCTGGTCAGGGGCCTGAAGATCACCAGGATGAGGCCCAAAGATCACCCTGGTGATCCCGATCACCATTCTGAGCACCCCTGATGTAGAGGTTCTGTGGTTTCCCAACTCCGCAGCACGCTATGTAGAGTTGTCCGTGGGAGAAGCATTCTGTGTCAAGGTCTATGCCACAGATGTGTAGTGTTTGTCCTTGAGCCTTGTTTATGGTGATGGCAAAAGCTAGGGTAGTCTTTCTGTTCTGGCGCTTGTTCTGCCCTTTTTTGTGTGATGTATGTAGCGTTGCGAGTGTGTCGTCCGATGCTGTTCTTTTTAGGAGGCATGGCTTGTCTTTTGGGTCAGCTTATGCCTGTGTGGAAGAAAGGAATGGCATACAAATGGGTTGAGCAGTAGACACAAGGTTGTGTTATGTGCGTATTGTGTTGTGTGTAGGTATTACTTTTGTGTTATTCTGGGGGTATGTGTTTGTCAGTGGTGCCTGTGTCCCTGGTGCCCTATTTGTCTCCCTCCTAGATCTTGGCCTTGGCAGTTTAACCCTCAAACACCAACTGACTAAACTGAATTCACTCAGCATTTTAACCTAGCCTTGGCTGGCTTTGGCCACCGTTACTATGGTAACTGATGTTGGCCAATGGGTTTTGCTGGCGGCCGCAGAGGATGCTGGGAAATGTAGGTTTTTTTGTATCGTTGTTTTGGGGGCCTTCTAGGTTTTGGGGGGTAAAGTTTCTTTGTTAAAAACCTTCCTTGCCTGAGGCCTATTTTTGTTGCCAAATTTGGTGTTTCTGCCTAGGACGGTCGTTCCATGACGGGACCTCCTTTATATAATAGATTACTATTATTCCAAATGTATAGGCTGCCACTCCCCGGGGGTTTGGAGCGGCTTACATCAGACATGAGTGACACAATAAAACAGTAAAATGTCTTCCATCTAACATTGGTTACAGGTGCAAAGACTGTTTTCCAATGGCTTATTATGGTAACACCAATCTAACACAGCGGAGCGCATTAGATGTAACTTTTTGCTTTGGATTTATAGTCTTGTGTCTGAATTTAGGTTAGAGTTTCAGATAGGTCAATCAAAGTTGCAAATTAGGGTAAAACGTAAGGTAGTCCCTATAATTTCCTGTAAGTTGCTTTCCCTGCGTGTAGCTGCCCATGGTATTTTTGCCATGCACTTGTTACAAAATGGAGCTAGATAACATAGGCTAATAATACTAATGTATTAATTATAATACTACTGATAATATATAATGATCATACTGTTTTATTATTTTATATATGTATATTTTATTTATTTATTATTTTTTATTTATTTGTTCGATTTTGTATACCGCTCCTCCCTGCAGGCTCGGGGCGGTTCACATAACATATATAAAACAGCAATGTACAACAACAATGTACATAAGAATTTTAAAATTACATAAAATTCAGATAAAACATTGATCAGACAGGCAGATTAGATATCCGGGCTTGAATTGAAGGCACGTCTGAAAAGAGTGGTCTTGCATGCCCTCCGGAAGGGAATGAGCTCTGTAATCGCGCGAACATAATCCGGAAGTGTGTTCCACAATACCGGTGCCGCTACTGAAAAAGCTTGCTGCCTTGTTGTGGACAGGTGACAGGCGCAGACTGATGTTACCGTTAGCAGGTTTCGCTCCTCTGAGCATAGTGATCTCGGGGGAACATACGGGGCAAGGCGGTCCCTCAGGTACACTGGCCCTAGACCGTGCAAGGCCTTAAAGGTCAAAACCAGCACCTTGAAGACAATTCGGTACTCAATTGGTAGCCAGTTCAATTGCCGCAGGATATAAAGCAGGATATAAATAAATAAATAAAATAGGCTGATGATGTCTGGGTAGAAAATAAAATGGTGGTCTTGCCTTGTACCACTGATTACCCAAGAGCTGTTTCTCCTTATCAACTATGGGTTTCAGTTTTTCCTTGCAAGTAGGATAAGAAGCAGTTGCAGTCCTTTCAGATTAGTGAGTCTAAAGCTTATTAGTAACACTTTGTATTTGCACAAACTCTCTTAGCTTCTCTTTGTCCCGCGCGGTTCCTGAATGCTCACTTTTTGTTTAACATGTCCTTCAATCTGGGTGAGTAGTGTTCACACATGCTTTGTGTTAGTTTGTAATCAGCTTTCTTTCTCTTCTTTCTAGGTGAACCGTTCTCCAACCCTCTGGCCCCAGATGGCCATGAGATCGATGATTCCCACTCATTTAACCAGTGAGTAGAGCTTTTTCATTGTATTTTGAAGTAGGCATCAAAACATGCCTGTTCCAATGTGCCTTCCCTGAATGAAGTAAATAATACCCTGCTGTGTTCAATTCCTTGCAAAATGTCCTCAGAAGCACTTTAACTACCTGTTGGGTCGTCTGCCCCACATTATCCTTTAAAACATTCCTGCTACACACATTCTACCTCTGTTTGCATCCAGTGTTTATTATTTTAAAATTTTAATATTTCACATTTGGCCCGGCCAGAATGGTTTTAAATTGTCTGTTATTGCTTATGTGTAAGTTATATTGATTGTATTGTTTGATTATTTGCTGTTGTGTGGTTTTATTATGTATCATTGGGCTTGGCCTCATGTAAGCCGCCCGGAGTCCCCTTGGGGAGATGGTGGTGGGGTATAAATATATTATTATTATTATTATTATTGGCATTTGAGATCAAATTATTATCCATTATCAGTGCCCAGGTCTCCATGGTGCCATTCATCATGGATAGTTTTCAGTTGCACTTGTGATACAAGAAACTCTAAACCTTTCTTCTAGCTTTCAGCTGTGGAGGAGGCACAAATAATCTGCAGTTGTATTGGGTTCCAGAATCCCAGAACAACCTGGGAGCAGTGTAGGCACCAAAACCCTGGGCGAGCTCGAGCTCCTCCCATACAAAAGCACACACACACACATTTGCAGCTGCACCAACTACAGGAAAAGGTAGCAGGCATGCAATATTATTACATCAGAGCAATGCAATCAGTTCCTCGCAGGGACTGTCATACCTCCCAAAGTCCCACAAAACATGAGCAGAATTGTGGTATTGCTGGAAGACTTTGAAGCCTATAAAACTGGAGTTTGGAGAATCCCATGGTCTGAAAAGAGCCCTGAGAGCATTAACAAATTACTGCCAGAAAGAACAGTTGCATCTCAACTTTCAGAAAACTAAAATTATGGTGTTTGCTAAACGACCCAAGAAGCAGAACTGGAGAATAGATGGAAACAAAATAGAGCAGGTCTCAAGCTTTAAATATCTTAGAGTCACCCTCGACAGCAGCAACAGCAGGAAAGCCCACGCAGAGTATGCAGCAGAGACAGCACAAAAGAGTTCATCCGCTATCTTAAGATATCTCAGGACGGGAGGAGGTCACTTTATACCGGCAGCACTTAAACTTTTTGAAGCAAAACCAATCGCACAAATGCTGTATGGAGCCCAGCTTTGGACCCTTCTCAAATTATGCCCCACTAGAGCGTGTCCAATCGAAATTCCTAAGAGCGGCTCTACAGGCTCCCAGATGTGTCCCTAATGCTACCCTGCGATTGGAGACAGGCTTCGTGAAAGTGGAAGCGAGAATATGGACAACTATTCTCAATTACTGGCTACGCCTATGCTTTTCCCCATGTGGTCTTGCCCCCCTAATCATGAGAGACGACTTCCAGTCCACATGGATTAAAACAGTAGCAGCAAAGATCACAACACTAGGTTTCTCCCAAGGACAATTGCTAAGCATGGGATGGAACCAAGCCAAGGATCTCATTAAGCAACGAATTCTGGACATAGAGCGCCAATCTGACCTAGTCTGTTTCCCAGCCTTCATTGTTAGGGAAGCCACTAAATACCTCACTGCCCCCATGGCATACCTAACAGACCTGGAGGTACCCAAACACCGAAGGGCTTTTGCCCTGGCAAGATGCCATGCCCTCCCATCGGCTGTATTGGAGGGGAGGTATCAGAAGACCCCCTTCAAGCAGAGACTATGCCCCTGTGAATCTGGTCATGTGGAAACAACTGAGCACATGCTTCTTCGTTGCATGTTCTACAGAGATCTTAGATTTAAGCTCATTAGACCATGGCTTTCAAAATACCCGGGGCGCAATGAAAAATATTATTCTACCCTGCTGCTTTCAGACTCTAACAGTACAATAACTTACAGTGTTGCTAAGTTATGTGCTGCTGCACTTAAAATCAGACGATTGATCACTGATACCGTTAGGCAACACCCTGCTGGGAATGCAGTTAGAGCAACATGTTACAGCTGAAATGCTACTAGATTCGCAGTGTGCCCCTCCCTTCCCCTTTAGTGCCCCCCACCAGTGTTTTCGACCTCTCTCATCAACCACTCCTCTCCCCCTTCGGTTCCATACCTGTTACAATATCCTGTCTTTTAAAATATATTTTTATACTGATTTCTAATCTAATTTTAAATAACTGTTTACTGGGGAGTTGTCCTTCCCCTCTTAGGGCGCTTGTGCCCGCTTGGTACTGGTCAATGACCGTAATAAAGTTTTGATTGATTGAATCCCATGGAGCCCACAGCTTGCATTCCCCCCTGTTGTAGTATGTTTTGAATGCAAGATATTGAAGTGTTTCCTGTTTTCCTCATAGATCTAAGCTGACCAATGAAGACTTCCGCAAGCTTCTTATGACCCCTCGGGCTACACCAACATCTGCACCACCTTCTAAATCTCGCCATCATGAGTAAGCATCATTTTCTTTAATTGTTTTACAAAACATCATTGAATATCTCCTCTCCCCCCCCCCCCCAAAGACAATCCATTTTTTATATCCAGTTCCAACACGGTCTCTTTTATCATATGTACGGAACAAGAAAGTGATATGTATACAACCATATAGCTACTGAAGCCAATAAACCTAACTTGAAACAATAGTAAAACTTAATATTTATATTGTGATTTAGAGTGTTCAATATATGTGGTGTTTACAGTAATTAAGTAAGATAATATTGTCTTATTATTTGAGTTAAAGGGATTGAGATCCAGATATCTACAGCCACTTTGTGAGGTTATGACTGAGGGAAGATTTTAATTGAGATTTCACTTCACTTCACACCCTCTTATCTTAAGTAACTTTTAAAATAGTTCTCAATTCACCAAAATGCAAACAATCTGAACACTCAAGCAACTGACAAAAATCAAATCAATACTACATTATTGCATTTCTACCTGCTGTTGTCATGAGTTTGAATGTTCTTGTCTTCTTCAGAATGCCAAGAGAGTACAATGAAGATGAAGATCCAGCTGCTCGAAGGAGAAAGAAGAAAAGGTGAGAGAGAGACTGAAATTGAGACTGGCCCAGAGCTTTCCCAAAGAGCCAAACTTTTCTTAAAATGGAATAAATTTTCTAATTAAACATTTTCCATGATGAGGTGGCTGCTCTTTAAGGAAAAGTTATTAACTTAGGTTATTTATTTATTTATTTAACGATATTTATATGCTGCCCTTCTCAACCCCGAAGGGGACTCAGAGCAGCTTCCAGCAAACTGGAAATACAACAAACTACATTACTGCCACAGCACAACATCAGTGCTACAAATCACATTGCACTATAACATTATATCGCAATATCATTAGCAATATTTCATGTAAAACAAATATATCATTAGTAGTATTATATTGTATCAATGTATATACAATATATTATACCATACTCATAATATAATATATTATATTATAACTATCTTATACTACATTACATTATAATTATTATATTATACTATATCTACATTATAAAATAATATAATATATCATATTATAGTATTATAAAATAATACATTACATTACAATTATTATAATATAATACAATATATTGAAATATTACAATGTAATATAACATATTATATTATTACCATATTATATCATAATGCAATACAAAATTACATTATACTATCCAGTCTTGGTGTGAAAAATGAATCTTTGATGCTTCAACTCATGTACTGTATATACTCGAGTATAATATGACCCAAATATAAGCCTAGGCACCCTAATTTTACCACAAAAAATGGCAAAAATTATTGACTCGAGTATAAGATGAGGGTGGGAAACGTAGCAGCTACATTTATTCTCAAATTTACCAGTATCTGCTGCATTTCCCACCCTCAGCTTATACTCAAGTCAATATGTTTTCCCAGTTTGACTTATATCCAGGTTGGCTTATACTCAAGTGTTAATAGAAATGGCAATTTGGATACAACGCCATAGCCTGTGTTTTTTATTGTAACTGGCTTTTTCTGATTCCAGCTATTATGCAAAGCTACGTCAGCAAGAGATTGAGCGCGAGAGGGAACTGGCCGAGAAGTATAGGGACCGTGCCAAGGAGAGAAGGGATGGTGTCAACAAGGACTACGAGGAAACAGAGCTGATCAGCACAACTGCCAACTACAGGGCAGTGGGACCCACTGCAGAGGCGTGAGTACTGTCATGAGAGCAGCTTTTTTTGGGTTTATATTGTAGTGGGGCTTTGATTTCATTGTTGCTTTTTTGTTGTTTTAGAGATAAGTCAGCGGCAGAAAAGAGGCGGCAGTTGATTCAGGAGTCCAAGTTCTTGGGTGGTGACATGGAGCACACTCACTTGGTGAAGGGTTTGGATTTTGCTTTGCTACAAAAGGTAAGCCAGATAATGCAATATCACTAAAGTATTTCATCTTCACTATCTGTATGGACTCACATCTAACAGGCAAAACAAAAAAAATTATTTAATCAAGAAAGATAACAAATTCTGTGCTTAATTCACTTTGTCTGGAATTTAGATTAATTCTGTATTGTGCCGTCTACTTTAAGAATATAAAATTCTTGTATATGTGTTCCTGAGAATGGTTTTTTGCATTCTTTAATACTGTGCATTGCACTATATAACAAAATTTGGGGAGAAATCTATTTGAAAGTGTTATTGTTTAATTCTGCTGTACTTACTTTGAAAATAGTTGGGTTTTTAAAAATATATTTTTTATTGCCGACACAAGTATAATAACATCACAATCCATCATCATTGCTAAGTATTGAAAAACATAATGAATACATATCACACATTGTTTTCATATCAAACCCACCTTTTCCTCGCCCTTGTGTCTAACGATTTTACACCCCTCACCTCCTCCCCCGACCCTCTGGGAACAGTACATATCTTAATTCAAATATTAATTTAATTGAACAATTGTGAAAAGAGAATGGTTTAGCTTTTTATGTCTGTCTTTACCTTCGACTTTTTCTATCAGTCTTTCCCATTTCTGAACCCAGGTCTTCTTAAGTCGGCATGTTGTGTATTTGGCTCTTTTGTAGTAGATATAATTCTGAAGCATATAATCTGCTAAATAATCGTACCATTTCTAACCTCCAACTTTCCATGGTCTTTCCACCCCAAGGCTACAGTTGCTTGGGCGGCTGCTATCATGTATTTTATAATTTCCCTCCAGGCATTGATATTTTCTTTTTTGTCTAATTTCTGTGTGAAAAATTCTTTTTTCTTCAAAGCCAATTTATACCCTATTGATTCTTACATTTCCTTCTTTACCTTATTGTAAAAATCTTGTACTTTGTCACATTCCCACCACATGTGGAGCCAATTTTCCTACATCTGTGCCAACAGAGTTTTGTTGTAGTTTTTGTTATGTGGGCTATTTTAATTGGGGTTCTATACCATTTCGTCAGTATTTTCCTTTGTGTTTCTCTAATCTTTATATGCTTAATATATTTGATTGAATCGATCCAATGTTCAATGTCTGAAACATAATTATTTAGGTCCTCTTTCCATATTTCTATTAAAGCTTGTTTAGAATTGTATTGTATTCCAATTAATTTCTTGTAAATAAACCCCATCAGGCCTTTCTCCTTTTCTAATTTACATTTTAAAATTTGGTCTAGGTCTGTTTCGGGGCCTTCTTTTTTAATGATCCTTTGTTTCAATCCATTCCGAAGAAGTGAGTTGCCTTGACCACATTTGTCTCCCAATTAATTAATTAATTAATTGTCCCATCTGGGTTCAAGAGGTCTTTTATCAAATTCATTCCATTCTGTTTCAAGTTTGTTATAACTTTGCCAAATATCTGTTCTTTTTTATTATCAAGAAACCCTACTGGGAGTATATTTACATTGTTTATTTGGAATTTACTTTGCCATTTTTTCTAGTATTCCAGGGATGAAATCATTGGTCCCCCTTTGATTTCTGTTAAAGTTTTTTTTGTCAATCCACCCTTTTAAACACGAACAGTGGTCCCATCTATTGTTTTTTCAATTCTGGCCCATCTTCTTGAATTGTCAAAATCTAATTCTATCAATCTTGTTAACTGACAGGCATCATAATAATTTTGTAAATTAGGTGCGCCCCATCCTCCATTCTCCTCTGGGGAGTAAAATATTGATTTGGAAATTTTATTTTTATTTGTTCCTTCTATCCAAGTTTTTATTGAAGTATCCCATTTTAAAATAATTTTGCTGGGAACACTATATGGGAGCGCTTGAAACATGTTGATTAATGAAGGCTTTCAGTCCTTGATATCAGAAACAGGGAGTCGGGAATATGCCTGGCTGATTTATGCCTGTCTCGCTCTAAGTGCAGGGTAGAAACTTTCCCAGTCTCCTACACTGAGCTTCCGAAGGGTTCACAGATATTTCTCAGCCAGCTATAAGGTAAATTTATGGGGTCAAATAATTATTTTCGGCGGAGAGACGAGCTTTGTTTCTAACTCCATTGGCTTCCCATGCTCCTCCCCACTTTGAAAGTAGTTGTTATGCCCCAGAAACTTCGTTTTTGTGGCTGCCAAAACAATGTTGAATTGGTTGAGACTCGAAAAACTATAGCCAGATGTGTTGCAGGATGTCCCGCAGAAACAAAAATTGTGCTACATAGTGTTATCTGCTAAAGACCCAGTTATAAAGATTTTATGGTTGTATATCTGAGTGTAGATGCAGTGCTTTGTAAGAGTTTCCTTGAGGATCACTCTGCCAATTCGGCTGCTGATCATATTTTTTAAACTGGATTGGAGCAGGATGGAGAAAACCTGTTTTGGGGAGCTTCCATCTTGTTCACAGAGGACAGTTTTATAGTATGGCTTGTCTTTGTGTTTCTTCTTTAGTTTAGAATCTTAGCAAATTATTTTTGGATTTTTGTTTGTTTAAAATATCTTTCAAATATATGCAAAATACGCTACCTAAATCTTTTTTAAAAGTCAGGAATGTGGCAGGGTTTATATTTCTCTTTATTCATATTCCTAAAGTTGCCTTTCTGATTTGGTGGGATACGTTGCTCAAAATGTCTTCAAGAGGCCTTATGAAGAAATTTTCATTTCTTAGGTCCGTGCTGAGATTGCCAGCAAAGAAAAAGAAGAGGAAGAGCTGATGGAAAAGCCCCAGAAAGAAACTAAGTATGCTTCTTTCATAGTAGAATTCTGGTCTGATAAGTGTTTTGATGAAAGGAAGGAAAAGTCACAGAAATATATTTTGTATTATGTTTATTCTTTTTTTCATTAAAGAAAAGATGAAGATCCAGAAAACAAAATTGAATTCAAGACCCGTTTAGGTAAGAGTGTTCAGATGCTTGCTAATATGTGCTGCGAATTGTGTTCTAGGTTGTGGTATTGTTCTAGATCAGTGGTTCCCAAACTTTTTTGGCCTACCGCCCCCTTTCCAGAAATTTTTTTTACTCAAAGCCCCCCTAGAAATTAATCTTTTAAACTTTTAATAGCAATTAAACAGAAATATATATGTATTGATATTTCTACCTTTTTCGTAAAATATAGTAAGATGATACCAATGTTACATACTTCTGGAAAATGGGAAGAGGGAGATGATGTGCCCATTGGGTTCTCCATTATTGCTCCTGGCGCAGAAGAAGTGGGCTTTGTGCGGGAGGGGGAACCCTTCACCCCAACTCAGCCACCTTCATTCACCAAAAAAAGTTAAAACATTCAAAATCATCTTAATGAGAAGGATGAACCTGACATGTTGCTACCAGTCTAGTAATCCTCGGCTCTATTTTCATCAGCAGTAATTTCAAATCACCGCGATTGACTATTTACAATCAGTTTCTTTTTTTGTTAATAATTGGTTACTGCACTGAATGCACATTCCACTAAATATTATGAAGGAAATGCAGTGCGCGATTGCACATACCTCAATGGAAATGAGGGTGTATGCAGGAATGTGACCGTCTTCTTATAGCATGTATAAGTGACATAGCAGTTGCTAAACATTAATTAAGGAATTGCATTACTTGTTGTGATCAGCACTTTTATACCAGGAAAAAACTTAATTTGCAAAACAACAATTTCAATGTGAACATTGAACCAAACTTTGCATAGAGAACTCCCATGGCCAACAGAAAATACTGGAGAGGTTTGACATATATTTATTTATTTATTTATTTATTTATTTATTGCGATTTCTGCGCCGCCGACTCCCAGGGGCTCGCGGCGGCTCACATGCTACTGGCTCAGCGCCAGAGGAACAGCACAAAACATAGAGCACAAGTAATACAATTTAAAAGCAAGTAATACAATTAAAACGCTAAAACAGGTTAAAAGTGGCAGATTAAAACAGCAGCGGTGCAGGGGCCTACTCCCCAAAGGCCTGCCTAAACAGATAAGTTTTGCAGGCCCGTCTGAAGGGGAGTAAGTCCCTCAGGGCTCTGGCCTCAGCCGGGAGGGCGTTCCATAGCGTAGGAGCTATCACTGAGAACGCCCTCCGCGAGTAGATGTTAAACGGGCTAATTTAGCAGATGGAACTGCCAACAAGTTGGCCTCTTCAGACCGCAGTGATCTCGATGGGCAATATAGGGCGAGACGGTCCCTCAGATACGCTGGCCCCAGGCCGTGGATGGCCTTAAAGGTAAGAACCAGCACTTTGAAGGCGACCCGGTGCTCAATAGGCAGCCAGTGCAGATCCCGCAAGATTGAGTTATTCGGCAACCTGCTGGAGCCCCAGACAGGAGCCGGGCGGCGGTATTCTGCACCAGCTTGAGCTTCGGATCGACGACATAGGCAGGCCAACGAGCGCGTTACAGTAGTCCAGCCTCGAGATGACCGTGGCTTGGATCACCGTGGCCAGGTCATTCCGGGAGAGATAGGGGCCAACCTCCTCGCCTGGCGGAGGTGGAAAAAGGCAGCCTTGCTGGCCATGGAGACCTGGGCCTCCATGGTCAGCTGGGAGTCCAGATGGACGCCAAGGCTTTTCACTGACGGCGCTGGTTGTAGTGCCGCACCGTCCAGGGTCGGAAGCCGGGCACCCATCCCGCCCGGGTGGCCCAGCCACAAGATTTCCGTCTTCGCCGGATTCACCCTCAACCTACTGGCTCGCAGCCATCCAGTCACGGCCTCAAGGCAATGTTGGAATTTATCGGGGACGGACTCCGGCCTGCCCCCATCCTCAGAATGAGCTGAGTGTCATCGGCATATTGGTGACAGGTCAGCCCATAACTCCGCACCAGCTGTGCAAGCGGCTGCATGTAGATGTTAAATAACAGAGGGGAGAGGATGGCCCCCTGAGGGACCCCGCAAATAAGTGGGGAGCCCTCGGAGACCACCCACCCTCCTCACACGCTGAGACCGCTGGCGGAGAAAGGAGGCCAGCCATTTAAGGGCTGTCCCCTCACTCCAGCCATGGCCAGGCGGTGGATCAAAAGATTGTGGTCGACCGTGTCAAACGCTGCCGTGAGGTCCAATAACACGAGCAGCGCAGACCCGCCTTGGTCGAGCTGGCAGCGGAGTTGATCTGTGATGGAGACCAGGACCGTCTCCGTCCCATGCCCCGAACGGAAGCCGGACTGGAAGGGGTCAAGCCATGTTGCATCATCCAAGAAGGACTGCAACTGCTCCATTACTGCCCTCTCAACCACCTTGCCCAGGTACGAAAGATTCGACACCGGGCGGTAGTTGGAGGGAACCGCAGGGTCCAATGATGGTTTCTTCAGTAATGGAGCCACCACCGCCTCTTTCAAGCACTCTGGAAAACCCCTTGCTCAAGGGAGCTATTAATGATCTTCAACAGGGGCCCACGAAGCCCCTCCAGGCAAGATCTAACAAGCCAGGAGGGGCACGGGTCGAGGGAGCAGGTGGTAGGGCGAGCTGCAGTCACTATCTTGTCAACAGCATCTGCGTCCAGTGGCCGAAACCGGTCGAGGGTGGGCCCGGCGGAGGGCCACGGAGTCTCGAGCTTACATGCCAAGTGTGAGAGCCAGGCAACCAAACACTGATGCAGGGAGCCTGATTGCTGGTTTGCGCTACCTCGCCAGGTGATAGGCTCCCTACCAGGGCCCAGGCCTGCCTAGGAGCCAGGGTCACGTGGCTCTTGCAGCCAGCTGTGCTCAAAGCCTGGGTTGCCAGAGGGCGTGTGGCGAGGAATTTGTGACGAAGCTTTGTGACGAAGCGACGAAATCTGCCTATAAGTTATTTAAGGAGACTTATGAGGATGCCATCAAGGGGGCCAAAAAAGTATATTATACATCCTTGATAAGAGTCTGCCAGCTCATGCCCGGCTAAATTGTTTAGTGTAATGCGGTCCTTGACGACGGTCCCTACTGTCCCAAATGGTAAGGAATTGGCACCGTCAGCTGAGGCCTTTCAGAGCTTTTTTGCAGACAAGATCTCGTCGCTCCGCCGTGACCTCATTGCTACAGTTGATACAGTTAGCGAACTTGAGACTCCGTGGCCACTTGATGGGCCCATCCTCGACCGGTTCCATCTTCTGGACGTAGAGGCTGTTGATAGGATCATGACTGCAGCAAGACCAACCACGTGCTCCCTCGACCTGTGCCCCTCTGTTGAATATAGTAAACCGCTCCCTTGAGCAAGGAGTGTTTCCAGAGGTATTGAAAGAGGCGATGGTGAGTCCGCTACTGAAGAAACCAGATTTAGATCGTTCGGTTCCCTCCAGTTTCCGCCCAGTGTTGAACTTACAGTTCCTGGGAAAGGTGATGGAGAGGGCAGTAGCGGACCAGCTGCAGCAGTTCCTAAATGACCAGTCCGGCTTCCGTATTGGGCATGGGACAGAGACTGTGCTGGTCGCCATCACAGACCAGCTTCACTGCCAATTGGACCAAGGAGGATCAGCGCTGCTCATGTTATTGGACCTCACGGCAGCTTTTGGTACGGTAGACCACGCGTTGTTAACTCACCGCTTAGCCGTGGCAGGGGTTAGGGGGACTGCTCTTAAATGGGTGTCTTCCTTTCTCCTTAATCAGGGACAGCGAGTGGAAGGGGGAGGTATGGTTTCCGAGAGCTTTCCCCTAAATTGTGGGGTTCCTCAAGGAGCCATTCTCTCCCCTTTATTATTTAACATCTACTTGTGACCACTTGCCAAATTGGTGCGAAGTTTTGGTCTGGAGTGTCATCAGTACGCTGATGACACCCAGCTTGTGCTGAGGATGGACGGCCGCCGGACTCTGTACCTGATTGTTTCCAACTTTGCCTTGAAGCTGTGACTGGTTGGCTATGAGCCAGTCGGTTGAGGGTGAACCCATCGAAGACTGAGATCCTTTGGCTGGGTCGCCCAGGTTTGGGGGGTTGGCTGCCTATGCTGGATGGCGAGACACTACGTCCGTCGCCCTTGGTTAAGAGCTTGGGGGTCCAATTAGATCCGCTACTGTCGATAGCGGCCCAGGTCTCCAGTGTCAGTAGATCTGCCTTTTTTCACCTACGGCAGGCTAGGCGGCTGGCCCCTTATCTCACTGAACGCGACCTAGCCACGGTAATCCAGGCAATGGTCATCTCGAGGCTAGACTACTGTAACGCCCTTTACATTGGTCTTCCTTTGTCGGTTATCCGGAGGTTTAAGTTGGTGCAGAACGCTGCTGCGAGACTCTTGGCGGGAGTACCGGCCAGAGCTCATATCACTCCAATTCTGCAGCGACTGCACTGGCTGCCAATCGAGCACCGGATTATCTTCAAAGTGTTGGTCTTGACCTTTAAGGCCTTGTGTGGTCTGGGGCCAGTGTACTTGAGGGACCGTCTGTAAAGATGACCGCAGCCTCCATGCTTGCGTCACCTTCACTGGTTGCAAACAATCTCTGTACCTTCCAATACACTCTCTCACTGCCACCAATAAATTGTGAGGAGGCTTGTGTTTTTCAAGGATACTGAGACTTGTGTTAAACAGGCTTGAAAATGTTTATTTTCACAATAGCTTGGTGGTTACAGTATGTTCAGAGCTTATTTGGTTACTCATCCGAAGAGGCAAATCTTATGGTTACTTTAACTACTACAGGGTCCTGTGGTACCAGACTTTAACAACTCTTTCAGTTGTTTTCCACCAGTCTTTACCACAAGGAACACCTCTCTGTCCTTTCCAATAGGCCACAGACTAATTCTGCCTTCTCCAAAGGCTTCAGACAAACTCCTTAACTCTGCCCTTTTCAAAGGTACAGCCAAGCTGCTTCTCCAACAGCTAATGCTGGCCAACTCTCTGGCTAACAGCTACTGGCCAACTGACATTCTCCAACCGCTCTGACTAACTGTCAGAATTTTAAATTTTCACCTGCACAAGCCAGTATTAGGCTCACTCAAACATTCCGAGGGCTGTGCACTTCAATAATCCTGTTAGCCCTTAGCAGACTGCTTAGGATTTAACTATAGAATTCATTAATAAACACAAACTAATACAAATAAACACAAAACTCATAACACATACATTGACTTCACTACACCGTCTACACCCATATGTTCCCCAGAGATTGCTTCGATCAGAGGATCATAACCTCTTACAGATTCCATCTCTTCGAAATATCCATCTGTCTTCAACAAGACAAAGAGCATTCTCTGTGGCCGAACCGAGTTTGTGGAACTCCTTGCCACCTGAAGTTCGGGCAATTACCGACTTACTCGACTTTTGGAAAGCATG
The DNA here is from genome assembly GCA_030556195.1 of Anolis apletophallus. NCBI lineage: Eukaryota > Metazoa > Chordata > Lepidosauria > Squamata > Anolidae > Anolis > Anolis apletophallus. The sequence continues at coordinate 141,081,858 of JARBWK010000005.1, forward strand.
TAAAACAACCGTTTTCCGTCAGGCATTTAACCAATAATCACCTTGGTTGAGCTAATGCTACTAATCTGTCTTGAATTGTTATTGTGTACTTGGATTGTTTTAACTGTTATTGGTTGATATGCTGTAAACCGTCCTGAGCCATTTGGAAGGACGGTATACAAATCGAACCAATAAATAAATAAAAAATATATAATCAGAAGGTTAGAAATAAGCATTGTTTAGATACTTTGGCTTTTATTTTAATGTATTTTGAAGAAGGACTGACTCAAAGAATAACTGAAATGTCTTATTGTCAATTGGTGCTTCTGCTTGAATCTTCTTTCTTGTCAGGTCGTAATGTCTACCGGATGTTGTTCAAGAATAAAGCATATGAGCGGAATGAGCTCTTCCTGCCCGGGAGAATGGCTTATGTGGTGGACCTTGATGATGAGTACGCTGACACAGACATCCCCACAACCTTGATCAGAAGCAAAGCAGATTGCCCTACCATGGAGGTAACAGTCCAGACTGCTTTTGCTGAATTAGCAGTTTCCTCAATTTTAAGCGGGCAATAGGATTGCGATTCTTTCCATTGTTCTTTTTAGGCTCAGACCACACTGACTACAAATGACATTGTGATCAGCAAACTGACACAGATTCTTTCCTACTTGAGGCAAGGAACCCGAAACAAAAAGCTCAAGAAGAAAGACAAGGGTGAGCATGTGTTCAGAGTTGATATGGACATCGTTTTTTTCTCATAGCCCCATTTCATAACTAATTCTAATAAAAGGAAAAGTTCTATCTAATGTGGGGAAACTTTAAAAGATTGGTCACAAGAAGACATCTGGATGTGGGTTCTTGTGTCCTTTTTCTCTGCTGAATGATAGCTTCTAATAGAACAGACTACTTAGGATGGGATTTTAGGTCAAATGCTATTTAACTTGCTCTGTTTGCAGTTGCATGGTATCCAATTTTGCACACCATAGTTGATATTGAGAAATCTGCAGAAATTAGTGTTGCTTTATAGTGTTTCTGTATTGTCTAACTGGAACATAACAAATTTACAAAATAATCCTTCTGCAATTACTCCTTTTTTTAGGAAAACTGGATGAGAAAAAACCACCAGAGGCAGATATGAAGTAAGAAAGCTATCCTCTTTGAGCACATCATTTTCTAACCATCTAAGTGCATTGTTTTCCTTATAACTGGGATTTCCCCCAAGATTCTGCCACCTTAATAGAGGGTTATCCTGCAATGGAAAGAAATGAGTTTAGAGTTGTGTGTCTTTCAGAGGATATAGATATCCTTATCCTTTTTACAGAGTTCAGGAGTCATTTTGTGTTCCATCTAGAATCAGTCACCTCAGTACTTGGTATGGAGATGGGATTGGTGGCGAAATAGCTTGATAAAAGAGTGATGTGTGTTGGTGTGCCTTTAAGGCCATTGCACCAGAAATTTACCACCACAGTCAAGAGGATTGCAGCTTGATTGAGTCTGAATTGATGATTTTATATGTGCGTGTGTTTTATTGTATTGTATTTTATATTGTGTTCATTTTTATGTTTGTTTTTGGGCACGTTGTGCCATGTGTAAGCCACCCTAAGTCCCTTCAGGGAGGTAGAGGGATATGATAAAGTTGTTGTTGTTGTTCTGCTACTTCTCCTGTAATTTGTATATATCCAATGACTGATTTTCAAACTTGATCTGTTTGGCAAAAAAGTATTTTTGAGGACATTGGAGATTACGTGCCGTCTGCAGCAAAGGTGCCTCGGGAAAAAGAGCGAGAGCGATACAGGGAACGGGACCGGGAGCGGGAAAGGGAGAGAGACCGGGAGCATGAGCGAGAGCGAGAACGAGACCGGGAGAGGGAACGGGAACGTGAAGAGGAGAAGAAGAGGCACAGCTACTTTGAGAAACCCAAAGCGGATGATGAGGTATGCAGAGAGGATCTTTGGCCTTGAAAGTGTGGTAAAGTCCTCATTGTTGCACAACTTCCAGGCATCAGGATATATCTTTGGGAGTGTGAAGAGTTGCCCTGGCCCCAACTATTTCATGCCCACTGATTTTCAGTCATACCTCCACAAATAATTAGGAGTGAAGTTGACCCTTTTTCTGTTTTCTGATTTGCAACAAAAGGAAGAAGAAATCTTCTTCTAATCAAACCGACTGAGAAAATACAACTATGGCCAGTTGAATCCCCTAAACCTTTTTAGAGCTGTAATAAGTTAAAAATAGATGTAATAGGTTAAGATTTCAGATAAATTCTTGTGAACCACGAGTTTTGCCACTATGTGTGGAAGAAGTTAAATTATCACTATGTAACAACATTTGTAAACATTTTGGATCCAGATCTGAAAGTGTTATTTCCTGTTTAATTGTGCAGTACTTACTTTAAAAATAATTGTTATACTCCAGAAATTTTGTTTATTTGGCTTTCAAAAACTATGTTGAATTGGTTGAGACTCTGTGAGGTCTTCATTGATAAACCAGCAGTATGTGCTGCAGGATGTCCCGCAAAACAAAGTTTTTTCAGTTTACTAAACTTTTTCCATGTTTTAATGATACGAGAACCAATTAGGAAATGACATTTATAACCCAGGAACAAAGTCGTATTACATAGTGTTTTCCTGCTCAAGCCTCCTGTATATATCAAACCCAACTCTCATCTGCCCTCAGGTGGCCAAACACTGTGCCCACAGTCTGTTAACTGCAGAACATTTCTAGCAGGAGATCCATCTTTGTTGCTCTGGGGTTAATGTGTGTTCCTCTTTCCTTTCTCCTTTTTTAGCCTATTGACATTGATAAAGGTAAGTTCCACTTGTAATTATATTGTCTAGAATTTAAAACAGTCATATTTGGTAATGATATTTTTTAATAGACTGAAGCTGAGCCATCAGTATTTCATAATTGACATACTAAGGTTTCTTTTCTTAGTACTAACTTGGCACTTCTAATTTTCATACCCATATATTGCAGTATTACCACATTTTTTATTATTTTGTTCCATTGATCAGGCATGGCAGGTTTCAGGAATCAGCTTTTTATTTATTTGGTAACAGCATCAGCATTTGCTTTTCACATGCTTGAAATCCAATAATAAAAATAACAATGTGAGCACAGAAATGTTTGAAAAATAAAATGTTATTGAACACAACTTGTTTCACCCAGAGCTTGGCATGACTAGTTGTTTTAATTAATTAGTAACAAATATGTTAGTAGGTCACAGTTCAACTCTTGAGTAACATTTAGAGCAGGGGTGTTCACACTTTTTCAGCATGCGAGCTACTCTTAAAGCAACCAAGTCCAAAAGATCTACCTGCCCCCGCCGCTGTGCGCTCCCGCACGCTCCCGCCGCTGCGCGCTCTTGCCACCACACGTGCTCCTCCTACTGTTTTCCGTCCGTGCAGCGCTTCTTCCGCCTGCGGGGCATTGCAGGAAGGAGATAGCACGAGGCGGGGCATCCAAGGGGAGCGCTCTGCCCTGCCTGTCTCGCCGACAACGGAGGCTGCACAGCTGCTTCTGGACGAGAGAGAGGCAGGGCGCTCCCTCCAGAGGCCCCGCCTCATGCTTCCTTCCTGCAATGCCCCACAGGCGAAAGAAGTACCGCAAGAGTGGAAGCCAGCAGCAGGAGCGCGCGTGCGCGCAGGGTGTGCGCGCGCATGGCAGGAGCACCCCATCCGGCTGGTGAGGCCCGAAGATCACCTGGAACAGGGCCGAAGATCTACCAGTCGCTCCCGAGCTACCTAATGAGCACCCCTGATTTAGAGTAACTGGCATTTAGTTGCTGATTTTTGTGATCCTGCAGAGTTAGTTTTAGTTTAAATTTAGAATAGTTTATCTGATGTTTTTATCTGTCTTATGCTTGTAATTGTGAGCCGCTCCGAGCCCTCGGGGAGTGGCGGCATACAAGAATAATAAATAAATAAATAAGCATTCTAGTTACGGGAGTGTTGCCTCACTGAAGATCGAGAAGGACTATTACATGATTCAAGTGCCGTCTTGTTGAAGTAGACAGGAGGATACTGTATTTTTGCCACAGACCGGTATAAAATTAAATTAATACAACAGATTTCCAAGCACCTGTTCTAGTCTTCTTTGAACATTGCAATAGGGAGTGGAATTGTGTTTACATAAGAATAATGAAGAATTTATTTGTGCACCTTCCTTGTTTCCAGGACCTGGCTCAGCCAAAGAGTTGATTAAATCAATCAATGAGAAGTTTGCTGGTGCAGGTGGCTGGGAAGGGCCGGAATCATATCCTTTATACGTATGCATTGTACAAACTTGTGTACTTGTTTTGGGTGCAAACAGCTTATGTAGTCTGTTCGGGGAAGCTCTAGTTCTCTTCAGAAGGAAAGTGTTCTCCCATCTAGTTTCAGGCCTTCATATGAAGAGGATACTTATTTTAAATGCTGAGGAATGTCCAAAAGACCACAATCTGTACATTGAGCTGAAACACATTTTGTACTTGAGTGATATACCCAACTGGAGGGAGGGCTTCATTTCCCCCATTCAATTTATGAACCATTAACTAGTTAATAATGGTTTGTTAGACATCATTGGCTGAAGTTAACACAGCGTCGCCACGGCGGTCCACACTCTGGTTACATCCCGAATAGATTACTGCAATGCACTCTACATGGGACTGCCTTTGAAGACTTTTCAGAAACTTCAACTAGTCCAACAGGTGGCAGCCAGGTTACTAACTGGAGCGACATACAGGGAGCATACCACTCCTCTGTTGTGTCAGCTCCATTGGCTGCCTATCCAATTCCGAGCACAATTCAAAGCCCTTTATGGTTCTGGGCCAGCTTACTTGTCCGAACGTATCTCCCCTTATGTCCCACCTCAAAATTTACGATCCTCCGGGGAGGCCCTGCTCTTGGTCCCACCTTCGTCACAAATACGTTTGGTGGGGACGAGGAACAGGGCATTCTCAGTGGTGGCCCCTCGCCTGTGGAACTTGCTCCCTAGCAAAATAAGGTCAACATCCTAATCTATTTTATTGTACTTATGATGTTTGATGTTTTATTTACTGTATATACGGCATCGAATTGTTGCTTTTTTGTTAGCCGCCCTGAGTCCCCCTTCGGGAGTAGAGAAGGGCGGGTTATAAATAATTGAAATAAATAATATTCCTCTATCACTATGTATAAATTATAGCTGTTCGTTTATTATACAGTCATTCAGGTCAAGTTGGTTCAGTTCCTGGTGATGTATCTTTTTCCTCAACATATAGCACATTAAAGAAAACTGAAGACAAAAAGCAACTTGGTGACTTCTTTGGGATGTCAAACAGCTATGCTGAATGCTACCCTGCAACGTAAGTAACCTGTATTCCTCAAAATTGGTATCTTGAGTCGGTGTGTTAGGAATCATTCAGAACTTAATGATGGTTTGCTTTATCCTGGTTTTTAGTGATATGTTTTACTGGTGTGTGGTGTGTGGGCTGGTGTGTGGAAACAGTTAATAACTGCTGTCACTCTGCATACCATATTTTTTAGAGTCTAATGAGCCATAAAATCTAATGTGCACCTCATATTTCAAAATCCTGAAACTAAAGTATTTGCTGGCAAATGTAATATGCAAGCCCGTCACGCTTGTATCCGTTACCTATGGTGTTGCGCCCACACACCAGGTTTTTAACATTGTTGTGTCATAATGTATTTTATTCGCCGTGTTTTAATTGTTTAATATGTTGTTTTACTCTGTTTTATCCGGCGCTTGTGAGCCGCCCCGAGCCTCCCGGGAGTGGCGGCATAGAAGCCCAACAATAAAGAAAGAAAGAAAGAAATGGCAAAAAGTGAACTCTTTGTAATTTGACCAAAAAATGTGCATTAGCATTGCCGTGTGCTTAGAATTCCTTCTTTAAAAACAAAAGAACACCAAAGCTTCCAGCAATGGAAAGGAAAATCAGATAAATAGGTAACCCCCTCAATGCACCTCTAGTGTTTATCTCACCTTAATTCCTTAGGGTATATCCACATGGCAGAATTAATGCAGTTTTACAGCACTTGAACTGTCCTGGCTCAATGATATGGTATCATGGGGGCAGTAGTTTGATAAAGTCTTCAGCCTTTGCTGCCAAAGAATGCTGATGCCTCACCAAAGTACAAATCCCAGGATTCCATAATATCAAGCCATGGCTGCCTTGAGTCCCCATGGGGAGAATGATGGGATGATAATAATAGTAATAACAACAATAATAATGGCAATTAAATGTGGCACCAAAATGTATTAATTCAGCAGTGTAGATGTACCCTAGGAGAGTTGGGCTGGGCCCCAAGACTTTAGCCCCCAAATCTACAATAGCTGCTCCGTGTAAACAGCTTCCTTTTTTGGCCCAGTTCTTAAGCTCATTGTAATACATCAGTGGTTCTCAAACTGGGCGGTACCGCCCCCTGGTGGGTGGTGGGGCGGTCCAAAGGGGCGCTGGGTGGCTCCAGGTTCATCCTTCTCATTGAGATTACTTCAATGTTTTCGCTTTTTTGGTGAATGAAGGTGGCTGTGTTGGGGTGAAGGGTCCCCCCTCCCACACAAAGCCCACTTCTTCTGCGCCAGGAGCAATAATGGAGAACCCAATGGGCATATCATCTCCCCCTTCCCATTTTCCAGAAGTATGCAACGTTGGTATTACCTTTCTATTCTAAGTTCAATAAACAGTTTCATAATTTCGAACTTCAATGTTTCTAATTTACACCTTTCTTTATTATATTTTACAAAAAAGGTAAAAACATTAATACATATATATTTCTGTTTACTATTAAAATTTTAAATAATTTCTAGGGGGACGGTGAGTAAATTTTTTTTCTGGAAAGGGAGCGGTAGGCCAAAAAAGTTTGAGAACCACTGTAATACATGAAACTAATGGGCACCCTAATTTTGGTGATGTAATTTCACCAAAAAGGTACACATTAGGCTCAAGGAAATACAGGTCCTTCTCAAAAAAATAGCATATAGTGCTAAAGTTCATTATTTTCCATAATGTAATGATAAAAATTAAACTTTCATATATTTTCGATTCATTGCACACCAACTGAAATATTTCAGGTCTTTTTTGTTTTAATACTGATGATTTTGGCATACATATCTCAAAAAAAATTAGCATATTCCATCTGACCAAATATGCTAATTTTTTTGAGACAGTGTTTTTGGGTTTTCAGGAGCTGTATGCCAAAATCAAAATCAAAACAAAAAAAGACCTGAAATATTTCAGTTGGTGTGCAATATATGAAAGTTTAATTTGTATCATTACATTATGGAAAACAATGAACTTTAGCACTATATGCTAATTTTTTGAGAAGGACCTGTATAGTATTTGCCTCATTGTGCAGAACAAATGTAGACATCATATCATTGGATTTACAACACTGATTCTTTGTTAGTTTGCTTTCATTCATTGTGTCAGATTTACCTTTATCCAACCTACTGACCTTGAAATATTCCATAGTGGTCTAAAAATTAAATACTGGAAAATGTATTTAGAAGTTCAGCTGAAATTCCCAAGTTTTTTCTTTGCTGCATTTTTATGAACAGTTATGTTTTCTTGTTACTACTCTTAATAACAAATGACTTTATCTTATTTGTGATTATATAAAGCTGCTATATTGATGGCAGTCTGTATTCCCATGCCTCCAGAATTGTGAATAGAAGAATGAGAGCTATCAAGTATTTGTTTTCTTTCTAGAATGGATGACATGGCTGTGGATAGTGATGAAGAAGTAGATTACAGCAAAATGGATCAGGTATAATTTCAATTGTTTACAGCGTCAACATATGCATTTCTACCATAGGAAAAAGCATGATGCCTAAAGTCTCTCAGAATATAGATTCTTTACCATCTCAGATTGGATGTTGCTCCCATTTTAAATTTGACCTGATTTGTATCAGAGTGGAATGACAAAATGGTGATGAGCCTCACCTTAGGTTGCATGTATGGAACTGACTTTTTAAAAAGCTGTCCCACTTGAAGGGAAATTAAAAATAAACTTTATATAAAAAATAAAATTATAGAGCAGGCCTTACCTAGAATCTTACCTAAGAATCATTTCTAGCATATCAGTATAGTTATAGTTTTTATTGTTTGAAGATATTTTGGGAGGAGTGTTTATTCCATCTGTTTAGAGATTTTATGGTAAACATTTAAACACAGTAGTTCATATCTGTATAGTTCATATGTGTATAGTTCAGTTCATTTCAATGCCTGGGTCAACCAAGCTTTTCCTTGTTCTTTTTCTCTTCAAGGGAAACAAAAAAGGACCCCTTGGCCGTTGGGACTTTGACACACAGGAGGAATACAGCGAGTACATGAATAACAAAGAGGCTCTGCCCAAGTGAGTTTGTAGCTTGTCCTGAGAAAATGCAAACAGGACTATGGTGTGCTAAACATTATGATCCTTTATGGTCGGGAGCCCTCTCATGTGATTTGCCTTCTGCTAGAGCTGAGTGCATAGATTCAGAACTGTGAGAGAACTGTTTGTACTTAGCTCCTGTGAAGGTACAATTCCCTCATCAATATTTCTGTTTGTGCCTGTTTTCCTAGAGCGGCATTCCAGTATGGAATCAAGATGTCTGAAGGCCGTAAGACACGCCGTTTTAAGGAGACCAATGACAAGGCTGAGTTGGATCGCCAGTGGAAGAAAATCAGTGCAGTGAGTTTCTCAGGGAAAGCCAAATTCCTTTATTTATTTATTTATTTATTTATTTATATTCCGCTCTTCTCACTCCGAAGGGGACTCAGAACGGATTACAGAACACATACTTGCAGACAATCCCTGCAGTTCAACATATGACATGTAAACATGTGACATTTATCACAGTACAGTACATACATTTTTACATTTATACATATATGGACACACAGAGGCAAACCTTCTGGCTACCAGGGGGAGCTGACACACTCCTCATCTCTCTCAGCATTTCCTTCCAGCGTCCCTTTGTTGTTTCTTCCGCATTCCTCAGCGATTTTTTTATGGCCTCATAAATCAGTCAAAGTTTTGCCTCCCTACTTTTAATGTGGTACCTTTATCTCCTACGTGACAAATGTAACTGTCTTTCGGGCTGCAAAGGTTGGCAACAGGCTACACTTAAGGTTGAGAACCCAGCTCGACCCGGGTAGGCCTCGAACTCATGACCTACAGGTCAGAGAGATCTTATGAAGCTGACACTTAGCCAGCTGCGCCACATTCCCATTATAACCCCCTTATCCTCACAGAAGCAAATAAAACAGATAAAACACATTAAAATACAATAAAACAGTTAAAAACACCCGAGTTAAACCCCCTTATCCTCTAAGGCAATGCTTCTCAACCTGTGGGACCCCAGATGTTTTGGCCTTCAACTCCAAGAAACCCTAACAGCCAGTAAACTGGCTGGGATTTCTGGAAATTGTAGGCCAAAACACCTGGGACCCACAGGTTGAAGACCACTGCCTAAGGATTGCTGTTTTCTTTGGAGCTTTCCACAGATGTTTTCTAGGAAAGGAAGCCTCTGGCTAGCTGGCTTCTTCTATTCGCACAGACATAGCCCAGTTATTAAACCCTTCTGTACAACCCTCCAGGTCTCTGAATCAGCCTTGGCTATTCTTAGATGGACCCACCTTCCAGTCAGGAATCTAATTCTGCAAAAGCCAAGAAAGAATTTCCATTTTCCATCTCTAATTGGTTGAATGCTGATCAAGTCTACCAGAAAACCATTTAATCTATTCATCCTTTGTGCGTGCTCCTTTGTTGAAGATAAATGTGATCCTAACACAGGAAATGTGTATTGTTTTATCTGCAATGTAGTAATTGTACTTTCTCTACAGATAATTGAAAAAAGAAAGAAGATGGAGGCTGATGGGTTAGTAGAATTGCTTTTACTTGAGTTGTTATTTGAAAGGCACCCTTGAGTTTACAGTGTACGCATTATTGTATGTCTTAAAAAGATTGCAGCTACTCATTTTTGTGATGGGGGAGGTGAGTTCAAGTGTTGGTTGAAGAATAGTGTCATCTTATATTTAAAGCTTTTTTACTGTCAATTAAGCAGTTTGTCAAGTGGCAGCTGAAAACCTTGCATTTATAAATATGTAGTTGACAGTATAGTTACAAATAGTTGACGTTATATTAGGATCTCTCATTAGGATGCTGATAAAGCTAAAGTAGGAATTATTTTGATTCCATTAGCTTTTAACATTCAAAACAGAGTTTATAGGTGCATGCTTTAGCCCAGTGCTGTCCAACTTCTGGCGGGTCCAGGGCCGGATAAGAGGTCACTGATGACCTGCGGGGCCGCTCGGCCCCGCCCCCAGGCCCCGCCCCCAGGCCAGGCCCCGCCCCTCCTAAAGCCGCCGAAAAGGGTAGGCGGCGCCAAGAGCAGCGCGTCACAGGCCTGGCGTGACGCGCTGCTGCTCTGGCACCGCCTACTCCTCCTTTTCGCCGCCCCCCCCTTCCTAGACCGGGAGCCGCCGAAAAGGGCAGAAGGCGGCGCCAACGGCAGCGCGTCACAGGCCTGGCGTGATGCGCTGCCCCTTGGCACCGCCTACTCCTCCTTTTGGCGCCCCTTCCTAGGCCGGGAGCCGCCGGAGGAGGAGGGCGGTGCCAAGAGCAGCGCGTCACGCCAGGCCTGTGACGCGCTGCTCTTGGCGCCGCCTTCTGCCCTTTTCGGCGGCTCCCCGCGCCTAGGTAGGGAGGGGCCAAAAGGAGGAGCTAGCTCTCTTCCTCCTCTCTGCCCCGCCTCCCGGCCGCCATTTTTTTAAAAAAATCGATTTTTTTAAAATTTAAAAATGGCGGCTGAGGGCATAGGTGGGGCCGTGTCCAACAGGCTACGGGGGCCGGATCCGGCCCCGGGGCGCTCAGTTGGACAGCCCTGCTTTAGCCCAAACTCCTTGTTCTTCATTTGCTGGCTATAAGCTTTATGCTGGCAATATCTTGGTCGGGGCTGAATCTCTGACTTCCATTTAACTTCTTCAAGCATTGGTGTGACAGTCCGGTGTAGAGACCGTGGCTTACATCACATCCTTTAATTCTAAAACTGTGCTTGGCTCTGGATTCCAGTATAAACACTCTCTTCTCAGATGGTTAGTCAAAATAAGATATTTGTGTTTTGGTGTCCAAGAGAAATCTTGCTGCTTTAAATTGCTCAAGTCTCACATGAAGTCAGTTTCATTGCCCCTGGGGACCTTTTGTCTGAGTAGAGAATGCTATCTAAGCCTGACAGAAAGCTATTTGGTTTATTATGCAGTTTGCATGTTCCTTTGTTGAAAGAACACTCGAAGCTACCATCTCTGAGATTGAAATTCCCATATTTTCTTCTCTTGGCTTCCTTATAGGTCTATGAAAACTTGATGCTATCTATCTATTAATCTATCTATCTCAAGCACACATTCTGTGTTGTGGCATTAGCAAATACATTTAAGAAATGCCATAGTGATGATTGCTGAATGTGGCTCAAAGAGAGTTAAAAACTCTTGTTTGTCTTAGTGGCTTTGAAGAGGTCTTAGCATGCTTAGTGATCCTGTGTTTTCTGTTCCCTAGTGTGCTGTTCCATATCTTGCAACTCATACATTTATCTAATTTCAGGGTTGAGGTAAAAAGACCAAAGTATTGAACCTTCTATGAGTGCTTTGTCCCTTTGGCTACATTCCTGCTCAACTACTCTGAAGAAAAGGCTTTGATGGAGGATCGATCGCTGTAACACATTTTCCTGCCATGGATCAAAATCCACATGCTTTCTGAGCTGAGAATACAACAGGACCTTGTGTGTGCAAATAGAAAGGAGGGTTCTTGGTTCTTCCAAAGAGCCTTAGTGGCTCTCTTCCTTATTGCTTGCAGCTGTGGTCCTTCCATAGGAACCTACAGTTTAGATTTTGCGACATGTAATACTTGTATGTGTAATAAAACCTGCACTAATATTTATCAGATTCTTTGTTCTGGCCTGTAGTAAAATTTAATACCACTTATACTACCATGTATGATGGAACAGAAGATAGAACTGTTTGTTTTTGCAAGGAAATTCTTTTTTTCTTTCTTCATTCTGTAGGAAGCATTATTTGAGCCAATAGCCAGATTTTTAGATTTATTTATTTATTTATTTATAAATTCGATTTGGTAGACCGCTCTCTCTGGAGCCCAGAGCGGTTTACAACATAAAATCAATAAAAACATCAATAAACAGATAAAAGACGTATACCCAAGAACCCCCCTCCCCACAAATGATCCCGGCAAGCAATAATACGCAGAAGCAATACATGGCAGGACGGTATGTTGGCAGCTGGCAAACTATAGGAGGCATCAGTTGGGACCAAATGCCTGCCTATATAACCAAGTCTTCACAGACTTGGAAGGCCAACAAACCCGTAGTGCTCGTATCTCCTCCGGCAGAGAATTCCAGAGGGTCGGAGCGGCCACTGTAAATGCTCTCTGCCGGGTGCTCGACAGCCTACAGATCTTAATACTAGGGACCTCCAGTAGATTAAGCCCCTCTGAGCGCAGTGATCTTCTGGGTTTATATGGGGTAAGACGCTCCCTCAGGTACACTGGCCCCAAACCATGTAAGGCCTTGAAAGTTAGAACTAACACCTTGAAGGAGACCCGGAATTCAATGGGAAGCCAGTGCAGTGCACGCAGGAGTGGGGTCACATGCGCAGATCTTGGGGCTCCCGACAGCAGGCGCGCTGCTGCGTTCTGCACCAGCTTAAGTTTCCGGATAGCCGACAAGGGTAGGCCAATGTACAGCGCATTACAGTAATCGAGCCTCGAGATGACCGTGGCTTGGATCACCGTGGCCAGGTCGCAGCGGGAGAGGTAAGGAGCCAGACGTTTCGCCTGCCGCAGATGGTAGAACGCTGTCTTGCAAGCGCAGGCAATCTGCACTTCCATCGACAGTTGGGTGTCTAGCTGGACCCCAAGGCTCTTAACTAGGGGCTGTGGGCGAAGTGCCACACCATCAAACGTCGGCAACTGGGTCTCTACCCCCGGGCGGCCCAGCCACAAGATCTCCGGCGGGTTCACCTTCAACTTACTGGCTCGCAGCCATCCAGTTACGGCTTCTAGGCAGAGATGGAAATTATCGGGTACAGATTCCACCCCAGGGTCCATCCTCAGAATGAGCTGGGTGTCATCAGCGTACTGATGGCACTCCAGCCCAAAACTCCGTACCAATTGGGCGAGTGGTGCATGTAGATGTTAAATAACAGCGGGAGAGAATGGCCCCTAAGGAACCCACAATGTAAGGGGAGCCCTCGGAGGCCACCCCTCCCCACTTCACTCGCTGCAGGCAGTTTTGGAGGAAGGAGGACAGCCAGTTGAGGGCTGTCCCCCTCACCCCCGCCACCGCCAGGCAGTGTGTCAAAAGTTGGTAATCAACAGTATCAAACGCTGCCCTGAGGTCCAATAACACGAGCAGCGCCGATCCGCCTTGATCCAAGTGGCATCGGAGTAGGTCTGTGATGGAGACCAGGACGGTCTCTGTCCCATGGCCTGAACGGAAGCCGGACTGGAAGGGGTCAAGCCAGGTTGCATCATCCAAGAATGTCTGCAGCTGGTCCATTGCTGCCCTCTCAATTACCTTGCCCAGGTACGGAAGATTGGACACTGGGCGGTAATTGGAGGGAGCCGCGGATCTAACCCGGGCTTCTTCAGCAATGGACTAACCACCGCCTCTTTTAACTCCTCTGGAAAAGCTCCTTGCTCAAGGGAGCGGCTGACTATATTCAACAGAGGGCCTCGTAACCCCTCCACGCAAGCTCGAATCAGCGTGGAGGGGCACGGGTCGAGGGAGCAGGTGGTTGGTCGAAGGGCTGCAACAATCTTGTCAACATCCTCTGCGTCCAGTGGCCGAGGGAAATATGTCTTGCAATTATCAGATCAACAAAATGCATACTAACAACAAAATGCCAAGATTTATACCTTTAACAGCAAACGCAGCTACAACTAAACTGCTACACAATAATATAATAAAACAAAACTTTGAAAAGTATGTGAGATCACTATTAAAGAGACAGAAATCTGATAGATCTCAATGGGGAACCAGAGGCTGGGGCCTCTAAAGTCACCTCAGGCCATGTATAACTAGTCTTGGATTCTTCAATTTTATGACATTATTAAGACCGCTTTTGCAGTGGTGTCATTCTGATCACACAAGGATATATGCAGGAAAATAATTGTTTTATTTATTTAAAGTCTTTATATTCTGCCCTTCTCACCCCACAGGGGACTCAGGGCAGATTACAATGTACATATACATGGCAAACATTCAATGCCATAGACCCACAACACATATAGAGACAGTCAGAGGCTATTTAACTTCTTTCTGGCCACCAGGGGAGCTGTCGCTTCACCGTCCATCTGCGACACTGATGAAGTACTTTCCGCATTCCCCGCATGCGTTTTGCTGGAGATTTTTTATAGCCTCGCAAATTTGTTAAGTTAGCCTCCCCACACATAGGTGGTACCTACATTTCCTACTTGACAGATGCAACTGTCTTTCGGGTAGCAAAGGTCAACAACAAGATACACAAAATTGGCTGGAAGCTCACTCCGACCCGGGTTGGCTTCAAACTCGTGACCTTTTGGTCAGTAGAGATCTTAATGCAGCTGACACCCAGTTGGCTGCTCCACAGTCCCGGTTCATCTAGGTATGGCTGTGGCCCACCTTACAAATTCTGATGTTTAGTCTGTTGTGCAGAGCTTTCCAAATGTTAGTGTGCCGACTGCAGTGTTTAGGTAACACTGAGACCTAGGTCTGTAGCAAAATCATCTCAAAGATTCCTATCCGATTTAAATCATCACTCTGATTATACAGTCACTGGTGAGTTCCTGTTGGTCCTCCTAAATCCCAATTCAGTGGGTCTACATCAAACTGTAGACACTGGGAAGATGAATAATTGAAACAAGTATCAATGCTGGGTGCATCAGAGAATAATAGAGTTGGAAGAGACTACATGGGCCATCTAGTTCAATGCCCTGCCATGCAGGAAAAGCACAAAGTACCCCTGACAGGTGGCCATCCAGCCTCTGATTAAAAGCCTCCATGGAAGGAGCTTTCACCACATTGCTGAACAGCTCTTATGTTAAGTTCTTCTTAATGTTCAGGTGGAATCTCTTCCTGTAATTTGAACCTATTGCTCTGAGCCCTCGTCTCCAGGGCAGCAGAAAACAAGCTTGCTCACTTCTCCTTATTTATTTATTTATTTATTTATTTATTATTGACATCCTTTCTCATTCACAAGAGCCAGAGGCATAAAACAAAGATTAAAAACATAAAACAATTGAACAATTAAAACAATAGCAGAACAATAGCAGAGCAGGCTAAAACAGCAAGCAGCAAACAGTTTCCTCAACCATCTCATTTTCATGGCAGGCAGGCTAAACATACCTGGCACTTTAAGTTGCTCTTCATAAGGACTCGTGGTTTCCAGACCTTGGATCATTTCAGTTGTCCTCTGGATATGTTCCAGCTTGATATCCCACTTGAACAGTGTGCAGTGTGATTTCAGGTGAGGTCACTTCCCCTCCACCTTTGCACCTACTTTTTTGTTTTCCCAGCATAGTGAGGCCTCTCACTATGAATTGTTGACATGTCATCTTGTGGTTCAGCAGCAGTATGTCCCTCCCCACACCAAAAGGTCCCAATACTTTCTATCTCAGTTGTGCCTTCAGTTTGTGATCAAATAGAAATACCAAAATGTTCTTTTATTGTCATAAAATACAGCTGGTTTTCCTGAATCAGTTGAATGTGTATATGTGACCTGTCAAGTTTACATTAATGCAACTGGCTTATACTTTTAACTTCTACTAATTGAAAATATTTTCCCCTCCCCAAAATTCCCAAAAAGTAAACCTTGAATCAGCCATTTTACATAAGTGGCACTACTCCACAACATACCCGTGGGTTTGGGGTCCAGGGCAGGCCCCGGAACAAAACCCCAGCAGATACTGTACTTGGGGCCAACAGTTGGCTTAGGGCAAATTTAATAGGTTACATTATCTTATAACCAAGGTGAAAAAAGAAAGTTGCAGTTAAATATTTTTTAAAAACACCAAAATGATGGCAACCAGACTGATTGATAACCGGCAAATAGAGGGAGAAAACGTGGAGGCAGTGACAGACTTTGTATTTCTAGGTGCAAAGATTACTGCAGGCGCAGACTGCAGCCAGGAAATCGGAAGGCGTTTCCTTCTTGGGAGGAGAGCAAGGACCAATCTCAATAAAATAGTGAAGAGTAGAGACTGGCAACAAATATTAGAGGCAAAGATGAAGTAATTTGGCCACATCATGAGAAGACAGGAAAGCTGAGAGAAGACAATGATGCTGGGGAAAATGGAAGGAAAAAGGAAGAGGGGCCGACCAAGGGCAAGATGGATGGATGGTATCCTTGAAGCGACTGGCTTGACCTTGAAGGAGCTGAGGGGTGGCCACGACTGACAGAGAGCTCTGGCCTGGGCTGGTCCATAAAGTTACAAAGGGTCGGAAGTGGCTGAATGAATTTAAAAAAACAACAAAAACATCTGCTAAGCCAAAGGGATGTTCTGGAAAAAAAAGTCATATCATTTTGAACCAGTTTCGGAATGAACTAGTTCCATGGAAGCATCGCAGCTGAAAGCAACAATAACATCCTTATCACTGCAGGTTGAACATCCTTTATTCAGCTCTCCAAAACCTGAAAACCAACCAAATGCCTTTGCATTTGGAAGGATGGTTTAATGTACGCAGAATTGTTAAGAATATTCAATAATATCACCTCCAGATTAGGCATATAAGAAATATAAATGAATTTAATAGTTGAACAAGGATCCCACCATCAAGATATCTAATGATGTATAGGCTACATTTGCAAAGACAGGGTGTTCCACAATCATAAATAATAAATGAATCCCAAACACATCTGCTACCAAGCATATCATATAAAGAATAATAATAATAAACTTTATTTATACCCTGCCACCATCTCCCCAAGGGGACTTGGGGCGGCTTACATGAGGGCAAGCCCAATCACATATAGTAACAACATTCTCTCGGCATTACTTCGTGAACGAAGATTCTTAGGAAGGACTCATCCCACGCTTTTTACAAGCGTGTTGATGACTAAAAAGGCCAATCTGAGATAGGCAAGTTTGGTTGCAGAAAGCACAGCAGAAAGTCTCCTTGGGTGATGTTGTTTCCAAGTTGCGGTTCTTTCTGCATTGTCCTTTCTCTTCAAGACACATTCGGCGTGTCTTCTCGAAAGAGGCCACAGCATTGTGGATAGTGCCTCTCCATGCCTCTTGATGTGCGGCCAGGGTGGACCATTTTTGGTGATCAATGTGGCCGAGCCTGAGATGTTGTTTCAGGGAGTCCTTACTCTTTTTTGGGGTGCCTCTCTTGCCCTGACCCGTGGCGAGTTCACCATAGAGGAGGAGGTGGTGGTCCTCCATCCTAGAGACGTGCCCTGCCCAGCGCAGCTGTGTTCTCAATAGCATGGACAAGTCAGAAACAGCAATGCCCTCTCAGAGTCCTTTCTAATAACTAATGGAGTGAAGCAAGGTTGTGTTCTTGCACCAACCCTATTTACAATCTTAATAACAGCATAGCAGCAAATAAAACAACAATGCAATCAATATACTTACACACAAGCAATAACAGTTTAAAACCATTTTGGGCGAGCCAATGTGAAATATTAAAATTTTAAAATAAATAGCACTGGATATGAACAGGTAGAATGCATGTAAACAGGAAGGTATAATGTGGGGCAAACGACCCAACAGGTAGTTAAAGTTATTGCTTTTATTGTGTTTATTTTTTGTTGTTGATATTTTGTGATGTATTATTCAGGCACGGCCCGATGTAAGCCGCTCCGAGTCCCCACTGGGGAGATGGATGTGGGTTAGAAATAAAGTATTATTATTATTATTTCTCATTACAGCTCACAAAGATTCCAGAGTAACCATTTTATGCTTCCTGCTTCAGGCAAAACATCTATATTCCAGGAAAGATCCAATAACTTGTGCTTTCTGGATAGTCACACCTACCAACCGCATAAGACTAAATGAGAGCAATGCAGCAAGCCAGACAAATTTCATGAGAATCAACGTTTATCCAGTAATTTGCAGTGCAACAAATGAATATTGAATAGTGCAATGACAATTGGAACAGCTTTGGATTACAGTTTTAGATTATGTAGTTTTAATTTATTGGTTTTTGGTTTTAATGTTGTTTAGTGTTCTTTAATTAACTGTTTTAATGTTTTAATTGTATTTGTTGAATGTTTATGTGAGAGCACAGATCATGCTTGCTGTGAGGCCACCCTGAGTCCCCCTTCGGGGATGTGAAGGGCGAGTTATAAATGCAGGAAATAAATAAATAGTCCAAGCCAGTGTTTCCCAACCAGTGTGGCGTGGCACACTAGTGTGCCATGAGCAGTCATCAGGTGTGCCGTGGGAAATTGGAACCTCCAATCCTTTGCAAAGATTTGATCACAGCAGGGCATAATTCACTTTATTCAGGGAAGGCATATTGGAACGGCCATGTCTTCAGGCTCCTCCTAAAGACTGCCAATGGGGGGCTTGTCTGATATCCTTGGGGAGTGAGTTCCAGAGTCGGGGGCACTACAGAGAAGGCCCTCTCCCTCATCCCCACCAATCGCACCTGCGAATGGGGCGGGAGTGAGAGCAGGGCACTCCAAAACCTGGAAACCATCCAAATGGGTGGCCTTGGCATTCGGAAGGATGGTTTCATGTACGCAGAATTGTTAAGGATCAGGGCCGTAGCCAGGATTTTGTTTCGGAGGGGGCTGAGTTTGGTTCGGGGGATGAGACTGGGTGGAAGAGGGTCTACCCTAGC
Source organism: Anolis apletophallus (assembly GCA_030556195.1). Lineage (NCBI taxonomy): Eukaryota > Metazoa > Chordata > Lepidosauria > Squamata > Anolidae > Anolis > Anolis apletophallus. The sequence goes on from JARBWK010000005.1 coordinate 141,100,635, forward strand.
AAACCTTTTGTATTGTTATCCCAATAACCCCATTAATGTGGGATATAATGAGCATGGTGATCAGATCATGATATGAATAAACATAACAGTTTAAATAATGTACCAGTAAGGCCTTCTCGCGGACCACCCTGAGAATTTCAGGGGGAGGCTGAAGCCCCCTTAGCCCCTTCCCTTGGCTACACGTTTGATACAGTTAGTGAACTCGAGACTCCGCCGCCACTCGGCGGGCCCACCTTCACCCGTTTCCAATTGCTGGACTCAGCAGCTGTCGACAAGTTACTAGCTGCAGCTAGACCAACTACATGCTCCCTCGACCCGTGCCCCTCCTGGCTTGTTAGAGCGTGTCGGGAGGGGCTACGAGGCCCCCTGGGCACGATCATAAATAGCTCCCTTGAGCAAGGAGTCTTCCGGGGGACTGAAAGAGGCAATGGTGAGACCGCTGCTGAAGAAGCCGAATTTAGATCCTTCGGCTCCCTCCAATTACCGGCCAGTTTCCAACCTGCCTTTCTTAGGCAAGGTGATTGAGAGGGCAGCAGCGGATCAGCTGCAGCAGTTCTTGGAAGACACAGCTGGACTTGATCCCTTCCAGTCCGGCTTCCGTATTGGGCACGGGACGGAGACCGTGCTTGTCGCCATTACAGACCAACTTCGCCGCCAGCTGGACCAGGGTGGATCGGCACTGCTCGTCTTGTTAGATCTGACGGCAGCTTTCGATACTGTAGATCACGCATTGTTAACCCACCGTTTAGCCGGCTCCGAGGTTGGGGGGACCACCCTTAAATGGGTGGCCTCCTTCCTCTGGGACCGGGGACAACGTGTGGAGGGGGGCGGGGAGGTCTCTGGGAGATTCCCACTTGACTGTGGGGTCCCCCAGGGGCCATCCTCTCCCCTTATTATTTAACGTGTACATGCGCCCCTGGCCCAGCTGGCCTGCGACTTTGGTCTGGAGTGTTATCAGTACGCTGATGACACCCAGCTTCTGCTGAGAATGGACGGCAGGCCGGACACCGTACCCGATTGTTTCCATCAGTGCCTAGAGGCCGTGACTGGTTGGCTGCGGGCTAGCCGGCTGAAGGTGAACCTGTCGAAGACGGAGATCTTGTGGCCTGGTCGACCTGGGCGGGATGAGTGCCGGTTGCCTACCCTGGACGGCGAACGGCTTAGCCCGTCGCCTGTTGTTAAGCGACTAGGTGTCCACCTGGACCCCCTGCTGACCATGGAGACCCAGGTCTCCGCGGTCAGCAGGGCGTCATTTTTCCACCTACGACAGGCTAGGCGACTGGCACCCTACCTTTCCAGGGACGACCTGGCCACGGTGATCCAAGCGACGGTCATCTCGAGATTAGACTACTGTAACGCCTCACGTTGGCCTTCCTTGGCGACAGTTCGGAAACTCAAGCTAGTGCAGAATGCCGCTGCTCGCTTGCTGACGGGAACGTCGGTAAGGGAGCACATCACGCCATCCTCCGGCAGCTGCACTGGCTGCCTATTGAGTACCGAATTGCCTTCAAGGTGTTGGTGTTAACCTTTAAGGCTCTACATGGCCTAGGGCTGCGTACCTGAGGGACCGCCTTGCCCCATACATTCCCCGAGATCACTACGCTCTGAGGAGTCGAATTTGCTCCTGATTCCATCGGTCCGCGCCTGTCACCTGTCTGCTACCAGGCAAAGGGCTTTCTCTGTGGCGGCTCCGGTACTCTGGAACTCTCTCCCGGACGACGTCCGAGCTGCCACGGAGCTCATCCCGTTCCGCAGGGCTTGTAAGACCGCCCTGTTCAGACTGGCCTTCGGCTAGGCGAGTAAGCCGAATGTACTCATCTTCCTAATCAGCACCCTGGTTCAGGGAATGCCATGGCATGCACATAATTTTAATCTCGGGACCTATTGTATTTTGTTTTATTGTATGTTTTATGTTGCATTTTATTGTACGGCGACATGGATGTACATGCCTGCCGAATTTTATGATGTTATCCGCCCCGAGCCTGCAGGGAGGGGCGGAATACAAGATGGAACAAATAAATAAATAAATAAATAAAATACATGCCTGTTAAGGATATTCCACAATACCACCTCCAGAGTAGGCATATCAGGAATATAAATAAATTTAATAGTTGAACAAGGGTCCCACCATCAAGGTATCTAATGATGTCTACATGGGCAAAGGCAGGGCGTTCCACAATCATAAATAATGAATGAACCCCAAACACATCTGCTCCCAAGCATTTCCTATAAAGGATACTCCATCTCTATCAGGCATGGGCAAACGTTGGCCCTCCAGGTGTTTTGGCCCTCAACTGCCACCAGACAGGAAACAATCAGGACCAGTTGAGAAAGGATTCCCCCAGGCAGGAAGCAGCCAGGCTTTGAAGCTGCAAGGCCATTCAATGCTAATCAAGGTGGTGAAGGCTTCTGGGAATTGGAGGCTTCTATAGCTGGGGTGGGTGAGGAGGGCTCTGCTTAGTGGGAGAGTTTCCTGGCCCACGGAATTCAGGGGGGAGAGACCCCTGCCCTGGAGAGAGGGGGGGCAGCCCAGGCAGGAAGGGGAGGGGGCGGGGAGGGCCATCCGCTCGTGACGCGGCCGCTCAGTCCTGACAGGCCTGCGGGGGTGGGCGGGGCCACAAGAGCCGGCGCCAAGGGAGGGCTGGAGCTGGCCAATGGCGCGCCGCGAGTCCTCCTCTCCGCCCAACCCTCGCCGCGCAGGCGCAGTCGGCCTGTGGTGCTCTTCGTCCCGGCGCGAGCGTGTCCCCCAGGATGGCGGCGCCCGGCGAGGTGAGTAGGCTCTCGCCGCCCTCGCTCTTGGGGAGCCCGCGCCCTCTTCGGCCTCGGAAGGACAGGCCGGGGTGGAGGGGCCCCTCTGCGGCCCCCCGCTTGCCTGAGCCTGAGCTCCAGGAGCTGCAGGACCCTTACGGCACTAAAAAGGGAGGAGGGAGCTCTACTACTACTCTCTACTACTACTAACAACATGATATTATACTACTACTAATAATAATATGCTATACTACTAATAAGATCTAACACTATTACAATACTACTAATGATATAATACTAGTAATAATACTATATTATACTAATAATAATATGATATAATACTACTAATACCATATTATAATACTAATAACGTTATAATATATAATACTAATAATATAACCTATATAATCAAACATCGAGTTATCAACATATGGTTTCAAATATTTATTTATTGATTATTTCGATTTCCGACTCGCCCCTTCTGACAGGCTCGGAAATATCAGCGTAAAACAAAGTTTTGCCTCCATGAACTTTGTTTCACGCTGATATTTGAAACCATATGTGGATAACTCGATGTTTGATTATATATGTGTGCTCTACATTGAACCACAGAATTAATACCTTTATATGTTTGATACATCCAGCCGCTATTTATTTATTTATTTATCTCGTTCGGCTTCTAGGCCGACACTCCCGCCGGGCTCGGGGCGGCTCACAACACTAAGGAAGTCACAGCATAAAAACAGCGACACAGAATAAAACAGAGGATAAAAACATCATTAAAATATCACAATAAACAGCAATTAAAAACGACCTGGATTGAGGATTTTTCAACAGGGGGGTGCGCCCCACTAGGACCTACACATGGAAGGCAAGCTGGAAGAGGTGGGTCTTGCACGCCCGCCTGAAGGGGAGCAGGTCGTGGATGGCACGCGTCTGCCGGAAGGGCATTCCAGAGCATTGGTGCAATCACCGAGAAAGCCCTTCGGCGGGTGGCTGTCAGTTTGGCCGCTTTTGCAGAGGGGACAGCCAAAAGGTTGGTATCCTCAGAGCAAAGTGATCTCATAGGACAATATGGGGAGAGACGGTCCCTCAGGTACACTGGCCCCAGGCCGTGCAACGCCTTAAAGGTAAGAACCAGCACTTTGAAGGTGATCCGGTGCTCAATTGGCAGCCAGTGCAGATCCTGCAAAGTAGGTGTTACGTGGCAACCTGCTGGCGTGCCAGACAGGAGCCGGGCGGCAGTGTTCTGCAGCAGCTTGAGCTTCCGGGTCACCGACAGAGGAAGGCCAACATAGAGCACGTTACAGTAATCCAGCCTCGAGATGACCGTGGCTTGGATCACCGTGGCCAGGTCATTCCGGGATAGATAGGGGGCCAGCCGCCTTGCCTGTCTGAGGTGGAAAAAAGCAGACTTGCTGACCGCAGAGACCTGGGTCTCCATGGTCAGCTGGGAGTCCAAATGGAGCCCCAGGCTCTTTATGGAAGGCGATGGGCATAACGCCGCACCGTCCAGGGTCGGAAGCTGGACATCCCCACCACCCGGGCGGCCTAGCCACAAGATCTCCGTCTTCGCTGGATTCACCCTCAACCTACTGGCACGCAGCCATCCAGTAACGGCCTCAAGGCAGTGTTGGAAATTATCGGGAACGGAACCAGGCCTGCCCTCCATCCTCAGAATGAGCTGGGTGTCATCCGCATACTGGTGACACTTGAGCCCATAACTCCACACCAGCTGTGCAAGCGGCTGCATGTAGATGTTAAATAACAGAGGGGAGAGAATGGCCCCCTGAGGAACTCCACAAACTAATAGGGAGCCCTCAGAGACCACCCCGCCCCTCCTCACACGCTGAGACCGCTGGTGGAGGAAGGAGGCCAGCCATTTAAGGGCTGTCCCCCTCACTCCAGCCATGGCCAGGCGGTGGATCAAGAGATTGTGGTTGACCGTGTCAAATGCTGCCGTGAGGTCCAATAACACGAGCAGCGCAGACCCGCCTTGGTTGAGCTGGCAGCGGAGTTGGTCTGTGATGGAGACCAGAACCGTCTCCGTCCCGTGCCCCGAACGGAAGCCAGACTGGAAGGGGTCAAGCCATGTTGCATCATGTAGCCTATTGCATTGCTATGTGAGTTTTATGTGAGCTTCTTGAATAGCCCATACCTATTGTGTAGTCTATTGCATTGCTCGGATTACAATGTACACATACATGGCAAACATTCAATGCCATAGACACACAAGACATATAGACAGACAGTCAGAGGCTATTTAACTTTTTTCTGGCCACCAGAAGAGCTGTCGCTTCACCGTCCTTCTGTGACACTGATGAAATACTTTCCGCATTCCCCCCGCATGCTTTTGCTGGAGATTTTTTATAGCCTCGTAATTTTCTTTTTGTTAAATTAGGCTCCCCACGCATAGGTGGTACCTAAATTTCCTACTTGACAGATGCAACTGTCTTTCAGGTTGCAAAGGTCGACAACAAGCTACACAGTTGGCCGGAAGCTCACTCTGACCCGGGCTGGCTTCGAACTCATGACCTTTTGGTCAGTAGTGATCTTAATGCAGCTGACACCCAGCCAGCTGCGCCACAGTCCCGGAAAGGGCCTCAGATAATCCAGTTCAAAGCAGACATTGTGGATTATCAACCTTGATAATTTGGGTTATATGGCTGTGCGGAAGGACCCACAGAAAGAGGTGAGGGAAAGGTGCCCTCACAGAAGGAAAGTTTCTTTCGCATCCTTCAAATCCTTCCCTGCACTCAAGTATGAAGGTGTCCCATTATCCCAGAATAAACAGGCAACAAAGATTTTGGGATGTTGGGCTGAGCTCCTGCCTTGAAATGATGGTGGGCAAAGAGTGTGTTTGTGTGTGTGTGTTCCAGTTCAGAATTGGAAGTCTCATGGAAATCCTGGAAAGGAAAGAAAGACAGACAAGTGGATCAGGAACAATTTGGGTCAAGAAACACATTGGACAGTGGTGTTAAGTTTCTTTTCTCAATGCTTTAAAGCACAATCGTTTCTGTAATAATAATAATAATAATGAAAATAATAATTCTTACCTGCCTCTCTCTGGCTCGAGGTGGGTTACAACGCAATTAAAAACATTGCAAAAATTCAACAAATATACATATTTCTATAAAAAGATCCACATTAAAACTGCATTACTATAAAACACATATTAAAGCACACAAAACAGACATCAAACAAACACTTGAGTTTAAGCGTCATAGTTAACGTGTAACCTTTAGTGCAGAGCTTTCCAGCCATTTCATGTTGGTAACACTTTATAGACATGCATTGTTTCACAACACAATAATTCAGTTTTACTAGCAAACCGGAGGTAAAAGCAACTCCTTATAAGAAATTCAGACATGCGTAAATTGTAATCAAGAAATGTATGAGGCCATGATGTATCTCATGAAAACGTTTCATTTAAATTTTTAAAGTATTTTATTGATTGCTTATTTTACATAGACATAGAGGTTTCTCATTATATTCACCCAATGCAGCTACACATTGTGGCTGCCACACTGCTTTAACGTGTTATCATAAATATTATTACACTGAAGCAAGAGCATTTGAGATTACACTGCAAACAGCTGGGCCCTTAGGGTCTGTGATCCAGAAAGTGATTTGAAGTAGATCAACAAGGATTTGGTGCAACCAAAATTGTCAGTAATGTGACACTCAACACTGGCTCATCATCAACAGGTGTTAAATGTATTGCGAGGATCGTGGACAATCGGCCCTAAAGATGCAATAGATTAAATATAGTGCATGCTATCTGTCTGTAAGTCACATGTATTGTTGTTTCTGTGGCAGATTGATTCTTTTCCGTTTTCTTCCTCACTTAGGCTTGTTCAGATGAGGAGGAGGCTGAACAGGAGCCTAGGCTACGAGACACCCCTGAGGATATTTCCCTTGAAGCTGCTGCAAACACCATTGCCTTTCACCCCAGTCAAGATATCATAGCTGCTGGAGATGTGGATGGTGATGTCTATGTGTGAGCATAGCTTCCTTGAATGTATTTGTATTGACGGCACAATTGCATGAATGATCCTCATTCCCCCATTATTAGTCCAGCAAAATGTCAGTCAGTTTGGATACTTTTCAGTAGACCAGGGGTGCTCACACTTTTTCAACATGCGAGCTACTTATAAAACAACCAAGTCAAAATGTTCTACCTACCCACTACAAAAAATGTGAAACATATAACACAATATCTGCTTTGAACTGGGTTTTCTGAGTCCACACTGCCATATAGTCGGATTCAAAGCAGATAACATGGGATTTTATTCAACTGTGTGGAAAGGACCTCAGATAACCCAGGGCCGGCAGCACTTGGGTGGCTTGGGAGCCTGTGGGGCGGGACTGAGACTTCCTCCTGCCCTGCCTGCAATCTACCAGGATGCCCTACGCGATCTACCAGTAGATCTACCTAATGAGCACCCCTGCAGTAGAGTACAGTTGATTGGTCAATAGTTGAGAAATAAATGGTCTTATTGTAGTGCATCTGTTTCCTTTGATCCTTGTTGCTTACTGAAAAGGTGGACACATAAATTCTGCAGTACAATGAAACAAAACAATGCAATACACGAACAGGAGTACATGAATACAATACATGATCATCTGTCGGGGGTGCTTTGAATGTGATTTCCCTACTTGGCAAGGGGTTGGACTGGTCCTTTCCACACAGTTGAATAAAACCCCCTGTTATCTGCTTTGAATCCGATTATATGGCAGTGTGGACTCAGAAAACCCAGTTCAAAGCAGATATTGTGTTATATGTTCCACATTTTTGTAGTGGGTAGGTAGATCATTGTCCATGAGGTCTCTTCTAACTCGTATGAATCTAGGAACACTCTTGGTCCTTGCAGTCATGGTAGATCAGACTTGTTCCATTAAGATCACTGTTGGTCTGTCCCTTTTAATGGGGAAACCATGATCTTGAACATGATTTCAAGATGAAGGAGGCAGCTTTAACCTAGCATCTCCTCCCATTATCCTAATCTGGGTTCCCTATTCACCCAAGCTTTATTACGGCCTCCAAAAGGTTCTGTAGGGCACACATTGAATCAGTACAATTTGTGTATGTGACTTGTCAGGTTTGCATTAACGCAACTGGGTTTATAGTTGGCCTATATCCACACATTTGACCATCCATAGCTTGGAAATCCCCCCCCAAAAAACACATGGAGTACTGAAGACAAACAATGAATTTGCCATTTTACAAAAGGGGCACATCTGTGGCTTCCAAACCCCCAGATGTTGTATATATCTTACCTAATCCAAGGTACTTCTACTGTTCAGGATATCAGCTCCTGGAATGTGACCATACAAGTATGACAGCAGTTAACAGATGTCATGGCTTCAGAATAATAATAATTTAATACATAAATTACATCAACATGAAAACAATAATACATTACATAAACATGAAATTCGGGACCCGCCTACCTGCGTGACCGCATTTCTGTCTACGAACCCAGGCGATCTCTCAGATCATCTGGAGAGGCCCTACTCTCGCCCCCGCCCCCTTCGCACGTGTAATTGGTGGGGACGTGGGAGGGGGCCTTCTATGTAGTGGCCCCCCGACTCGAACTCACTCCCCAAGGATATCAGACAAGCCCCCACATTGGCAGTTTTTAGGAGGAGCCTGAAAACATGGCTGTTCCAATGTGCCTTCCCTGAATAAAGTAAATAACGCCCTGCTGTGATCAATTCTTTGCAAAATGTCCTCAGAAGCACTTTACCTGTTGGGCTGTCTGCCCCACATTATCCTTTAAAACCTTCCTGCTACATACATTCTACCTCTGTTCACATCCAGTGTTTATTTTAAATTTTTAATATTTCACATCTAGCCCGGCCATAATGGTTTTAAATTGTCTGTTATTGCTTATGTGTAAGTTATATTGATTGTATTGTTTTATTATTTGTTGCTGTGTTGTTTTATTATGTGTCATTGGGCTTGGCCTCATGTAAGCCACCCCTTGGGGAGACGGTGGCGGGGTATAAATAAAGTATTATTATTAAACTAGGTATATAAATTGGATAAAACAATCTCTATTTAAAATAGAATCAGTTAAAAGATCAATGTAATCAATGTAGCATCCAGCTGAATGCACAGAATGTAGATATAAAGTGCTATGTGAAAGCAATCAGTTCTGGTTAAAGAACTTGGGGCAGATAAGAATAGGCATCTTTGTGCACTGTGCATCAGACTGAAATGTTTTCCCAAATTTTCCATGCTTCACTGACCCTGTTTATTTTTTTCTCTGTCAAAACAACTTTTAACACCAGATATGTGAAAAGTTCCCTGTTTTAAAAATCTTTCAGGTATTCATACTCCTGTTTTGAAGGTGGGAACAAGGAGCTTTGGTCTTCAGGACATCACTTGAAATCCTGCCGGGAAGTGTCTTTTTCCCACGATGGACACAGTAAGTTATCCTCCCGACAGGACTTGTTTTGTGCTTGCACTCAGTCATATAATGTGCTAGAATTTCCATTAAACCCAGTAACATTTACTTCTGAGTCAGACGGGGGATAACATGTTACAAATGACAACTCCACCTGCTGAGTGGTTTTTTTTTTTGGTTGAAGTTACAACAGCACACTGAAGCTGGTTTTGTAAAATAATGTTACTTTTTAAAGCACTGCAACATTTGTTGCACATTAATTCAGGAGACTAACATTTGACTCTTTAACAAAAAAATGAAGCAACAGCAAAGTAACAATGCCCTTGTTTTGAGGAATTTAGGATTACATTTTGCAAAATGCAACTCTTAAGCAGCACTTAGCCTGTAACACTTGCCCATAAATGTACCATAAAGCATTCCAAAATCAGCATGAGTAGGCATAGCTCAGGGCCATGTATGGATAAAGTGTATTTTACCATATTTAAAAAAACATATCTGGAATGGCTTATTCATGTATTGATGTTGAACTCGGTTCCTTTTCATGGTTTCAAGTAAATGTGAATTTTTAGTCTTTATGGTGGCTTATGTCATTTTCCCTAGAGCTCTACACGGCATCCAAGGATAAATCCATTCATATCCTGAACGTTGAGGAGGGTCGTCTTGTCACACGGTTCTCCAGAGCACATAAGTAAGTCTGTAATAATGTCTGATTATATAAATATTACCATTATCAGCTGTGGAATAGCTGTTCAGCAGTGGAACTCTTTGCCCGGGAATGTGGTGGAGGTTCCTTCTTTGGAGGCTTTCAAACGCAAGATGGATAGCCATCTTTCAGGGGTGCTTTGAATGCAATTTTCCTGCTTCTTGGCAGGTTGGACTGGATGGCCCACAAAGTCTCTTCCAACTCTATGATTTAATTCCCACAGAGAAATATTCTTGAATCCTAGATAGGTATCTTTTTCTTAGGACCAGAAAGACTACACCTGCGTCTGAAATGGTTTTATTTTACTGTAATTTTATATTGATTGTAGTATCTTGTAGTTTGTGTTTTATGTCATTGATTATGTTGTTTTTGATTGTTTTTATTGTGTTGTTGTTGATGGGCTTGCCTCATGTAAGCCACCCTGAGTCCCCGTTGGGGAGATGGTGGCGGGGTACAAATAAAGATGATGATTATGATGATGATGATTACACCTTCTGGTTCATTCTGGTAGCTGTTATTTTCTTCTAGGCAATGGAGAATTTTAGTTCACACCATCATATTGTAGCAATCAGATGGCCTTGCACTTAATATTGTTGGAAGTTGAAGTTAGAATATTTTAAGGCAGAATTTAAGTTCATAAATCACTTGGGCTTTAGCTGAGCAAATGAATATGAAATTTATAAACATTCAATCTGTCTCAAATGTGGTGTAGTTTTTACTTACTTTCTGATTTTTAAGGCTAATCCCCTCCCTAGTTATCTACCATAATGTTTATTAAGGGTTCAATTATTGTGGAATATTTATACTGCCTGGTATTAAAGTAGAAAAGTCCCCTCGGAAAGCAGACACAGCCCAACAATCTTTTTTCTGTGTGTCTTCGTTTTTAGGCTTGTTCCTGGGTTATTTGGGGCACTGGTTGCTCTAGTTCAGGGATCGAGAACCTTTTTGACTCAGAGAGCCATGAAATCAAAATATTTGGAAATTTATTTCAGTGAGAGCCATATATATATATATATATATATATATATATATATATAAGACTGAATTCAATTAAACGTGAGCATATACGTACATACTATGAGAAAAGGATTCCCCTGGCAGAATGACAGGACACTTCAGACCTGGCTCTGCAAAAGGCATGCTCAGGACTCTGGGAAGGGAGAGAAGACTGAAGGAAGGGGAGAAAGACAGAGGAAATAAAGGAGGGAGGGGAGAGGAGGAAGAAGAAGAACAAACTATGGAAAAGGAAGAAAAGAAAAGCAGGAGAGAGACAAGGAGGGGAAAAGAAAGAAGGAAGTGGGTAGGGAGGAAAAGGAAAGGGGGGAAGGAAAGGGAGGGGAAAGTAAAATAATGAAGGGAAAAGAAAAAAAGAAAGAGGGGAAGGGAAGTGAAAAAAGGAAAGGAAGACTTGGGGGAAAGAAGTTGAGGAAGGAAGAGGGAGGGAGAAAAGGAAAGAAGGAAGGGGAGGGAGGGAAAAGGAAGGAGAGAAGAAGAAGGAAAGGGTGAAGGGGAGAAAGGAAGAAGGAAGGAAGGAAGAGGGAGAATGGAGGAAAGAAGGAAGGGGAGAGAGGGAGGGAAAAGGAAGGAGAGAAGAAAAGGATGAAGAGGGAGAAAGGAAGGAAGAGGGAGAATGGAGGAAAGAAGAGGGAGAGAGGGAGGGAAAAGGAAGGAGAGAAGGAGAAGGAAAGGGTGAGGGGGAGAAAGAAAGGAAGAGGAAGGAAGGAAGAGAAGGAATGGAGGAAAGAGGAAAGGGGAGAGAGGGAGGGAAAAGGAAGGAGAGAAGGAAAGGGTGAAGGGGAGAAATGAAGGAAGGAAGAGGGAGAATGGAGGAAAGAAGGAAGGGAAAAGGAAGGAGAGAAGGAGAAGGAAGGGGTGAAAGAAAGGAAGGAAGAGGGCTCAGGGCCCCGAGAATAGTGGGGGATGAGGAAGATGTGGCGATGGTGGCGCGGAAGCCGTTGCGGCGCATTTGCGTCACCCCGCTAGATGCAGGGAAACCGAGACCTGGGCTGCTCTGGAGAGCCAGATGCAATCATGGAAAGAGCCACATCTGGCTCCCGAGCCATAGGTTCCCTACCCCTGCTCTAGTTGCTTAGATATATGGTTATCGTGGTTTTCTATGGCTAAGCATATGGCTAGTTCTAGATGGCGTATGACTGTTCTTTATCTCTAGAGCTGATGGAGGAAATCCGGTATCATTTTTGGAATAAGCAGACCAAATATACCCAGAAACAGGGCTAACATTTGAGGAACCAAAATGTGTGTTGGCCAGTGTATCGTTCACTTATTTTGTTTGCAGCAAAGACCTAAAGCACCATTGAAATCAAGTCTGGAAATACAGGCATAAACCTCCCCTAAACAGCCATTTTGGTATCACAGTTGCTACTTTCTTTAAGGCCCGATTAGTGGACGCACAAAGTGAAATGTCCTGCAGTATGGCAAACACATCCATTATAATACTGGAAAATGCAGAAAGCCCAACTGATATGTAGCACCATTATTTTGAAGAGTATAGTGATAAATGAAGCTTGACAAAATCACTCTGGAAAAAGAAGCGACAAATGTATGTGTAGATGCGGAGATAATTTATTCACTGAGAATCTATGTTTCCGGTTCAGGACAATTTTGTTCATAATAGATATATATAATGCAGTGCAGTCATACCGGCCACATGATTTTGGAGGTGTCTGTCGACAATGCTGGCTATTTAGCTTAGAAATGGATATGAGCACCACCACCCCAGAATTTATTTATTTACATCATTTATATTCTGCCCTTCTCACCCTGCAGGTGAGATATACATATACAGGCAAACATTCAATGCCATAGACACACAACATATATAGACATACACCAGATGCTATATTTAACATTCCAGATTCTGGCCACCAGGGGAAGCTGTTGCATTCCTTCATTCTTTTGCGTACTTCCTGGAGATTTTATGGGCTCATAAATCAGTTAAATTAGCTTCCCCACAAAGTGGTACCTAAATTACCTACTTGACAGATGCAACTGTCTTTCAGGTTGCAAAGGTCAACAACAAGCTACACAATTAGGTCGAGAGCTCACCCCGACCCGGTCAGGCCTCAACCTTCTGGTCAGTAGGGATCTTAATGCAGCTGATTCCTAGCCAGCTGCACCACAGTCCCGGTTGGACACGACTAGACCTGTCAGGGGAAACCTTTACTTTACATATATATTTATGTACTGTTCAGTACCATTACCTCACTGAAGACCTTAAGCTCTTAGTTGGGATAAGTTATTCTGTAATACCTTGATTATATTGTTAAATCTCTGGGATTTCCATAGCTCTGCTTTGAACACCCTGTTGGTGATAGATGAAAACTTGTTTGCTACGGGAGATGACAGTGGGGAGCTGAAGGTGTGGGATCTGCGCAAAGGCACCTCCATCATGGAAGCAAAGCAGCATGAGGAGTACATCAGTGGCATGGCTGTGGATGGAAACAAGAAACTGCTGCTCACCACCAGGTATCCTTGAGTTGTCTGTTAAGCAGGTGAGGGAATAAACTTTGATCACTTATTCCCTTATCTGGCCCCATTTATAGTAGCTTACCGCCATTGGTTGATGAGTGCTGTTTTAAATGAGTTTTAAGTTGTTTAATATGCTTGTATGTTTTATTCAACTGTATTTTAAAATTTTCTTTTATTTCATGTTCTTGTTTTGGCACTTTATGCTGTGTGTAAGCCACCCTGAGCCCCTTCAGGGAGATGGTGGCGGGATGCAAGAATAAAGTTATCAGAGAGATTCTTTTCCACAGTTCTGTAGTTGAAAGTCAAGAGCTTCTTCTGCAACAACCTAGTGTTGGTTTTTTCTTCATGGCAAGAAGCCTTGGCACAAATTGCTGTTGTTATTTCCATCATGAACATAAAAAGAGGAATATCTGCCTAAAAACAGCTTTCGGCTGGATGCAATTATGCTGCTTTTATTCTACTGTAAGTGGGGATCTGTGAAATAACTATCCTACAAATATACACATGTAGGCATTTTGTGTTTCCCTTTCTTGCAGCGGAGATGGGACCATGGGAGTCTTCAACATTAAGAGAAGGCGCTTTGAGCTGCTTTCTGAGCCCCAGAATGGTGAACTGACCGCCATCTCTCTGATGAAGGTCAGTACTGCTTCTCTATGAAAGAGAGGAACCCATGTGCTTGACCGTTTGTCATAAATAGTGGTGGAAACCTCAATATTTTCCTGGGAAAAGGCAGGCTAATTTTAACTGATTTATGAGGCCATAAATATCTCCAGGAAATATGTGAAGGAATGTGATAGCTCGTCCTGGTGGCCAGAAGATTGTCAGTAGCCTCTGTGTGTCTGTCTAAATGTTGTATGTCTATATGTTGCATTGTAATCCGCCCTGAGTCCCCTGCGGGGTGAGAAGGGCGGAATATAAATGAAGTAAATAAATAAATAAATGTGGTAATCAGCTGTTTCTAGTGTGAAGTAATATTTATTTTAATATTTCAATAATGTACATCTGGCCCAGCCATAATGCTTTTAAACGGTGTTGTTGTGGTTTATTGATTATTGTAAGTTGTGGTGATGGTATTGTTTTATTTGGTGTTGTGTTATTTTATTATGTGTTGTTGGGCTTGGCCTCGTGTAAGCCGCCCCGAGTCCCTTCTGGGAGATGGGTGTGGGGTATAAATAAAGTTTAATGACAATAATAATGCTTTCTTCCATTTAAGCTCTATTTTGTTTCCTCTTGGTCAGCGGGGGAAGAAAGTGGCCTGCGGCTCTAGTGAAGGAACCATTTATCTTTTCAACTGGGACGGCTTTGGTGCAACCAGCGACCGTTTTGCATTGAAGGCGGAATCAATTGACTGCATGGTTCCCATAACAGAGAACATTGTGTGCACAGGCTCTACGGATGGAGTCATCAGGTGAGAAGAGCGCATTGGGTGCCCCGCCAAGAGACAGGTCTGGTTTAACATTAGGCAGCCAAGCAGTACCCACCTGAGAATGGTGTGGTAAGAGCGCTTGATAGGGGATGGTGAGACACAAATATATCGAGATTGTTGATTGAAAAGAATTACGGAATCCATTCTTTAAGGCAGCGGTTCTCAAAGTGTGCTCCAAAGAGCCCAATAGTCATATGCATTTACACCAACAGAAACAACTTCTAACAAGCATCTCTATAAAACACTCAAATCCAACAGTTAAAACAGGATGCAAACAGGATAAAACTGAGTGTGTAATATATAAACTGGGAAGTGCAGCAATGCATGTGTGATGGATGCTAGGAACTGCACATTCACCAGTAAGAAGCCAGTATAAAAGATCAGTCATGTTAAAAACTTAAATAAGAAACCCTTAGGAATAATCAACCCCAATCAGGTTAGATAAAAGCATGCCCAGCAGAGTCAACTGCAATGTCCGCAGTCAGACTTGCCCTGATTTTTTTTGCTGCCAGTGTAAAGAGAGAAACCTTATAATTGGAGCCCTTTTTCAAAGCAGAAGTTTCTCGTGGAGCCCCAAGAAATGTGTATATATTGTATTATATATTATAATATATACATTTCTTGGAGCTCCAAGAGAAACTTTCACTCAAAATGTTTGAGGAAACCCTCCAATGAAAGCTGTGTTTCATTGCTTGGACTAGTTGCTCAAGAGCCCCAAGAACTGCTAACTGACCGACTTAACTATAAATGGGTTGGAGGAAATACAAACAGCTGAATTGACTTTTGTGATGGTAGTGCATTATTCCTCATTTTGAGATTAGTTTTTGGCTCCATTCTTATCCTAATTATGGTTATACACAGAATTAATAACAGTTTTATAGAAGGAGATTATTTCACGGCAAATAAGGCTTTGTTTCTATACTGCATTGTTAAGCCAAGTCGAATAACACGGGTAACATTTGGACCTTGTGTGTGTCTAAATAGCTAAAATGAATTTGAGAAACCTAGTGGGATTTTTCGCCTAACCTTGAACTTGGAAGATTCTGCAGCAGAATGGCTTACTGAAATAAAATAACTGGCTTCTTGTTGATCTGATATTCTCCCCCCTCCTTTGTTTCAGGGCAGTAAACATCTTGCCCAACCGAGTCATAGGCAGCATCGGTCAGCATGTTGGGGAGCCTATTGAGCAGCTGGCCCAATGTCATACGGGCCCATTTCTTGCAAGCTGTGGCCATGATCAGAAGGTCAAGTTTTGGGACATCTCTTCACTTCGTTCAGTGATTATTGATGACTACAGAAAGAAGAAGAAAAAAAGTGGCCAACTAAAAGCATTGAGTAGCAAAGCATTTGGTAGTGGGGAGGACTTTTTTGCAGATTTGAGAGAGGTGCCTGCAGTCCAGGAAGATGACAGTGTGGCCACTGAAAGTGACAGCGACTAATGTCTACAGCATACTTGAAGAGTATATTCCTCTGAAGGGACCTGTTTGGGCAGACATAGTCACTGTTTCACAGAAATGTAAGTGACATGCCTTCCTGTACTGTGAAGTCAGAATATTTGAGCCCGTCTTCTTTTGGCCGAATGAAGATTGCACTGGATTGTGGATCAGTCAAGGGTGGTCAGGTTGGGTCTGCACTCTGTGGTCCTCCAGGTATTTTGGACTTCAGGTCCTAGAATTCCTGACCATTGGAGAAGCTGACTAGGGCTTCTGGGAGTTAATAGTCCCAAACAGCTGTAGAGTCAGAGGCTGTGCAGGTCTGAGAGGGACATGTAACAATAAATCTTTCCTTTTAAAATGCATCCTTGGCAAGAGCATACACTTTATTTAAGCTATAGTTATGTTTAAGATTTATTTTATGTGGGGTTATTCTGGGTGATTATATTTGTACTTTTTGTCATTGTGGCACTGAATGTTTGCCTTTTGTTTGTTGGAATCTGCTCTGAGTCCCACAGGGGAGATAGGGTGGAATATAAATAAAGATTATTATTAGCGCTAAGAGAAGGCAAACATATGTTTACTTGAATGATTACAAAGAATGGGGAAGTGAATTTCATTGTTGACCTTAGAATGTCTGCATCTATGCAAAAACAGGGAGAGGAATAAGGGCAAAGAATGAGAATGTAGCCTAGGCCAGGGCCGTCCAACAGGCGGCCCACGGGCCGTACACGGCCCGCCAGCCCCTTGGATGCGGCCCCCTACCCTCCTGCAAAAATTCCGCTGTTTAAAATTTAAAAAATATTTTATTATTTTATTTTTATTTAAAAAATTTCTACCGCGGCAGGGAGTTAGGGGCAGGGCGGGGCATGGAGGAGCAGGCTCCCTTCCTCCTCCTCCGCCTACTTCCTCCCCCCCCCCCCCGCCAATCGGCGCGCTCGTGACCGCCTGCTGCTGCTGCTCGAGGCCTTGCTGAGGGGGCGGCGGTGGCGGCGGCTGCTGAGGCAGTGGCGGAGGAGGTGGTGGCGGCGGAAGCGCCGCGAAAGGGAAGGCCGCAGCTGGCCATCCCCAGCGCTCCCGCCTCCTCCGCCGCCGCGAAAGGGAAGGCCGCAGCGGCCGCCATGAAGCTCGAGATGGCCGGCTGCGGCCTTCCCTTCGCGGCGGCGGAGGAGGCGGGAGCACCACGAAAGGGAAGGCCGCAGCCGGCCATCCCCAGCGCTCCCGCCTCTTCCTTCGCCGCCGCGAAAGGGAAGGCCGCAGCGGTCGGCATGAGGCTGGGGATGGCCGCCTGCTGCGGCCTTACCTTTCGCAGTGCTCTCGTCTCCTCCGCCACCAGGCGCGGTAGCGGCGGCTGCTGAGGCGGCAGTTGGGGCTGCTGAGGCGGCAGCGGCAGCATCGCGAAAGGTAAGGCCGCAGCAGCCACTTCCTTCCGCAGGGTAGGCCAGGCTAGGCCGGGGCCCGCCTGGGCCTTCCCTCCCTCCCTTCCTCACAACCTCAGCCCCCTTCCTGGAGTGGCTGAGGGGGATTGTAGGTGAACTATAAATCCCAGCAACTACAACTCCCAAACATCAAGGTCTATTTCCCCCAAACTTCATGTGTGTTCATAGTTGGGCATATGGAATATTCCTGCCAAGTTTGATCCAGATCCATCATTGTTAGAGTCCACAGTGCTCTCTGGATGGAAGACTCCAAAACTCAAGGTCAGTGTCAACTAAACCCTTCCAGTATTTTCTGTTGGTCAGGGGAGTTCTGTGTGCCAAGATTGGTTCAAATCCATCATTGGTGGAGTTCAGAATGCTCTTTGATTGTAGGTGAACTATAAATCCCAGAAACTGTAACTCCCAAATGTCAAGGCCTATTTTCCCCAAACTCCATCTGTGTTCATATTTGGGCATATTAAGGCCAGGCTTGGAAAAATAATATTAATAATAATGGGTTGCTGTGAGTTTTCTGTATGGCTGCCTGGCCCTGTTCAAGAAGCATTCTCTCCTGACATTTCATCCACATCTATGGCTAAAAAGGCATCCTCAGAGGTCTGTTGAAGTTTGGCCAGTGGGGTTTATATCCCCACTGTGGGTGGGAGAAAAAAAGAAGGAATTCTTGTCTGCTTGAGTTGGGTTTGAAGGTTGCCCTTGGACACCTTGATCAGCACTGGATGGCCTTGCAGCTTCAAAGCCTGGCTGAACATTTTACAGAAATACCCATGCTGCCCTAGAAACACCAGGAGAGAATAATGCTTCTGGGACATGGCCAGGCAGCCCAGGAAACTCACAGCCACCCATTATTGTTATTATTAAACTCACATAAGATATTATAATAATTATAATAGGGCGGGGGGCAGAGCCAGGGAAGGGGCGGGGAGGGGCGGAGCCAGAGGAGGGGAGGGGCGGAGCCGGGGCTTGGGCCCCCAAGTGATCAGTGACCAGAATTCCAGCCCTTGGGCCGGTAGAAGTTGGACAGCCCTGGCCTAGGTTAAAAAGAAGTTCCCTATCCAGAGTACTTCCTTCCATTTTGGCCTGTAGAGTTCAGCAGCAACCTTTTATGAAAGGTAAATTTGTGACAAAATAATTGAAAAGAAATGGTTATACGAAGGGCACCTTTTGCATTGAGTTAAGCAATTTTCAAACGCACCTGGAAAAAAGTTTGTGTGCCGTTCTTGGAAAGCACATCTGCTCAGGCATCCTAGAATGAGCATGCCTGTGCTTCTTCAGATCTGTGGTGTGCTCCCCCATGTTCTCATGACAATTTTGAGGTAGAATGCTAAACGTAATATTCTTTTTTAAAATAGTTTTTATTAGATTTTCAATGATAAAAACAGACAAAACAAACATAAATCAGACAAACAGACATGCTCGAACAGACACAATGTCTGTAAGGCATCTCAGACATCACTCAGTTGTACAACATGACATTTTTTTTAAAATGATTTTTATTGAAGGTTGTAGTTCCATAAGAATGCCGGATAGACAAGGGGTTTTTGGGCTCGGGAAGAGTAAGGGTCGGGGAGGAAGGAGGGTTAGGGAAGGGGTGAGAATAGGAAGCATTGGGGGTGACGTATTGAACCGGATCATACGAGGAAGACACTGGGCAAGGGCAGCGAGCTAGGATAGAGAGCAAAGGAAGAACAGAGAGAAGGGGGCTTGTTGGGTTCCATCTTCCTGGGTCACTGGTTTCAATCTGACGTATCTGGTACAGTTCATCTTATTCTTTAGGTTGTCGCTTCTTTCTTTCTGTTCGCCTTCTTTAATTGTATGTCCATGACAGGTCTTCATACGTCTCTTGAAACTCTCCTCTTTTTACTATTATTAGTCTTATCCCTTCTAGTCCTTTAATAAACCCTTCAATTAGATGTTTAGAGTGCCCATGTCCATTAGCTAGTATTTGTCGGTTAGGAAGATAGATCTATTCATTCCTTTTTCCCTGAGGACATAGCTAACCATTTTCTTTGGGGATCCTTCCTCTCCTTCATCCGCCTCTGAGGGTCATGTTTCCAGAGGCCATATCTTGTAATCATCACTGCAGCGTGGGGCATGCTCTCTTTAAGTTTTCTTTATTTCTTGGCTCACTTTGTCCCCTTGGCTTTTCTTTTTGATGAAGTGCTTTCCAGTTCCGTTGTTTGATTTCTTCGTTGGGAACTGAGAGGGGTTCCTTTGGAGGACCAGGTCCATCTTAGACTTGGTGGGCAAGCTGGCCTTATTCTGAGGTATCACCCCCGCACTTTTGGTTCTCTGATGCGACTCCAACTGCTCCACTGCTCCTTGTGTTTGATCTGTAGTTTTCTCCTCTCTCGGCATTGTGGGGGACACCTCTTCCTCTGGTTCTGGTCCTGGTTGTAGGGGGGGCTCCCAGACCGCCCCATTTGTTTCTCTTGTCGGGACATCCTGGCATCCATCTTTCGCAGAAATCCATCTTGGGCTTCTCCTATCTTTCTCAGCTCAGCCAGGATGTCTCTCAGGATCCATCCCTCTTCTTCTGATCTCTCTCCCTGCCCTATCCTCCACTCTCTTGCTCTAGTCCTATTCAATTTTATTTTTTTTTAATGTGTATTTATTTGTAGTGCACGGGTCGCCCTTACCTGTGAGCCCTTCTGCCCACCAAACCTCTTCCCCAAGCCTGATGATGATTTCAATTCTTGTTCTGGGTGATGGGGGGGGGGGAAGAGCTTGGGCGGGCCTGGATGTTTCTCCCTCTTGTTCCCTCTGTTTCCCTCTTGGGTCTCCTCTCCTGCCTGGGCTTTTATTCACCCCTCTTGCCGCTTTGTTCCCCCCTTAGTTCCCTCAGTCCCCAGGCCGCTTCTTCTATCTCCTCCTTTTCGCCCTCGCTATTACAGGGCCCTTCTTTCCCGCTTGCTGGGCTGCTGCACTATCCTCTCTCTCCTTCCCTTTCTGTTCCGCCCCCTTTCCCTCCGACGCGCTTCCGGTCCAGGTCCGGCTCCCTCTTCTTTCCGGGCGGGTGCACTTCCGCCCGCTCCTCCTTTGCGCCCTTTTCGCGCTAGCGGCGGGAAGAAGATGGCCAAGATGGCCGGCTGTCGTCTTCTTCCCCTTATCCTCGTCGAGCCGCCATCTTGTGTCCCCGCTCCTCTTCCCCGCCGCTCAGGTATGCTCTCCCTTTCCTCTTTTCACTCCTTTTCTTCCCTTTTGTTCCAATTTTTTCCCCCTTTTTTCTCCCCCTCTGCGCTTCCCGGGGCTCTGCTTTCCCCTCTGGTGTTGGTGCTCGGGTCTCTTTGGGTGTTCTTCCTGCTGCTGGTCCCCTTTCTCTCTACTTACTCTTCTTTTCTTCTTTCCCTTTTACTGTTGGGACGCTCTGTCCCTTTCCCTCGACGGAGTGGGTCGGGCTGGCAGTTATTGCAGGCTGATGCCCGCTTCCCGGCCCTCGATCTGCTCGCCGGGGGGGAGCACTGTCGGGCCCTCACAGCCTCCCCCTCTTGAGGAGGGGGCGACTTCTGGGGCCAGCGACACTTTCCCCGACTTCGCTGCCTCTTGACCGCTCCGCGCGGCCCGAGGGGGGGGGCGCAATACACCCCCCGATCGATGGGTTCGGTTGATGGCTTGAGGAGCTCTCAAGCCACCCGTCCTGCCGCCATCTTGCCCAGCTCCGTCCAAAGCTTACATTTTTTATATACAGAAAATCACAACATGACAATTTTGAGGTGGAATGCTAAACGTAATATTCAAGACACTCAAAATTCATCTAATTGACTTCCTTCAACACTCTTTCATTATTTGCTAATGGAAATAATGCTGATGCACTGTTATAGCTTATGAAACACACACAAGCAAGCAGCTGTTCAGCTCAACCGAAGTCTCATTCATTGTGTATATTCCAAGTTGAGGATTTATGCTACCTGTATTTCTTCAATTGTAAGACACCGCTGATTGTAAGACACCCTTTTTTCAGTATCGCCACATACTGAAACACATATACCCTACATAGAATACACCTGCAGTTGTAAGACACATCCCATTTTAAAAGATGCTTATCTAGGAAAAGTGCATCTTTGAATTGAAGAAATACAGTATACAGGAGCCAACAGCAGTGAATGGGGAAGCTTCTGCTTTGAAGCTACATATCTTCACAAATACCAATAATTATTCTAGACATACCAATTTAAAATAACTACTGTATTTTCTGGCGTATAAGACAACTGGGCATATAAGACAACCCCCAACTTTTGCAGTTAAAATATAGTTTGGGATATACTCACCATATAAGACTACCCCTCTTTCAACACACACCAAATAAAAATTTAAAAAGCACCAGATTTGATTTCAATATGGTAATTTTCATATTACTGTACCTCCTTCTCTGCCTCTCAGATCTCACACCTGCGCCGCTTCACTGCAGTCTTCAGGAGCGAGATTTGAGAGGCAGAGGAGGAGGTAATAGTATACAAGAGCAGGCCAGACAGGTAAAAGAGGCATGTCTTTCTGGACCCAGAGCCACTCTTATCTCTCTTTTCCATATCCCGGGTGCCCTGGACGCCTGCAGCTTGCTCCGCCCTTCACTCACACCTTCCCGGTGAGGCGCCCCTTCACCTCACTATCGGGACTGCTTTAAGTCCATGAATCCTGATGAATGGATTTTCTTCTACCGTACTTGTACAGCGTTGCCCTTAATGCTTTCATAGTCGCTGCATACGGCAGGGACGTGGCCACTGCCATTTTTGAGCTCCCCCCATCATATGTGGCAACCACAGATTCTCCAATCCAGATTGAAAGTTTCAGCACCCACTCTGTAAGACGACTCCCAGCATATAAGATGATTCCTGGTGCATAAGTTGACTCCCGGCGTATAAGACCACTGACTTTTGAGGTTTTCTTGGGTTAAAAAGTAATCTTATATGCCAGAAAACACGGTAACTTTGAATACAGGTATTATGCAGCTAATAATACTTCTGGAGTAACACATCTGCACAGAGCTGCCTTTGTAGGGACACTGCACATCAAAGGGATTAGTTGCTTCTACTTACATGAAACTATTAGGAGAGCATTTCTGCTCAGAAAATCCTTAAGTAAATTGACAAACGGAACAGCAGGCAAGCCTGTCTTATGTAATAATAAAATATCACTACTGCTGTTGTCAGGTAACACAATATACGTAAACTAAGAATTACTGGTGATCTTGCTAGTGGTTGCCACCTCTGCTTTTATCTCAAGATGAATGACTGATGCTGGAAATCTATAATTTAAAAAAAATACGGAATTTATGAAGTTTCATTTTGTTATGGCTTGAAACTATTAACTGTCATTGCAAGTTTGAAATCATCACTAAAATCTGGCTACATGAAGAACTGGTGATCCTGGTTCTTGGCAATGCAGGACTACAGGGTTTCTATGGGGCAGCAATGCTAATTTTCTTCATTTCAGATTTTTAAAAGTTTTTTTCTTCTCGACAGTCGAATACAGCAATTACTTAAAATGTCACTTTTCTACATAGGAGGCTTATGATATTTAGGCAGAATCATCTCATCTCAACGAGATTGCATAGATCTATATTTTAGCTAATGCAAATGTTTATATGCAAACAATACATTGGATTCACTCCTATGCATTCTAGCGAAGACAGGGGTCCTCAAACTTTTTAAACAGATTTGGTTCGGGGGCCCTCAGACCGTTGGTAGGCCAGACAAGTTTGAAAAAAATACATGAATTCCTATGCACACTGCAACATCTTATTTAAAGTGCAAAAAAACCCATGAAAGAATACAATATTTAAAATGAACAATTTTAACCAACATAAAACTTACCAGCATTTCCAATGGGAAGTGTGGGCCTGCTTTTTGGCTGATGAGGATAGTCAAGTTAATTAGGATTGTTGTGTGCCTTCAAGTTGTTTTGATTTTAGGGCAATCCCATCACAGAGTTTTCTGGTCAAATAGGATTTGCATTTGTCTTCCAGTGGGTTCAGAGCCACAATCCCAGTTTACCTATCCAAACAGATTCTCTGTCGTGATCATCTGCGAATACGTACTCATGCAATATCTGTGGCCACACAGAGCTAATCGGAACCTTCTAGAATATAAAATTGACACAATGTTGGTAGCCCCGCCCCACCGTATATAAGCTCCCTCCTTGGAGCTACCCCCTCAGTTCTCTTATTCCGCTCAGGCTATAGGAGAACCTTCGACACTTTGGAGATTTGGACTGCTTTCTGACTGGATTCTGGTATCGAACTCTTTTCTGGACTCACTATTCTATATCCATTCCCATTTGGTTTGTGGCTGGGCTGTTGCTGAGCAGATTTGATGGCGACCACGTCTTTCAAAAAATGTGGCCAGTGTCCAAATGTCCTGCCGGACACGGACGGCCATCAGCTGTGCCTGGTCTGCCTTGGGAAGGCTCATCTGACACAAAATTGTCAGATTTGTAATCTTTTACCACGCAGACAAGGAAGAACTGTGAGGCACGGCTGAAGGTTGCCCTGGACTACCTGAGCCACCCCTCCTGTTCATATTCCATGTTTTTAAACTGTTGTACATTGTTCACCCTAGGGTTTTAACTGTTGTAAGTCGCCCGGAGCACCGCCGGTGGAGGGCGACTCACAAATATTAAAGTATTATTATTATTATTATTATATCAGTCAGTCAGTAGCCTTTATTTCGGTCAACAAACCATCGGCTAAGTCAGGTGAAAGTAGAACAATAGAATACAACATTTAAGAAATTAATAACAACACATTTGGGTTATGATTAATAAGAACAAGTGTCACGGTTCGCTATCGGTTGAATGACTGTCTTTATCATTTAAAACAGGAACTGATTGCCAATTAATAATAAGTGTTCTGAGTACTCTTTGTTACACTCTTAGTGTTTACAGGTTATTAATGAAGCACTTGCGGCTTTTTGCCGCTGCAAAGAGAAATTTGGCCACCTGTTCCGTTACCCTTTTGTCAAGATCAGACAGTAAATAAGTACAGTACCAATTTAGGGTTCTTCCTGGCCATTTGGTGAGTAGAGGGGATATTAACCTTAGTCTATCATCCCTGTAAATTGTGCAAATAAAAGTACATGTATTACAGTTTCTATTTCACCCTCCCCCAAGGGCAAACTCCGTGTTCATAATCAGTCCCTTTGTATCTACCTTCTAGTATGGCTGATTTGAGGGCATTCAATCTGCCCCAACTGAAAGCAAGACGAAATTTGGGGATATTTAAATTTTCTAAGTATTTGGCACCTCCCAAAGGATTAAATGTTAGGCCTAAATTTAGTGGAGAGCATGTGGAGCATGCCAGAGTCATTGAGGCCTGTTTGTCTATGTCACTGATTCGTTCTGCTAAGGTCTGCATTGTCTTTTTATGCTCAAGACTGCTCAGAATGTTCTCTGAGAGGCCCATCTGCCTAAGTTTCTGATTTAATGCTTTGATTCGGTGGGATTTAAAGAGGTCTTCTTGAATCAAATATGTATAGCCTGCTTCCGGCCCTTTGTACATACTCTCCATCCAGTATCCTAGGGCCCTTCTCTAAGCTAGTGATTCGAGAGAGGCTGTTCCTGATTCCAATCTTAAGACCGCAGATATATTGCTCTATATGAGAAGAGCATCCTCCCTTCCCAGCCACCCCTTTTGGATGCTGACCTCCTCCCTCTGGTAGATTTCAAGGCTCTGACCCCCCCTCACGACGGGGCGCAGAAACGGCAGCGTTCCCCGTGTCCAGAGGGGCCCAAGGAGGGAGATGCGGCCAAAAAAACCTCAGGTGGTGAAGCCTAAAGATGGCCGCCAAGCGCCTCTGACTAAAAAGGTCCCGTTAAAAAAGGCGCGAAAGGAGGACGGCTCTACAGCGCTTACCACAGCGCTTTTCTCCTCACCTCTGGTGACGGCGCAGGAGGGCGCCCCCTCTGGCCAACTCAAGCCGCTGCAGCCTGCGGTGGTGCACTCCTCCTCGCTGCCCACGCCGAGGGCCGAGGTCGGATCGGCTTCGGGACGAGGAGCCGCCTCCCCGACCTGGGCGAGGCCTCAACAGGCTGCGATGCCGCCTCCTCCGCAGCCCACATCGGAGCCTGTGAGGATGATGTCGGCAGAAGGCGGGGCTGGCGAGCGAGCTCCGGCGGAGCAAGGGGCTCCTGCGCATGCGCAGGTCCCGATATCGAGGCCCGATGCCGCAGAATAGCTGGTTTTGACAGCTGCACCGTTGGGGCCTCAGCCCAGCCCTGCACTCCCAGGGATGTCTACTGGGGCGATCTCGGCGCATCCCTCCACGCCAGTCTTCCACTCCCCTGAGTCTAGGGAGGGCGCGACTTCGCCAGCACCTCCTTTGCCCTCTGGACCGTACGTTCACCCTTCCACATTGGGTGCAGCTTCTCGCCGTTCAAGGCGTCGCCGTCACCGCTCGTCGTCAGCGTCCTCCTCTACCTCGTCCTCTTCCTCATCCTCCTCCTCCTCCTCTTCTTCAAGTCCTAGGAGGAGCCGCAGGCACCGTAAGAGGTCCCGTAAACACCATCACCTGGAGAGAAGACGCGCCGGGAGGAGCCCACAGCCCATCTCCCATGCCAGTGAGGGGGCTTCTTCCGTTTGGAAATGGACCACTCAGGGCTATGTCTATGTGGGGCCCCCTCCCCCACAAGCTCCACTGACTGCTCCACCTCAGTTGACTCAAGGGATGCCACAGCCCCCAATGCCCGCACAGGCGGCTCCCCCACTGGCCTTGCCAACCCCTGCTGCACCTGTTCCTGCTGCCCATCACTGGGTCCAGCCCCCACAGTCACAACTGCCTGCTGGTGTAGAGGACATTGATCGTCACCCCGACACCGACGTGTCAGGAGAAGAGCAGGACCCAGAGCCAGAAGGGACTGAGCCTAATGGGGATCATGCTCCCCCTGACTTTAATAACTTTGTGATCATGATGGAGAGGCTGGCTAGAGCACTTGATTTGCCAGCCCCTACAGTTAGTGACACGGTGGAGGACCACATGTTTCCCTCTAACGAACAGAAGGCGCCCACCCCGCAGGCTGTCCCCGCTCTCCCCTTTTTAGCCAAGCTCGCCTCCCTTCCCGATACGTCACCTGCTCTGGTGGCGGCCGTCCCCAGACGTTTAGACGCTCTATATAAGGTCGATTTCTCTGCTTTTGAGTGGCTGGCTCGCCCCACCAAGCCCAACTCGGTGGTGACCCGGAAACTCAGGCTAGTGCAGAACACTGCCGCCCGGCTCCTGTCTGGCACGCCAGCTGGTGCCCACATAACACCTGTTTAGCAGGATCTGCACTGGCTGCCAATTGAGCACCGGATCACCTTCAAAGTGTTGGTCCTCACCTTTAAGGCCTTACACGGCCTGGGGCCAGCGTTTTTGAGGGACCGTCTCACCCCATATTGCCCTCCGAGATCACTTCGGTCTGAGGACTCCAATCTCCTGGAGATACCTTCAGC
This sequence comes from Anolis apletophallus, assembly GCA_030556195.1. Taxonomy (NCBI): domain Eukaryota; kingdom Metazoa; phylum Chordata; class Lepidosauria; order Squamata; family Anolidae; genus Anolis; species Anolis apletophallus. The sequence continues at coordinate 141,127,704 of JARBWK010000005.1, forward strand.
TAAACTCGCAAGGCTGACTGCTACCCGCCGGAGGGCGTTCTCTGTCATAGCACCTACGCTGTGGAACGCCCTCCCGGCCGGAACTCGGGCTATGAAGGACTTGCTCCCGTTTAGACAGGCCTGTAAAACATACCTGTTTAAGCAGGCCTTTGGTGAGTAAGTCCTGCCCATGCCCCGCCATCTATTCGTTCTTCTGAGGATGATGTGCTGTTCATTGTTTTAACTGTGTTATTAATTACTGTACTGCTGTTGTTTTTAATTGTTTTTAACTGCTTATTGCCTGTATTTTACTGTGCCCTTCGGCTCCTGTAAGCCGCCGCGAGCCTCAGGGAGTCGGCGGCATAGAAGCCCGAATAATAAATAAATAAAATAAATAAATAAACTGAGCTAACTAAGTCTAGCCGCCCCAGGGGCACCATGACAACCCCAGCTGATAAAGAGGGGAAAAAGCTTGATGGAATTGGGAGGAAGATGCACACCACAGCGGGCTTAGTAAATCGGATAGCCCACTATGCGACGTACCTCAGTGGGTACCAAACGTTTATATGGAACCGGATCCTTCCATATCTTGAATTAATTCCGCCTGAACGGCGCCATCTCCCAAAAGCCCTCCAAGTTGAGGCCTTGGCCCTGGCCCGCTTCCAAAAAGACTTGGGGAAACATTTGGCAGAAACCTCTGGCAGGATGTTTGCAGAGGCTACTGCCCTGCGCCGTCATGCTTGGTTGCGTACGGCCTCTCTTTCAGAGGAGGGTAAGACCCTCGCCGAAGATATGCCCATGCAGGGCAAAGGGTTGTTTAATCCAGAGACAGATTCTGACCTCAAGTCCAAGCAGGAGGTCCGGGTAGCCGCTCATGACTTTGGTTACCCCCAGCAATCGCAACCGTTTAGTAGGCGAAGAGGGCAACAGTCAACCCCTTATTATAGGAGGAATTATGGCGGACAGTCTGGCGGCGGATATAGAAACGGCAACAGGGGCCCCAACAGGTTTCAAGGTAAACGCCAGGGGTTTAACCCCCGCCAGAGAAACAGGCCTTACCAAGCCAAACCTAAATTTCAAGGGGCTTTTAAGAGGCGCTACTAGCCTTAGTACTGCCTTCCCATTTTGTCTTCACAGATGCGGCACCTCCTTCATCTGTTCCGGTCAACCCTGTTACTTGCCCTGGCCCGGTTTTACTCTCCACAGGTTCAGTGTTTTTTTTGGATAGGCTCGCCCCGTTTTATTCTGCTTGGGCGTCTATCTCTACTGATGCCTGGGTTTTAAGGATCGTTAGGTTAGGCTACTCTGTTGAGCTCAATGGCCAGCCCCCATTAGGGCGATTAGTATCCACCCCCAGTTCGCAGCCTATTGCCGAAGAAATATACACCCTAATCAGCAAAGGGGCGATTTCCCCCGTTGACCCCTCCTCCTACTCGACCTGTTTCTTCTCCCGTTATTTTTTGGTGGCTAAAAAGGGCGGAGCCACCAGGGCCATACTTGACCTTTGTGAGATTAACCTGTTTGTTGAACCTCGCAAGTTTAAAATGGTTACACTGTCTGCCATTTTACCCCTGTTAAATAAATGTTGTTGGTTTGCCACTATTGACCTTAAAGACGCTTATTTCCACATAAGTATAGCCTCGCATCATAGAAGGCTCCTCTCATTTGTAGTGGGTACTCAGGCATATCAATTCAATGTCTTGCCTTTCGGTTTGTCCTCTGCTCCGAGGATATTTACCAAGTGCATGGCGGTCGTCACAGCCCATCTCAGGGTCAATAAGGTCACGGTTTACCCGTATTTAGACGACTGGCTTCTAGTAGCCTCCACTAGGGGCAGGCTCCTTTCTGACATTCAGTTTACACTCTCTCTCTTGCAATCCCTAGGCTTGGTCGTTAATTTGGAAAAATCCAACTTAGTACCCTCCCAAGTTGCCCCCTTTATTGGGGGGATCCTGGATTCAATACGGGAATTGGTATACCTCCCTGAGGAGCGGTTTCTTAATCTGGTTGGCCACGTACGCCACCTGTTACAGGTTTCTACTTCACCGGCCCACCACATCCAGACGATGCTGGGACATATGGCATCCACGACTTCAGTTACTCCCTATGCTAGGTTACGACTTAGACCACTTCAATCCTGGTTCATATCGGTCTTTGACCCTCTAAGACATGATGCTTCCATGGCCATTCAGATGCCCTATCATGTTCGTAATTCCCTGTATTGGTGGTTAGATAGAGCCAACGTCTGCTGCGGTTTGCCATTCTCGCCGCCCACCCCCACTCCCACCGTGACGACAGATTCGTCATTGACAGGTTGGGGCGCTCACTGTGGGGACCTAGTAGCGCAGGGCCACTGGTCGCAGACTGAGGCCAAGCGCCATATTAATTATTTGGAGCTCTTGGCAGTACAAAGGGCATTAGAGGCTTTTGAGCTAATACTGGCAAATAATAACATCCTGCTGTTGACGGATAACACCACTGTTATGTTTTATTTAAACAAGCAGGGGGGTACTCACTCCATCTCGTTGTTAAAGTTAACTGTGCAAATATGGGACTGGTGCCTCCCTAGGGGCATTCACCTGACAGCGCTTCATTTACCAGGTGAGGAGAATACGGTTGCTGATGCCCTTAGTAGATCTCCCATCGGGCATCATGAATGGTCTCTGTTGCAGGAAGAGGCTTCCCGTATTTTCACTTCTTGGGGGACCCCAGAAATTGACCTTTTTGCTACTAGGGAAAATGCGAAATGTCAAATGTACTGTGCCCGCAGGAGGCCAGATACTTCTATGGGTTGTTTGGGGGATGCCTTTCGTCTCTCATGGGGAAGGGGGCTACTTTATGCCTTCCCTCCTTTCCCTTTGTTACTTAAGGTGCTGGCCAAGATCCAGAGGGACAACGCCAACTGCATCTTGGTGACGCCGTGGTGGCCTCGTCAACCCTGGTTTGCGCCCCTACTGCACCGCTCACAGGAGACGTACATCAAACTCAGGGACATACCGGACCTGCTTCTGTCTCAGGGGGACAGGGTCCTTTACCCGGAAGTAGCCAGGTTACGCCTAACGGCTTGGCGCCTTCGGCCCTCCAGGTAGTCCCTATCTCGTCACTTTCTCAGCCAGTCCGGCGTTTCCTGGACGCGGCTCATAGGGACTCTACCAAAAAGTCTTATAATTATAAATGGGACAAATATTGCGCCTTTGCGGCAAGGAATAATTCGAATCCCCTTACCGCACCAATTTCATGTGTTTTGGATTTTCTAGCGGAGTTAGCAGAGCAGGGTCTAGCCCTTTCCTCCATTAGATGCTATTTGGCATCGATTTCATGGTATAAAAGAAAGGCTGGGTTACCCTCCTGTTTTTCCGACCCCCTTGTCAAACTTTTCCTCAGCGGTGTGTCATATTCCAAACCTAAGGTAGCCCCGTTAGCGCCGGGATGGGATTTAGATCTCGTCCTGTCAGCATTGACTAAACCGCCTTTTGAGCCGATGGCCACCATTGATATTCCTCATCTTTCATGGAAGGTCGCATTTCTGGTAGCCATCACCTCAGCTAGAAGGGCCAGTGAGCTGTGCGCTTTGCGTGCTGACGCTCCTTATATTATATTCCACAGGGATAAGGTGGTGTTGCGCACCGATTTGGCCTTTTTGCCCAAGGTGGCAACGTCATTTCATATGTCGCAGGATATAGTTCTACCTGCCCTTTTCCAAAATCCCACTTCTGCCCTAGAACGCTCTCTCCACTATCTGGATGTAAGAAGAGCTGTAGCTTTTTATCTAGACAGAACATCAGTTTTCAGGAAGTCTAATAGACTGTTTGTAAAGTATAGGGCAGATACCAAGGGACTCCCGGTGTCCTCTCAGAGGATGTCGGCCTGGATTGTAGGAAGGATCCTCCCCATAATGTCAAGGGCCATTCCAAGGATCCTCCCCATAATGTCAATGGCTAGGAAGGATCCTCCCCATAATGTCAAGGGCCATTCCACTCGGGCGATGGCCACATCTGCTGCTTTCATGAGGGGAGTACCTTTGGATGCGGTTTGCCGGGCGGCCATATGGAAGACGCCGCTGACGTTCGTGACCCACTACAAGTTGGACGTCATTTCCAAGAGGCAAGCGCAGTTTGGCAGAGCGGTCCTGTTCTCCTCGGTGGCATGACGCCCACCACCCAAGGTTGGTAGCTTGGTACTCTGTTGCATGAGTACGTATTCGCAGATGATCACGACAGAGAAATATTAGTTGCTTACCTGTAACGGTAGTTCTCTGAGTGATCCTCTGCGAATTCGTACGACCCTCCCTTCCTCCCCGGGTCATGCCTCCTCGTTCTGGCTGCATTTGCGGTATAAGAGAACTGAGGGGGTAGCTCCAAGGAGGGAGCTTATATATGGAGGGGCGGGGCTACCAACATTGTGTCAATTTTATATTCTAGAAGGTTCCGATTAGCTCTGTGTGGCCACAGATATTGCATAAGTACGAATTCGCAGAGGATCACTCAGAGAACTACCGTTACAGGTAAGCAACTAATAATTCTCCCCTATGAACCATCAAGGACATTAAGATACTTTGGAGAGGCCCTGCTCTCAGTCCCGCCATCTTCGCAAGTGCGTCTGGTGGGAACGAGAGACAGGGCCTTCTTTGTGGTGGCCCCTCGGCTATGGAACTCTCCCCCAAGCGATGTTAGATCTGCCCCCCTCCCTTTTGTCCTTTAGGAGGCTGGTGAAGACCTGGCTTTGGAGCGAAGCATTCCCAGTATAGACGGAGATTGATTATAGTCTGGAATGAGTGAGCACGTTTATAGACCGAGTTGAATTTGTTTTTAATGGCAATTTTGTTTTTATGTATTTTATTTTTATGTATTTTAATCTGTTGTTGTAAGATGTTTTAACTTGTATAGCATTGAATCTTGCTGTAAGCCAGTCTGAGTCCCTCTATGGAGGTGAGAAGGTCGGGGTACCAAAGTTTCAAATAAATAACTCCAAAGTTCAACCACGATACCATTCTTTCTCAATTCCTCCCCCCTCCGGTTCCAACCTACAGTTCTTTCTTAGTTTTCTTCCTTCCCTGTTTCCCATTGACTTCATTCTTCTCCTTTCCCTTCTTTCCCTCTCCCTTTCTTTTCTCTATCTTCCTTCCTCCCTTTCTCCCTCCCTCCACGATGAGGGGTACGTGTGTGAGGTGGCAAGGGTGCGGCATGCAAGGCCCAGGGAAGAGACCTTGGTGAGCCAGATCTAGAGGGTAGTTTGAGGACACTTGAAGTAAGTGATCTTCATACTTCATAAAAAGAAAGAGATCTTCATACTTCCAACACTATTTTAATATGAAACTACCAATAATTCTGATATTACATATTTCTCCATAATTTTTATCTATTCCTAAAGTGCAAAATCTTAAGGCATCAAACAGATCCTTTGCTCTGAAGTCTTCATTCATACACATTCATTCATTGGAAAGAGGATTCCGGTGTTTTAAAAGCCAATTGGTCAATGCAGGAGGCATGTTGTGCTTGCAAGAGGAATGAAAGTATTCAGAAGCAATACCATTCTGTACATTTAAGTCCAGCTTGAAGAGCTGGCTTCTAACACAGGAAGGTATACACAGTACAAACATCATTCCCTAAAGAAGAAGAAGCCACTAGTATCTGGTTTATGTTGTTCCCAAGAAGTTTCATGCATCTCTTCCCCAAACAGTCTAGCTATTATATGGCAAATCATGCAAACTTTCTAGCACAAAACAAATGAACAAACAGAAAAACATACATTTTGAACAAAAGTCAGAAAATTTTAACTTGAAGGAAAAGAAACAGCTCTTGAATCTGGAGCATTTGGGAGCCCATTTCTATTAAGGAAGCCAAGCGTGCATCCTTTCCTTCCAAAAATCAGGGGCTGCTTAAATAATGAACTCAACCAAACAATATAACAGAACTTAACAGGAAGCAATGTTCAACAAAAACAAATGAGGTCTGGCACCCAGTATTCAAACGGGTGTGCCCACAGAGTAACTTAAGAGAAAGGGCAGGACACACAACTGTCTGCACATGCAAAAATCATTCTTCTGCAACACGCCAATTACACCACTGGGCACCCTGTTGGAAAAAGAAAAATAAGTCTGAACAACTCTTGAAAAGTAGTCATTCTTTCCAAAGATAGTGTCTTGACATACAAGTCTGCATGAATACTTGAGCAGAAATCGAATTACTTCTACATGGGAGGTACGAGATACGTTCACCTCAATCACACAGAAAGTCAATATTTGAACCAGGGGTTTTCAACATGACATCTATGGACTTGGTTGTGGCCATAGGCATTTCTCACAACACCTACCAAGGTCCACAGCTACTTCAAAAAATTGGCATGTGCATCTACTTGGCTTGCAGAAACCCAGGTCATGCGTTCGAGGCCTGCCTGGGTTGGGGTGAGCGCTCAACCATTTGTGTAGCTCGTTGA